>JAZKJV010006041.1:0-746477 GCA_037367405.1 Ottelia alismoides | reverse complement strand
TAATTCGGCACATGCTCTATTCAACCACGCACAGGGGCAAATATGCAATATTCGAAATAAAAATTCAATTCAGAACATCCAAAAACCCCAACCCAATACATGCAAAAAGCCCAGATACTCACAAGGCACGCACGTGATTATCAATTAGAGGGACTAAAGTGTCATTCCCATTCATAAAGATGTAAACAATAACATCCAAAACCCCTGAGGGCATACATGCAATTTGTCCAAAAACTCATTTGTTGCCACTTACACAGGGACTAAGATGCAATACTAAAACTACCAGGTCCAAAGTACAAATTATCCAAAATAAAAACAACTACTCTAAGCATTTACAGGACTAAACTATAAATGCGAAAAGGAAAGGGGCCTAAGTAATATCACCCCATTATTATGATCCGACGGCTGATGGGCATCCTCTCCAGATCGAACGGTGGTGGCGCGTGGACGCCCCTTCGCGATGGACGGTGCGGATCTGATCCTCAAATGGATTGACAGTCGGGAGACACCCTCAGATGGATGGCTACGATCTAATCTGGCGTGAGGGAGCTCAATCGACAGCGACGGAGGCTCCTGGAAGAACAACTCCCCGGCGAGGTTCGTCGGGCCAATACACGCGATGGATTCCTCCTTAGATGCTGCTAAGATAAGGGAATGGAAGCTGGAAATCCTACGCAGCTGGTGGGATGCTCGGATGGGGTCGGGAGGACCTAGAGGGTCCCCAGCGATGAAGAGCACCTGGAGCTCCTGTGCCTGAACAGTCAAGCCTCCAGATGAGGTTCTTACGCTTCGATACCTGCACAGAAAGCAAGAGGGGTCGAGGGCAAACTGCCTCGACCCATTAGCGGGCGAAGGGGGTGACCGGATGAGGCGCTGCATGGTCCTCCAGTGAGCGGCGGTGGAGGAGGACCTAAGTCTTGGTTCCGGGGCGAACCAAGATGATCAGAGGGGCGTAGAATGTGCGGAGAAGTCTCGTGGGTATGGTTGAATGGTCAGATGGGGAAATGGGCAGTCGGAGCAGTGTGGATTGGCCGGAATCTGCCGGTGGCGCAAAACCTATAATCGGGAATGGAAGCTACGCTACGGGCTAAAGAGGGTACATGACGATCGAAAGCGTCTGTGGGGGAGATGCTGAGTCTCCTGGGATCCTCGCCTCAATGGAGCAACGCCTCCAGAGGCTCGAGCTCGCCGATGGGCGGAGCACAGCGGTGATGACCACCGGACCAGGGGCTAGAGCGCCTCTTTCCTCGCTGCGACACCTCCTATGGCTTGTTGTTACTCAAGGCAAGAAGGTGGAGGTCCTGGGAGTCAAAGACGGTGGCCGAAGGTGGGGGAAAAAGCGGCTGGAGGCGAGACTATAAAGGAGTGAAGGTCCGAGAAGATGGGATGCGGGCACGCATCGCGAGGCTCGGATCCCTAGGAAGAAGGTCGGGTGTGGATCGCGGATGTGTCCTCTGCAATCGGAGCTCGGGGTTTGGCCAAATGGAGGTCGGGCCAAATCGGGAAAATTCGGAGAAGTCGGGCACTCGAACAAGATCCGCGATGGAGAGGTCCGCGGGGGAGAGTTGACCGGGGGTTAACATCCCCTGTGGACCAATGAGAATTCAGCTTTTGTTAATTATTTGTAAATTAAATAAAAAATAGTAGATGATTTTATTTCAAAATATTTTCAACATGAAAAATATTTATTTATTTTCAAATTATTTTTAGTGATTTTTATTTATTTGTTTGAAAAATAAATTATGTATATATATTATACTATATTATATACAGGTATAGGTACCTATGTATTTTTTATTTTTATTTTTTAATTATTTTATTTATGTACAATTATTCCTATTTTATATTTTATTTATTTACACCATAAAATTTGGATTATAAAATAATTTTTATTTGTTTTTTTATTAATTATTTACAAGGGTAAAATAAATAGGTCTTTTATTCATATATACATGGTATAGATACAGAGGAGAGAGAAATTTTTATTTTATTTTTCTTTTATTTTTCTTATTTTTATTTTATTTTTATAAATATATACAATTTGTGGGAAACACATAAATATTTTTATTTTTGGAAAATAAAATATATACATAAGAGGGGGATTTTGTACAAGGTTTCGTTACCCTATATCTCTCTACTTATTTTATTTTGCGGTCAGGCCCATATTGAGCCCTCCCTTGGGTTCAGGTCACTCAATATTTATTCTAAATATTTCCCTCTTTTTTTATTTTTTTTTCTTCTATTTTTGCACAAAAACATGCTAATTATGGCTATTTACATAATGCATGCAATTTGATAAATTATTATATTTACAAATATATACATGGTGTTTTGCAAAGATTTTTAGCTAAAATAAAAGAATAAAGAGTGATGAATGAGGATTCATCAGCCTCCTGCGTAACTCTTGGGTAACTAGCCGTTCCACAAATCATCTCAAACTGCTGCAAAAAGTAAATGGCTCCTTTGTAGTGTTCTCATAGAACTTGGGAAGCAAAGAGATAAAGGACGGTCTCAACTCGTATGACCATTGATTTGGCGGTAGCCAAATCCTATGATGTAGTGTCCTAGCTCCCGGGTCATACTCATCTCGTAAAGTAATGAGAACCACTGCAGGTGGTAATGGGTTCCTGGCTCTTGCTCTTAGCGCGGCGATCTCAGCTCGCAACTCGTTCTGTGTTCTGAATTGGTCTCGGATATGAATATTCATCTGTTATAGTGTATTGAGAATCCTGGTTGTGATTTCTTCGGCTTGATCTGGTTTTCCATCAGCATGATGTTCCTCAGCTGGCCTCTCCTCTGTTGGTCCTTTTCCACGAGCAATTTGCTTCAAATCTTCTGGAAAGAGAAACTTCTCATAAGAACTCAGAGAAAAATTAGTTGGAGAAATTAACGATAGATTGAGGTGGGGGTCTGCCTCAAAAGATGGGCTGGGAGGCGAGGGAGTCTGGGTCTGACACTCCTCGGGATTAGATGGGACCAACTCGGGAAGAGGGTCATCCCGAGTTTGTGAAAATGTACGATGGACGGTGAAAGATCGAGAGCTCACAGAGTCTGAGAAAAATAGTCGTCGAGTCGACATCTTCGATATCAAGAGAGTAATCGGGTGTTCTCAAATCAAGAGAGATGGGAGAAGGCGTATAAGATGCGGTAACTCACGCCTCATAAGCAAAGACAAGGCAAACCCCATATTCACCAACACAACCTGATGATGATCGTAAGAGTTCGGTCGTTTATCTTGTCAGTTTTAGGGTTATTTTGGCATACAAGTATATTCACCAATTATCGTGAGTTTATAGGTGCCCGGAATTTCCCTGCAATACTGTCCCGAGTCTTTACAGAAAATCACTTGTTCTCAACCAGTATGGGAGTAAGTATGGACCGTTTCCAGCTACACGTGTTACTTGAGGACAGAGCCTTACACAGTGTCCTCTAAACCCCCCACTCTGCTAAGTAAACTCGAACCGTTTTCGACTAGCCGAGCGTACCCACTGAAGAAATAGTGATCAGGTGTATATACTAAGTAGTATCTTGAAGGAGACACGGACTTTGGTTCTAGCCTTAAGTGTCGTCCCTCACACACAATATCTGGAAATGTACCTGCAGTTGAAGTGCGGGGATTGCTCTCCCAAATTAATGATCCTTATATTTATTTTAAAGTCATGTTACTTAAGCAGTCCTGATTTTATTTTTGGTTTTCTATTTTTTGGATCTTTTTCAAACAAGCGTCTAATGAATGTCTTTATTTTTTATAAATCCTAAAAACATGCACCAAGGTTGCGAGTTCTAAAACTATCTATGAAGGCGCAATCAGATGGGAAAAAATCAAAAACACCTAAGTATGCACCTAGCCTCGTGAAAAACCGTGGAAAACCGGTGATGCGATAAAAACCGCGGTGGGTACCCTGCTCCCCCGAATGCACGACACTTGGTGAAGCAGACCCTGAGAAAAAGGGAGGGGAGGTACAAGTCAGGATGCCCTTACGGGGCTCCTTTCTGCAAAATACAAAAACACGGGCAAGTGCCCCTTTTTACAAAATATTTCAAGAGAAACCCTAACTAGTTCTGGCCTCAACAACCGACGAGTGAGAGAAAAGATCGGTCTCTACACTTTCAACTGCTACGGCTCCCAAGGAAACCGATTGAACCTGCAGGCCCTACAACGATTAGTTAGGAAAAAGAAGAAAATGAAAATCCGTAAAACAAATTAAAAATTCAAAGAAACATGAAAACCGTAAAAACTGAAGAAAAGTCGTAAATCGAATACCAATAGAAAATTGAGAAAGAAATAAAATTTGTAAAACCAAGAATATCGAGAATTTTCAAAATTAAAGTCAAAACCGATGTAAAAATAATGCCTCCCCGGCAACGGTGCCATTTTGATAATACGGGTCTGACTTGCGGTTAATAATGATGTCGGTGTCGAAAATCGCAAAGAGGGATCCACGTGGATAAAAAAATCAATGAAAATAGGAGAGAGAGAGAGAGAGTGAAGTGAAAAAGTTTCTCTCTCCTATTTTCGTCTACACTATTTATTTTACCAGGTAAGTGTGCCTGGGTCGAACTCAAGGAGGCAGAATATTAAAACCTTGGCTTTTGATACACGAAAGAAATCTCAAAAAAATATTCTCTTTATTCTTGATTTTACAAAAAGACTCAAAAATTGACTCAAAACTAACTTACGATTGTGAAAATCAAATCGACACGACAAAGAGATGAAAAACCACGAAAAAATACAAGGAAAATATCTTAAGTAGTTATGAAGCTATCCTAAAGAAATTGCGAAAAATTACAACAAAAATGAGGTCCAAACAACCCCTACTAGCCAGGGGTATAACTGCAAAATAAAGTTCTATGTTCTGTGACAAAAAGGTCCCTATCAAGGATTGAAATGCAATGAAAATAAAGTTTATTACATTTAGGTCCCTACGTAGGGACCTAAATGTAATTTTTGGAAACTTTAGATCTCTTCTGAAATTTTGGAACTTTTGTGGGTTTAAGAAGCAATTTTTCCATCATTTTGTAACCAACGGCTGAGATTAGAAGCCGATATGCAATTTGAAGCATTCGCGGGGGACACATGTCAAAAGCATGTGCCTTCTGGAGTTCTAAGTCTGTTCTTCCCCTTTCTGCAATGCAGCGGCGGTGCTTCCTTCGCTGAATTTTCTCTGACGATCTGATGGTTGCTTTGGCCTCCTGCAGGGCCAAGAGGGAGACTCCTTCTCCCTCCGAGATCGCCTGCGGTTGAAGGGCTCCGAGGATGACGGTTGGCGGCGGTTAAGCGTCGAAGAAGGTGGCTGATCAATAATGTTTGGCACTGAAGAAGGACCCTCTTGATCAAATCTTTCTTCGAACTTTGAATCTACAATTTGAGGATTGGTGTGCTCCAGATGAAAGATTGACCTGCAAACAACCTTTTCTTTCTCGATTTGCACGCAAATCGGCCAACAAAATTGAGAAATTTGTAGATCGAAAAATGCTTCTCTGAAATAGTGAAAACAATGACGTTGGAAAGAATTGAAATGTTTTGAACACGAAGTGGATCGAATTGGAAAGGTTTAGAGAACGGTGTCTAATTATGGTGATTAATGAAACTAATTACATGCTTATATATCCTAATCATGGATCGGATATCTAGAAAGAAAATTGCAAATATGGAGAAATGATCTAGGAAATTGAGGTGTATTACCTCTGGTTGTCGCTTGACGGTCGATCTTTGTCGGATCTCCACGCATGCTAAGCGGCGATGCAAGGCGGTTGGTCGCCTTGGAACTCTCCTCCGATGGTCCTCCTTCCACACGAGCGGCTCTCAGGTGCTGTCACCACCGTAGGTGGCCGGAACGAGGCTAGGAAGGTAGGGAATCAGCCAAGTATCTGGAACTGAATGTTAGTTAGCACTGAGTTGGTTCTGAATGACCGATGTTCAAGGGTTTTTATAGGACGATCGAAGGGGAGTTAGGTATAAATCAATAGTGGGCATGGATTAGGTTTGTTAGGAGAGAAAGATGGAAGGTTTGGATTAGGTAAAGAGGTTAGGATTGATGCACAAAAATTTGTTGAAGGTCGGTCGGTAGAACAGAAGCTGCAACAGCTTCTTGGAGAAGAAGACACAAGGAGCTGACATATGTCAGCACCTGGTTGGCCAGATGGATTAAGTACAATAAAATTATGCAACAAATAATAAACAACGTTATTTTAAATAGGTATAAAAATAAAAAATATAGATAATTAAATTATCTAAATTATGGCATAATTACTTTTATAAATAATAAATAATTTGTGAAATATAAAAATTATATTAATAAATAGGTATAAATAATACTTAACAAATAGGTTTTGGATTTTTTATTTCATAAACAATTAATTAAATATTAATTTTATATTTTCTTAATTATTAACATAATAAATAAGGTCTTTATGAATTTTTATGGATTTTAATAAATTAGTTTAGATATATTAATAAATACGGGTATAAGTTGTGTAGTTCAATTCATATATAAATTAGGGATTTGGATTTAATTAAAATAATAAATAAGCTCAAAAAATTCCGAAATAAATCATGGTTAAAATACAAGATCACGAAAATAATTAAAAATTATAAAATTAATAAAATTATAAATAATGTGCTCTAAATAAAATAAATAGCCCAGAAACCTCGTTGTCATTAGGTCCCAAAACTGATTTTTTTGCAAACGGACTCCGATTTTCATTAAAATAACCTCCACTAAGTAGAGAATATATTTTATGAACTTTAAAGGCGAGTAGAGTGAAATTGGAGTTCGTATCGGAAAGTTATGATGTTCGGAAGTTGAGAATTTGTTAATTTGAAAGTTGGATTTCTTGGATTATATACAAGGTAATATTTTTAACTTATTTTTATATTTTTATATACATTTTTAGAAATAATTAAGAAAAGAGTTTGGCGAAAAATAAGCATATATGAATTAATTAAAAATCAATAAATTTTTGATATTTATTTGATATATAGTGAAGAATGTGTGGACTGTATATTTAATTATTTTTATGATTTTCTTTTCTTATCTCCCCCTACTTGTTTGTTTGTCAACCAACCCATGCTGACTTGGTCTCGGGGGTTAGGTTATATAAATATATCTTGCAGCTATATTTATATTTTATTAGTCATATTATACATATATACATATTTACAATATGCCTTCTTTTCTTTATTTTTATTCTTTTATTTATTTACATGTTTTTTATGCATAAAAGAGCACTTTTATTCATGATTGAGGTTTTGATAAAAGATTGGAATTAATGGATATGTACATGTATTTGTTAAGGTTTTTAAGACAAAATGCGATAGAAATGTTAATGAATCATGGATTCATCAGAGGCCTTGTCATGTTTTTTTGTGTTTTCATCGCTTTCTTTTTATTTTGTTTTTCGAATTTTGTTTTATTTATTTTGTGTGAATGAACTTTAGCTTAGGATATGCTTGCTCGATATATTAAGGTCTAAACCCTAATATATCTGTGTGTACCTATAGCTTCGCTTTTGGTCTAAGTCAAATTGTAATTGTTAATTATTTGTATTTGAGATCGTATGCCGAGAGAGGTCACATACAGTGCTGGAAGGACTCGTTGTGGCGGAAACTGAGTGACACCGAAGAATGGAACTTGGTCTCTTTTCTAAACAATTAACATCTAGTGCTTTACGTTAATAGTATATTCTGATCTAAGGCAATTTCATTGGCTTGCATTTCATGTAGTGTAGTTTTCAAGTTTGTTATGCATCTCGTATGGAGAGAGATGGGGAGAGCAGTAAGTCTTCTGACTTTGCATGCATCATCGATTCCCAACTTGCATGGCTTTTCTAACCTTCTATCTATGATTTTGACCACCTAGGATGCTAAATGGAATTGGAAACTCATTAGGCGCGTGTAGTGAAAAATAACAGAAGGAAGTGCTAACATAAATAAAAGAGGGACTGCTAACTATCAGACTTTTAAAATAAATGTAATGGATTCGTCGCTTTGGGGAGAGCACACCCCTCATTGTTTATGCATTTTATTCTCATGTACACATTAAGGATTAGTGCTTCAATCCCAGGCCTATCTTCATGTTTGTACAGCTTTGTTAAAAATCACATAACTCTAAAATAGAAAATATAACAGACCTCCATTTCGGTCTTCATTGTGTTGAGTAGATGAAATGGGGTTTGTTTGTTACATTGATCGCGACTTTGGGTCTATTTACGTTTATCATTCTTTGAGTTAGTGCATCTATGAGTGGTTGAGTTTTTCATTTTATTTAAGTCCTTTCTTTCCTTGCTAATGTCAAGGACTCGCGAAAAAGTCAGGGAGGAGTTGGCTCAGGGCGGCTTCCCTTAGGTCAGGCTGGTGTCGCCACCTCTCCCTTTCTCTCTTTTTCTTTATCTTCTTTATTTGAATCGTGATATCGAGTCGTGATCTTCACTCTAGCAGCCTGATTTTACAGCTGCCTCCTTGCTCATATCACACCATCTCTGGTCCGACTCAAGGAGACTCTCTCCTTAAGCCACAATTTTATCTATATTCCGCCTACATCTCGCCCACCTTCCTCATTCCCTTCAGTATCATCTCTTCTTTCACCCGGGATCGTTGCGCTAGTAGATAAGGCCCACATCGGGGCTTATGGATTACATTGATTATCTGAGTAAGCCAGGAGGTTTGAGGATGCTAAGATTAGTGTGCTATTTTTGGTGGATCAAACTCAGATATGTGCATACATGATATCGAGGATCTTATTTTCGCACGACTCTAGGTATGTGTTCTTATTGAGGATTGTTAATCTCGCACACCAGATTGAGGATGTGATTGATTACCAAAGATTTGATGATGATTATATTCCCCTGATCACACGATCTGTTATGAGGTTCCGCCCGTCTTGAATCAGGCACTTGATGTTCTATCTCTCTCTGTGCTTCAAAGCGATGGTGCTCAGAACCCACATGGTTTCACTCATCTTCTTGACTTCCCCATCCTCCATCACCTGACTCTTCCATCCCCATCTAGCACTTAAGGATATCCTCCTGTCATATTGAGCCATCTCAACTGATTTGACTGACTTGAGGGACTGCATTATGATGGCCATGATGATCTCTTCTCCCTCCCATAGTCTTATGCCCTCCTTATGATGATTGATGATATTCCTTAAGGACCTGAGATTTGATGTCAGCATTTCCCTGATATTCATTGACTGAGTTTGCATTACTCCCCAAGGACTATCTACGGGAGGATGCTACACATTCTTTACGATTGGTTTCACTCGTTGCTGGTGTTCCTATGTTGATGGAATACGAAACTGAGTCGTCTAATATGTGTTATCAGTCTCATTTTCCGATTGTGTGTCCGATCTGTTAGAGCACGAGACCAATTTGCCCAGCTGTTTGGACTCCTTTTAGTCTTCTCTACTTGACGATCCTTGCAAAAATGAGCAATTTCTTCTTAATATTCCATGCTTAGTCCACAGTACTCTCCGAGGGTTATTTGCGAGAGACTGTGACATTTTCTAGATCTTTCGATCTCTGCTAGGTAGCCGATCTGTCGCCTATCGAGACTACTTCTGATGATCCATCTGATGGTAATGACTCCTTTGACTCCACTCTCCTTGACGACCTACGTAAGGAGGAGTTTTGTTATGCATATTCCTTGCCTAGTATGTATCACTCCCTAAGGGCTAGCTGTGGGAGGATGCATCATTTTGTAGGTACTCGGCTTCACTTCTGGTATGTCCAATCTGTTGGAGCATGAAGTCGAGTCGTCAGCTCTGTGTACTCGGTCTCCTCTCTGGTTGTCTCTAATATGTTGGAGCATGGGACCGAGTCTTATGATTATTCTGAGATCTCTAACTCATCTAAGTTTTCTCACCTTGATGACCCTCGAAGGGTTGAGCCATGTCTTGTGATGTTCGGTGTATACTTGATATGTCGACCTTATGTCTTCCAGATATTGTGATGTGTAGAGAGTCTCTTTTTATACACTTTTCGTATCTTAATGATACTATGGTTGACATGGAGGATATTGCATTGATCCTTCCTCCACTGTGTCTTACGGTATCGGTTTTGATCCTTCACTATATTCTTATGAGTCGATGTTCTGCTTTCTGCTACCGGTTCCTAGCTTAGTTGTCGATCTGTCGACCCTGGTCATGGACACCCACTTGATTGGATATACGGGTGTCTTTCACCGTTCTCATAGGGAGATGATGACAAGAGTACGATATTCATGTGTTAGATATCGTCCTGCACTTCACCAGTCTTTGTTTCTTGTATATATATACATTGTCTTTTCATTTCTTCTTTCTCCCGCATGACCTATGTACCCCAGATCATTCGTTATATCTGTGTGTCTATACTTAGGATGTATTTTGTCCTAAGTATTGAGGGGTGAACCTCTCGCATTATTTTTCTTCATTTTGTTTCATCACTTCTGTTGTTGCCTATACTTAGGGATATCTCACCATACATATAGGGGGAGTGATGCATATATTCATCCACCATATTTCCCTTTTTATTTGATTTCTTTTGATCCCCTCCACTGTCTCCTCTCTTGTCTCTTCTATACTTAGGTATATCCCGCCCTAAGTATAAGGGGAGACTGACCAAGCTGCGATCTGTGTATTCTCGCCCTCGACCCTCCCTGCATGTAGATACAACTTGCTATACTTAGGATTATTTCATCCTAAGTATAGGGGGGACTGTCGACTACCTTTTCACTTATTTCTTTGTTCTTTCAATCCTTATTTAGTCGTTGTAGTTAGGCTTCTCTATACTCAGTATGAGTTATGTCTTCTCTTCTTCTTTTCTATCTATGAGGACATAGCTCAAGCTAAGTATAGGGTTTTGTATATACTCTGTATATACTTTAGCCATAACTTGTACTTTCATATTTTAAATATGTATGGCTAATATGTATATATATACATATACAATTCAATTAAATAGCTTAATAAAATGATGCATATTATTCCTCAATATCTTTTTGTATATACTAATTAATAAGTCATGTTAAAAATATTTTTGCAAAATGATTTGAAAAATGGTTTGAACTGATTGAAAACTATTTCACAAAATGTTTTCAACCTTCAAAAAATATTTTGCTTGTAAAAAGTTCTTTCCTTTATGTGAAATAAAATTCTTTTGAAAAACTATTTGCAAATGGTTTTGAAAATGGTTGCAAAAATGTTTGAAAAATCTATACATACTATTTGAAAAAAAAAACTTTTGGAAAATGATGTTCAAATGCTTGTAAATGTTTGTAAAAATTATTTGCAAAAAGTATGTTGGACTATAGTTTTCAAACTTATTTTTAAAATCATTTTCAAATAAGTTTGAGGAATATATACATCACACAAAAATTCTTTACTAACTATTTATAAAATAATAGCATCTCCCGTGTAAATTCTTAAAACCCCAACTCTTGTAAATATAAGATGCATCCCCATGTATATATTTGTACCTATTCCAAAATCTTTTGTTTTCAAAAAATCACAAAAACATTTGCAAAACCAAAAATACTAAAAAATTTGGAAAAATCTTTTTAAAAATTGCATAAAAATTTGCAAAAACTTTTTCAAACATTCATAAAAAAGTTCAAAACTTTGAAAATTGTGCCACACAAATATTTTCTACATTGTACATAGTGTTTGCATAGCATTCGCATTTTTTCGGATTGAGCTTGATGATTGAACTAGTCTAGGTAAAATTGAATATTGGATCTAGGTTGGACCTTACTGCACCTAACTTCACTGGAATCTTATGGAAACTAGATTTAAAATACTTCAGGTCTAGTCAGACTTAATTCTTTGAGACTCATGGCTGGGTTCACGACACCTCAATAGACTAACTAGAACTTTTCGAGACGCACGCATGACTCTTGTCGGTCGTGACCTAACTTGGACATTTGCACCTTTCACATGGCTCAACTCAGTTGGAGTGGTCAGGGGATTGGATTTGCCAGTTTGAGACGTACACGAGTAGAAACATTTGTCCTTCTATAGGGAGTGAAGTGCACCCCAACCCGTCGAGTGACGTTGACGTCTAAAGACAGGAGAGTGTGAGTTGCAGTAATGCTTCAAAAGAGGGATAGTCTTATGGATCAAGAGGAAAAACTTCTTATGTAAATGATATTGTATATAGTATTCAAAATAACTCCAAAAAAGTGGACAGGCCTTATTAAAAATAAAATGCTTGTCAGAGTCTACATATTTGTATAGTTAATAAGCAAGATTGAGCTTCAAAGTCATATCATATGAGCGTGCAGCTGGATGTTGAATACACTGGTCATGCATTCTAGGATAGGTAGCTACACTGGTTACCGTCCATTTTTCTATTCACCTCCTCCTCTTGAGTCAGCTGCATTTGAACTTATATGGGAATACCTCGCTCCTCGAGGAAAGAGTTGCGGGATTGAGGAATCATTGGGTTGTCGTTATGAAGAAGTCAGTTCTTTTGTCATTTCAGTTGGGAAGAGCCACTATCACTTACACTGTACAAGTCAGCTTCATAGTCATAAGGGTTTGCGAATGACGTAGACAAGTTCTGGCATGGCTATTGAGGTGGTTTGAACCGAGTTCTGTGACTCTCGAAGGTTGTTGTGTTTTAAATCTGATTCCTGACCTGGTTCCACACACTCTCACTCCAAGGTCTGACCTGAGCTCCAAACTTTGATTTTGTGAAGACAAGTTTGAAAATTAAATTCAATTTACTTTCTTTCCTTTTCTTTTCTTTATTTTTTTTATGCACTTATTGAATAAGTGTTTTCTAGGGACAAGCAAAGGCAAGTATTGGGGGTGGTGAATCTCCATTTCATCAGCTTTATACTATCATTTTGGCCTTAAAACCTTAGCTAATGCATGTAAATAACATTAATTTGTACGAAATAACATTCATTATTTATTGCATTCCTTGTGTAAATAATATTGTTTTTAATGTAAAAATTATAAAATAAAGAAAATCAATGAAAAGAACAAATTAAATACCTTATGACCCTAAACCCCGAGACCAAATCAAGAATTGAATTGGTCGACAAAGAATAAAGTATGGGGAGATAAGGGCCAAGAATACAATAAAAATCCAATTCTTTTATTCATTCAATAAAGCATTTTTGGGACCTATTTTATTCTTTATTATTTATTCATCAAATAAAGAAATTTTGTACATAAAAGTTGTAGATAATAATGCATAGAAAAATACAAAATTGATTCCATATAAAAATAACATACAGTTTACATTTTATACATAGAATAAAAAGCCAAAACCCCAACTTCCCAGACCCATATCTCTCAAATAAAGACCCAAAATATATCAAAATCACTTTAATGTATATAACTTTAAATAAGCTATTTAATGAAGGTGGTTTTATATTTTTTGGAGTTAATACGTGAAAGTTAGGTTTAGGACCCCTATTGTATTATACATCTGAATGAAATATTCATTTTATTTACTCGTTATTATTTTTACAATTTTATATTTTTATAATTTTATAAATATTATTTATAGTATATGTATATACTAAAACTATAATAAAACCCTAAAGAAAGCATAAAAATAAAACTGTGTACAAAAATACATAGATGAAATAGCTATACTTATACCTATATAATTTCTACCCCTATTTATTTAAGTGTATAAATAACATCAAAAACTATAATAAAAATATATTTATATACCTAAAAATAAGTTTTAAGTATATAAAATAAGAGAATAAAATAATAAAATCAAAAATACAAAATAAAAATAGAATGTACAAAACATAGATGAATATACCTAAAATTAATCCTTAAAAATTAACTTGTAATAAATAACACGAAAAAATAAACGAAAATCATGTTCAAATACTACATAAAATAGTAAACCTATTTATTTTATAATCAAAATTTGATAAAATCAACTACTTTTTAAATTATTTATTTTCAAATAAATTAGACTCTTTTATCTTGTAGCGGGCTATGTGGCCCAACCACATTCCTGGGAACGTTGACCCCCGGTCAACTCCCCATTCTTTCTAATGACTTTTGTCAAAACCTCGAGCAACCTGCCTTCTCGGAAATTTCCTCGCTGCTCCATTGCTATATTGCCCTCGAGCCCTTCACAAGATTTAATATGTGATCTTCCATGATTCGCGTCGTATCCTCAAGTCGATCGTACATAGATTTGATTCTCGCCAAATCATCATTCAATAAGGGTGTTCAGCCATGTCTTTAAATAAGGACCTTCATCCTCCTCTCATCTTTAGTCATTGCCAAGCCCTTGAGACCCTGCCTCCAGCCAAGAGTATCGCCATGCGATAGGTGGCGTACCCATGAGGGTTTGAGAGTGGCTGAGGGAGGCGGAGGTGCACCCACAGCAGCCTCCTCGATCGCCTCTATTCCCTACCTTCTCCAACAGGTACGAGCTGCACCTTTATCTTTATTAGGTAGATTTTAGGTTTTAATTTCATTTCTTGCATCTAGTTTTCTCTCTAATCCTTTGTAGTAGCTTAGATCGCCCATTTCAAAGTTCGTCGGAGCTGTTGTGATTCTGTTGATCTCTGCCATGCCTTCCGCCCTCATTCAGTTCCCTCTCGCTTCTGCATCGCCCATCCACCTTCCATCCCTCCAGATCTCACCCAGATATGGATTTGGGTAACCCAACTCCACCACCTCGCCAGGATACCTCCATCCAAGCAACCTATACTTCCATTCCACCAAATAAGGTCTCACGAGCTCCCTTTTTTCTTGTGCTTGTTTCCTCTGTAGGTCTGGAGACTAGAGACCCCTAGGGGTCAATTTTGAAGCATCTGGAGATACCTGGAGCCGTGGACTTCACCGAGTAGCTGGGGCTCCACCGTTGGGTCCCAGTCACTTCCAAGACTTCCCGCCACTATGAGCACCTTTGAGGAACATTCTGAGCTTCGGAGGAAGGCCAAAGACCGCCGGAGTCGTGCATGGGCGGTGATTGAAGGATCCATGGTCATCTGTTCTTCCATGTTTTTCAGGAAGAGAAGGTGTCATCATATCCTCCTCTTGCCGCAGTTTTGATCTCATCTGTCGTAGTCGTTGGAACGCGCCCAAAATCTGATCTTGTCCGTTGATCGTTGAACCGTCATCACGCCTTGTGGAGTGGATGCGTGGATTAGTGAGCGCCATCAGGTCATTCGTTCCCGCACAAGGATGGGGTAAATTGCTCATCTAACCCTGCAATTTTTGTAATTTATTTATTAATCATGTAAATAAATATCAAGTGCAAATAATATGGGACATTATGTAGAAAGGCCCCTGTGTGTATTGTTAATTGCATGTTGGTCCTCTCCAACTCAGCTCACGTAAAGTCTCACGTGAGCTGTACTAATTGCAAGGATGCCCTTATGGATTTTTGTATTTCAATTTAATCCAATAAAATTTATATACATTGTATATTTATGGGGAAATTGCACCTGAGCCCTTATTGTATATTTTATTTGGAAAAATGCCCTTTTTGTTATTTGTATTTTGGTGCTTCAATTTCATTTATTAAAAATAGCACCAATGCTCTAAAAATGATGCAAAAATATGGTTAAGCTCCTGCTTGCATATATTTTCATGATGTATTTTTAGATTTTGCGTGTATGGCTTTTCCTATTTATTAAAATTAAAACGAGAACATTTTTGTCCTTGTCTAATTTATAATATACCAAAAAATAGAAAAATGTTTTGAAAAATTCCAAAAAATATATATGTTGTCTATTTTATCATATTATAACTCCAGACCAAAAATCCCTAAAATAGAAAATGAAAAGGACTAAAAATGAAAAGGCTCCAAAATCTAATAAAAATATTAAAAATAATTTAAAAATTCAAAAAATGTTTTCCTATTTTTGAATTTTTTTATATCATTATCTATTTATTAAAATTGAATTGAAGAATTTTAGAGGTAATTTGCTATTTCTAATATTCACTTCAATCTCGACCTATTATTTAATCCCTAAATCCTTTTTATTTAAAAATGTATAAAAATTAGTAAAAAATTCGGAAAAATAAAAAAAACAATAGAAAAAATTGTAAAAACTCAAGAAAATGTATTTTATTATTTTATTTCTTTTTACTAATACTTATAATTATATTACTCTATATGGCATATATAGCCTTATATATTCTATTATCTATTAAAAAGAAAAGGAAATATAAAAAATATTAAAATATAAAAAGAAAATACAAAAATATATAAAATTGAATATATATATATATATATATATCAAAATAAAAAAATATAAATTAAAAACCCACAAAAATAATAAATGGATAAAAGAGAAGAATGATTTTTGCGCTTCATTGCACAATCTATCGTTTACTCCCTGATTTCGACCTCTACACATGCTTACCTATACACATTTGTTGTAGAGTTATAATAAATTTTAACTCCGCATTTTTGCTATTTATTGCTTGATTTATATTGTGGGTTAATTATTAATTGACCCGAGTTTCGTCTGAGATTACTTCGACGGTTGTCGATCCGCCTTGTGGATGGACATAACTTCGACTAAATCACGGTCATCGGGGAGACATTCTCAAAGGTGACTTGTACGTGGTTCGATAAGCCCAAAGAACTAAGTCGAGCAATTGGGACCAGTTCTTCTTTTCGAGACGAACAAGCTTCTGAAGAATTGTCTTGATCTCCCTAATTGACATTATGCTAGGCCATTGGATTGCGGGTAGTATGGAGAAGCTACTCGATGTTCAATGCAATATTCCTGAGTCATCTTCTTCACTTCTCTGTTTTTGAAATGGCTACCCCCATCTAGTATCAGAATCTTTGGGATCCCAGACCTTCAATGATGTGTTCTTTCAAAAATCTGCAAATGATGCGAATGTTGGTGGCTTGGGTTGGGATAGCCTCCACCCAATGACTTACATAATCGACAACGAGTAGAATATACTCAAATCCCTAACTATTGGGGAATGGGCCCATGAAGTCAATGCCCCGCATCAAATATGTCTAAAATATGAATGTACTTCAGGGGCATTATGACTATCATTTCAATGGTATCGCCCATTTTCTCACAGTCAGTGCATCATTTCATAAAGTCTTCTGCATCTTTGAAAAGAATCAGCCACCAGAGGCTGCATTGGAGCTCTTTTGTTAATGTCCTTTTCCCAGAGTGGTGTCCTCTGGATTCACTAGCATAACAACGTTCAAGGACACTTTAGACTTCCTCTTGGGGAATTCACATCCTCCAAATGCAATCTGCCCCCTAATGAAAGAGATAAGGATCCTCCCACTGGTAAAAATGAATATCTGACAAGAATTTGTCAACTTTCACCTTTGACCAATCTTGCGGAGTTCTCTTAGAAACAAGATAGTTCACAATATCGGCGAACCAGGGGAGCGAGGTGACTGCCAAAATTTCTTCGTCTAGAAAGGTATCTATAATCGGCCATAGGCTCTGCTCAGGAATCTTGAGAGATGATCTGCCACCATATTTTTGACTCCTGCTTTATCTCTGATTTCATGGTTAAACTCCTAGAGTAGAAGGATCTATCTGATGAGTCTTGGTTTGTCATCTTTCTTACTTTGCATGTGCTTGATGGCAGAATGGTCTATGTATACTATAACTTTGGATTCAAGTAGATGAGATCTGAATTTTTCCAGGGCAAATATAACTACTAGATGCTCTTTTTCAGTGACACTATAGTTCTTGTGAGCTTCATCTAATGTTCTGCTAGCATAGTGAATAGTAAATGGTAGATTATATCTTCTCTATCCTAGAAGCGCTCCAATGATATAATCAGAAGCATCTGTCATGATCTCAAATGGTAGAGACCAATCTGACGGTTGAAGGACAGATACCTGGGAGATCAATTCTTTCAACTAATTGAACGCTTGGAGGACTGTAGCATCGACAATGAAATCGGCCTCCTTGCCTAGAAGCTCAGTCAGTAGTCGAGCAATTTTATTGAAATCTTTGATGAATCTTATATATAATCTTACATGTCCTAAGAATGACCGGAGTTGCTTCAAATTTATGGGTGGCTCAAGTTTTAAAATGATGTCCACCTTTGCAGGATTTGCCTCCATGCCACGTTTGGATATGATATGGCCTAGCACAATCCCTTCGGTCACCATGAAATGGCACTTCTCCCACGAGAGCACTAGGTTCACTTCGCAGCATCTTTTCAGCACTCGGTCTAGATTAGTCAAGTACTGATCAAAGCTGTCGCTGTGGACTGAGAAGTCATCCATGAATACCTCGAGAAAATTGTCCACCATATCTGCGAAAATGGTCAACATACATGGCTCGAATGTCGCTGGAGCATTGCATAAACCGAATGGAATTCTGCGTAAATCATATGTCCCAAATGGACAGGGTGAAGGTGGCCTTCTCTTGATCTTCAAGAGCAATTGCAACTTGGTTGTAACTAGAATATCTGTCCATGAAATAAAAATGCTCCTTCACGACTAGTCTTTCAACAATCTGGTCGACGAAGTGGAGCAGAAAATGATCCTTCTTGGTTGCTAAGTTCAAGCATTTGTAATCCACACAGACGTGCCAAGATGTTGGAACTCTCGTTGGGATCTCCTCTCCTTTATCATTCTTCACGATGGTGATTCCTGATTTCTTTGGTACTACGTGCAAGGGACTCACCCATTTTGAGTAGAAGATGGGATATATGAATCCTGCATCGTACTATTTGGTAATTTCATTCATCACAACCGCCTAGAGATTTTGATTCAATCTACGTTGGAATTCTCTATACAGCTTTTATCTTCTTCAAGATCAATGTAATGTAGGCACAATGAAAGATTGATCCAATGGAGATCGAAAATTTTCAAGCCTGTGATCTTGCGATTTCTTTCTAGAACCTTGAGCAATTGAGATTCTTGTTACTTTATCAATTATGAATTGATGGTTATAGTGAACATGTTTTGTGCACCAACAAGGAAGTATTATTTGTTGGAAGTGGTTTGAGCTCAGGTGGGGACTAAATTATTTCGATATCAACTTCAGATACTGTACAAGGTGGTGGTGTTGGGTCTTTCAATTGTAAACTGTCCACCATATGCAGTTCGAGCTTTGAGTGCAGTGTTGCACAAAATTCTTCAATGATAAAATCTTATTCATAGAAATTTTCAATATTTTCCTCCTACTCTTCTAAATACAGGTGGCCAAAATTGTATTCTTCAGGCATATCAGCAAAAATCTCATCCTCAAAGACGGAGGGGAATTCCATTGTGTTGTCTACTCCTTCCTCCATGGAGAGGAGTTCGTGGGTCTCAATGTCATTCATAAATAGGTTTGTATCTTTGATTTCTGCAAGAAAATCACAGTCTTCAATTCTCTTATCTGTAGGCTCACTCTCGTATGATGCATAATATAATGGTTAAAGCAATTGGATCGTATGTATTGGCACCTTATTGCTGTTATAATGAAAGGTGATCTTCTTGGTGACGTAATCCACCACTACTTCAGTTGTTCAAAGGAACAATCATCCAAGGATTATCGAGACGTCAAGCAGAGGAGATGAGTTGTCCATGTCAAGCACAATGAAGTCAATAGGGAATTGCGTCCCTTGAATCATGATAATGACATCCTCAGAATGCCCCTAGGTAGCTTGATGAATTTATCTGCAAATTGCATAATCATTCGAGTAGACTTGAGCGGTCCTAACTCAAATTCTTTGAGCAATGAAGTAGGCATTAGGTTGATTGATGATCTGTTGTCAAGGAGTGCGATGAATCTGCATTTCATTGACTTTATTCAATTATTTTAGCTTAAAATACCTTATAAAACACATGTATATATTGATAAATCCATATTCTTACTAACATGTATATGCGTGTAAATATTATACATTTATTACTATTTTAACCTAAAATAAATAAATAAATAATGGAAAAATAAAAAAACAAAAGATTGTATATATGTAATAGATACATGCTGACCCGAACCCCAAGAGAAGGTCAAGACTTGACTTTATCGGCCAGGAATAAAGTAGGGGGAGATAGGGTCTTTAATCAGAAAATTCAAAAAAATGTTTTGTAAATGCTTTTCATTCTTAATTTATTATGTATATAATTGTATAAAAGTTACATTATATTACTTGTCCATAAATTGACCTCAAAATAAATAATTTTCTTAATAGAAGTTGTAAATAAAAATATTTTCTAAATAATAAAAGTAACCACACTCAGAAAAACTGTAAAGTGATAATTGAAAGACCAATGCCGACTCCATAAAACTCAAATTGATTCAAACTCACTTCCGTCGTATTCTATATTGAATTATCTTTAAAATGGTAGTGGTTTCATAATTTTTGGAGTTACGGTTTGAAGATGGTTTACTAGGGTAGTTTTTACAATTTTACCATTTATTTATTGTATAAATTTATCCATATTTATTTTTATGCGTAATATATTTGTAAATAATTATAAATATTTTTTTATTATTTCAAATAAAAATAAAAAAATTACATAAAATAACATAATTTCCTTATTTAACTATATATATAATATACCATATGTATATATTTTTATGTATATAATTAACTTCCTTAAATAACCACCACAAAATAAATAATTAGCATTTATTATTTAAATTAATAAAATGATGAAAATAATTTATTTATTTATGTAAATAATATACCATATGTATATAATTTAATTAATTCCTTAATTACCCACCATTAAGGTGGCTCATTAAGTTGTTGTATTTATTATTATTTTATTTTGAAAATTTATTTATTTATTATTTTAATTAAATAAATTTCATCATTAACATATTTCCTTTTTTTCTCCATTAATTCATTTTATAAATTCATTTTTTTGTATTTATTTGACTCTTCTTCCCTCATTTCCACTTCATCAATCATTTGGAGAGTAGCCTAATCTCCAAGAGTCATCTTGTTGTAGAAAGACATCCAACCTCTTCTTCGTCCGGTGATAGCAAGGCAATCATCGTCGAGGTCATAACGGCAATTCATCCACTCCCATAGTGATATCCATTTCATTTTATTTCAATCTTTTAATTAGATATTTTTAGGATTAATTTTCATTTTTAATTGTGTTGTCATTTTTTGATTTTCGATCATAGTTGTTAATCGTAGTTAATTGTCATAAGCATTATTCTCAATCACAATTTGATCCCCCCCCCCCGATTTCGATTTCACATCCACATCTCGAACTGCACACATTCACGTTCTATCTCTCAAGATCACTCGCCTCTAACCACGTATGGTGGCCGGAGACACGGTTCCAATCCTTCACCAAACAATGGAACCACCCATTCACTAATTCCCATTTCATTTCTTCTGGGACCGAGTCGTTGTGCTCTAATCGATTTTTTTTATTTTACAGTCGGTACAAAAAAAGATTACAAAAAATAGCAGTTGTTGTTTTACAAAAAGAATGCAAAAAAAAGAAAGAAACGTCTATGTTTGCTACATTACAAAAAAATTGTTGGGACAGCAGCATCGTACGCCATCGAAGACCGCCCTCTGTGAGTTTCACAATGCCAGCCGCGCAACCACTGATGACCGTTAGGAGCTCCGCAGTGGATCACCCTCCGCTCGTGCACCGCCATCTGAGCGGAGCCCCTTCACCCACCTCCGCAACATCCACACTTCTTCCGAGATCTTGGTGCCTCGCTGATCGCTGCACTCTCACTCATCCGTCCATCCGCACTGCCCCGCCAGGAGTTCGACGTCGTACGAAGAATCCATCGACGTCGAAGAAACCTCCTCTTGGAGCGCCCCCTTCAGCTAGAAAACAATTCCTTCCACCTCACCGACTGGAGCCCCTCTGCCTCCTCATCCGCTAGCATCACCAACCACCGAGCACCACCCACGAGAAGCTCATTGGCGCCCTTTTCTTGGGCGAGAAGAAATGAGAGGGGTGGCGCCCCCTCCTCCTTTTACAAGAAACACAACAAAGCCTTGGGCTCACATTGCTAACACCTCTCTTACTCACTTTTAAAGTTAAATCAAATAATGAGGGGTTACTCTCTCTAAAACAATTATGATTGACCTTACGTTTAGTTTTAGGGTCAAGTTTTCTTTAACAGTCCCAATTTTACAAGTTATCACTCGTTTTGAATATTTTGCAGAAAATCACCTACTGAGTGTCCAATTTCCTTTTTAACTTATGCGAGTGAAAATAAGGAAGGAAATTGGAAATGTCGATGCACGATTAAATACAATGATGCGTACAGGAGTTTAGATATGCATATCTTGTCGCCAGCACTCTACATGCAGGGTGATCCACGTTGAATTTAAATGTAGAAAATAAAACTATTCTAAATGAAGAACATGAACTGTCCTAACAATAACTTCTATTAGCAGTTAAGAATTAGATAATTTTGACTAAGTCCAATTATGCTCTACTCTATAGGTATAGAAATTATTATTTAGGGCTATGAAGCTAATTAATTACCAGGCTCAAACAAGTTAATTAAAGCAATTACTGATGGAACAAGAACATAAAACTGTGTGAAAATAAATAAAAATAAAGTGATGAAACCAAAATTGATGAGATCCCCTAAGTGCACTGGTACGTGGTGAAATAGACCTTGAAAACATGGTGTATAATGTCCTTTTTACAAGAGTTTGAATGAATAAATAAATACTAAAATCTATCTAAGTCAAATGCACCAAATGGTTGTCTCTTTCAAATCTTCTTCTCCTCCTACGCTCTCATGTAGCTCAGTGAAGAATCAAGCCACCTCTGCTTTTCTTGGGTGCGCCGGCTCTCCTAAGAATGTCACCCTTGCTCGTTGGGCCCTCACAAGAAAGTGGAAATAAAGAATGTTTAAGAGACACAGTTATATAAATATGAGCACGAATAATTAAAAGGAGTATAATGATTATTGACAATGGAATGAATTAAAGAGATTATAGACAAGAAAAAAAATACAACCAAGAATAACAAGGTCAAGAGAAAAACCTAACTACCCTCGTCACGCCTCCCCGACAACGGTGCTATTTTGTTGAACGAAAATCACTGGGTTTTTTTATTTCAATGAATTATTCACAAGTTTCGATGCAACACAAAGAAGCATCAAACAAAAATTATTAATTCTCAAGCAAAAATAAATGTAAAAAATATGGTAAGAGAATTTGTTATTTAATTTACCTTTATAGCTAATAGGAACGAACTTAGGGATGCTACAAAAATTCTGAGGTTTATTCAAAGTAATGAATACTCAAGGAAAGAATCAAGGAATTTCTATGGACACTATGCTTGGTTTTGTCCTTTTGGATTTTTAGTTTTTATGAAATTAAATTATTTATTTTTTTATTTGTTTTTTTGCTTTTATATCTTTTTTTTAGTATCGCAAAAGATATTTTTTTATTTTAAAATAATGGAATATTAAAAGAAAAATAAACACATAAAACAATGCACCCTTTTTGGAATTTTTAACTTTAGCAAATATACACAAAAAATGGACATAAATAATTTTTAATTTTTTTTAACTTCTTCATATTTTTTTGCATTTTTTTATATTTTAAATAATTAAAAAATAGTAAATAATGTAAACAGAATGCAATGCAGATGTTTTAAATTTTTAAAGTTATAAATAAAGACAAAAATGGATATAACAATATATACATAATAAAGATATATTTTTATATTTTTCAGAAAGCAAATTTATGATTTTTTATAGTTTTAGTTGAATTTGTATGATTTTTTAAAGTTTTTGAGGGTTTTATAATTTTTATGGTTTTTATAGATGATGAATATGCAAAAATTATATTGTAATTAGAATAATTCAAAATAAGCATTTAGAATTTTAGAATAGTTTTATATTTTTTATGATTTTTAAATGCTAACAGTATGTTTTTTGGAGTTTTTTAATAAATAATAAAAATTAAGAAAATGTAATATGGAAATTTTGGATGCAAGTTGAATTAAACAGGAAGCTAAGATAATTTTGGTTGAATTTTTTAAGGTGTTTTGTTAATTTTTATTCTATTTTTAACATGCAAAATAAATTTGTTGAGTTACAGGGACTTATATGCAATTAATTAAAAATGCAAAATAAAAGATAACAAGAATTAAAACTCCATGATTATTACGCAATTTTCTCCCAAAAAGTTCCGTGCATGGGCACGTGTGCCCTGCTGGACTGAACCAAAATGCAAATAAATTAACTTCAAGGTCCATATAATAACACAAAACATTCAAACTTTTATTGCAATTTTCATAAAACTCACATGCACAGCATGTGCTGAAGTTCAACATGATAGATATGCAAATGAAATAAATAACGAGGAAAATAATGCAAATGTTTACTAAAGGTCTGAACAACATGTGTCCTTGAAGGAACTTATTTAAATAAAAAATAATAATAGGGGTTTATGCGTTAAATATACTCAAAAATAATAGAGATGATGGGGTGGTTCTGATGCATTAGAGTCCTGATCGAACTGCTAGAGATTTATTTCACGTGAAGGGTGTCAATCTGATCTGAGCTCTTGATCTACGACTGAGAAATAAGAGTCAAGCAACGGTCGTGATAGAATATGGAGCGTGAGTCTTGATCATGCGGCTACAAATGCTGCTGTACGAAATGGGAAGCATCTCCGACCTGATGAGCTTTGAATTCCTAGATCTCTCTCACCTCTCACCCGATTTGCTTCAAATCACGCTCAAAAGGTAACCCAAATGATTCCTCTCTGTCAGGACTCCTCGGATCTATAAATGGTCGGTAAAATTTGAATCTGAATGGTTGTGGATCTGGAGCTCTTAGAAACTTCAAATGATCTTCAAAACAAAGCACTCCTCCTAAATCAAATGCTCATGTCACTTGCAAAAATTCCTATGCTCAGAGGCGACGGTCCAGCGACAAGTTATTTGATGAAAATAACCAAAATAAAGGGGAACATAAGGGGATGGGTCAGATCTGATGAATTGTTATGGAATTGGATTTGGAAAGCGATCTAATCCAATGATAAGATTGAGGATAGGTTGCGAGGGATTATTATGAAACGGGAGGCGAGCCGATTAAGGCGAAAGTTGAGTCGATTTGATGAAGGATCAGATGAGAACAATGATCAGCGCCTAATGCTCCGATCTACACTATTATTGGAAAATCGTACAAACTAAGTGAATCATGCGGAATTAATCCTAAATCTACGATAAGGAAAGAAATGAGAAACTAAGTCACCTACAACTAAGCCTTGACAGGTTATTGATTGACATGGAAGCTAAGCGTCACAGTGCTCCGCTGGGTGGTCTTCGCCAACATGAATCACGCCTCCAGCTACGTTCCTCTCTCTCCTGATCATGGGAAAAGGGAGCTGTCACCTTCGCCTCTCATCGGAGCTCGATCTCGGGTAAGAACAATGATCAAATACAGATCCCTCCGTGGTGGATGTGAATGGGTGTAATTTATTGGGCTTGCTCCGGTGAGATTCAAATTCAAAAATGGGTGAGATACACGACGATTTGAGTGGATTTGATGATGTTGCATGGAAGAGATTTGAATATACAAAAACTATGGAGAAGAGATCAGATGGCAATACGAAGTGTTGCACAGGGGAAAATGTGAGAAGAGATAGGTGGAGGTAAGGTAGTTGAAGACGGTTGCAAACTGAGAAGTTGAACCAGGTTAACATACGGGGTCAACCAATCAGGAGGCGCTAAGAATAATGCCAAAATAGGCAAAACGATAAAAAACCAAGAAAATGTTAAATAAATCAATAAAAATTCAAAAACGAAGTTATTTAATTGCATAATGTAAATAAAAAATATTAGGAATAAATTAAAGTTAAATTTAGTAATTTTAATTAAATAAATAATATAATTATAAGGGTTAAAATAAATATAAAATGTTATTTACAGGTATGTATACCTATATATACAGTATTCTGATTTTTAATTAATTATTTATAAGTTATATTTTATTTATTATAATATTTTAAGATGATTTTAATGATATTTTATTTTGTTTTTAGGTGGTAATTCATTAGGTAAATAAATAATTGTTAGTTCAACATATACTTGGTGATACATATATAATAAATACATGACTTTATTTTTTGTTTATTTTTATTTTGTAATTTTTATTTGTATTTTATATGAGTTAAATACAATATTCTCAATGAAAAATACAATATTAAATAATATGCATAAGAAAATAAATAATTAAATAATACACATAGCATACATAGGTATAATATACAATAATATCCCAATTAGCGATATTTCACACCTAAAGTTAGAATTTGAAGAAATCACCTCCATTTTAAAGATAATTTAATTTGGAGTACAATGGAAGTGAATTTTCTTACTTCGGAGTTCAGGTGGAGAAAATATTGATCTGCAATTTTGTACTTAGTGGCTTTTGTCATTTACAATATACAACAGATTCTATTGAAATTATTTTTATTATGTTATGCACAATTTTCAAGAAGGAATTATATTTATTTACAAGGGATTTAGCTCCGGATAAATCAATGTAATAGTGTGTAATATAGACAATATATACATGTGAGGAATATATACATGTGTCAAGTATTTTCTAGACTTTAGGCCTTATCTCCCCCTACTTTATTCCTTGTTGATAAGGTCAAGTCTTGACCTCCTCTCGAGGTTTGATTAAGTATGTATCTATTTGCATATATACAATGCTTTATTTTCTTTATTTTTCCTTTATTTCTTTATTTATTTATTTTAGGTTAAAATAGTGATAAATACATATTTACACAATAATTATAGTTTATAAAAGAATAGAATTAGTGGTAATTACATGTGTTTTATAAGGGATTTTAAGCTAAAATGAAAGAATAAAGATGACGAAATGCAGATTCATCAGGACCTCATCTCCATGAAGGTGGTTACAACAAAGTCAATGAAATGGGAGGCTAACATATCAATAGAGATTGTGCAAGCACAATTACGACATTTATAGTCCAACCAAGCAACATGTCGAGATTGTTCTCATTTATGTAGAGAGCATTGCTATCGTCTTATAGTGATTGCACCACTTGTCAGTGTATTTACTCCATCCCATACCTTGAGACAGGCCTTGGGCTAGCCTTGATGCAGCTTCTTATCATCCCCTAACACATCTACAGATTTGTAGACCTAGAGGCTGACAATTTGGTTTATGGTCAGACATTTTCATAGCCATGTAGTCAATTATGTAAATATTGCAACCAATTAGACATTTCAAGGCCCAGTTCCCTCTCCATGCCAGTGGTCACGACACCCATAAATAGTAGAGTATGAGACTTGCAGGGTCTTCGGGATAGTTTTAGGGATTATGGTTTTGCCATGATGATGGGGACTTTCAACATACACCACAACAGAAATTCAGCATCGTTGGATCTAGTGCGCCACCACCACCATGTCGATAACTGAATGTAGTGACCTAAGAGCAGACATACACTTCTAGATCAATCATCAATGATATGATTTCAGTACATGGGGTTTCTTGACATATATTGTTTGATTATGGGACTACACATTCTTTTCTCGCACACCATTTGGTGCCCACCATGGGTAAGTTCATGTCCAGTGATCTGTCATCGTACTACAACAAGGGCTCAGGGGGTCTGTTGTTTATCATTCATCTGGCAGATGAGGATGTGGCCATACAGACAGGAGGATGTGAGATGCTTGCATTTGTATTATTCATTTAATTAGAGAACTTTGACATCATTTTAGGAATGGACTAACTGGAGATTCACCATGCATGCCTAAAGTATTTTTTGGAAGACGGTGGTCTTCCATTTGCTTGGAATGCCACTATTTCAGTCTGACGGACATACTTATGATATGGAAGTACATCTCTACTTTGAGGGTACACTGGTGTCTCAGCTAGGGATATGTAAAGTACATTGTCTCAAGGTCAATTCAGATGCATAGGATCAAATGTCAAAGTTGTGCATGAGTTTTCTGACGTGTTTTTGGATGATTTGCATGGATTTCCACCAGTTAGAGAGATTGACTTTGATATTACATTGTTACTAGACAAACAACCGATCTCCATTCATCCATGCATGA
Source organism: Ottelia alismoides (assembly GCA_037367405.1). Lineage (NCBI taxonomy): Eukaryota > Viridiplantae > Streptophyta > Magnoliopsida > Alismatales > Hydrocharitaceae > Ottelia > Ottelia alismoides. The sequence goes on along the minus strand of JAZKJV010006041.1, from coordinate 718,520 downwards.
TAGCACTCATCGAGCTTAGAGATCTCAAGCTGCATTTTCAATAGATGTTTCACTCATCCATTCTAATACATCATCAAGGGAAGCATGGATGCACTTTATGAAGAATAAGGATGGATCCAATAATATATTCATTGATTACAAGTAGCTGAACAAGTGAACGAACAATAATCATTATCCTCTTCCATAGGTTGATAATATTTTTAATCAATTATAGGGAACAAAACTGTTTCCAAAATGATATATGATATGAATACTACTACTTGAGGATCAAGGATTTTAACATGATGAAGTCCTCCTTTCGCATGAGATATTATTACTACAAGTTCATGGTGATACCATTGAGACTCCTAAATGCACCCGCCATAATTATAAATTTATTGAATTGAGTCTTCTTTCCTTACATGAACTAGTTCATGATTATGTTCATTGATAATGTCTTGGTATACTCTTATGATGAGAATAACATGAGTCAAATGTTTGCACAGTTCTAGAGACACTCAGAAAGAACCAGTTGTCTGTGAAGTATATCAAGTGTGACTTTTAGTTTTCTAAGGTGACATTTTTTGGCCATGTGATTTCAGGGACATAGATATCAGTTCACCCTACCAAGATAGAAGCAGTTGTGTCATGGTAGAAGCCCATGATGGTTAGTAACGTTCATAGTTTCCTTGGCCTCATCGGGCATTATAGGCTATTTGTCAAAGGATTTTCTTAGTTTCCCTATCTCTCACTCGGTTGATGTAGAAGGAGGTGCCTTTTGTCAGAAGTAGCATTCTAAGTTGAGCTTCCTTGCGCTCAAGGAGAGACTGACTACTGCTCCTATTCTCACATTCCTTCTAGTAATTTGAATTTTTAAGTTTATATTGATACTTCTAAGGAAGGATTAGGCACTATGTTGATGCAGCGAGGACATGTTGTAGTTACGCATTATGGAAGCTGAAGATCAATGAGCGCAGCTACCCTACTTATGACTTAGAATTGGTAGGGGTAGTCTTCTCACTAATGATAGGGAATCATTACTTGTAGGGAGCGACGTTTGAGATTTTCACAAATCACAAGATCCTCAGGTATATATTTGATCAGCTATAGCTGAATATGAGATAGAGATGATGGATGGAGTTGTTGAAGGATTATGATTTCACCATTTCTTACCATCCCGCAAGGGAAATGTTGTGGCATATGCCTTGAGTAGGAGGACACATACAAAGGATTCATCGGCTTGGTTGAAGGACTCAGAATGTGCTCATTACATTTGTATGTGGCATCCATTTGATGGAACATATGGTGCAGTGACTATACCAACAGAGTACGATAGTTTGTTGGACAAGACTATCCTGGTAAAATAGACAGGTCAAATGTTGCAGGGCTTATATTATCATTTCTTTAAGGATGAGTTCAAATGATATAGAGTCCAATAGACCATTCTAGGAAAGCGGTTGTATGTGCACATGATGAAGAGAAGCTGAGGAGAGATATCATGTATGAGGTATACAATTTGAGACTTTCTATTCAACCAAGTAGTATTGAGATGTACCGGGATCTCTGCGACCACTACTACGAGAGGGAATAAAGGGGGACATAATAGAGCATGCGATGAATCTCCATTTCATCACCTTTATTCTTTCGTTTTGGCCTTAAATCCCTATCTAAATGCATGTATCTACCATTAATTTGTAAAACATAGTACTCAATAAATAGACAATAAATATTGTATAAAATAATGTGTTTAATATCAAAATAAAAGAATAAAGGAAGAAAATAAAAAAATGAAGTGTTAGAGATACTGAGTGATGCTAGACCCTGAGACCCAACTATCATGATGACTTAGTCGACAAGGAATAAAGTAGGGGGAGATATGGCAACTCAACTGTACATATAATACTGTTCAGAAATCCTAATTCTATAGCCAATAATTGCATTTTGGGAATTTTTTTATTTTCTTATTTTTATACCTCAAATCAATAAATCATAAACATGAATATTGTATATTAAAATGCAAATAAAATACAAATTTTGATTCATGCAAAAATAATGCACAATGTCCCCGAGACACACAGAAAAAAATCCGCAAAGAAAACTTTACAGACTTCTATCTTCTCCATAACTCAAAATTGACCATAGTCACCTTTATTTTTTATAAGATTAAATTATCTATTTAATGAAGGTTATTTCACTTAATTTGTAGCTAAGATGCAAAAGTTGACTTTTAGGCTCTCATTGAGCAAGATACATGTATATAATAATCAATATATTTATTCTTTAGATTTTTAGCTTCCTTATATTTTTAGATATTTTCAAAAATTGTATTTAAAATACGTGTAAATAACAAAAATAAAATATAACTATAAATAATGTGTAAAATAAATAACATACCTTAATATATATAGGTAAACTATACACATGATAGACCTACATAATAAATAGAATTTATTATTTAAGTATATAAATAAACTCAAAAAATACATTAAAAACATCTATATATGTAACTAAATAAATTACAAATATAGAAATTATGTATACAACATAATGAAATAAAAAATACATAATAAAAATAAAATAGGCTAAATACAAGTATATATACTTATATGGGAAAAATGGGGCTGCTCCCTAGGGGCAGCCAACATGGCTGCTCCCACCCCATTTTTCGCAAACTTTTTTTATTTTTTTGGAAAAATATCACCATGTATATTCATCCCTATATCACTCCATTATGCCATTCGAATTTCACAGAAATAGAGACTCCTAAGGCCTCCATCCAGACGTCATTTTTTTAACGGTCGCAGGATTTTTTAAATCGACCCTATCTGGATGGAGGCCGTATGAGTCTCTGTTTCTGACGAAAAATTTGAATGGCATATAGGAGGGATATAAGGATGAATATACATAGCAATATTTTTCAAAAAAATAAAAAAATTCCAAAAAATGGGGCGGGGTAGCCCCATCAACCCCTACTTATATATATACATGTAAACATCACATAATAAACTAACTAGAAAAAATAAATGAAAACCATAATAACATACTATGAAAATAAGCAAACATTTTTTATGTTTTACATTTATAATAAATAACTTACTTCTAGTTTTATTCACTTATTTCTTAGTTATTTTCCTATTTTGTCCTTTAGCGGTCTAAGGTGGCCCTATAAGAACCCTCTGATAGTTGACCCCCAGTCAATTGTCCGCTCCACCCCCCTTCTCCCTGACTCATGTTAGAACTGCACACCCCTCACTTCTCCCATTTTTATAGGCATCACGCCACTCCTTTCCTTCTGATTTCGTCACGCAACCTCTGTTCCAATCCACCTTCTTACACGCCATATCCTTAAATCCATTGTACATACATTCATGCAATCAGAATCTCCAATTTTTGATGCCTCCTATACATAGTGTATAAATAAGAAGATCTCCCCATTTTTTGTTTTTTGATCCCTCTTAGCCACTAGAACCCTCATATCATTGACCCTTAGGTAGAGGTTGGTGACATCTTCCTCCCCAAGCAATTTGCAATGTGCATGAGGTGGTGGAGGTGATGATCCCTCTCACCGGAGCTCCTCCGACGGACCTCAGCTCCCTATTTCTGAGCAGGTATGACCTGTTATGCTTAGGTCTTTTTATTGATTTACTTATAATTGTCTAGATTTAATGTTAGTTTCATTAATTAGGTTTAGTTTAGCTTAATTTGTAGATTTAAGTCCATTGGAGTTTCTTGCTCCAGCTTGTATACACAGTGCCCCGACTATTAACGACCCACCATTTCCACCTCATCTCCTTCCCTATTCGCTTCTCCATATTTCCCCCTTGTTTTACACTCTATCCCGTACAAGTTGAGTTGGAATTGGAGCTCCCTCCTCTGTCGTCTCATGATCTCCATTACCCTAGCGTTCCCTGATGCTTTAAGCTTCAAGAGAGGGACGCTTGTGACCCTCTAGTTGTCCTCTCACTTTTTGTGCAGGAGTCGCACTCAAATGAGACACCTGGAGTGAGAATCAAAGCCAAGTTAGGAGGCCTAGGTGCTCGTAGCTCTAGGGTCCCTCCGATGGACCCCGGACCCCATTGAGACCTCCTGCAAAGACGTGCTAGTTCCAAGAAGATAGAGAGACCATCAAAGAGGTAGAAGGAGGCTTGAGGAGGGAGATCTTGCTAATCGATGCTAACCCAAGCACTTGTTCTTCCGAGTCTTCCACTAGGTTTCTCCGTCATCCAATCAAGACTCGGACCCAAATTTAATATGGGCCCTCCATTTCAGCTGAATCGGTCCTGCATCTTGGCTGTAGAGAACGCAATGTGGAATCAGCTCAGTTGCCTCATAGCGCGTTATTGGGTAAATATATTAGTACCCCTCGTTCCTTTTTGTATTTTCTTATCAATCCTGTAAATATTAAGTTAAGTTTACTTTTTAGATATTTCTTTTTAGTCGCGGCCAGCTCACCTCACGTGGCAGCCCACGTGAGGTGGGAAAATTGCAAGGATACCCTGCTGGGTTCCTATATTTGTATTTAGTCCTAGGAATTTGTAAATAAGTATTACCTTTTGGGTATTTTTGCACAGAATCCCTCATATTTTACTTTTATTTCATATATACACCAATTTGGAATTTAATTATTTATGTGTCTTTTTATTTTTGTTTAAATAGCATGTATGCTTGTAAAATTTTGGAAAAATCACAGTAAATGCTTCATGATATTCTTATTCATGCCATATTTTTATTTTAGCATTTTATTTGCATTTTCCATATGTTAAAAATAGTTTAGGAGATATTTATTCCCTATTTAAATATAAAAATACAAAAAATATAAAACTTTATCTACAAATTCCCAAAAAATTAAATATTATATATTACAATAATATAACCTCAGAACAAAAATAAAAAATATAAAAGAAAACCCCTAAAAATGAAAAACCCCTCCCAAACCTATAAAAATTAGCAAAAATTCTATAAAATACAAAACAATAAATTTTATGTGTATATTTTTACTCATATTATATAGTATAAATAAAAAATAGTTTTGTGTAATTTGGACTAATTTTATATTTTAATACTCAAAATAATATGCCTATTATTATAAGTCATTATTTTAACATTTTATATAAATTGAAAATACCTAGAAGTTCGTAAAAATTACCTTAAAATCACAGAAATAGAGAAAAATATTAAAAACACAAAAAAATTTTATTTTATAAATTTTGAGTATATATAATTATATTTATAAATATAAAACCATAACTAGTATATATACTAAATATACATATCTACTTATTATTAAAATTTTTATTAATTATAAATAACTTAAATATATTTTAAAAACCTCAAAAATAAAATGCGTTGTGCTAATTTTTATTTTTTGAAGTTATATATATTATTATATATCCCATATCGTATTTATATTATACATTTGATTGTATATATATACCTATTATATCTTAAAAAAGAAAATAAAAATAAGAAAAAGAAAAAAAGAAAAAAATTGAAAATTTAAAAATTAAAAATTTAAAACATTAAAAATTTAAAAATTAAATACGATTAACACACAAAAATCTAAAAAACCCAAAAAAGTATAAAAAATCTGTTGTTTATTTTGATTAACAGGCAACAAGTCCCCTATCTTTGATTTGCTCTTTGTGGTTCGACACTCTACACTTATTCACTATAAACATATTTTATAAAGTTAAAATAAAGATCAATGGTGACTCACATATTTGCATTGATTATTCATACATTGTGGGTTGAGTGTTTGCTTGATTTGATTGTTCATGAGTTGAGTACCGAGATAGGGTTGATCAGACGTCAAGCTCCTTTGAATTGTCTATCAACAAAATGGCACCTTTACCAGGGAGCAACATGTAGGATAGGATTAATATATTTATATGCATATTTTTTTCTCTATTATTTTGTTATAAATAGTTGTTTATATGTTTCAAACCATATCTTTTGTTGAATTTCTTGCGAGGGACCGCGTGACGAAGGCAACTTTCTAGGAAGCCGATGCACCCTAGCTACAAGGAGATCAACCTCTTATTTTCATTCTGATTGGAGATAGTAAGGAAGAGAGAGAGAGAGAGAGAGAGAGAGAGATGAAGGGGGAGAGAGAGAGAAGATAAGAGCTTAAAGTAGCTTTTATTTTGTTTTGCGAGAGAGACCATTTTATTTTTGCATTATTAATTGTAATAATACATGTACCCATGGATACATAAACATTGACACTCTCCGAGGTCCATTGCCTAGGTGATTGTTCACCTGGGGACCTCGTTGGTTTTCTATATTTTTATCGTTTTCTACACTTTTATTCTCCCTATTTTCTGCTTTTTTGTTTCTCACATTTTGAGTCTTTTGCTTTCCTTCACTTTATTTTGTGTGCTTGCAGCCCCTATTCTTAAGATTTTATTTGGTTGAGCCGAGTAGACTTAGATACACACACCTAAAAGAATTTTGTTCATATAGATCGTTAGACTTAGTCAAATTAATAAACTTATGGTTTTTGAGTAGAAGTTCTTGCTTGGCTACTTTTCACTTGCACGCATATAGGTTAGATTTTCTTTTAAGCGCAGATCATCTTGCACGTAGACAATTGGAGTCAAGTACGCATCCTCATCTCTAGCATCCACATTCATTTTATTTTTGTGCATCAACTATTCCAAGCTCCTTCCCATGTTTTCTTTGCCTTAGGTAATAATAGGAATTAGAAAATTTGTTAGACGTTCTCTCTTCTCAAAAAAAAATAATAATCAATGAAATTGGGACTATTAATTCTACTCGACCCTAAAATCAAACGTAAAGGACAAAAATCATAATTTTGGGGAGAGTACCCCCCTCATTGTCATAGGTACTTTCTACGCCGAGAGGCATGTACACATAACGAATAAAACCCCCATCCCTAGACGTGTGCCTTAAGCACTTGGGTCTGCTCTTGGGACCTGTTATTTCTGCCAGCACTTGCCTCTGACTATAGACGAAGTAGTCCCGGTGTTCTAGTAGGTGTTCTAGACCGACTAGAACACAACGACTCTAGGTGACTGCACTTTAAGCTTGTAAATAGTTGTCTTCTCACCTAACTCTAAAAATGAAAAGATAAAAGACGAAACTGTAATGGTGTTCACTGTGTTGAGTTGGTGAATTGAGGGGTTCTGTTTATTTGATTTTGTGCTTGGTTTGTGTGCATACTAGATCTTCTCTATGCATTTATGCATTTTTCTTACATATCCTGACTTGACTATCATGATCTCTCGATCCGCATCTTTTATTCCGGAGATGGTAGACTGGAGCTATTTTTATCCGAACGTCACGGATCCTGCTTCTTTTTCTCTAGTTAGTGCACCTCCATTTTATCAAGAGGAATTTACTTATGATTTTTTTTGTACATATCCACCACATCCGTTGTTTCAGCCATTGGATTTTGCTTATTTTCCAGCATCACCACATTGCCCACCATCTCACCCACCCGATATTGAATTGTTGGATTCACCACTCTTGAACACCACTCTTGAACATGTGATCCAAGTAGTGAAGCAATTATAACAGAGGATTAATGGCATATCTAACCATACGATTCACATTGGATCTTCACCTTCTAGACTCATGGATTCATGAGAGGTTTACCATGAGAGATTGCAGTTGCCAAAAAAAAACAAATGAGATAAATATAAAAAACAAAAAGGAAACAATGGGAGACACCTAGCCAGGACAATTTGTGAGGAGAGGGCACCTATGTCGCATTCTTTGACCACACATGCTTCCACCGCAGTTCCCACCTCCTTAGCCCCCAAGGATGACATTGAACAAACAGCTCGTAGTCATCCTTGTGTAGATGATGATTTCAATCTCTTCCCTTATATGAAAGAGATAGAAAATTTAAAAAATGTTAACAAACCCTGAAGAAGTGGCGGCTATTCAGGATAATTTTAAGGCTCCACTTCGAACTGCCATAAACCTTATGCGTGCATCAACACTAAAGAAGAGAAAGAAATGGCGTCGAGCTGAGCTGGACATTCTTACCATAACCACTGCCCATGCCATCACCCATCGTCTGCCCAATAAAAAGGGGACACTGGTACATCCTTCGCGAGATGTGTACTTCTAAATACAGTTGTGATCGTACTCTCCTTGATAGTGATGCATCAATTAATATCATACCCTTCTTACTTGTACAGTCACTCAATTTGAAGACTCTCAAGAAAATCAGGATGATTTGTTAATTCAATGATGGATCAATAAATAAGGTAAAGGGTATTCTTGAAAATGTTGTCATTCAAATCTAGGGCTTGAGCTACACTATATATTTTGTTGTATTGCCCACGAAGATCTCCACCTCTATGGAGCGTACTCCAATCATCATGGGTCGGCCTTTTCCCGTCATCGTGAGAGCCATTATCGATTATGGATCTGGAAAGATATGCTTTCGTTCCCATAACGAGAGCATTTTGATTCAGACGATCACTACACCCACTGCCTGCAAGAAACCCACATCTGATGAGAACATACATGTGTCAGTCGACCCTGAGGTCTATGACCTAGCCATTGAGATCAGAGATGTTTCCTTTACCATGGATGATACCGAGACCCAAGAATTCCTCTTCAAGGAGGAAGACTCGGAAAGCATAGACCTTAGAGTTTCCTTTTCCTGTGAGTAACATGAAGGATACGATGAGATACTTAAGCGCGTCACGGAAGCATGAGGATCACATCGTATGCGATCGGGAGCGACTAGTCACACTAGTTTCTCCAGGTACCGGAATTTAAAAAAATTTCATGTGATGAAATCGCATGATCCAAGAACACTTTTCAGATCGTTTCATCTAAACCACAAACAAGTATTAGGATTATCTCTTGAAGTGTGGTTGCGATCGAGTCTCTAAACGGAGAGACCTCCTATCTGAAGTCCGATGTGACGGAGGAGACTCTTGCGAGCATGTTGTTGAAACACGTGCTCCTCGCAATCCATGTTGATGATCCAAGCGGTAAATATCCTGATATCATCACTTGAGATCTGACGTATTCTTCACGAGTGAGGCACACAAAAGGAGACGGAGATCCACGAGCGAATGATCCGGCAGCATAACAGCGATGCTGCGGCAATGGCGACTCTCTCTAGGCATCATGGTGGACGACCACAAGAGAGAGAGGGAGAGATGGCGTGTAGAGAAAGAAAGAGAGAGAGCATATGTTGTTGTCTCTAAAATTGTAACTTTGAAGAGAAAGGGGAGCCCTTCTATTTATAATATTTTTGGACCCATGGATCTCAATCCATGGACAACATAAATGTAATGGCTCACATTGATTTGTCTTTCTTTTAATGGCCATGATTTTGTTGTAAATTTACAACAACAATTATTTAAATAAAATAAAATATATATTGAATATAATTTGATTTATATTAAATCAATCTTCAATAGAGAAATAGGAAGGAGGCAAGCCTCCTTCCATAAGAACAAGGGGGACGGCCACACATTCCATAAGGAGAGGGTGGTCGTCCACCCTCTTCATATGGCAGGGTGGCTCCTTCCAATTTCATGAGAATCCATATCTCATGTGTATCTCCAATATTTGTAACAACTATGATGCAAATTAATTCAGAAAAATAATCCAATTTATTTTGGGAACATTGCAAGCATGCCATTGGAAATTTGTGAATCACATTCACAACCCAAAATAAAATGTAAATTATATTTTCAATTTATTGCCCAATGTGAATCCAATTCACATCAACGTTTAATTAACAAATGTAAATTACAAATAGCTCTCTCTTGTATATTATAAGTCACATTAATAATATATATGATTAATATGGATAGTGCTGTCCACGATATTCATATCCATGATAATTAAATCACATTTAGTTATCTTGGATCTCTATTCTCATGTGCCCAACTAATATGGATGATATTCACATTATTCACATCTTTGATAATTAAATAACATTTAATTATGTTATATAACTCTCCCTATAATATGAATCAAATTCATATTATTCATGATAATTAAATCGCATTTAATTATCCATTTTCTCAATGCTTGGATATATATTAACAATGAAATTATCCTGAACCCTTTCAAGGATAATGCGATTTCTCTACGGATACATCAAGATAAGGACAGGGCGATTGTATTGTTCCACGTATAGTGACTTGGATATTGAGATCACATCTCAAATCTAGATCTTGCGGACCTCCCATAGATGCTTGATAAAATCAAGGCCGTAGATCCAATTTTCTCAATGCATCTGAATCACATTCAGATCACTGTCCAACACTTGGACCAAGATTAGAGCACTTCATTACTTAGAGGAGTCACTAAAATCCAGATCCATTTCGTCACTCCCTAGGAATGGAAGCGTCGTGGTTATACAATCGTTTATGATAACATCACCCTCAAATATTCTCATTACTTGTACATCTTGCATACTGGAAGACCCAGATTAAACTCGAAATATAAGATCAATTTTACACTATCTACTTCAGAGTTTTATCATTAAGTTTCCCATTCGATCATTGGGAGTCAGTATCGATTATATGCTTTCCAAAAGTATATATCATACCCAGGTGTTGATCATATGCTTTTCCAAAAGAATATATCAAACCTACAAATTCAGTCAAGCTTCCAAAGCATGACGATCGTGCATGCAATTTGATTCTTCCAAATATCTCGTGAGTGAGCTCATGTCTTCCGGTTCAGTAATGAACCTGTATGATCCCTTTGAGAGATCGTATTACTTATATGCCCTTATACGCACACCAGCACGTCGATGTATAGACCTTGGTTAGGTCATCTATCTATTGGTCTGCCAAATGTACATACTCAGACATATAGTAACACATCTATCTCCGGTCAGAGGATGTGTGCATATATCATGACAACATACATCATACGACTTTGGTTATCTCGATCTCGTTAAGCCAGCTCTTTAACATAACTAATCCGACACCTCCGAATCTCTATTCCTATGCAGATGACCTGCATCAAGAGGTCGGTCAGATATCAGCCTTTAGAGAATGGATTTGTATCTCCTTCTCAGGCTGGAAATCCTCTCTTAATATTTATTGACGGTACTTGATGAGTCCTCAATCTTACTCTTTAGATATTCATCCAAGCACCAACCTCTATGATTCAATAATTGAATCAACAACTGTATGATCATTAAGATGGCAATGGTACATAACTGTAATTGTACTAAGGGACCTATTATGCAAATTAGTTATTCTTTATTTCAAATCAGGGAATGATATTTCCATTAATATTTATGGCATAATGGCTCGTTGTGGGCTCACGTGTCCAACAATCTCCCATTAACCCAAAGAGTCATTATCGGGCTAATCTTTAAACCCACACTCATGTGACAATCATGGGCTATTTAGAAAAATAACTAGGTAAGTTTATCAGTCACTCTGTTCCCAAGAGACTACGTCAAGTCCTTTTACGACACTTGCATATGTCCTAGTAACAGTGCTCGTATCCAATGCGAATGTTGCATCTTATGCAACCAATAATCAATATTGTCAGTTACAGTGTCCTTAACACTATAGCTAAATAATTGTTATAACCAGTATTTAATTTCCATTATCCTTATCAGAATACCCTTATTCCTGGAGATCTCTATCTCCTAAAGTAACTGTAATTAAAACCTTTTAGATCACTATCTATAAAGTCTTAAGTTCTTGAATATAAGATATTGAGATCACTATCTCTAAATCTTGTCATCTATGAAGATATTGTTATTACTGCAATAAAATGTTTTATTTCCCTAGTAGGATTAGTAACATTTTACTACTACCACTACATCTGGCTTTTGTACATAAATATATCATACACTTGTCTTCTCATAACTGATGCACACGGGCAAGCAGTTTTAGCATTCACCTCCTCAAATCCTTGAGGTGCTATCCCTTTAGAAAGGTCAGTACCATATCTTGAGGGAAAGAAGCCTTTCTTAGAATGTTCCAGAAAATGAAACATGTCCAAGGTGTACTACTAATGTAACATTCCTAATACCCTCTTTTATTTGCTTCTGAACAACGTCGGGACTAAGATCTAAGAGATATCCTTGAGATCATATCTCAAGGTATGGATCAACCAAATTATAAAACATTTATTATCATTCTTATATCATTCCAAATGATTAGGATATCATCTACATGTAGCACAATGAACACAATGGCACTCCCACTAAGCTTCATGGTGTACATCAAGACTCTAGCTAAAATCATAACATTTATGATTTCATCAAATCCAATGTTCCAACTATAAGAAGCTTATTTAAGTCCATAGATGGAGTTCTTTAGCTTGTACACCTTGCTTTCCTCAACCATGACGCCCTGGGGCTACTTCATGTGAATATCCTCAAAGAAGTAATCAGAGAGGAATGCAATCTTGACTCACATTTCCAATATGTCATAGTGAAGTTGTGTAGCTATAGTTGGCAATATTCAGATGGGTTTAAGCATGGTCATTGAAGAGTAGGTTTCATCGCAAGCGATGTCTTCTCTTCGATGTGTATCTTGTGGATACGAATCATGTTTTGAAGGTCTCTACCTTCTCATCAGGTTCCCTCTTTCACTTGAAGATCCATTTACATCTTATAGGTTTTACTTTTATAGGTGGATCCTCGAAGGGTACAAATACAACACTTGTACATGAAGTCTACTTTAGACTTTATTGCTAACATCCATCTTTCCATGTCATGATCTTCAGAAGCTTCATCACATGACATTCGACTATTGTCAGATTTTTTTGACACATGGAATATATCCTCAAACTCATTTGAAGAGGTATTAGTGTTTCATTTTTAATTATCCTTTTAGTTTCCGATTTCAGTAGCCTCATTGTCTTCTCAAGACTAAATGAGTTCCTTCACTTGACTTTCATCTTGATTCTCAAGAGAGTCATCCTTTTAGAATCACATTCTCAGATATGAAAACTGTTAAGAATCTCAAGGTCATACATTAGGTATCCAATTCCACCCTTTATTCTCCTAATGACATAGAACTCTCTTGTGCAAGATTCCAACTAATTTGCATGAAACCTTATTAGGGATATACATTGTAATATCTACTACATTTATACCTTAGAAACTATGAGGTAATTATGCTAATATCCATCATGAACGATTTGGTATAATCCTCAAGCTCATCACGGAAGCATGAGCTTCATATCGAATACGAGGGGGAGCGACTAGTCACACTAGTTGCTCGATGCAGCGGAATTTAAAAATTTTTTCATGCGACGAAACCACATGATCCAAAACACTTCTCGGATCGTTTTGTCTAAATCACAAACAAGTAATAGGATTACCTCTTGAAGTGTTGTTGCGATCGAGTCTGTAAACGAAGAGAACTCCTATCTCAAGTCCGATCCGACAGAGGAGACCCTTGCGAGCGCAGGGATGAATCGCATGCTTCTCGCAATCCATGTTGATGATCCAAGCGGTGGATCTCCTGATCTCGACATAGGAGATCCGATGTCTTCTTCACGAGCGAAGTGCACCGAAGGAGACGGAGATCCACGAGCAGATGATTTGGCAGCATAACGACGACGCTGCGGTGATGGAGAACCTCTCTAGGGCATCCATGGTGGACGGCCATGAGAGGGAGAGAGAGTAGACGTGTAGAGAGAAAGAGAGAGAGAGACTTATGTTCTCTTGATGTGTTAAGAAGAGAAAAGGGGTGCCTCTCCTTTTATAATATTTTGGGATCGATGGACAACACAAATCCAATGGCCCTCATTGATTGTGTTTCTTTTAATGGCCAAGATTTGTGTTGATAAAAACCAACAACAATTAATTTAATTTAGATTAAATATATGTTGATAAATCAATATAATTCAATCACCAAATCAAATCAACTAACATTGGAGATAATGGAAAGGAGGTTCCTCCCTTCCATATAGGAAGAGTGGACGGCCACCCTTTCCTTTAGGGATTGGTGGCCGTCCCCCCTCTCCTATTAGGAAAGGGAGACTCCAATGCAATCTCCAAGATTGCATATATCTGCAATATTTACAACAACAATTGTTGTAAATTTTTCTACAAAAAAAATTCATAATTATTTTGTAGACATTGCAATCTTGCCATTGAAAGATTTGTGAATCATATTCAAACCCAAAATAAAATGTAAATTACATTTTCAATTTAATGCTAATGTGAATCTAATTCACATCAACATTTAATTAACAAATGTAAATTACAAATAGCTCTCTGTTATATATTATAAATCACATTTATAATATATCTGATTAATATGGATAGTGCTATCCACATTATTCATATCCATGATAATTAAATCACATTTAATCATCTTGGATCTCTTTTCTCTTGTGCCCAAATAATATGAATCACATTCAAATTATTTACATCTTTGATAATCAAATCACATTTAATTATCTATGATAACTCTCTTTATAATATGAATCGATTTCATATTAATCATGATAATTAAATCACATTTAATTAACAATTTACTCAATGCTTGGATACATATATCAACAATGAAAGTATCCCGAACTCTTTTAAGGATAATGCACTTTTCTCCGTGAATACTTGGTGATAAGGACAGGGTGATTGTATTGTTCCACGTATAGTGACTTGGATATTGAGATTACATCTCAAATCCAGATCTCGGGCCTCCCATAGATGCTTGATTAAATCAAGATTGCAAATCAAATCTTATCTGAATCACATTCAGATCAATGTCCAACATTTGGATCAAGATCAGATTACTTCTTTACTGAGAGGAGTCACTAAAATCTAGACCTGTTTCATCACTCCCTAGGAATGGAAGCATCATGGTTATACAACTGTTTATAATCACATCACCCTCAGGTATTCCCAATACATGTAGATCATGCATTCTGGAAGACTCAGAATAGGCCCGAAGTATTAGATCAACTTTATATTGTCTACTTCAGGGTTTTATCAGTAAGTTTCTCATTTTGATCATTGGGAGTTGGTATCGATCATATACTTTCCAAAAGCATATATCATACCTAGGTCTTGATCATATAGTTTCAAAAAGTATATATCAAACCTACAAATTGAGTCAAGCTTCCAAAGCGAGACGACCGTGCACACGGAATTTCATTCTTCCCAATATATCATGAGTGAGCTCATGTCTTCCGGTTCAGTAATGAACCTATATGATCCCTTTGAGAGATCGTATTACTCATATGCCCTTGCATGCACATCAGCACGCCGGTGTATAGGCCTTGATTAGGTCATCAACCTATTGGTCTTCCAAATGTACGTACTCAGACATATAGTAACACATCTGTCTCTTGTCAGAGGATGCGTGCCTATATCATGACAGCATACGACATAGGACTTTGGATATCTCGATCTCATTAAATAAACTCTTTGACTTAACTAGTCTGACACCTCTGAATCTCTATTCCTATGCAGAGTACCTGTATCAAGAGGTCGGTCAGATATCAGCCTAACTGAGAAAAGGATTGCCATCTCCTACTCAGGCTGGAGATCATCTCTTAATAATCATTTGACGATGCTTGATGAGTCCTCAATCAAACTCTTTAGATATTCATCCAAGCACCAACCTCTATGATTCAATAATTGAATCAACAGTTGTATGATAATTAAGATGGCCATGGTACATAACCCTAATTGTACTAAGGGACCTATTATGCAAATTGGTTATTCTTCATTTCAGATCAGGGAATGATATTTGCAATAACATTTATTGCATAATGGCTCGTCGTGGGCTCGCATGTCCAACAATCTCCCACTAGCCCATAGAGCCATTAAGGGCCTAATCATTTAGACCCACACTCATGTGACAATCATAGGCTATTTAGAAAATAGCTAGGTAAGCTGATCAGTCACTCTGTTCCCAAGAGACTACGCCAAGTCCTTTTACGGCACTTGCATATACCCTAGTAACAGTGCTCGCATCCAATGCGAATGTTGCATCTTATGCAACCAATACTCAATTCTGTTATAGTGTCCTTGACACTATAGCTCGATAATTATTATAACCAATATGCCCATAATACTTATCAGAATACCTTTATTTCTAGAGATCTCTATCTCCTAAGGTATCTACAGTTAAGTCCCTTATACAAGGTCTTAAACTTTTGAAGATAAGACTTTGAGATCACTATCTCTAAGTTTCATCATCTTTGTAGATATTGTTATTACTGCAATCAAGTGTTTTTATCTCTACAGTAGAATTAGTAACAGTTTACTACTCCCACTGCATGGTGGACATCTGGTTCTTGTACACATCTAGCATACATGCAGCTTCTCATAGCTGATGCACAAGTGCAAGATGTTCTAGCATTCACTTCCTCAACTCTCTGAGGTGTTATCCCTTTAGGTAGGTCACTACCACATCTTAAGGGAATGAAGCCTTTCTTGGAATTTTCCAGAAAATGGAAGAAGTCCAAGGTGTACTACTAATGTGACGGTCCCAATATCCTCTTTTCTTTGCTTCTGAACGACTTCAGAACTAAGATCTAAGAGGTATCCTTGAGATCATATCTCGAGGTATGTGATAACCAGATTATAAAACACTTATTATTATCATCCTTAGATCATTTCAAATAATTAGGATAATATCTTTATAAGCATAATGAACACAATGGCACTCCCACTAAGCTTCACGTGGTTCATAAAGATTTTTATCTGAAATCATAACGTTTATAATTTCGTCAAATCTTATGTTCCAATTACAAGAAACTTATTGGAGTCTAAAGATGGAGCTCTTTAGCTAGCACACCTTGCTTTCCTTAACCATGAAGACCTGGGGTTACTTCATATGAATATCCTCAGAGAGGTATTCATAGAGGAATGCAATCTTGATTCACATCATGAAGATGTCATAGTCAAGTTGTGTAGATATGGTTAGTAATATTCTGATGGGTTTAAACATGGTCACTAAAGAGCAAGTATCATCGCAAGCGATGTCTTCTCTTCGGTTTGCAGCACATGGCTACGAACCGTGCTTTGAAGGTCTCTACCTTCTCATTCAGGTTCCCTCTTTCTCTTGAAGATCCATTTACACCTTAATGGGTCTTACCCATATAGGTGGATCCTCGAGGGTCCATATACAACACTTGTATATGAAGTCTACATTAGACTTTTATTGCTAACATCCATATTTCCATGACATGATCTTCATAAGCATCATCACATGAAGTCATATCATTGTCAAATTAAACTGACACATGGAATTCATCCTCAAACTTATTTGAAGAGGTATTAATGTTTCATCTTTAATTGTCTATTTAGTTTCCGATTTCAGGAGCCTCATTATCTTTTCAAGATTAAATGAGTTCCTTTACTTCATTTTCATCTTGATTCTTGAGAGTCTCATCATCTAAGAATCACATTCTCAGAAATGAGAGATCTTTTCAAGAATCTCAAGGTCATAAAGTAGGTATCCAATACCATCCTTTATTTTCCTAATGAAGTAGCACTCTTTGGTGCTAGATTCCAGCTTACTAGCTTCGAACCTTGTTAGTATATACAATGTAGTCTCTACTACATATATATATACCTGGAAACTAAGAGATAATTATGATAAGATTAATCATTGATCAAATCATGTCACACATGATCAATTGTATCTCTCTACAACTCTATTGAGTTAAGGTTCATTAGGAGGATTGAGATAGGAATGATATTCACATCTCCATAAGGTATTCCTTGAATTCATCTAATAGGTACAAGCTACCTTGGTTAGATCAAATTCATTTCATCTTCCTTAAAACTTTGGTTCTAAATCAAAATTATGAAATCTTTGAACATTTCAAAGGTTTCTTAGGTGAAGAGAAGAAATCTCACATCATACATAATCATCAATAGATATCACATATCCATAATGTTTACTATGATATAGATGATTCACATACATCAATATGTATGAATCCTGAATACCTTGACATATTACACCTTTCCTAAAGAAGGGTGTATTGGATATTTTACTTTGAATCCAATGTTCATAAGTATGCAAGTTTTGAAATTTTACATTCTAAAGTTTCATCTCTTTCTTGTCCATTGATCTCATCAATAGACATATGTCCAAAACATGATGCCAGATCATTGTCAAATGATCTATATCCTTCTATTGATCCTTAAAGGTTTAGTTTTAAGTTGTTAGAAATCTTAATGAACCATTCATTAATTTTCTAATTTAGTGGAGTCCACTAGATGTTAGACTACTATCTGAAATATATCCATCATAACTCTTTATGATAGGTGTATTACAGAATTCATGTTTATTTCCAACATTTAAAAATAAACTATGAGTGTATTCTAATATCTAGGTCACAGAGACATTCTCTAAGACTAAGGGCTCTCCCACTGAAAATAACAAGTCCATCAATCCAATAGAGATTGTTGCAATAATTGCATCAATGTCCATGTGGATGACCATTAAACCTTATAATCAATTTTTGTAGTCTTCTAATACATATGCAACCAATTGCAAGTGTTATTAGAATAATAAGATACAATTATTAGACTTTGATCTTATCAAATAAGAAAGTCAATTTCAATGATTATATGTAGATTATACTGATGCACTATACGATTCCTTCTCTAAGGATTCTAGATAGATTTGATAGTCATACTATCAACACATCAACTTATTGCAGTATTGGCATTCATCCAACTTTTTGGATGTCATATGGAATTCACAGAAGTACAGTTAACTCTTTGACTATACTTCTTACTTGGGTCCAACCCATGCTTCCACTGCGCTCCCTTATCTATAAGCAACCATTGCTCAAGACAAAGAATCTCTTATGTTAAAATCAAAAAATTTCAATATAAGAGTATTTCAACATGCTTCATTCAATTCATACAATATGAATATTATGAAGCTTCATGAATGACTAGAGTATAGATAGTAGAACGATGACACGCATCGTATCTACATCCATTTAAACTCTTAAAGCTTAGGTTCAGGTAGGTACTCAGACAATTTGAATACATCATCTCCTATAGAGCCACCATTCTGCATGATGCAGAGAACCACATCATTCATGATTAAACATCGAGAGCACATATGTATGCCAGAACATCTTCTTAGAAATTTATATGGATTATTTGATAATTACGATCATTATCGACATGTCACTTCAAAAGTACATTCGATGAGATCAAGACTTATAGAGACATACAAACCCTAGGGTTTTAGTCCTATTGTCTGTTTAATTATCATTCCTCATTATTATGAGGAAACTTGCATATTGCAACCACATACATTATGTGTCCAATTGCAAGTACAATATCTAGATCATGGGTCCAATCCATGATATTCTACTCGTTATTATTGAGTATAACAGTGAGTGGGATTAAAGAAGGATTATCTGAAATAAGAAATTTGCATAAATATATAATTTACTTTGATTTAGAATTTTTAATTCAAAGGTATCTTGCCTTGTCAACGCTAAAAGTTCATTCCCTTAATCACCTTCAATGTAAGAGATATACTTACCATTATATCTCAGCAAGATCTGGGATCTCCTTCCTTATCTTTGTTACATCCCTATAATATGAGAATCTGCAACTCCAATAAAAAGAAGCGGGAACACATTCTGCCTTGCAAGTCCAACTTGCATCTCCCAATTCGGTCTTTAACACCCGGGCCCACCACCCCTAAGGTGATGTTGACCCGTCATTAATTGAACCAACCGTCAACAGGAATAGAACTCGCTATACGCAATCCAATATCGCCCCAATAATATGAGGAGCTGATATTGGGGTCACTACGCATACGGCCTTACTCTTTTGAGAAGCAAAGAGCCTGATCCAGATACGCTTGCATATAGGAACTGTCACATCAGACATGCATCTCCTACATACAATCCTGACGACGGAACCCTTCGCCTTGATGGGAGACCATGGATGTCACTTATGTGATCCTCCATATCATATTCAAATTCTAATTAATTATCATGAATCATATTCACATAATTAATTCTTCTAAGGGAAATAACACATCTATATTCATAATAGAGTGTTTTTAATTGGATATAATTAGCGTAATCATATAAAATTAATTTTCAATCCAATTCAATTTAACAAACTTGATTTTACTTGAATATATTGTATTATCTCAAAATACGTATTAATTCGATTTTTAATAATTAAAAAATATATCATGATCTCTCAGGCATCATTCGTTACCTACCCGCTATCATGGCCAGTACCGGCGGGAGTGGGATGGACCGCATACGTTGCAACCCGCTACTCCAGCGATCCCCGACTCTACACCATATCCGCCTCGAGAAAAAATAATGCCGAGTCAATCACTTTGTACTTGAGATGATCATCGATTCTTCAACCGAAATTATACCATATAGTAATAATCAAATTATTTTTGATTATAAGGAAATTTGCTAGACAAATTCCCAATCCTATTCAAGCAAGGAGTTTGATGATTGTGTTTCCAATTATGATCTAGATCAAATCTAATCAATTTATCAGTTTGAAGCCAGTCAATTAAGGAAATAATCATAATCCAATATTTCTCATATATTTTCCATAATTATTTCATGAAATTAACAATTAATTTCACTAATTGACAATCACATGGTTCATGAAATTAGCATATCTCAATCAATTTAAATCCAAATTAAGCAAATTAAGTTTTCAAAGTTTGCTAATTTGATTTACAATATAATCTATGTGATTTGACGGATTTCAAGACGTTTATAAACAGTAATTATCTCCTTAATAACGTTAAGATTCGCAGTTCCCGTAACAGTGAATACATGTTCATTAAAACAACCATATCTCGAGCAAACAGAATCCAAATTACGTAAACTTAGATCCTATGATTTCCTTATTTTATGGGGAACTAAATCCAAGTTTGATTTTCGTGTTAAAACAATTTAAACAGGTCCGAAAATAATCACTAAACAGAGATGCGAAAATGAAATGCGATAAAACTTTCGCAACCCTAACGAACCCAAGTCGCCTTCAATTTTATGGATCGTATCCAAAACCTTCAACCTAAGGCTCTGATACAACTTGAAGGATTTGGTACAATCCTCAAGAGCATCACGGAAGAGTGAGTGTCATATCGAATACGACGAGGAGCGACTAGTCGCACTAGTTGCTCGATGCAGCGGAATTTAAAAACTTTTTCATCCGACAAAACCACATGATCCAAGAACCCTTATCGGATCATTTCGTCTAAACCACAAACAAGTAATAGGATTACCTCTTGAAGCGTGGTTGCGATCGAGTCTGTAAACGAAGAGACCTCCAGTCTCAAGTCCGATCCGACAGAGGAGACGCTTGCGAGCGCAGGGATGAATCGCGTGCTTCTCGCAATCCATGTTGATGATCGAAGCGGTAGATCTCCTGATCTCGACACAGGAGATCCGATGTCTTCTTCACGAGCGAGGCACACCGAAGGAGACGGAGATCCACGAGCAGACGATCGAGCAGCATAACAACGATGCTGCAGCGATGGAGAACCTCTCTAGGGCATCCATGGTGGACGACCATGAGAGGGAGAGAGAGTAGACGTGTATAGAGAAAGAGAGAGAGAGAGACTAATATTCTCTTGGTGTGGTAAGAAGAGCAACGGGGTGCCTCTCCTTTTATAATATTTTGGGATCCATGGATCTCAATCCATGGACAACACAAATCCATTGGCTCTAATTGATTATGCTTCTTTTAATGGCCAAGATTTGTGTTGTTAAAAACCAACAACAATTAATTTAATTTAGATTAAATATATATTGATAAATCAATATAATTCAATCACCAAATCAAATCAACTAACATTGGAGATAATGGAAAGGAGGCTCCTCCCTTCCATATAGGAAGAGTGGACGGCCACCCTTTCCTTTAGGGATTGGTGGCCGTCCCCCCTCTCCTATTAGGAAAGGGAGACTCCAATGCAATCTCCAATATTACATATATCTCCAATATTTACAACAACAATTGATGTAAATTATTCTACAATTCGTAATTATTTTTTGTAGACATTGCAACCTTGCCATTGAAAAATTTGTGAATCATATTCACAACCCAAAATAAAATGTAAATTACATTTTCAATTTAATGTCCAATGTGAATCTAATTCACATCAACATTTAATAGAAAAAATGCTTGATTAAATCAAGACCACAAATCTAATCTTATCTGAATCACATTCTGATCAATGTCCAACATTTGGATCAAGATCAGATTACTTCTTTACTGAGAGGAGTCACAAAAATCCAGACCCGTTTCATCACTCCTTAGGAATGGAAGCGTCATGGTTATACAACCGTTTATGATCACATCACCCTCAGGTATTCCCAATACCTGTACATCCTGCATTCTTGAAGACTCAGAATAAGCCCGATGTATTAGATCAACTTTATACTGTCTACTTCAGGGTTTTATCAGTAAGTTTCTCATTTTGATCATTGGGAGTTGGTATAGATCATATACTTTCGAAAAGCATATATCATACCTAGGTCATGATCATATACTTTCCAAAAGTATATATCAAACCTACAAATTCAGTCAAGCTTCCAAAGCGAGACGACCGTGCGCACGAAATTTGATTCTTCCCAATATCTTATGAGTGAGCTCATGTCTTCCGGTTTAGTAATGAACCTGTATGATCCCTTTGAGAGATCGTATTACTCATATGCCCTTGCATGCACACCAGCGCGTCGGTGTATAGACCTTGATTAGGTCATCAACCTATTGGTCTGCCAAATGTACATAGTCAGACATATAGTAACACATCTGTCTCTGGTCAGAGGATGCGTGCCTATATCATGACAACATATGACATAGGACTTCGGTTATCTCGATCTCATTAAATCAACTCTTTGACCTAACTAATCTAACACCTCCGAATCTCTATTCCTATGCTGAGGACCTGCATCAAGAGGTTGGTCAGATATCGGCCTAACTGAGAAAAAGATTGCCATCTCCTACTCAAGTTGGAGATCATCTCTTAACAATCATTAGACGGTGCTTGATGAGTCCTCAATCTAACTCTTTATATATTCATCCAAGCACCAGCCTATATGATTCAATAATTGAATCAACAGCTGTATGATCATTAAGATGGCCATGGTACATAACCCTAATTGTACTAAGGGACCTATTATGCAAATTGGTTATTCTTCATTTTAGATCAGGGAATGATATTTGCAATAACATTTATTGCATAATGGCTCATCGTGGGCTTGCATGTCCAACACATCATTGATCAAATCATGTCACACATGATACAATTGTATCTCCCTACAACTCTCTTGAGTTTAGGTGCATTAGGAGGATTGAGATAGGAATGATATTCCTTTCTCCATAAGGTATTCCTTGAATTCAGCTATTAGGTACTTGCTACCTAGGTTAGATCAAATACATTTCACCTTCCTTTAAACTTTAGTTCTAAATCAAAATTATGAAATCTTTGAACATTTCAAAGCTTTCTAAGATGAAGGGAAGAAATCTTATATCACAAATAATTATCAAATGATATCACATATCATTAATGTTTATTATGATACAGATGATCCACATACATCAATATGTATGAGAACTTGAATACCTCGGCATCTAACACCATTCTAAGAGGTGGGTGTATTGGACATTTTTACTTTTAATATAATATTCATAAGTATGTAAGTTTTGAAATTTCAGACAATATAAAGTTTCATCTCTTACTTGTCTATTGATCTCATCGATAGACATATGTCCAAGGCTTCATGCCAGACCATTGTCAAATGATCTTCATCCTCCTATTGATCTTCTAAGGTTTTAAATTTTTAGTATTAGAAATGTTAATGAACCATTCATTAATTTTCTAATCTTGTAGACTCGTCTCGATGTTAGATTACTTTATGAAATATATCCGTCATAACTCTTTATGATAGGTCTATCTCAGAATTCATGTTTATTCCCAACATTTAGAAATAAACAATGAGTGTATTATAATATCTAGTTCATAGAGTCTTTCTTTAAGACCGAGGGTTCTCCCACTGAAAATATGAAGTCTATCTATCCAATAAAGACTGTTGCAACCGCTGCATCAATATCCATGGATGACTATTAAACCTTAAGATCAAATTTTCTAGCCTTAATACATATGCAACCAATTGCAAGTGTTATTAGAAGAATGAGATACAATTATTAGACTTTGATATTATTAAATAAGAAAGTCAATTTCAATGATTAAATGTAGATGTAGATTATTCCGATGCACTATCCAAGTCCTTCTCTAAGGATCCGAGATTGACATGATAGTCATGTTATCGATACATTGGCTTGTTACAGTATTCGCATTCATCCAACTCTTTGGATGTCATATGGAAGTCATATAAGTACATCCAACTCTTTGACGTTCCTTCTTACTTTGGTCCAACCCATGCTTCCATTGTGATCCCTTCATCTATAAACAACCATTGCTTAAGACAAAGGATCTCTTATGTTGAACTCAAAAGATTTTAATATAAGAGTATTTCAACATTTATACGTGCTTCATTTAATTCATACAATATAAATATTATAAAGTTCCATAAAAGATTAGAGTATAGATAGTAGAATGATGACACTCATTGTTATATACCATCTAAACTCTAAAAAACTTTGGTTCAGTTAGGTATTCAAACATTTTGAATGCATTATCTCTTATAGAGCTACCATTCTGCATGATGCAATGAACCATGTCATACGGGATTAAATGTCAAGAGCACGTATGTATGCCAGAACATTTCTTAGATTTTTATAAGGATTATTTGACAATTGCTATCATCATTGACATGTCACTTCCAAAGTACATTCAATGAGAGATCAAGACGACAGAGACATACAAAACCCTAGGTTGTTGTCATATCATCCATTTAATTGTCATTCCTCATTATTATGAGGAAACTTGCACATTGCAACCACAAACAATATGTGTTCAACTACAAGTATAATATCTTGATCATGGATCCAATCCATGATATTTAACTGGTTATTATTGAGTATAATATTGAGAGGGTTTAATGAAGGATTGTCTGAAATAAGAAAATTTGCATATGTATATACACACACACACATTTTAATTTGATTTAGGAATTTTCATATCAAAGTTGTCTTGCCTTGTCAACACTGAAAGTTCATTCCCTTAATAATTTTCAATGTAAGAGATGAACTTACCATTATATCTCAAGCAAGATCTGGGATCTCCTTCTTTATCTTTGTCACATCCTAATAATATGCGAAACTATAACTCGGATAAAAAGAAGCGGGAACACATTACCCCTTGCAAGTCCAACTTGCATTCCCAATTTGGTCTTTAACACCCGGGACCACCACCCCTAAGGTGATGTTGACCCATCATTAATTTAACAACTGTCAACAGAATTAGAACTCACTATGCGCAATCTAATATTGCCCCAATAATATGAGGATCTGATATTGGGGTCACTACGCATACGGTCTTACTCTTTCAAGAAGCAAAGTGCCCGATGTAGATGTGCTCGTATGCAGGAGCTGTCACTTCGGACATGCATCTCCTACATGCAATCCCTCGCGACGGAACCCTTCCCCTTGACGAGAGATCAAGGATGTCACTTATGTGATCCTCCATATCATGTTCAAATTCTAATTAATCATTATGAATCATATTCATTACAATTAATTCTTCCAAGGTAATTAACAACTCTATTCATAATAGAGTATTTTAATTTTAATTGGATTTCAATTAATCCAATCATATTAAATTAATGATCCAATTAATATCCAACAAACATTCTTATTGTTACTTGAATTATGGTGTTATCTCAAATATGTATTATTTCGAATTTTAATAATTAGAAAATACATCATGATGTCTCCGGCATTATCTCTTCCCTACCCGTTGTCATGGCCAGTATCGACAGGAGTGGGACAGACCGCACATGGTGCAACCTGCTATTCCAATGCTCCCCGACTAGACATCATATCCGCCTCGGGTTAGGATAATGCCAAATTGATCATTATGTACTTGAGATGATAATCGGTCTTTCAACCGAAGTTATACCATATAATAATAATCAAAATATGTTTGATTAACATTATAAGGAGATTTGCTAAACAAATATCCAATCCTATTCAAGCAACTTTATTTACTGGAAAGTAGATGGAGTAACCAATTGTTATCTAGATCATATCTAATCAATTATTGGTTAAGGCAATGTCATTAAAAGAAATAATCATCATCAAATATTTCACAAATATTTATCCATAATTATTACAGGAAATTAAACTATCTAATTTCACTAATTGATCAAATGACAATCACAAGGTTTTTGATTACGAAAATAATTTCCAGCAGTGACCCTCACTTACTAAAATTAGAATATCTCAATCAATTTAAATCCAAATCAAGCAAAATAAGTTTCCAAAGTTTGCTAATTTGATTTATAACAAAACCCATGTGATATGCACGCATTTATAGGCGTTTCAAATCAGTAATTAACTCCTTAATTACGTCAAGATTCGTAGTCCCCAAAACGGTGGATACATGTTCACTAAAATGATCATAACTTGAGCAATCGGGTTCCAAATCACACAAACTCAAATCCCACGGTTTCCTTATTTAGGGGGAACATAATAAAGTTAGAATTTTGTGTTTAACCTATTAACATAGAGTCGAAAAAAATGACAAAATAAGATTGCGTGAATGAAATGCAAATCGCAAACCCTAATGAACTCAAGTCATTCTAGGTTTATGGATCGTATCCCAAACATCCGACCTAAGTATCTGATACCACTTAAAGTATATGGTGAGATCCTTAAGTACATAACGGAAGCGTGAGGATCGTATCATATGCGATCAGAGCGACTAGTCGCACTAGTTGCTCCAGGCAGCGGAATTTAAAAAATTTTCATGTAATGAAACCACATGATCCAAGAACACTTCTCGGATCATTTCATCTAAAATACAAACAAGCATTAGGGTTACCTCTTGAAGCGTGGTTGTGATCAAATCTCTAAACAAAAGACCTCCTATCTCAAGTTCGATCTGATGGAGGAGACGCTTGCGAGCACAATGATGAAACGCATGCTCCTCGCAATCCATGTTGATGATCCAAGCAGCGAATCTCCTGATCTCTTCACACGAGATCCGATGTCTTCTTCACGGGCGAGACGCACCAAAGGAGACGGAAGTCCACGAATGAATGATCCGGTAGCATAACGGCGACGCTGCGATGATGGCGACTCTCTCTAGGGAATCATGGTGGATGACTAAAAGAGAGAGAGGGAGAAATGATGTGTAGAGAAAGAAAGAGAGAGAATATGTTGTTGTCTACAAAATTGTAACTTTGAAGAGCAAGGGGTGCCCTTGTATTTACAATATTTTGGGATCCATTCATCTGAATCCATGGACAATACAAATCCAATGGCTCACATTGATTTGTGTTTCTTTTAATGGCCATGATTTTGTTGTAAATTTACAACAACAATTAATTTAAAAAAATCAAATATATTTTGAATATAATTTGACTTATATTAAATCAATATTCTTTTAGTAGTAGGAAGGAGGCAAGCCTCCTTCCATAAGAATAAGGGGGACGTCCACACATTTCATAGGGAGAGGGTGGTCGTCCACCCTCTTCATATGGCAAGGTGTCTCCTTCCAATTTCATGAGAATCCATATCTCATGTGTATCTCCAATATTTGCAAGAACTATGTTGCAAATTATTTCAAAAAAAATAAATCCAATTTATTTTATGAACATTGCAATCATGCCATTAGAAATTTGTGAATCACATTCACAACCCAAACTAAAATGTAAATTACATTTTCAATTTATTGTCCAATGTGAATCTAATTCACATCAACATTTAACTAACAAATGTAAATTACAAATAGATCTCTCTTATATATTAAAAATCACATTTATAATATACATGATTAATATGGATAGTGCTATCCGCATTATTCATATCCATGATAATTAAATCACATTTAATCATCATAGATCTCTATTCTCATGATCCCAAATAATATGAAACACATTCACATTATTCACATCTTTGATAATTAAATCACATTTTAGTTATATTAGATAACTCTCTTATAATATCAATAACATTCAAATTATTCATCATTATTAAATCACATTTAATTATCCATTTTCTCAATGCTCGGATACATATATCAACAATGAAATTATCCCGAACTCTTTCAAGGATAATGAGCTTTCTCCCCGGATACTTGGAGATAAGGACATGGCAATTGTATTGTTCCACGTATAGTGACTTGGATATTGAGATCACATCTCAAATCCAGATCTTGTAGACCTCCCAAAGATGCTTGATTAAATCTTGGTCATAGATCCAATCTTCTCATTGCATCTGAATCACATTCAGATCACTATCCAACACATGGACCAAGATTATATCACTTCTCTACTGAGAGGAGTCACTAAAATCCAGACCCGTTTCATCACTCCCTAGGAATGGAAGTGTCATGGTTATACAATAGTTTATTATCACATCACCCTCAAGTATTCCCAATACCTACACATCCTGCATACTGGAAGACTCAGATTAAACTCGAAAGTATAAGATCAATTTTACACTATTTACTTCAGAGTTTTATCACTAAGTTTCTCATTCGATCATTGGGAGTCGGTATCGATCATATGCTTTCCGAAAGCATATATCATACCCAGGTGTTGATCATATGCTTTTCCAAAAGCATATATCAAACCTACAAATTTTGCCAAGCTTCTAAAGCGAGATGACTGTGCACGAAATTTGATTCATCCCAATATCTCTTGAGCGAGCTTATGTCTTCCGGTTCATTAATGAATATGTATGGCCCCCTTGAGAGATCATATTACTCAGATGCCCTTATACGCACATCAGCGTGTCGGTGTATAGACCTTGGTTAGGTCATCAACCTATTGGTCTGCCAAATGTAAATACTTAGACATATAGTAACACATATGTATCTGGTCAGAGAATGTGTGCCTATAACGTGACAGCATACGTCATAGGACTTTGGTTTTCTCGATCTCGTTAAGTCAACTCTTTGACCTAACTAATCCGACACCTCCGAATCTCTATTCTTATGCAAAGTACCTACATCAAGAGATCGATCAGATATCAACCTTTAGAGAAAGGATTGACATCTCCTTCTCAGACTGGAGATCCTCTCGTAATAATCATTTGACGATACTTGATGAGTCCTGAATCCAACTCTTTAGATATTCATCCAAGCACCATCCTTTATGATTCAATAATTGAATCAAAATCTATATTATCATTGAGATGGCTATGGTATATAACCCTAATTTTACTAAGGGGCCTATTATGCAAATTAGTTATTCTTCATTTCGGATCAGGGAATGATATTTGCAATAGCATTTATTGCATAATGGCTCTTCGTAGGCTCACATGTCCAACATGGTAATGTGTTGGTGAGACTAGTATCATTTATACCATAGATATCGTTCTGCGAAGGGTAGATTGGGGAAAGACTTCCCAGACCAAACCTGACCTGACTATTTCAAATGACTGGTTTGCACATGTACATTCTGAGACAGATGAGGACACCCACCATGTCGATCTGATCGGGTTTTGTCAGTTGACCTCGATATTGACTTGCGCAATGTTCGCTCCATTCCTCAATGGTTGTGCAAGAAGGTAAGTTTTTTGCCTTCTTGATCTATGTATATTTCTTTCTCTTTGTTCATCCTTTCATTTTACTCTTTCCATCTTCTGTTTCACCCATCCACCTCAATCCATGTGTTTGCCTTACTTAGTATGTGTTTTATCCTAAGAATATGAGGGGTGGATGATTCGGGTGGTATTTCTTTCTTTGGTTTCATCACTCCCGTTGTTGTCTATACTTAGAGATCTCTACCCTAAGTATAATGGGAGTGATGTGTTCATTCCAGCATCACATTTTTTTCTTTTTATCAGTTTATTTGTGCCCTTGCCTATCTCCTCAACTTCTTGATATTTTGTCTACACTAAAGGATATTCTACCCTAAGTACATGGGGAGACATGTTGAGCTGTTGATTTGTTCATTCCCACCCTTGACTCTCCCTGCATTTTGTATACAGTCTGCTATACTCAACATTATTTGATTCTAAATATAGGGGGATGGTCGACTTCTCATTCTTTCATTCTTTAGTCATTGTGGTATAGACTTTCCTATACGTAGCTTGAGTTATGTCTTCCTTTTTTCTTATGATCTGTGAGGACATAGCTCAAGCTAAGTATTAGGGGTCGTATATATGTTGTATATACTTAAGCCATTACTCATGCTTTAGTATTTTTGAACAATATGTCTAATATAATATATGTGTCGAAATATACAATTAATCAATTATACATACTACACTTTAAATCTGTATAATGTTTTTTCAAAAATTCTTTGTAAATATAATAATAAATCATTATAGAAATGTTTTGCAAAATGATTTAAAAAATGGTTGGAAAATGTCTTGGAAAATCCTTTGAAAGATGTTTGGGAAATATTTATGAAATATTATCAATCCATTGTAAAAAACTTTTGTAAATATTTGCAGAAATCTTTTTCATTTGTTTGAAAAAATTTTTGAAATTGGTTTGCAAATGATTTGGAAAATAGTTGCAGAAATACTTTAAAAATCTATCCATCGTGTTTGAAAAATCTTTGCAAAATGATTTTCAGAATTTATAAATATATGCAAAATTGTTTGTAAAAATTATTTGCAAAATAAATTTTTCAAAGATATTTTTTAAAATATCTCCAAACTATTTTGAGAACCTTATACATACTTGTAGCAAAAAAAATTCTTTACAAAACCCTTGTCCATAAAAACCTGTAAGTAACAACTAACTTTACCTGTAAACTCCTAGTGTAAATCTTACACCCAAATTCTTGTTAATATTGGTGCACTCCCGTGTAAATATTTGCAAATACTTCAATCACTAATATTTATCAAAAATCCCTAAAAATTTTAAAATTTTCAAAAACCCATAAAACTTTGCAAAATATTTTCAAAATTACATAAAATTTCCAACCTTTTCAAAATCCATAAAAAGTTCAAAAATAAAAAATTGGTTCACAAAATATTTTCTTTTCATTGCATATCATTTGCTTTTTCGGATTGATAATGACAATTGAACTAGTCTAAATAAAATCTGAAGATTGGAGCTTGGTTGGACCTTAATCTACTTAATCACGGGAATCTTATAGGAACTGGAATGAAAGCACTTCAGGTCTGTTAGATTTAAATCTTTGAGACCACAAGACTAGGTTCGGATGTCATCTTGACTGCCTAAGTAGATTATTTAAAAACAGACGCATGTCTCTCGTCAATTGTGACCTAACTTTGACACATGCACCTTACACTTTGCTCAACTCAGTTGAAGTGGTAGAGGGATGGATTTGCTAGAATGAGACACAAGAAAATGGAAACATAGGAAGTCACAATTTGTGGCCATTGTGCTCCAACCCGATTCAGTAGCGATGAGGTTTAAGGACATGATGTCGTGGGTTGCAATAATGCTTCAAAAAAGGGTTAGTCTAATTGCTCTAGAGGAAAAAGTCCTTATGTAATGTTGTTGTAAATAGTATCAAAAATGCAAAAAAAATCCAAATAGAATAGATGGGCAAAAAATCAAAGAAAAGTCAATTCCTGTCAGAGTATGTATATGTATTCAATGAGAAAGCACGTGCTTCAAAGTCAAAGATTCATGTGAGCCTGCAACTGGATGACCTAGCTACACTGTTCAAGCATCCTAGAATAGGTAGCTACACTGGCTACCATCAATTCTCTTCTCCACCACCTCTTCTTGAGGCAATTGCACTTTTACATAGAAGGGAATACCCTGTTTCTAGAGTAAAGAGTCGCTGGATAGGGAAATTATGGTCATCATGTTGGAGAAAACTATCTCTTTACCGCTTCAACCGGGATGAGCTGCATATCACTTACAATGTACAAGATAAACTCATAATCATAAGGGACTGCGCATGATGTTGACTTATTCTGACATGGGTTTTCAGGAGACTTGGATAGAGTTTTAGGGTTCTTAAAGGTTGTTGAGTTTCAAGTCCGCTTTTCCGATAAGGCTCCGACCAAACCTAAATTTCAAAAGGTCCGACTAAGCTCCAAACTTTAGTTTTATGAATATAAGTTTAAAAGTTAAAGTCAACCCATTTTATTTCTTTTTCATTTCTTTATTTTCTTTTTCAGCACTTATTAGCATAAGTGTTTGCTAGGGTCTAGCAAAGGCAAGTATATGGGTGTGATGAATCTACATTTCAACACCTTTATTCTTTCATTTTCTTCAATCCCAACATAAATGTATCATTAATTTGTTTAAAATAACACTCAATAAATAGACAAAAGATATTGTATAAAATATTTTACTTAATACAAAAATAAAAGAATAAAGGAAGAAAAGAAAAATAACGAAGTGTCAATGACTGAGTGACCCTAGATCTTGAGACCTAGTCATCATGATGACTTGGTCGATAAGGAATAAAGTAGGGGGAGATGGGGCAAATCAAATGTACAGATAATACATTTCAAAAACACTAATTCTATGGCCTAATAATTACATTTTGGGACCTATTTTATCTTCCTTTTTTTTATACTTCAAAACACTAAACCTTCAGGAATATTGTACATAAAAATTAAAAAATGCAAAATTTATTTAATGCAAAATATAATGCAAAGTGTGTTTGAAATACAGAATAAAAAGCCACTAAGAAAACTTTACAGACCTATGTCTTCTCCGTACTGACTCAAAATTGACCAAAATCACCTTTATTGTTCATAAGATTAAATCATCTATTTAATGAAGGTTGTTTCATTTAGTTTGGAGTTAAGACGTAAAAGTTGGCTTTTGGGCCCTCATTGTGCATGATACATGTATATAATAATCAATATATTTATTCTTTACAATTTTAGTATCTTTATATTTTTAGATATTTGCAAATATTATTTAAAATATATGTCAATAGATAACTAAAATAGAACTATTAAAATTTAATTAAAATAAATAATATACATTAATATATAGGTAAACTATACCAATGATATTCATATATAATATATATACTTAATTATTTAAATATATAAATAAACTAAAAAAATCACTAAAATATCTAAAAATGTAATTAAATAATTTATAAATAAAGAAATTATGTATACAAAATAATAAAATATAAAATAAGAAATAAAAATAAAATAGGCTAAATGCATGTATATATATCTATATATACATGTAAATATTAACACATAATGAATTAACTTGTAAAAATAAACAAAAATTGTAATAAAATACTATGAAAATAACCAAACATGTTTACGTGTTATGTTTTTACTAAATAAATAATTTTCTATTTTTAATCATTTATTTCACAACTATTTTCCTATTTTATCCTTTATTAGGCTTAGGTGGCCCAATAAGAACCCTCGGACAGTTGACCCCCTGGTCAACTGTCCAGTCCACCTCCCGTCTCCTCTCTTACTCATGCCAAAACTGCACACCCCTCTCCTCTCCCATTTTTTATGGGCATCACACCACTCCTTTCTGTCTAATTTCTTCAAATAACCACTACTCTCGTCCATCTCTTACACACAATACCATTAAATCCATTATACATACATCTGTGCGACCATAATCTCTAGTTTTTGACACCTCCTCTACATTGTGTATAAATAAGAAGCTCTCACTTTTTTTGCTTTTTGATCCCTCTTAGCCACTAGAGCCCTCAGATCATTGCACCCCTAGGTAGAGGTTGGTAACAGATTCCTCCCCATGCGATTTGCAGTGTGCACGAGGTGGTGGAGGTGGTGATCCCTCTTGCCAAAGCTCCTCTGAAGAAGGACCTCAGCACCCCATTTCCGAGTAGGTATGTGTTGCTATCCTTAGGTCTTTTTATTGCATTTACTTCTAGTGGCCTAGATTTAATGTTAGATTCCTTAATTAGTCTCTAGTTTAACTTAATTTGCATATTTAAGTCTATTGGAGTTTCTTGCATCAGCTTGAATTCACAATGCCCCGACTGTTGTCGGTCCGCATTTCCACGTCATCTCCTTCCCTATTTGCTTCTCCATATTTCCCCCTTGTTTTCCACTCGATATCACACGGATTGAGTTGGAACCAGAGCTCCCTCCTCCACCGTCGCTGGAGCTTCATTGCCCCACCGTTCCCTTGTGCTTTCAACTTCAAGAGAGGGTCATTTGTGACCCTCTCGTTGTCCTCTCTCTTTTTGTGCAGGAGTCGCACCCAAAAGAGCCACATGTAGTGAGAATTAGAGCCAAGTCATGAGCTCCAGGTGGTTGCAGCTCCAAGATCCCTCCGATGGACCCCAGACCCCATTGAAACCTTTTGTAGACGCGCGCGAGTTCCATGAAGTTAGAGCGACTGTCGACGAGGTGGAAGGAGGCCGGAGGAGGGATATCTTGCCAATCGAAGCTCACCCAAGCACTTATTGTTTTAAGTTCTTCCACCAAGCTTCTCCGCCTTTTGATTAAAACTTCGTCCCAGATCAAATCTAGGCCCTCCATTTCACTCGAATCAGTCTCGCATCTTTACCGTAGAGCACGCCACGTGTAATCGTCTTAGTTGCCCGATAGCATGCCTTATTGGGTAAATATATTATACCTCTCATGCATTTTTTTATTTTCTTATCAGTCTTGTACATATTAAATTAAGTAAAAGTATAGTAAAAATTACAAGTGGATCCTTGTACTTATTAGATGTTTCTTTTGAGCCCATGCTAGCTCACCTCAGGTGATGTCCCGCGTAAGCTAGGCAAATTGCAAGGATACCTTGCCGGGTTCTTATATTTGTATATAGTCCTATATATTTTTAAATAAGTGTTAGCTTTTGGGTATTTTTGCACAGAGACCCTTGTATTCTATTTTTATTACATAAATACCCATGCCAGACATGTAATTATTTATGTGTCTTTGTGTTTTTATTAAATAACCCATGTGCTTGTAAAATTTTGGAAAAATCACAGTAAATGCTTCATGATGTACTTGTTCATTGTATACTTTTATCTTACAATTTTACTTGCACTTTCCATTTATTAAAAATCATTTATAAGATGTTTATTCTCGGTTTAAATATACAAATACAAAAAGTTGCAAAACCTTATCAAAAAAATCATATATATATATATATGGATTTAATGGGGTTGCCCCCTAGGAGCAGCCAACATGGCTGCCTCGCACCCTATTTTGGTGTTTTTTTAATTTTTAGAATAATTTCATCATGCATATTCACCTCTATATCCCTCCTATATGCCATTCGAATTTCATCAGAAACATAGACTCCTACGACCTCCATCGATATAGTGTCGATTTAAAAAATCATGTGATCGTTAAAAATGACTGTCTGGGTGGAGGCCGTATGAGTCTCTGTTTCTGACGGAATTCGAATGACATATAGGAGGGATATAGGGATGAATATACATGGTGATATTTAAAAAAAAAATAAAAAACGCCAAAAATGGCGCAAGGGCAGCCCCCATTAATCTATATATATATATAACCCATACAAAAAATCACAAAAAAAAGAAAGCCCATAAAAATTAAAAAAAATCCTAAATTTTATA
This sequence comes from Ottelia alismoides, assembly GCA_037367405.1. NCBI lineage: Eukaryota > Viridiplantae > Streptophyta > Magnoliopsida > Alismatales > Hydrocharitaceae > Ottelia > Ottelia alismoides. Next base: position 683,009 of record JAZKJV010006041.1, on the reverse strand, counting down.
CAATCTAAAAATATTAATTTTCTACTGTATATTTTTATATTTAAATTATATAATATAAAATAAAAATATTTTTGGGTAATTTTGAACCTTTTTTTTCTATTTTAAAACTCAAAACAATCAGACCTATTATTATAAGTCTTTATTTTGACATATTTGATGAATCCATGATTCATGAACTTTTCTATCGCATTTTGTCTTAAAACCCTTAACAAATGCATGTAAATATTCATTAATTTTCATCTATTAACAAATCCTCATTCATGAATAAATATTCACTTTGAACGATCAAAATCTTGTAAATAAATAAAGAACAAGAAAAGAACAAAAGGCAGATTGGATATATTTATATATGTACAATATGACTTATAAATATAAATATAACTGAAAGGTATATTTATAGTCTAACCCCCGAGACCAAGTCAGCATGGATTGGTTGACAAACCAAAAAGTAGGGGGAGATAAGGAAAGAAAATCATAAAAATAAATTAAGTCATACCTCACACACTTTCTATTATTTATAAAACAAATACAAAACTTCTATGAATTTTAATTAATTCATATGTACATATTTTTCACCAAATACTTTTCTTAATTATTTCTAAAAATGTATAGAAAATATAAAAATAAGTTAAAAATATTACCCTGTATATATGCCAAGAAATCCTATTTGTAAATTGTCAAAATCTCAACTTCCAAACATCATAACTTCTTCATACGAACTCCAATTTCACACTACTCACCTTTATAGTTCATAAAATAATATTCTCTAATTAATAAACGTGGTTTCATCAAATTCAGAGTCCGTTTGCAAAAAGTCGATTTTGGGACCAAAAGACGACGGGGTTTCTAGGCTATTTATTTTATGTAACATATATTATTTATAGCTTTCTTGATTTTATAATTTCTAAATATTTTCAAGATCTTGTATTTTCACCATAATTTATTTCATAATTTTTGGAGCTTATTTATTATTTTAATAAAATCAAAAACCCTAAAATATAGGTAAAATGAACTGGCTAACTTATACCCTTATTTATCAATATATGTAAATTAATTTATTAAAATCCATAAAAATTCATACAACTCTTGATTATTATTCTCATAATTAAGAAATATAAAAGTAATTTTTAATTATTTATTTATTAAATTAAAAATCCAAAACCTATTTATATATACATAGTTATTAATATAATATTTATATTTCAAAAAATATTTATTATTTATAAAATGTATTTATTCCATAATTAAGATTATCTATTATTTACATTTCATGTATTTATACCTATTTAAAATAACCTTATTTAGTATTTATATTGAATTTACAAGTAATTAAACCCATCTGGCCAACCAGGTGCTGACACGTATCAGCACCTGGTTCATCTTCCTCAAGAAGCAGGTCGAACAGAATCTGTTCCAACTAGCTTCCTTCACCTAATTTTCCCGTGCGTATCTTAACTCCTTCCGATAATTTCATCCCTTGATATTCACCTCCTAACAACCACCAAGTTCGCCAACCCTTAGATTCGACTTGGAGCTCACGAAATCGTCCTATATAAACCCCTAAAGACCCCCATTCGCAACTAACTCTCCAACCACCTATAGCTCCAGCTCCAAGTGCCCGACCCCCATCCTTTCAAGCTTCGCTCCGCCTGATGTGGAGGTGACAGCTCCGATCAAGTGAGCTCGCATGGAGGAGGGAACATCGGAGGAAGTTCCAAGGCTCTTCACAGCCTTGCATCGCCAACATCGTGCGCGTCACGCTCCGGCCAAGGTCGCCCGTCGAGCACTCTTTCGAGGTAATACACCTTGATCTTCCCAGACCTACTCATTCACTTTCTCATATTCTTTCTCGATCGTCGTGCCATGATTAGCATGTCTAATTACTGTGATTAGATCGCCTAATCTCCTATCTTACACGCCCAATCGAATTCCAACCCACAACGTTTCAAATCCACTTCGAATCGCGTCTCATTTCATCGACATTCTCACGCACCTCGCATATTTCTTCTAGAAACCACTATTTTGATCTTGCAAATCTCTAAATTTATGGCCGATTCCTTGGGAATCAAGCATATATATATGTTATGTGTAGGTTCTTCTTTGATCAGGAGCGAAATCTACACATATGGAGTCCTTGATTTGCATCGAAATTTCAATCCAAAACGAGCTCAACAAACTTTCATCAAAACAGAGCAGAGTAGTCCGACACCTTCATTGTCTTCCCACCGCCTATCGAAGCTACCTTCGGCAGCCACCTACCGCGGGCGAGCTCGAGGGTTAGATCCTCTAACTCTCTGGCCCCGCCGAAGAGCCAAAGCTGATGTCGTTCGTCGGAGGAAAATTGGGGAAGACACGAGTCTCGTCAAAGTGCTCAATTACCCGAAGAACAGGAAGAACAGACGGAGCACAGACTACTGACACGTGGAAGGCGTGGAAGCATCAGATCACATCATCAGCTTCTAATCTCAGCCCTCCAACGCGAAGCGGTGGGAATTTGCATAAAGAACCGAAACTGCTTCCAAAATTAATCTCCGCTCCTGAGGTTTTCAGTAATTACATTTAGGTCCCTCTGCAGGGACCTAAATGTAAAACACTTTATTTTCTTTCACAGAACAGTCCCTGTGAGGACCTTTTGGAAACAATTTTTATAGTTTTTCTTGCGTTTATACCTCTAGGTTGTAGGGGATTATTTTTGGACCTCGTTTGACCTCATAATTTGTTGATTTCTTTAGGGTAGTTATGCAACTACCCTAGCAAGATTTTCAAGTATTTTTCCATGTCTTTTTCTCGTATTTTCATCGTGTTTTAATTCTTCGAAAACCGATACCGTTTTGTTTTGTTTTCATGTGTAGTTCGAGCCCGTTGCTCGGCTTTCTATATTCACCTATTATATAATAAATAAATCTTATGAAAAATATTCCTTTTGAAAATTAAATAAAAATTGAAAAAAAATTAAAATCAAATAAAAAATTAAAAAAATTAAAAATAAATCGCTTTAAGAAGAGTTAAAATAAAATCGCGAAAATATTTTCTTAAAAATCAAAATAATATATTCTACCTCCTTGAGTTCGACCCAGGCACACTTACCAGGATAAATAAATAGTGAAGGTTTTCTTTAGAAAACCGAATTTGTTTGATCGGATCTAGGATCCGGATTGTGGCTTTCTACATCGACAACTCTCTCTTTTAAAAGTTGTAAAGCGACTCTAGCGACCGCTATAAATTTTAAATCAATTTTAAATAATTAAAATTAGTAAAATTTATCTGAAAATTAAAAAATAGAGAAAAATTGAAAACACAAAAAAAAATAATTTTATAAAATTTGAGTATATATAGTTATATTTTAAAATAAAACATTATCTAGTGTGTATATATACTTTATAAACTTATCTAATTACTATTAACATTATTATTAATTATAAATGCCTTAAATATATTTAAAAATATTAAAAAATAAAAAGGACTTTACTTATTTGTATTTTCTGAAATTTTATATATTTATTACATATATCCCATATAGTATTTATATTATATATATGATTATATATAGATATATATACCTATTATATGTCTAAGAAAAGGAAATAAAAATCAGAAAAAATATAAAAAATTTGAAAATTATAAAATTTGAAAACAAAAAATATAAAACATTAAAAATCCATTAAAAAATTAAATATAAATAAAACCCATAAAAAATCTAAAACATCCAAAAAGTACAAAAACAATTGTTGGTTATTTTTATTAATTCGCAATAAATCCTCCACGATTTTCTCTCCTTGGTTCGACACTCTACATTTATTTAGTATATACATATTTTGCAGAGTTAAAATAAAAATGAATTTTGACTCACACATGTGCATTGATTATTCATACATTGTGGGTTGATTGTTTGCTTGATTTGATTGTTCATAAGCTGAGTGCCGAGAGAGGGTCTATACAATGATCGTTGGATCCTACTTGTCGGACACCGAAGGCTCCTCCAATTCCATGCATTAGGCTCCTCAAAATTGTCTATCAACAATATGTCATTTGATGCCTCACCTACTAGATAGTGAAGAAAGAGCACAAGCAACCACGTGGTTTGTTAGTGCTAGACATGTGAGCCCAGGGTGAACCATTTCTATTAAGATAATGTTATTGTATTCTTTTTAGATATCAATAAAAGTTACTAATTTTCACACCCTATCATAGATTAATGAATGCATGCACGTTTAACAACCCTTAGTACAAATAGGATTATGTACCATGTCCATCTTGATGATCATACAACTGTTGATTCAATGGTTGAATCATAGAGGTCTGTGCTTAGATATATCTAAGGAGTTAGACTAAGGACTCATATAGAACCATCGAATGATTATCTCGAAAAGTTCTCCATCCTAAGAAAGAGATGTCAATTATTAGAACAAAGGCTAATATTTGATCGACATCTCGATGTAGGTTCCCTGCATAGGAATAGAGATTCAGAGGTGTCTAATACGAATTATCTTAATGAGATCGAGATAACCAAGATCTATATCATATGTTGTCATGTTACATGCATATATCCTCTGATTGAATACAGTTGCGTTATCATATGTCTGTATATGTACATTAGGAACACCATTAGGTTGATGACCTAATAAAGTACTATACATCGGTGAGATGGTGTGCATACAAGGACATATGAGTAATACGATCTCTCAAGGGGATCATATAGGTTCACTAGTGAATCATAAGACATGGGCACACTCATGACATATTGGAACCAACAAAACTCCATCAATGTTCATCTTGCTTTGGAAGCATGATAGGATTTGTAGGTATGATATATGTTTTTCGAAAGCATATGATCGATACCAAATCCCAATGATCGAGTAGAAAGTTAATGATAAAACCGCGAAGAAAGCAGTAAAAATATGAACATTACTTCGAGTTTATTCTTGTTATTTCAATATGCAGGATGTATGAGTATTGGGAATACTTGAGGATGAATGGATCTTAATCACTTTTATAACTATTACACTTCCATTTCAAGGGAGTGAGGAAACAAGTTTGGATTTTAGTGACACCACTCAGTAGACTAGTTATCTAATCTTAGTCAAAATATTGGACATTGATATGGATGTGATTGAAATGCAATAAGAAGATTAGATATCCTGTCGGGCTTGATCAAACATCTCTGAGTTGTCTTCTCTGAATATGAGATTAGATCTCAATATCCAAGCACTATACATGAAATATGCAGTCACTGTGTCCTTATCTCCAAGTATCCATGGAGAAGGAACATTGCTCTCGAAAGAATTCAAGAATAATTCCATTATTAATAATATCTGAGCATTGGAATAATGATACTTAAATAGTTAGTAGTTGTCAATAATAATATAGATATGATTTAAATTATTTGAAAATATGTAGAGAGGAACCTAAGATAATTAAATTGGATTCAATTATCATAGAGAAGATTAATGTGGATAGCACTATCTATAATAATCATAAATATTATGAATGTGATTTATAATATCATAGAGAGATTTCATTGTAAACAGGATTTACAATTTATAAGTTAATGTGAATTGGATTCACATTATACAATTAAATATGACTTAAATTCACATTGTACAATAAATATAAATGTGATTTACATTTATAATAGGGTGGTTGAATATGATTCATAATTATCAATGGCATGATTGAAATTATCACAAAATAATTGGGAATTATTTTAAGAAAAAGAAGAAATAATTTGCTGCACATGTAGAAGATTTGGTGGAGATTGAGATCTCATCAAATAAGGAATTGAATGGAGAGCACTCCACTCCATATTAGGAGTGGATGGCCATGGTGGAAACATCCTGGTGGTCGTCCACCACCTATAAGGAAAAGATGCTCTCTCTTTCCTATTCCTTCTACATGTTAAGTGATTTTAATTGAGTCAATTTCTTGAAGAATGTCATCAACTTATTATCTTTATTAAAATTAATTATAATGTTGCAAATTGTTGCAATAGATGTATGATTTAATTAGGAGCGCATTGGGAGTGCATCCCATCCATCAATTTTTGTAGAAAAGAAAGTTAACCATACTCTTTTTTACATAATTAAGTTGAAGCAACAACTCTCTCTCTTTCTCTCTCTCTCTCTCGCCATACACACCCAAACTCCTCTTTCTCTTCTCTTGTGGACATCCACTTCCCTAGGGTTGAGAGAACATGATCATCGTGATGTCATTGTGCTACCAGATTGATCGCTCGTGGAACTCTAACTTCTTTAATATTTTATGCTCATGAAGGAGATAATGGATTTTATGAGATGAAATTAGGAGATTCCTTTCTTGGATCATCATTTCGGATTGTGGAAAGCACACGTGTTATCCGCAAGCCTGCAAGCACTATCTACTCGGATCAAACTTAAGACATAAGGTATCTTCGCTTAAAGACTCATGGATCACGTTCACGCTTCAAGAGGTAACCCTAATACTTATGTGTGATCTTGATGAAACGACATGGGAATTGTTCCTATGCCATGTGGTTTCATCGAAAAAATTTAATTTTTGCTACCCCTTTACGACCAATATGACTAGTTGGCCTAGATAGTACACAATATGATCTCCACACTTCTGTGATGTGTGAGGCATAACCCTTGCCTTCAAGTGGCATCAGATTCTGGTTGAAGGTCTTGGATGTGATCTAAACCATAAGGGAACAAGTTTTTATATATCGAATGTGTAGGAACATGTTGATTTCGCATAAGTGAAATTTATTTATTTTCTCACGTCAAATAACTATTGTTTTTGCACTATAATGTCTAAATATATCCTTAAAAGATTTTCTAAATATAGGCAATGGATGGCCATCGTTTTGAAATCAAAATGTTCCTACAATGTGTTGATTTTGCATGAAAACCTGGAACTGTAACTAAATGAATTTTACTTCATATTTTTATCATGAAACATGTTATAAACACATTAATAAGACTAATATTTAAAACAGAAAATCACTCGAATTTATTTTGTGTGATTCCGACTCTGTTTGCCCTAGATATGTGATATTTAGTGGAGATGGGTCGAAAGATGATTAGATCATCTTGATAGGCTTAATTAATATGTTAATCGTTAAATATTAATCATGAAAATTATGAATTTGTCTTGATTATATGATGATTCATATATTTAGAGAAATATTTGATAACCATCAATCATCATTGAGTGATTGTTTCATGACAAACCCTAGTTTGAAACTACAATAGTTTAGTTTAAATTTTCCATGCAAAACCAACCTCTTTTCTTATTATAACTAGGAATTTAGAAATTAAAAATATTTTAATATGCTTAGATTTTCAAAAAAATCATACATGGCTGAAAGAGCGATAAAACCTCTTAGTACAATTTATACCAATTATTTGTCTCTAACTTGAATGATGATGGTGTCTAGGTTTGGATATGCTAATGAGTTACTTAATTGGCACCATGCACCACATTTTAAATGGAAGTGCTCCTTGTAAGCATAATCTGTATGACATGGCTAGATCCGTTTCAATAAAGTGTAGCATGAGAAGTCTCTATTGGACATGCGAGCCCACGGTGAGCCATTATGAAATAAATGTTATTGCAAATATCATTCCCTGATCTGAAATGAAGAATAAATAATTTGCATAATAGGTCCCTTAGTACAATTAGGGTTATGTACCATGGCCATCTTGATGATCATACAGCTATTGATTCAAGTATTGAATCATAGAGGTTGGTGCTTGGAAGAAAATCTAAAGAGTCAGATTGAGGACTCATCAAGCACCGTCTAATGATTATTAAGAGATGATCTCCAGCTTGAGAAGGAGATGGCAATCCTTTCGCTAAAGGCTGATATCTAACTGGCCTCTTGATGCAGGTCCTCTGAATAGGAATAGATATTCAGAGGTGTTAGAGAAGTAAGGTCAAAGAGTTGACTTAACGAGATAGAGATAACCGAAGTCCTATATCGTATGTTGTCATGATATAGGCACACATCCTCCGACCAGAGACAGATGTGTTACTATATGTCTGAGTATGTACATTTAACAGACCAATAGGTTGATGACCTAATCAAGGTCTATACACCGGCGCGCTGGTGTGCATATAAGGGCATATGAGTGATACAATCTCTCAAAGGGATCATACAGGTTCATTACTGAACCGGAAGACATGAGCTCACTCATGAGATGTTGGGAAGATCAAATTCTGTGCACGGTCATCTCGCTTTTGAAGCTTGACTGAATTTGTAGGTTTGATATATACTTTTTGAAAGTATATGATCAAGACCTAGGTATGATATATGCTTTTGGAAAGTATATGATCGATACCGACTCCCAATGATCGAATGAGAAACTTAATGATAAAAATCTGAAGTAGACAGTGCAAAATTGATCTTATACTTTGGGTTTATTCTGAGTCTTCCAGTATGCAGGATGTACAGGTATTGGGAATACCTGTGGGTGATGTGATCATAAACGATTGTATAACCATGACGCTTCCATTCCTAGGGAGTGATGAAATGGGTCTGGATTTTAGTGACTCCTCTCAGTAGAGAAGTAATCTAATCTTGATCCAAATGTTGGACATTGATCTGAATGTGATTCAGATGTAATGAGAAGATTAGATTTGCGGTCTTGATTTAATCAAGCATCTATGTGAGGCCCGAGATAAGGATTTGAGATGTGATCCTAATATACAAGTCACTATACGTGGAACAATACAATCACCCTGTCCTTATCTCCAAGTATTCGTGGAGAAAGCGCATTATCCTTGAAAGAGTTCATGGATAATTCTAATGTTGATATATGTATCCGAGCATTGATAAAATTGATAATTAAATGTGATTTAATTATCATGAATAATATGAATTTGATTCATATTATAAGGATTGTTATCTTAGATAATTAAATGTGATTTGATTATCAAAGATGTGAATAATGTGAATGTGATTCATATTATTTGGGCACTTGAGAATAAGTTATCCAATGTAATTAAATGTGATTTATTTATTAAGGATAAAAATAATGTGGACAGTAATATCCAATTATTCATAATATATTATAAATATGATTTATAATGTATTAGGGAGAGCTAATTATAATTTATATTTGTTGATTAATTATTAATGTGTATTGGATACACATTGTGTAATTAATTGAAAATGTAAATTATATTTTTTTTTGGGTTGTGAATGTGATTCACAAATTTCCAATGTCAAGATTGCAATATTCCCAAAATTAATTGTGAATTATTTTTGGTGAATAAATCCCAACGAAAGTTGTTGGAAATAAATAATGAAAGATTTCCAAGGAGATATGCAATCTCATGAGATCTCATGAGATTGCCTCCATATGGAATATGGTGGGCGGCACCCATTTCCTATTTGGAATGGGTGGCCGTCCACCTTGATTATACATGGGAGATGTAATCTCCATGTATATTCTCTCTTTATTTGTTGATGTAATTTAGGATTGATTTATATTTGATTTTGTCAAATAAATTTTAATCTAAATTAAATCACAAGTTGTTGGCTTTTACCAACAACAATCTTGACCATTGGATTGACATAAATCAATCTCATCCATTGATTTTATATGTCCCATGGATTGAGATCTGTGGATCCCAAAACCCTATAAATAGAGAGGCATGCCTATGCTCTCTAGGACATGCTATTGTAGCACATCTCTCTCTCTCTACACGTCTACTCTCTCTCCCTCTCATATGGTCGTCCACCATGGATGCCCTAGAGGGAGTCTCCATCGCCGCAGCATCGTCGTTATGCTGCCCGATCGTCTGCTCGTGGATCTCCATCTCCTTCGGTGTGCCTCGCTCGTGAAGGAGACGTCGTATCTCATATGTGGAGATCAGGAGATATGCCGCTTGTATCATCAACATGGATTGCGAGAAGCACGTGATTCATCCCCGCGCTCGTAAGCGTCTCCTCTGTCGGATCGGACTTGGGACAGGAGGTCTTTTCATTTAGAGACTCGATCGCAACCACGCTTCAAGAGGTAATCCTATTACTTGTTTGTGGTTTAGACGAAACGATCCGAGAAGTGTTCTTGGATCATGTGGTTTCGTCGCATGAAATTTTTTTAAATTCTGCTGCATCGAGCAACTAATGCGACTAGTCGCTCATCGTCGTATTCGATACGACGCTCACGCTTCCGTGATGCGCTTGAGGATCTAACCATATCCTTCAGTCTCTCCATACTTTAACAACTAAATCGGAATAATAAAAATGTACTAAATAAGGATGTATACTATATAGTAATATCAAGAAAATGAATTGTCTATTGGTTGCATTGGATTGATAATTAATTTATTCTAATTAAAATAAATAGTCTATTATTAATATAACTGAAATTCCCTTGGAAGAATTGTTCATGAGAATTTGATTCAAAATGATTAATGAAAATTTGAACGGGATATGTAGGATCATAAATGACATTCATGGTCTCCCATCAAGAGGAAGGGTTCTATCGCCATGGATTGTATAGAGATGGCACTTAAGCGATATCATAAATCCGACGTACAAGCACACATGGATCGGGTTGTGTATATGTAGTGGCCCTAATATTGTTCCTCATATAATTGAGGCGGTACTGGATTACGCATAGCAAGTGCTATTCTTGTTGATAGTGGGTTTAATTGACAACGATGCAATATCACCTGTCAAAGACTGAATTTGAAAGTGCAAGTTGAACTTGCAAGATGGAAAGAGTTATTGCTTACTTCACCCAAGTTACATTTTCTCATATTATTGGTGTATAATAAATGTGGAAGGGAAATCCCAGATCTTGCTAGAGATATAATGGTAAGTATATCTCTTGCTTTGAAAGTTTAATAAGGGAAATGACTTTCAAAGTATTAAAATCAATATAAGTCTGATTTAAAATTCCATAATCTAAGAATTAAAATATGAATATATAATTATTTATATATTCTAATAAATGCATTTTACAATCTCATATACAAAATCTATGAACCCACTTAGCAAGCTTCTAGAGGTCAACCAATTGATGGGATCAAACTATTTGAAATGGCTCCAAAATTTGGAGATTTTTCTCTCTATTGAGTGCGTCATCTATGTGCTCACCAATAACAAGCATGCAAATCCTATGTCAGTGGAAGGATTGAAATTTAATGAAAATATGATGAAGATTATTCATTGGCTGATGTTATATACTGGGCTCTCTATCCAATTTGTTTCAAAAGAACATGTGAACATGAAGGGTGCCCAGGATATAATGCTGAATCTGAAAGAGATGTTCATTGATGTGAACCGTACTGCAAGATGCAGGAAGGGATCCCAGTGAGAGAACATGCAATCAAAATGTTTGGTTACCACTATGAAATGGATACCCTTGAGGCACAGATGTATGCAAAAATGCAGTCCGACTTCATTCTGACGTCTATGCCCAAATCTTTCAACATTTTTGTGGTATTGTATCACATGAATAAACTATGGTTGGCATGCTAAACTCATATCTTCTTTGAAGTCTGCTACGGACATCATGAAGAAGGAGGATCTTACTATTACGACAATGTCTGCACAGGTCAAAGGAAAGTGCAGTCAGAAGCAAGGATTTCAGAAGTATCCAACCTAGAAGAAGAAGAAGAAAATTTAAGTTGTCGACTCATTCTCTCAGGATTCCACAATCATGACATCCAAGAAAGCCGATCTCTTCCATCGATTCAAGAAGCCGGGGCACTAGACTTCATAACTTTCTAGATTATCTAAAAACTGTTGAAAAAGGTAAAGCTCCAGCATGTATAAAATTTACTTTCATCATTGAAACTAATTTTCTCGTAGGACGATAAGATAGTTTGGTCATAGACTCCGGTGCTTCTGTTCATGTATGCAACTTATTGCATCTAGTTCAGGAAACCAGAAAGCTTAATGAAAGGGAGATAGTCATCCAGATGAGATCTGAAGCAACTCTTGCAAAAGTCGCCTTCAGGACGTGTAGACTAACATTATGTAGTGAGAGAGTCTTTTTACTTAGAGAGTGTCTCTATGTTGCAAATGTTAGAAGGAACTTATTATCTATATCTCAAAATACGTATTAATTCGTATTTTAATAATTAGAAAAATACAACTTAATCCCTCGGACATTATCCCGGCCCTACCCGCTGTCATGGCCAGTACCGACGGGAGTGGGACGGACCGCATACGTTGCAACCCGCTACCCCAGCGATCCCCGACTAGACACCATATCCGCCTCAGGAAAGGATAATGCCAAATTGATTAATTTGTACTTGAGATGATCATCGATTCTTCAACTGAAATTATACCATATAGTAATCAAAACAATTTTGATTATAAGGAGATTTGCTGGACAAATTCCCAATCCTATTCAAGCAAGGAGTTTCATTCTTAAAAGTCAAGACAAGAATTAAGTGAAGGAACTCACAGAATCCTCTGAGGATATTGAGCTTCCTAAACGAAAAACTAAACAGATAATTAATGATGAAACACATGTACCTCTTCCAAGGAGTTCTAGGGTGGTTATAACATCTGAAAGATATGGATTTCATGTGTTAGATGAGTTTGACAATGATCCAACTTCATTTGATGAAGCACTCATGAATTATGATATAGATCGATAGATATTAGCAATGAAGTCTAAAAAACCGACTCCATGAATAAGAACGGTATGGATCGTAGAGGATCCACCTAAAGGGGTAAAACCCATTGGATGTAGATGGATCTTTAAGAGAAGGAGGGGACCTGATGGGAAGTTAGAGTCCTTCAAGGCACAATTCACAGCCAATGGATAAACAAAGAGAGAAGGCATCGACCATGATGAGACAATATCTCCTATGGCTATGCTTAAGTCCATCCAGGCACTACTAGCTATAGTGCACATCTTAACTATGACATCTGGAAGATAGATGTCAAGATTGCATTCCTTAATAATTACTTCGAGGATGATATCTATATGAAGTATCCTCATGGCTTCATAGCTGATGGAGGCAAAGTGTGCAAGCTGAAGACATCCATCTATGGGATCGAACAAGCTTCTCATAGCTAGAACATCAGATTTGATGAAACCATCAAGAGTTATGTGTTTGTTCAGAATCCTGGCGAACCATGTGTATACTAGAAGCTTAGTGGGTGTGACATTGTGTTCATTGTGCTTTACGTAGATGGAATCCTTATCATTGAAATGATACAAGAAAGATGACTAGTGTTAAGGTCCAGTTATCCCATTCCTTTGAGATGAAAGATCTTGAAGAAGCATCTTACATCTTGGGTCTGAAGCTGTTCAGAAACAAAAAAAGAGGACTTTGGGATTGTCTCAACATGGGAATATTAAGAAGATCTTGGAATGATTCCATACAAAAAACTCCAAAAAGGCTTCCTTTCCTTAAGACATAGTATATACCTATCTAGAGGGATGACTCTTCAAAGTGTTGAGGATAAGAAGGCCATGGATGGATTCCCATTTGTTGTGGGAAGCTTAATGTATGCTATAATGTGTACAAGGCCGTATATATGCCATGTAGTGGAAGTGCTAAGTCATTACTAATCCTGTTATCGAGAACAACATTAAAATGTAGTAAAGAACTTCTTCAAGTATCTAAGAAGGACATAAGATTACGTCTTGGCCTATGAAGATGGTGATCTCCAAGTCTTTGAATGTACATATTTAGACTTCCAATCTAACATTGATGACTGCAAGTCAACTTCAGTGTCTGCAGTCTTGTTGAACAATGGTGTTGTGAGCTGTAGAAGCAAGAATCGGGACACTGTGGTTGATTCAACAACAAATGCCAAATACAATTCTGCATTGGATGCTGCAAAGGAGATGGTGTGGTTGCATAATTTCATCTTAGAAATTGGTGTAATTTCTTCTGATATTCCCATCCTGCTACTCTGCAATAACAGGATTAAAATGTAGAAATTGGTAGCGGTCTTCTAGTCAAAAAAGTTCGCAAAGATGATGAATATACGCGAGTGAATTTCTAGACAGAACTTAGAGCTCTGTCGATGTTTCAGCATCCACACATTGTGAAATGCATCGGTTGGTGCGTTGAAGGTGATAAGCGTTTACTTGTTTATGACTTCTTGCCCAATGGCACCCTGTTCTCTCATCTTCATTCATTAGATGACAACGTAGTTCCTTGGGATGTTAGATACACGATAGCTCTTGAGCTGGCATCTGCCATCCATTATAGCCACGTGGAGTGTGAGTTTTGTGTTCTGCATAGGGATATCAAGCCCAGCAGTGTTCTCTTGGACTCCAATTACCACGCAATGATTTTCTCTTTCTGGGTAGCCAAACTCGTGGACCACGGTATCGAGAATGTTGAAGATAGAGTCGTTGGAACATTGGGTTACTTTGATCCGGCTTACATGCATGCAGGCATTTGTTCAAAAGCATCGGATGTGTATAGCTTCGGCATTCTCCTTCTTGAACTGGCGACAGGACTACGTGCGTTTATGTTTAATGAAAGTGGTGAAAATCAATATTTAATTACATGGGTCCTAGAAATGTACAATCTGGGAATGCTTTGTGAAGCTGCTGTCAAGAGATTGAAGGGAGAGTTCAACCAATTAGAGATGGAGCGAGTGCTCGTGATGGGCCTTCGGTGTGCTGAAAGAGAAACCAAGTCACTTACTACATTTTAATGAGATTAGTGAATGCATGCACTCATAAGGTCCCTTAGTACAATTAGGATTATGTACCATGGTCATCTTGATTATCATATAACTGTTGATTCAACAGTTGGATTATAGAGACGGGAGCTCAGATGATATGTGAATATTTAGATTGAGGACTCATCTAGCACTATCAAATGATTATCAAGAAAGGAACTCCAATGTGAGAAGGAGATGGCAATCCTTACTCTGAAGGATAATATCCAACCAACTCGAGATGCATATCCTTTGCATAGAAATAGAGATTCAAAGGGGTCGCATAAGTTAAGTCAAAGAGTTGACTTAACGAGATCGAGATAACCAAGACCTATATCGTATGTTGCCATGATACGAGCACGCATCCTCTAAAAAAAGACATATGTGTTATTATATGTCTGAGTATGAGCATTAGGTAGAACAATACATTGATGACCTAATCAATGTTTATAAACCGACGAACTACTGTGCATATAAGGACATATGAGTAATATGATCTCTCAAGGGGATCATATAGGTTCACTATTGAATCAGAAGATATGAGCATACTCATGAGATATTAGGACCAACCAAATTCCATCGACAGTGGTCTCGCTTTGGAAGCATGACATGATTTGTAGGTATGATACATGCTTTTAGAAAGAAAATGATAGATACCAACTCCAATGATTGAATGAGAAACTTAATGATAAAACCTTAAAAAAGACACTTTAAAAATGATTGGAACATTGGGTTTATTCTAGGTCTTCTAGTATGCAGGATGTATGGTATTAGGAATATTCGAGAGTGATGTGATCTTATTTGATTGTATAATCATGACACTTCCATTCTGACGGAAAGATGAAACATGTTTGGATTTTACTAACTCCAATCAGTAGACTAGTTATCTAATCTTAGTCCAATTATTGGACATTGATCTGAATGTGATTTTGATGAAACGAGAATATTAGATATTCTTGTCTGAGTTGATCATATATCTCTGAGAGGTCTTCTAGATATGGATATGAGATTATATATCCTAGTATCCAAGTCACTATAAATGGAATATACAATGGCCATGTCCTTATCTCCATGTATCCATGGAGAATGCATGTTGTTCTTGGAAAAGCTCAAGAACTATTCCATTACTGACTATATCCGAGCATTGTAATATTGATGATTAAATAGGATTTAATATCACTAATGATGTGGATATGATTCACATTTTTTGGATATATGTAGATAGGTATTTAAGATAATTAAATTGGATTCAATTATCGTAGACGAGATTAATGTTGATAGCACTATCCACAATAATCTTATATTATGAATGTGATTGATAATATTACAGAGAGATTTAATTGTAAATAGGATTTGTAATTTATAAGTTAATGTGAATATAATTCACATTATATAATTAAATGTGAATTTGACTCACATTGTACAATTAAATGTAAAAAGTGATTTACATTAAATATTCTGTGGTTGAATATCATTCATAATTATCAGTGGTATTATTGAAATTCTTAAAAAATAATTTGGAACTTTTTTGGTGAAAATTCAACCAATAGAATTATTGCATGTGTAGAGGATTTCATAGAGATTGAGATCTCACCAATTAAGAAATTAAGTGGAGAGCACTCTACTCCGTATTAGGAGTGGATGACCATGGTGGAAGCACCATGGTGGTCATCCACCACCTAGAAGTAAAGGAGGATCTCCCTCTACATGTTAATAAATTTTATTTGAATTAATTTGCTGAAGAAATCTTCAATTTATTTTTTTAATTAAAACTAATTATAATGTTGTAAATTATTGCAACAAAATCTTGGTCAATGATTCAATTAGGAGTGCAACCAATCCATCCAATTTTCTATAAAGAAAAGGCTAACCCTATCTCTTTCTTTACGCAATTAAGTTGAAGAAACAACTCTCTCTCTCTCTCCGTACACATCCAAACTCCCTTCTCCCCCCCTCTCTTCCTTTATAGTTGTCCACTACTATTGCGTTGAGAGAACGTAATCATCATCGCTATGTCGTTATGATGCCGAATTGATCATTTGTGGAACTCCGTCTTCTTTGACACCTTGTACCCGCGAAGGAGAAAATGGATATCGTGAGATGAAATCAGGATATTCCCCACTTAGATTGTTGCTTCAAATTATGGGAAGCACACATCTCATTCACGCGCCTGCAAGTGTTGTCTACGTTATATACAACTTGAGATAGGGGATCTCTTCGCTTAGAGATTTGTGGATCGCGATCACACTTCAATAGGTAACACTAACATCCATGAGTGATCTTGATGAAATTACATGGGAATTGTAACCATTTCATGTGGTTTCGTTGGAAAATTTTAACTTATGCTCCTCTTTATAACTAGTATGACTGGTCGACCTACATCGTATAGGATACGATCTCCATGCTTCCATGATGTACGAGGCATAATCCCTCACTTTCTGTTAGAATATCTGCCCATTCATGTATGGAAGTGGGAGAGCATTCCCATAGATTTTATCACATCATTGATGTGTACCTCAGGTGGGCATGAAACGATCTGGGTGATCATTGACCACTTGAACAAGTCAGCCCATTTCATTCTGATTAACATGACAAGTACACTAGTCGAGATATACAGATTGTACATTCTGCATGTCATTAGATTGCATGGTACATCAAAGGAGGTAGTATCTGACAGAGACTCGTGATTTAATTCGTGCTTTTGGGGAGAGTTTATGAGAGCCTTGTGGATCGAGATATGTCTTAGTTCAGCTTACCATCCACAGATAGATGGGTCGTCTTAGTGGACCATTCAGACATTAGAGGATTTGTTACAAGCTTGTGTTATTGAATGGAAATAATCACTAAAGGATCAGCTTCCATAGGCTGCAGTTTAATACAACAACAACTACCATGCCAGCATCGTTATGACACCTTTTGATGTCTTGTATCAAAGGATATGCACCTCCCCTTTGTGAAGGCAATAGGAAAGAGACAGAGCATTGTATACCCCACAGATCATAGAGGAGTCATCTAGGATAATGGAGACTGTTATAAGGATATTGCTGATAGTGCAGAGCCATCAGAAGAGCTACGTCGACCAATGACATTGGGACCTGGATGTTGAGGTTACGGACTTTGTTTTCTTAAGAGCGTCAACGATGAAAGGCATCCAAAGGTTAAGTGTTAAGGGAAAGTTAGCACCGTGTTTTGTGGGATCATTTGAGATCTTGGCCCGAGTAGAAGGTAGCTTACACATACTTAAAGGTCATGCATAGCATATTCCAATGTGTCAAATATGTGAAAGTATGTCCAAGATCCTATACATGTGATCAGCTATGAGGACTTGGTGAAGAAGCCAAACCACCCCTTCCCTGAGGTACCTTTTCAGATACTAAACCACATAGTAAAGATGTTGAGGTGAAAGAGATTTCATTAGTCATGGTCATGTGATAGACTCAGGACATCGATGAATCACGTGGAAGCCTGAGGAAAATATGAGGGAGAAGTACCCTCATTTATTTGCATGTATGGAATCAAAGTTCTAATTCATCTCTATTTGAGGTTTTTATAGATTTGCTCTAATATTTTTATGGGTTCATTACCATATGAAATTTTTGAGTTGGGGATTATTTAATTGTCACACCTAATTCTCAATATGAGACTTCCTTTGAAATTTTTATAATTTAAGACCTCTAATTATATGACTACATAAATTCTCATTTTTCAAATTGATCCAGTAACCAATCAAGTAAATGATCATTCTATCTTGTAGCACTCGTCGATACCTTTCTAACTAATCTAAGAACATCAAAATTGGAGTTCGTTTGAAAATATTTTTTATGTTTTAAGATTGAATTACATCTATTGAATCTGGATCCAACAAATTCTAGATGTGAGCCCTATAAATATGGTCAAGTGGGATGATTCAAGAAGGGAAACTAGACCAAATCCTTAAGCTAGTCAGTGCTCCTCCACCTCGTTGTATCTCCACAGTAAGAAAAAATTCCGACAAATAATCGAAGATCCAAGGGTAGTGCCTTAAAGAGCTCGACACGGGGGTACGCATTGTGTGTGACATGCCTCGGAACCATCATTATAAACAAGGGATAGTCCTTGGGTAGAAATCACATAGGTACAGTTTCGATCCCCTCTTGTTATTGGATCCACGTGATCTTCACGTCATGGGTTTTGGGCATCGTCTACGGCTCATGCAACTTGTTTTACTTGTGTTTAGGCAAATCTGTCGGTTGCATGTTTATGAAAAATACATATATGTGATGTGGTTGATAGTAGAAGTACATGTGTGTGGTTGGATCGTCAATCTGAGTAGTTTTATATAACGTCGTCAGAGATAGCTATAGTTCTAATCGATCAAGATGTTTTTTCCGATCAAATAGCACTGGACCATCATCTAGTTTTATTGATCGATAAGTGTTGACCAGAATGTCTAACCATAGTTTTTGGATTGACCAATCAATTAGGAATGATGATCGGTCGTTCAAGGATTGTGGATCCATTTGGATCATAGAAAGTAACAACTTAAACTATAAAAAGTATAGATCTATATAGGATTATGATACTTGATAAACATGGTCAATAAATATGATAAAGAAATGAAATGGGTCCAGGTAGATATTAAAATGAATAATAATATGCAGTGAGCCTCCAGAATGAGAGTATCTTGAGCATCTTACATGCGATTAATGGGATCCCAGATATATTTTTATTCTGTACTTCTATCAGCAGATTTGTTTTCCCATTGTGATATTCTTTTCCATGCCATGGTAATTATCTTAAGTGGCATGAGGGTAGTTTGGAGTAGACACCATCAAGGGATGGGCATGTGACCTTAAGGCCACAGTTAGAGGCCTAGAAAACCACATACCCTACAACTATGATGGTTAGGTGACATGGAGTATTTGGTGCATGATGTATATTCTTGTGCTTCTCAACAGAGTATATACCAAGTCATGTGGATAGATAATCTAGATTTAGCTTTCAAACTTAGGTTTAACATTTATATATTGATTAGTGTAGGAAACACTAGTTAATACTCTAAGTGGTAGCAATAAGAGGGGAGTTTCCAAGATATACGGGTATCAAAGTGGACTAACTATACAGGTTCTCTGGTGTGCTAGGAGGTGCAGTGGATGTCGATGGTTTTTCCAACTGCGGTTTAATGATTTTGGTGATCTTGAGTCCTAACTCGTGCCCTATGTTGTCGTTGACCTTCACTGATGGGTAGTATACTTGGGCAGTTCACAACGTTTTTCACATGGGTAGTTGTTAATCTCATTCATTGGAGTTGTACTTGGGGAGATGACTTAAGCACGTATAGATGTACAAATATAGATATGAATTAAAGAAGCCAGTGGACATGCTGGGAAGTTAGTTAGCATGCATGTACATCAAATGCATGCCTACGAAGGCACCCCAACCCTATGGTGGTAAGTGCGATGGAGTCATAGCATGATATCCTATGTGGATTAAGATTGCAAACTATCTATAATGATAGATTATTAGAAATTAAAGAACTGACCTTTTAGATGGTCTTATAGTAGTAGAAGGTTATACTGTTGTTGTTTCTTTTTCACAATTTATTGTTTTACCATTCTTGGTTTAGTAGTTTTAGCACACTACTGAGTAAGTACTTAGAACATACCAACTCTACGTGTATCCAATAGGTTCGTAAGAGCAACCGCAATAGTGAGTGTCATGTGATTCGGAGTACACTTTTGGATAGTCGTACCATATGTCGTACATACGTTGTAGTAGTTAACTATAGTATACTTTTCTGCTTTTACTTGTACAATTTTGAGAGACATGTATATGTGTGTGTGGACATTTATTATGCATATATATACACACTTTTGTTTCCATAGATTTGTATATGGAATGTAAAAGCAAAGATTTTTTTTCATTTTTATGCATATTCTCTTGTGTTTTATATTTAGGATGTGGAGCTATACACATGGAATTGATTTATTGAATATCCGAGTCCTGGAGGCATCATATCAAATAACTATATCTTGTAATTTCTACTAGTTCGAGCACTAGGGACCCTTGAAACATACTTCCCGTTATCAAATTAAAGAATGAGTTATTGAAAGATTATGTCAAGTGCAATCATCCGTTGGACAACTTGGTCATTTTGCATTCCTCAACAGCTAGATAGACAGTATCTTCTTAGAATCCCCATATGGCCTCAAACTTAAAGTCGTGTTAGAGGTGTAGATGTCAATGGACATCATCATTTTAAATAAAGGGTATCACAAGTATAATCAAAAAAACTATAGAGATCTCGAAAATCCTCCCACAGGTCTCTTCTAAAACGACCAAGGGTTACTTATGTAACTAGTATGAGTTGTGATCATAAGATCTAGCATTTAAGGGGTCAAATAAATGACACAAAGTACTATATCCATCAATGTAAGCTGAGGATAGTAAGTACAAAGAAAAATGAGCAATGAGATCTTCAAGTTGATGAGCTACATCTTAACAAATTCCATTCAAGGAACAACATGATTTGACCTAGTCCCTATCAATGTTATTGTGGAGGTAGAATATGAACTAATGCTCAAGGAGAGGATTTATAATTAATAAGGTTTTTTGTCCTCAGACGACTTTCTTGGGAGAAAAAAATTCAAAGAATGACAATTGTATACTACGCCACGCAGGAGAATTGTTTCGTAAACATAGAGATTATCTCAAGAAAAAGGTGGGTTTTTTTACGAAGAACGAGTTCATCATGTTCTCTTATTCTAACTTTTTGTTGTAGTTCATCATGTTTTCTATTTCTAATTTTTTACAAATCCCTGTCAATTACACTAAAGTCTTAGGTTCGATGATTGGATTTTGATATGTGGTCATGCTATGTTGAAAAGGGAGAGTTTTTTCCTTCGAAATTTGATAATTTGAACCTTTGGACTGCGTGTGTTTTCCTTTGCTACCCTAACCCCTCGCATAGAACCAACATTGCCTACCCCTCCACAGTAACGCGATTCTGATTCCTAAGTGTCATCTCCACCTGCTTAGTTTAGTCATGGAGTCCAATTCATGTTAATGTTTTATTGTTCCTGACATTTTTTTGCAAGACTTAGTTCTGAGAGATAATATTATTGTGGATGAATATTTGTTTTTTGCAATAGATTATAGAGAGGGGTGGAGGCACTTTTGATGCTTCAAATAAATCAGAAATAGATCCCTTTCTGCTATCCAAAGAGTGATGGCTCAAAATTTTTTGGTAGTTGACATCTGTCAATGAGCATTTTTTCTTCATTAACACCTCTTCTTTTCTCTCCGATTTACCCAACAAATAGAACATCTACTTTGTTCCATCTTTTACTTTTTCCTCCAACAGTCACTATTCTACCCTTGTGTGTGTTATTTCTTTTTGAGGACCATGACATATTAACACCTAACCAAATTCACTATATTGTTATACATAAATATGGTGTTTGGTTGTTCCAATGGAAACAAAAGCAAATGGTCTATGTAAGATTTTTTGTCTTCCTGGGAATTGGTGTTGTATATATGAGACATTAGTAGATTACTAAGATGTTTGAAAGTGAATGTCAGGATTCCTTAAATTTACTGGAATTTGAAGTAAATTTTTGGTGACAAGAACTATTCATTCCTAACACTTTTCAAGTGCAAATTTGAAGAGTGTTTTAATAGCAAGCGACAAATATCAGTTTATGTATCTTTCCCTCCTTCCATCATGTTGCTTATACATGAGCATGGGAACTCTCTAATCCATCTTCTCATGAAAGCATTGTGTTATACATGGATGCACTATTGGTTCTTCTCTTTTCCATTTTCTCCTAGAGAGCAAAAAAAGATAGCCTATTTACTGGAAAAGCTTGCAGATGCATGAACAAAATTATGAAAACACAAGCCCCGGTAATCTAACTTGAAAATTATATATTTTAGATTAACCATTGATTTTTAGAATGATACTCCAATTTGTATTGCTCCTATTGGATGGGTTCTCCTCATTGTGCAAATCTAGTTTATATATATAGGATATTGGTAGTTTATTTAGAAAAGAAAAAATCATTTACTAATTGGAGGAGAAGATCAATTATCTTTTAGGATTGGGAGTCATCTTTTCCTAATTCTATTGGAAGTAGGAATTCATGTTTCTTTATTTGCTCATCTCCATGGAGTATATATAGGGGGTATGGGGTGCATACCAGGTCATCTCAACACAATCTCTCCTAGCATAAGAAAGAAATAAAAGAGAGAGGAAGAAGAAAAAGGGTTTGTGGTTGACGTAAAGTTTGGAGGGAGTAACCTTTGGAGCAGCTTTTCTCTAGCATTCTTCCATACAATTTGGCGATTAATTCATCATTTTGGTGACATTTCCGCTCTCTATTATTCTCTATTATTTGATGATTTGTAGCACCGTATAGAGACTGGCATTCTGTAAGCCCCTCAAGAGAGATTATTTTGAGTATAATGCTTGGTTTTGGGTTGTGATCAACCCCGTGGTTTTCCCCCTCAAATTAATGGTTTCTAAGTTAAAATTTCTATATGCATCTGTAGTTGATTTTCTGTGGTTGAAATTTTCTTCCGCAGTTGTTGGTGATATACCATGAAGGATCCACTTATCAACTTTGATAATTTTTCCTCGATCTATACGGGGAATCTATTCCCTATAAGTGGTATCAGAGCAAGGTTCAATGGTGGATTACAAGATGAAGTTTGGTTCGAGCAGGAAGATTACTCTTAACGGGACTTTTATAATTTATGGAAGAACAAGATGAAGGATCTTCTATATGTGAAGTCTATGCACCTTATGGTATTCTCCACGTAGAAACCCGAAGCCAAAACCGATGAGGAACGAGAATTTGAACATTAGCAAGTGTGTGGCTTCATAAGATAGTTTGTTGATGAGAACGTCTACAACCAAATACAAGATGAAAGTCCCGGTAGAAGCTTGTGATTGAAGTTGGAAAACCTTTACGCCTCTAAGTTGGGAAGTAACAAACTATTTCTTCTCAAGAAATTGGTGAACTTGAGGTTCAAGGAGGGTAGCTTTGTGCTAGATTTTTCGAATGAATTTCAAGGAATTACAAGTAAGCTGACGAGCATAAGAATAAATTTGATGAGATGTTTGGACTATTATTGCTTGCTACTCTACCAGATTCGTGGGAGACTTTCAGAGTCTCACTTACTAACTCTGTTGTTAATAGGGATGTTTCTTTGGAGGCTATCAAGTCTGACATCATCAATGAGGAGAAGCGAAGAAAAACCAAAGGAAGCTCTTCACAATCAGAGGTTCTTGTCACAGAGAATAGGAGGAGGAGCATGATCAAGACTGATATGGGAAAATATAATAGCAGTAGCAAGTCCAGATCCAGATATCAGAATATAGAGTGCCACTATTGCAAGAAGAAATGACACATCAAGAAGTATTGCTTCCAATTCAAGAGATATAATAAGAATGGTGGCAACAAGAAAGAGAAAAAGAATGAATAAATTATTGCAGCTGGACAACATGAGCTCCTCATTGTTTGTGATAAGATGGTGAATGTCACACAGGATGGTACTTCTTGATTTGTTGACAGTGGTTCTGCTTTACATGTTACATCTCAGAGAGAGTTTTTCTCTTCATATACATCTGATGGTTTTGGGACATTGAAGATGGGGAATTTTTCTTTATCGCATGTTGTTGGCATTAGCAATATTGCATTGAAGAATACCAATGGAGAAGTGTTGACGCTTAAAGGTGTGAGGCATGCACCAAACATACACTTAAATCTCATTTCTGCAGGCAAGCTTTATGATAAAGGATACCTCAACACTTATGATGGCAGACAATGGAAGCTTACATAGGGATCCTTGATTGTTGCACGTGGCAAGAAGTATAGCAACAATCTTTACATCATGAATGCATCCATTTCTCATGGTGTTTCACATGTAACTGAAGATGCAAAATTCATTGAGTTGTGGCATCGACAATTGGGACACATGCACATTATTCACATCTTTGATAAGTAAACCATATTTAATTATATTAGATAACTCTCCTTATAATATGAATCAATTTAATATTATTCATGATAATTAAATCACATTTAATTATAAATTTTCTCAATGATCGGATACATATATCAACAGTGAAATTATCCTTGAACTCTTTCAAGGATAATGCGCCTTCTCTTTGGATACTTGGAGATAAGGACAGGGCGATTGTACGTTCCACGTATAATGACTTGGATATTGAGATCAAATCTCAAATCCAGATCTTATGGACCTCCCATAGATGTTTGATCAAATCAAAACCATAAACCTAATCTTTTCATTGCATCTGAATCACATCAGATCACTGTCTAACATATGGAACAAGATCAGGTTACTTCTCAATAGAGAGGAGTCACTAAAAACTAAACTTGTTTCATCACTTCCTAGGAATGGAAGCATCATGGTTATACAATCGTTTATGATCTCATCACCCTCAGTATTCCTAATGCCACTACATCCTGCATAACAGAAGACCTAGAAAAAACCTGAAGTTTTAGATCTCTTTTAGACTGTCTCCTTCAAGGTTTTATCATTATGTTTCTCAATCAATCATTAGGAGTTAGTATCGAACATATAATTTCCAAAAGCATATATCATACTAAGGTATTTATCATATACTTACCAAAAGTATATATTAAACCTATAAATTCAGTCAAGCTTCCAAAGCGATATGACCGTGCACGGAATTTGATTCCCAATATCTGATGAGTGAGCCCATTTCTTTCGATTCAGTAAATGAACCTATATGATCCCTTTGAGAGATCGTATTACTCGTATGCCCTTGTATACACACTAGTACACCAGTGTATAGACCTTGATTAGGCCATCAACCCATCGGTCTGCCAAATGTACATACCGAGACATAAAGTAACACATCTGTCTTCGGTCAGAGGATGCGTGTGACGCCCCCAGTGATCCAGATACTCAGCAATAACAATCCACACATACGATTCCACAATAGAAATACCATGTTGTGAAAAACTTGCAGGAGAAAAGTAAAGAAGGAAGAACTGCATTTTTTCCGTTCCATTTTCATTCTTTGCATCATGTCCACAAAAAATTTATACAATAACGTAGAAGTATAGAAACATGGATACATCACCATGCACTTATAACCACATGCATACATCACCATCATGTCTCTCAAAATGTAACTACATGTACAAAAAGAAGGATAGGAACTCACTGTACCACAAAAGAAGAGCTGCAACAAAGTCAACTACTTGCCGCCTATCGTTGTGGTTGCTGCTCCTGCAAACCTGCCGAATTCACACCAATAGATTTATAATAAAGTGCCCAATACATATATAAAACTGCTAGAAAGTTAAAAGAAAAGTGTAAAAGAAACAAATGTGAAAACCCACAAAGTATAAACAACTTCCATGTTCCCAACATCCACTAAGAAACGACTACTCACAAAGAACAACCATCACACACAAAACAACTTCTAATGACTTGAATTTTAGATCCAATCCAAATATGTATATGTATTGAACAACAATTCTAGTTATAAAGAGAGTAGCAAGCTTCATGGATAGTATGTGGTCTTGGTCCGGGTAGAACCTCACCCTATGACTCTAAGGTAAGAAGAAGGCTTTATAGTTGGGGTGCCTCTGTATGCATGCGGTGGGGTACAATGCATCCTAACTAAGTTCCCAACACGTCCACAAGATTCACTTGACCAACTGAAATTCCGATTCCCAAATTAAATTTTAATCCGCGACTCACCGCAAACCACCCAAGTCCATATTCCATCAAAAGAGTTCACGATAGAAGGGCATGATATGATTAGATACATTTGATCATCGATAATTGTACTAATCACATAGTTTTACGGCTTTTTATTAAATAACCGCGGTGTCTTTCCTCACAAAGGTGAATTCGGGTACTTATACGTGGGGCCAACACATATAAATACCTAGAAGTCATGTCAGTAAGAAAATATGAGCTTGGACTGTAGTTTAATGCTGCTTAGGGTCACCACTCATACCCCCTGTTAGTGATGTACCCGCAGATCTACCCTTTTTAACGTTGTCTAATTGACGATTTCATTGCAGTCGGATAGATCCACGTCGATAAAAAATAATCGCACGGATCGATGAATCGTCGAATGAATTAATGCGCGGTTTTATGTTTATTTAACCTTGGCAAGCCTCAGGGTCAACTCAAGGAGGCAAATGAACAACTCAGGATCAAGATAGATGGATTAGATCGTGGTTTTCCATGTGGGGTTTTTTTGGTAATTTTTTATGCTTTAAAAATGCCAATGCACAAATACGGATGAATTAGGTTAATAAGAAAATAAGCGACTCAGCCAAAATTAATTTGAATGTGAAATTAATCTAAATTGGCCAAGTTATATTTTTCCTGTAAATCTCATCTAATGATAAATGCAAATATATTTTTTTGGAATTTTCAGGTTTAAATTGCACAAATGAAAAATGCAAACTTTTTGGGTGTTTTTATGCAATTTTTCATGCAAATGATATGCAAAAATTATGAAAAATTTAATGGAAAATAAAAATGATGAAATGAAGCTACCCTAATATTTTTGGAATTTTCTGACACTTTATGATTTTTTATGAATTATTTACTGAAAACAGAGCGACCGCGGGTATTTAATTCTTAATAAATCCAAGAAATCAAATTATCCAGAGATTGATTTATCTCAAATATATATTTTGATAAGGAATACATAAGAGTTGAAATTTCTCAAAAATAATCTTCGTGGATTTGATTAAAAATCAACTATACAAATCACTCTACAATTTATTTTATGCAAATGACAACTCCAATTTCGATGAAACTTGGACTAAAGCACACTTAGAGGCATCATTAACAATTTTTTCACAATTTTTGGAGCAAGAAATAAATACGTGCAAATTTCAGAGCTTAATTGGGCAAAATATCACTGATTTTCAATCTCTGATTTTTAATAAATAATCTAATGTTCACAAAAATATAAATAAATAGCCACAAGATGAAGAATTAATTTCTCTACAACATGCTATTTTTTTGATTAAAAAGATGCTAAATGACGGTCCAAATTACTGCATGAACTCAGGGGTGTCTTCGCAATAAAAGAATTCAAATAAAAGTGACAATTGTGCCTAAGGGTACTTTTGCAAATAATGACACTGACAAGGAAAAACTTGCAAAATTTACAAAATAAATAAGACAAGACCTTTTTTTCTTCAATCCCACGCAAGGGACGGCAAGGGCACAAAGGTCGTTGGCGGCGGGCCTTGGAGGAGGCGCGGGCTATGGCGGGCGGTTGTGGCGACGCCTCGGTGGTTAGCGGTGAGACCGACGGCGCACGACCGTGCGGTAGAGGATATCATGGTGACGAGGGTGGTGGGATGGGTCGCGCATGCCGCGTGCTTGGGCTGGTGCGGTGAGTGGGGGGGGGGGCAACTCGGTGGAGAGGGAGGTGCGGCGCGCTCGCACGGTGGTGCGGCGAGGTGGCAGGGGGGGCACGCGAGGTCGGCGACGTCGGACTGGGGGGCTGGAAGGCTACCGCGCGAGGGCGAACGCGCGATGCAGGCCACCCTAGGAAGGGGCGTCGTCGGGGCAGCTGGTCGTGCGCACGCGGAGGAGCGCGGCTTGGAGGCGGTGGAGATGGCGGCGCACTGCCCGGCCTGTGGTGGTGGCGCGGCTCGCAGCCGCGGGTGTGTGCGGAGTCCTGGGGTTGTGCATAGCTGCATTGCCTGGCAGAGGGCGCTGAGGCGGCGGCACCAGGGGCGGTGAGGAGAGGCGGCCGCCGGATGCTCCAAGGATGTGGGGCTGTAAGCGTCGGTGGCTGGGGCAAACCTGTGGTTGATCGCCGAATTTTTGAAGGAGCTATGCTACACTTCGGTTGTGGCCTCAAGAAGTCGGCGAACAAGGAAGCTTCGAGGCTTGAGCAGCTTGTGTGGAAGTTGCAACAAGGAGTTGTGAGGCTCCTTGGATCTCACCACGACCAACGATGGCCGAGCTCGTCGTCGCTCAGATCGTCTCGTCAGCGCTGTCATCAGGAACGATACGAGGGCTGGGGCTCTCTCTCTCAAGATCGGTGGATGATGAACAATGGAGGAGGGTAGGTGAATATAAAGTGGAGGAAAGGGAAGTTGGAGAAGGAGTGGAGATGATGGAGGGATGGTGGAGACAGTGGTGACTTGGAGTAGGGAGTAAGAAAAGAAGAGGTAAAAAGGGAATAAATAATAATAATATAATATAATATAAGTAAAATAAGTATGCTACTAAAAATAACAATAACTAAAATAGTAATAATATAAATAAAAATAAATCCGGAAATAATAAAATAAATACGAAAATAATAAAATAAAGGGGTGTCATGTGGTGGCTCCAGGAGCTGCCACATGTCGCTCCTAGAAAATTCAAAAATTAAATGTAAACAGAAATAAAAAAGAAATAACAAAAGGATTAAATCAAAAAGTGGTCAACACGAAAGTTACTCGACTCGACGAGATCTACAACTTTCGTGAAGGGTCAAAAATCAAAAGAAGTCATATGTAAAAAATGTATTTTTGGGAGGTACATTATATATATAAAATACCGTATTTTATCTTTTGGATTTTTTTGTCATTTTTAATAGAGAGAAAAATCAAAATAAAAATATAGAAAATATGAGAAGAATAATTACAACTTAATCTAATTTTTTTGGATTTTTAATAATTAAGAAAATAAAAAGATAAAATAAAGGACAAAAAGGTCAATATGTACAATATACAAAAGGGGCCCAAAACCCAAGTTTTGCATACGAGCTCCGATTTTAATGAAATTTGTCTTGTTTCGAAGGTCTTTGAATGTATTTTACTTTAAAAGTGAGTAGACCTAAATCGGGCACTGTATGAGAGAGATATGTGCATTCTAAGGTTCATGGTCTCAAACTTGGATTCAACTTTTATTGGTCAATTTAACAAGTTAGTATTTTTTGATATTTTTCTTTTATTAGTGTTAGTAATATATACACTATAGAGTTATTTATATTGGATTTGGAGTTAGTATAAAATATATACAAATAGGGTATTTTAGTTAATATACACGTGAATATTTACAAGTGAAATTGGCTTCTTATTTAATGCAAATATGAATGCTAAAATGCAGATATTATGCTTGCATGCATGAATGCTAATTATAAAAGATAAGTGGATATATTCTGCTATTTACTCGGGAACAAAGCTCTACTTTCAACTTTTAGAGTGATGAATCACAGATTCATCAACCCCCTATACTTAAACCTTGCTCGTCCCCGAGCAACTAAAATGAAATGTAAGAGTGAAATGATTTTGGGTTCCATACCAAGGTCATGAACAAAAGTTAGAAATGGAGCTTGACTCGACCTTTGGATTAATTGTGTGGCGGAACCTTATTGGGACCTGAACTTGAGACCTAACAGACTTCAAGTTCCACAAGTCTTCTATTCAAGACTCCTCAATAGTCAGGTCAGAACAAATCCTCATACGCAAATTTCTGATGACTATGATTCTAACTTGTACTGTGTAAGTGAAATGTAACTCTCCACATCAGAAATGGCTCAGAACCAGCCTCCTTTAACAAGGTAACTCAAATAACTCGGTCCAGTAATTCTTTCCTCGAGGAGCGGGGTATTCCCTTCTAAGTTCAAGTGCGACCAGCTCAAGAGGAGGGGGTGGAGAAAAGAATGGACGGTAGCCAGTGTAGCTACCTATCTCGGGATGCCTGACCAGTGTAGCCAAGTCATCCAGATACAAACTTCTTGCTAATATATATACTCCGATTTTTTTGGTCCTGTCTGATTTTTTTAGAGTTCTTGTTTTTTTTCTCTTTTTTTGAACTATATACAATGTGCAGCATGTACATCAGGAGTTTTTCCTCTTGAGCCAGTAGACTATTCCTCTTTTGAAGCATTATTGCAACCCACAATATCCTGTCCTTAGATGTCAACACCACCAAACTAGGTTGAGATGCACTACCCTCCCTAGAGGAGGACGGATGTTTCCACCCGTGTGCTACTCCAAGCTAAAGGATTTTACCTCCTCACCACCTCATCAGTGAAGAGCTACGTGCATTGTGCTTGTCCAAGTTAGGTCATTATCTAAAAGAATCATGCATGTGCACGAGATATTCTACTTAGACTAATCAAGATGACATGTGAACATAGACTTGCAGACTCAAAGAATTAAGTCACTTGACCTGAGAAATCTTAACTAGTTCCTATAAGGTTCCTCTAAAATTAGGTGGATTAAGGTCAAATCAAGTCCATCCTCAATATCTACTCATAACTTGGTTCAGAACCCACTAGCTTTTCACTTTGCATATGCTAGATATAAAGATAAGATGCAGATGACATGCTATGTAGATGAATGTAAATGCAACTCTTTTTCTTTTTTCTTTTTCTTTTTTTTGAATGTAAGGATGATATGCAAGAGTAAATAAGAAGCCTATTTTCTTTTGTTTTTTTGTTTTTTTTTAAAACTTTGGTATACCTCCTATGTTACAACAATTTACAATAGTTTATAAGTATTACACAGATTATACAAGTGTTATACAATATACATGTATTTTACAAGCTTTTTTTTCAATTTTTACAAAAGTTTTACAAGTATTATACAAATTTTTTTTCAATTGTTTACCCACCCGTAATTATTGCAAAATATACAAAAATACGCGAAAATACGCGAAAGTACGAGCTATGGGTAAAGTATATATGTAATATATACACGCCCCCTATACTTAGCGTGTGCTATGTCCTCAGAGCACGAAAAGCGAGGAAAAAGACATAGCTCGTGCTAAGCTGATGAAACTCAATTTCATCATCTTAATGTCCCATTATTAACCCCCTTGCTTAAAGTTTTGTCAATAAAACCCAGTTAATGTCCTGTAATTATCAGAGTCCATAATAAATTAAAAACCACAAAAAATTGGCAAAACTAAAATTCGTGGTATTTTTAACCATAAAAATACCCTTAAAATATATGGTGGCTACAGTTGATCTCATCTCCAGTTTTGGTCAACATGAAACTTGTAGATCTCATCGAGATCTACAACTTTCATATTTTGAGTTTTCTCAAATTCGACCATCTAGCCCTTGAAAAATCAACTAGAAGATCACAATAATCTAATTGGGCCACGTGGCCCATTCTGGGTGCGCCACGTGGCCCGTCCTCCTTTGCCTAATCCGCCTGCATCCATGGCTGTTGGATCACCTCTTGATCCAACGGCTAAATAGCCTCCACGCCCGCTATGATTCTCTGCCATCCGATTTCACTCACACCTTTAATCCTCGTCGCTCGTTGCTGCCTCTCTCTCCTCACGCCACATGGTGGTTAGTAGACCGCTCGATCGCGCCTCCGGCTATTCCATCTTAACCTCTCAATCCGCACTAGTTCTCGGCCCTTCGATCTGCAGCCACTTATCATCTTGCCCATCCGTTAGTGCCGCTCCCGCAGCTCGACACGTGGCGCAACACTCACCCGTTGATCGCATCGCCTTAAGATCTGATCACACCTGTCGCTTCGCGCTCAATCGACAGCAGTTGGATCTCCAGATCCAACGGCCATCGGTCTCCGTCTACCTCGGTCTCATCTCTCTCACACGTTCCCCATCTCACGCATCGACTTCCCCCTTCCCTTTTTCTCCATCACTTCCGATGCCCTCGTCTCTCGCTAACCATCCCACGTCCTTCCCCGATCATCAACCACCTTCGCTAGTCCTCCCTCATCCCGTGTCTCCCTTCCACGCACTCCATATCTGCCACTGAACCCACGACTCCACGCACTAGTTCCACCATCACCACCTTTAAAAACGCCGCCTCCCCCTCCGATGTCCCTTGTCCACCTGTACATGGGAGTAGGCCCAGCCCTCCTCCATCTCCCTGTGATAGGGGGAGATGGAGAGATCGAGCGATGACGACCCATCTCTCCAGTGTTGACCCTCGACCGATTGCGGCGGTGTCGCAACGCCTTCAGGCTCGCTCGAGATGCTCCGCCTAGCTGCCGGAGTCCAGCGAAGACTCGGGGCTCAAATCGAGCCCCATTCCAAGCCTCCGTCCACCTTATCCGATTTGGTAAGCACCTCCGATCTCTTTTGCATTTTCTTCTTATTTCGTGTAATTTTCTTGGCCGCACCAGTCAACACTCTCCTCCATTGATCCTCTCCAAAGTTCCGCCACTCATCCCCCTTTCACGCTACGCCCTTCGATCACCATATCTCTTGATTCCATATCTCTCCACCATCGACCTATCTCCTCCACCCTTGCGGCGGAGGAGCTTCGAGCTCCCGCCTTCTTCGCCCCACCTGAGCTCTCACTCCACTCACGCACACACCTTCTCGCTTCCGCTATGTGCTACTAACGCTGCAGGTCTATGAATCCTTCACTGGCCGGAGACTCATCGGAGTAAATTTCGTCTATTGTGTCGTCGTCATCAGAGCTCCGGTGGAGTAATCCAGAGAGTCCAGCACCTCTCCCGAGCACCCAGCTTCATCGACCTTCTTTCAGGAGCGTCGGGCGAGCTTCACCGTGCCCAGGATGGAGCGGCGGAGGAGGATCTCCTTCGCCGGAGCTCCAAAGTCGCCGCCAGCCAAAGATGGAGGAGGAAGCACATATGTCGTTGGATGGTCTTCTCTCAACGCCCATCCAACGACCCAGATGAGGCCACGCAATCGACTTCGTATACGGTGTACGAGCATCCATGTATACGACTCCAGGAGCCATTCGATCTTTGTGATTAGAGGGTCCACACTTAGCCACGTGGCGACACCAGAGCCTCCCCAAGCCGTCGTCTTCGATCCTCCAGGCTTGGAGCTCCCGAGCCTACGCCAAACCTCCCAGGAGCTTCGAGCCGCCCGAGCCTATCCGAACCAGTGCCGATCCTCAGCCGAGCCTGAGTTTTCACCCGAGCCTGGATGGCACGTGCAGAGCACGTGCCATCTGGGTATTTTGCAGAGACGCCCTCTGACTTCTCCATTTTTACAAGTAGGTCCATATCACATGCAATTCATGCGCAATGTGGGCATTTTGCACCTTGGCCCTCACGAGTTTTAATATTTGCAGAAAGGCCCCTGCGCGTGTGGAACTTTTACAAGGAAGGCCTCGATACTTATTTCATTTTCACTTTAGTCCTTCCCAGGGACCTATTTGTATTTATCTTTTCATGTTTCTTTTCAGTTATGCCCTTGCTTTCATTCTAGCATATCTTGAGCATCGTGCGTCCGAATTAGTTGATTTCAGTTCCATTTCAATGCTTGTTTGATGCACTTTCTAATGGCATGTTTAATTCTTAATTTTGGACACATTAATTTTGATTTAATAATTTATTCGTCAAGTGTCTCTTAAAGCCTTAACTTGTGTCTAACTTAATTTGTCAATCAAGCTTGATTGTTTAATTAATCCTGAAATCGAATTTAGTCAAAATTGCTCATCATTTTGTACTAGCGCATAATATTTGTGATGCATTTCATTGCATTTATCTGCATGATAAAATAAAATAAAAAAATGCATGTTTTATTTTTAATGCATTGCCTTGTCTAACTTCATGCATACCTTGACCTATGTTGTCTTCAACTCAACACTTAATTAGATAGATAAAAATCTGACTAATACGAGGGAAGCTCGTGTCCCTGAGTTCGACCTTTGTATCTTACCAAGTAAAAATAATATATGACCATCTCATTTTGATTGATATATATTTAAATGAGATGGTCTTTGATGAGCCCGAATTGGCCCGACTGCGATGACAATATCAAGTGCTAATTCAACACTCTTAAAGGGCCGATTTTACGTCTCATCATAAGAGTAGGAGAGATAAAAAAACAAAAATGTATAAAAGTAACTTCGCCCCCCTATACTTAGGCTCTGGCAGCCTAAGTGTAGAAGAAGATAAAAAATGAGGCAGGCGAGGTTAAGAGGGGAAATGGAGGAGTATATACACGGTGGGCATCGGTCCCCCCTATACTTAGGCTCTGCTCAGCCTAAGTATAGGACAGGAATGAGTATGAGAACTGATGAGATCTAGAGAATATACATCGAATGGTGAAGAGACTCAGGTCACTCTTCCTCCTATACTTAGGATGTGATCATCCTAAGTATAGCCATAAAATGAAATGATATGGAGCTGGGGCGAGTGATTCGAATCACTGGGAAGGGAAAGAAAATATATACAAGGAGGATTGAGAATATACAGGGATCAAGAAGGTTTGTGACGAACCTTCTTGCAGGCGCGAGGGGGTGGGTAATATACAAGTGTGTCGCTGTCGGAATCGTCCTTAGATGAATAGTAGTGAGGTGAAGGGATCATCCAACGCGGGTCGACACACGACTTCCTGCTTAGATACGGCTTAAGAACAACAGAACTGAGCTCACTCATATAAATCACCTTGTCCGGACCCGATGAGGATTTCTCTGAAACTTCCTTCTCCGAAATGTTGAAGGAAATTTTCTTAGTCGGTTTTCTAGAACCTGAATCATTGAGAAGGAGATGAGAGCGATGCGCCTTGAGAGGTTCCGGGGAACATCTCGAGGAATCAATTCTCGACTTCCTCTCACTAGATAGCCGACTAGAAGAGGGAGCAACCATGTTTTTATGTGGAGTCAATTTAGTCTTAGTTGTTTCCTTTGAAGGTCTAGGATGTGGTGCGGTGCTGACCATGGGTTCCTCATCAGACGAGTTACCATATAGATTAGCATATTCATGAAGGGTCAACACGCGTCTCGAGAAGGTGCCTGTGATCTCAGTTGGCTTGACATTATTGGGCTTTTGTGTCAGATCATCGAAATGATCAAGGCAATCCAAAAAGGTCGTATCCGACTCAATGATAGCATCTGGTCGTGAGTCCTCCTTAGAAGCTGTCATGATGGTGGTGCAAGCAGTTGATGAAGTGGAGGTGTGGGGAGACTCTGATCCAACGGTCGTCCGGATAGTCAGTCTCTCACGTGTAGTAGAGAGGTGGGACTCATCTTCCTCTCGATGTTCACGACTGTCAGCGGATGTGCGGGTCACCTTAGAGTAAAGTTTATCAAAGAATGGATGAGGTCGAAGCGCTCCCAATGCTGTAAAATCGATTTCCCGAGTCTTGCAATCTATAGTCGCCTTAGCCAAGGCTAAGAACGACTTCCCGAGAATAATCGGAGACTGGGAAAACTCTCCTCGGTGCTCAATGTCAATGATCATGAAGTCCACCTGGAGTAGAGCACCTTGGAAAGTAACGATGACTGAAATATTTCCTCTCGACCGTTTGATGGATCGATCAGCCAGCTGAACGATCTCTCTCAACTTCTTAAGTGGCCTGAGTTTGAGCTTGTCAAACATAGAGGTCAGGAGGATATTTATCGGTGAGTCATCATCGATTCTTGCATGGGTAAAGATGGTGTCTTTGATTTCACATTCAACTCAGGGCAACCGCTTCACTCTGTAGCTTTTGGTCTTTCTCCCCATCACCAAGGAGGTGGCCATAGACACTATGTGTCTTTCAGTCCTTGTCCTCTTATTGACCAACCTCTTGGGCATCAATTTACTTCTCACAAATCGTTTGAGGTCGGGGAAGTGATCTATGGCCTTAATCAAGGGAAGTTTGAAAATCAATTCTTCATCGAGTGCTTCCCTTAGGGTAGGATCCAATTTTTGTAGGTCTTTTTCATTTTCAATTTTTATGTGATTTATTGGTTTTTCAATTTTTTTGGTGTTTTGGATAGATGAATGATCAGACTCAAGTTTAGAAGGCAAGGGGTTAGTAGAAGAGGGAGATAGAATAGACTCCAGCTGTATAGAAGATGTGGGTTCCCTAATGCTTGCTTGGTTTTCAACATCAGATCTACTTAACTCCTTTTCCACTTTCATTCCCAAGCTGGCAGAAATTGAGTGCAATATTTCCATGATGTCTCTCAACTTGTTACCTAATGTTTCATTCTTCATGATAAGTCGAGAAATGTCATCCTCCAAAAAATTATCATGACAAATCATGGGAGAGCTCTGCTCAATTGGAGGATACTGCTGAGATATTGGGGTCTCATACTCAACATACCTAGACTCTGGCATGTAATGCTGGGTCGAGTATGGACTATCTAAATGACAAATATTGGTCGGAGCCTCATATGATGGAGTCAATGAAACAGGGACTGATAAGTCTAGGTCATGAGTTCAATCTTGTGAATGTATAGGCTCTTCGAATGAAGGCTGGTTGATGGAGGCTTGATCACTAAAGTCAATCAAGTCTGGAAAATCAGGATGTGCAGGCCTCTCCATTCTGGTTGTTCGATCGACCATGTTATGCCCTAAGGTCAAGTCGACATGCGTGTATGTAAATTGTTGTATGGTCCATACTTGAGGTGAGAATGAAGTATGTGGGGGCATATAGTTTTGCCAATCATCTGTCTCAGCAGTGGCTTTCTCTTCATTCGATTCTTTGATTCCTGCAAGCTCTCGAGAATACGAACAATCAGCCCAAGATGGAAGTGGATTTGGAATGTTGGAATATGGAGTAGGTGAGAAATGCGAAGAAGTGGAGAAGTTAGTCGAAGTTCTGACTTCATAATCGGGTTAAGGTGGAGCCGACCACGAGTAAGGATCTCCCGTGGATGGCGGAGGATACATGGAAGAATGAGAAGGTGAAGATGATCTGTATATGGTCAATGAGGAATGACCAGAGGTCTCAGAGTATGGGGACCAATATCCCAACATCTTGAAGAGGAAAGGATGAATGTAAGAAGATTGAGATATAAAACGTGCAATTACACAGGATAACACACACGGACAAACACAAAGACAAATGCAAGAGCAAATCCCGAGTTCACACTCAACATGATGAAGGACCCGAGATCGAGTCCGATTAGTCTGGTTGATTTTAAGTGTGAATTTATCAGACAAGATAGCAAAGGTTACGTGGCCTATAGGGAAGTTGGCTCAAAGCCAGATGTGTCTTCCCTGTTTAACATGTCGCCTAAGATACCGCTAGTCCTTCCTTTCTTTGCTCCTATCCCAAGTTGATGAATTCAAAGACCTGCCCCTATCTACCTGCAAGCATGCAGAGGCTGACAAGGCCGGAACTTCACCCCGCGGGGTTACTGGAAACTTGTCACGAAGTACCGCAATTTCGCCCCTATCTACCTGAGACAGGCGGAGGCTACATGGTACTAGTCAGTGAACCAGAATAATTCAACTTGTGATATTTGCTACGATCAGTCGGAACGTGATATGGAAGGCAGGGATTTGGGCTCTGCCTTAAGGTGTTCACACACACTCAAATACCCTCACTCAGCCTGAAAATAAGGTCGGGGTTACTCTCCCGCAAACAAGAGTTAATTTTAGTCAATTTTTTGGTCCAATTCAATTAGCAGTCCCGATTTTAAAGATTAGTTGTCACTGAGATTAATCCACACAAGCAATCACGTCTACCGTCCAGTCCCAATTCCTTTATCTTAGGTTAGAAAATCGAGAGAGAGAGAGAATCGGAAAAAGTCGATGCAATCAAGAAAACGATGATGAATGCTTGAGTAAGAAGACTTACAGTGCCTCTATCTCTCTACAATGCAGGATGTAGTACTGAATTGAAATTTTACACTAAATGAATGCAAACGATGAAAAGCCGCTCCTAAACAGGTAGTTCTATTAGCGAGTGAAGAACAGATTGATTTGGCTAAGTCATGCGGTCTAAGCGCATCTTTTAAGTGAAGTGTGGTCCTAAAAGATTACGAGCACAAGCAAACCCTATAGTGGCTCGAGGAGCCACTACTGCAAGCCTATTCTAAAAACTCAAACCACACAACAGACGGTGACATAGTTCCACTATGTTTACACACGCGAGAACCCAAATGGGAACCGCTGTAAATGCAGACACTCTTTTTTTTTACAAGTTAACAAAAATCTTTTT
Source organism: Ottelia alismoides (assembly GCA_037367405.1). NCBI lineage: Eukaryota > Viridiplantae > Streptophyta > Magnoliopsida > Alismatales > Hydrocharitaceae > Ottelia > Ottelia alismoides. Next base: position 644,521 of record JAZKJV010006041.1, on the reverse strand, counting down.
GACGTCTCAATAGCCGACTTGATCCAAGAATCGTCGACCTCTAATACACTTCGAGATGCGTCGACTTCAAGAAAGCCGTTCCAAATCCACCGGGCCCTCGCACAAAAAGATAAAAATGTTAGAGAGATAAAAATTTTAAAAATAAATAAAAAAATAATTGAAAAAAGGAAATAATTACAAGATGGTTCGGGTATCAGACTACCCGAGTGACTAGAAAACGTAAATCTAATTTTCTAAAGTGATCCTAAGCCGTTTGCCTCCCCGGCAACGATGCCATTTGATGAGCTGTGGATCTACCCTTTTTAATGTTGTTTAATTGACGATTTCGTTGCAGTCAGATAGATCCGCGTCGATCAAAAATAATCGCACGGATCGATGAATCGTCGAATGAATTAACGCATGGTTTTATGTTTATTTAGCCTAGGCAAGCCCCAGGGTCGACTCAAGGAGGCAAATGAACTACTCGGGATCAAGTTAGATGGATTAGATCGTGGTTTTCTAAGTGGGGTTCTTTTGATAATTTTTTTTGCCTTAAAAATGCCAATGCACAAATGCGGATGAATTAGGTTAATAAGAAAATAAGCGACTCAACCAATATTAATTTGAATGTGAAATTAGTCCAAATTGGCTAAGTTATATTTTTCTTGTAAACCTAATCCAATGATAAATGCAAATGTATTTTTTGTAATTTTTGGGTTTAAAATGCACAAATGAAAAATGCAAAATTTTTTGTGGTTTTTATGCAATTTTTAGTGAAAATGATATGCAAAAATTATGAAAAATTTAATAAAAGATAAAAATGATGAAATGAAGCTACACTAATATTTTTGGAATTTTCTGACATCTTATGATTTTTTATGAATTATTTACTGAAAACAGAGCGACTGCAGGTATTTAATTCTTAATAAATCCACGAAATCAAATTATCCAGAGATTGATTTATCTCAAATATATATTTTAATAAGAGATCCATGAGAGTTGAAATTTCTCAAAAATAATCTTCATGGATTTGATTAAAAATCAGCACTAAGAGGCATCATTTACAATTTTTCACAATTTTTGGAGCAAGAAATAAATAAGTGCAAATTTCAGAGCTTAATTGGGTAAAATATCACTGATTTTCAATCTCTGATTTTTAATAAATAATCTAATGCACACAAAAATGTAAATAAATAGTCACAAGATGAAGAATTAGTTTCTCTACAACATGCTATTTTTTGATTAAAAAGAAGCTAAATGACTGTCCAAATTACTGCATGAACTCAGGGGTGTCTTCGCAATAAATGAATTTAAATAAAAGTGACAATTGGGCCTAAGGGTACTTTTGCAAATAATGACACTGACTGGGGAAAACTTGCAAAATTTACAAAATAAATAAAACAATACCTTCTTTTCTTCAATCCCACGCAAGGGGCGGCTAGGGCACAAAGGTCGTTGGCGGCGGGCCTTGGAGGAGGCACGAGCTACGATGGGCGGTTGTGGCGATGCCTCGGTGGTTGGCGGCGAGACGAGGGGGCACGACCGCGCAAAAGAGGATCTCTTGGCGGCGAGGGCGGAGGGCTGAGTCACGCACGCCACACGCTTGGGCTGGTGCGGCAGGGGGGGGGGGGTGCAACTCGGTGGAGAGGGAGGTCCGGCGCGCTCGCACGGTGGCGCGGTGAGGTGGCAGGGGGGGCACACGAGGTCGGCAGCATCGGACTGGGGGGCTGGAAGGCTACCGCACGAGGGCGAACGCGCGGTGCTAGCCACGCTAGGAAGGGGGGTCGCCGGGGCAGCTGGTCGTGCGTACGCGGAGGAGCGTGGCTTGGAGGCGGTGGAGAAGGTGGCGCACGGCCCGGCCTGTGGTGGTGGCGCGGCTCGCAGCCGCGGGTGGGCGCGGAGTCCTGGGGTTGTGCGCGACCGCCGCACCTGGCGGAGGGCGGAGAACGCTGAGGCGGCGGCGCCCGGGGCAGCGAGGAGAGGCGGTTGCCGGACGCTCCAAGGCTGTAGGGCTGTAAGCGTCGGCGGCTGGGGCAAACCTGTGGTTGATCGCCGGATTTTTGGAGGAGCTATGCTACACTCCGGTTGTGGCCTCAAGAAGTCAGCGAACAAGGAAGCTTCAAGGCTTGAGCAGCTTGTGTGGAAGCTGCAACAAGGAGTTGTAAGGCTCCTTGGATCTCACCACGACCAACGATGGTCGAGCTCATCCTCGCTTAGATCGTCTCGTCTGCACTGTCACTAGGAACGATACGAGGGCTGGGGCTCTCTCTCTCAAGATCGGTGGATGATGAACAATGGAGGAGGGGACGTGAATATAAAGTGGAGGAAAAGGAAGTTGGAGAAGGAGTAGAGAAGATGGAGGGATGGTGGAGGGAGTGGTGACTTGGAGTAGGGAGTAAGAAAAGAAGAGGTAAAATGGAAATAAATAATAATAATATAATATAATATAGGTAAAATAAGTAGGCTACTAAAAATAATAATAACTAAAATAGTAATAATAAAAATAAAAATAAATCCTAAAATAATAAAATAAATTTGAAAATAATAAAATAAAGGGGTGTCATGTGGCGGCTCCAGGAGCTGCCACATGTCGCTCCTCGAAAATTCAAAAATTAAATGTAAACAAAAAGAAAAAAGAAATAAAAAAAGGGATTAAATCAAAAAGTGGTCAACACGAAAGTTACTTGTCTCAACGTGATCTAATACTTTCGTGAAGGGTCTATAATAAAAAGAAATCATATGTAAAAAATGTATTTTTGGGATGTACATTATAGATATAAAATACCGCATTTTATCTTTTGTAAATTTTTTGTCATTTTGAATAGAGAGAAAAATCAAAATAAACATAGAGAAAATATGAGAAGAATATTTACATCTTAATCTAATTTTTTTGGATTTTTAATAATTAATAAAATAAAAAGATAAAATAAAGGGCAAAAAGGTCAATATGTACAATATACAAAAGGGGCCCAAAACCCAAGTTTTGCATACGAGCTCCGATTTTAATGAAATTGGTCTTGTTTCGAAGGTCTTTGAATGTATATTATTTAAAAGTGAGTAGACCTAAATCGGGCACTGTATGAGAGAGATATGTGCATTCGAAGGTTCATGGTCTCCAACTTGGATTCGGCTTTTATTGGTCAATTTTACAAGTTCGTATTTTTTTGATATTTTTCTTTTATCAGTGTTTGTAATATATACACTATAGAGTTATTTTTATTGGATTTGGAGCTAGTATAAAATATATACAAATAGGGTATTTTAGTTAATATACAGGTGAATATTTACAAGTGAAATTGGCTTCTTATTTAATGCAAATATGAATGCTAAAATGCATATATTATGCTTGCATGCATGAATGCTAATTATGAAAGATAAGGGGAAATATGCTACTATTTACTCGGGAACAAAGCTCTATTTTCAACTTTTAGAGTGATGAATCGCAGATTCATCAGTTAGTAACACACATTTTCAAGAGAAGTCACATAGATCCCGTAGGCCTCATCGCCAGGCGGAGAACACAAAGAACACATCGCGCAACACAAAGCACAAGGTGCTTAACCCATGCACAAAGTTGCTGACTCCATGGCAGAAAAATCACTAACACGCCAAAATGAGCACTAAGAAGTGCACACAACACACGGTGAGTTAAAGCAACATTAATCTCTCGATCGGGTTATTATTATTATCCAAGTTTCTATCCGAGTTTCCAAGGAGGCATGCTTCTCCTTGGAGATTACTTATCTTTATTATTATATACAATTATGATTTTGACTTCTTCTTTATCATATGAAGTAGGATTAAGTTATTGATTAACTTTTACAACTTCATAATAGCCACTAAGCCGACTCAGGATAAAAGGTTGTGTATACCTATCATATATTTGAACCACTAAGGCATAATTGATGCTGACATGAGAAGCACGCCATATACGTCAATGCTCAAGGAAATGTAAGAATCAAACCTTACCCTTAAGTTTTTTTGCTTTCAGAAGATAACATGATAGGGTATATCTTTATGAACTGGAAAGAATTGGATGACCATAAACTATGAACCCAAGAACTAAGTAAGGAACAACCCTATTCTTTTTGCTAGAACAATCCCCCATGGGGATCCGAAAGAAACCTCTTTCTCGAGTATGATTACATTTAGTTAGCAATAAATATACATCTTATGTTCAACGTCAGGATTTCTAAACAAAGAAATGCCTCTAAGTGGCTACCTATGCTGAATGCCAAGTTGACAAGAAGGCTTTCCAAGTTCCATCTCATCAAATAACTTAGCTAAAGTTAACTATTAACAATATAGACCCAACATGGGTGTCATATAACATCAGATAAAATTATTATCATGCCATGTAGAATTCCAGATTTGGTTCAAACAGATTAAAAAGATGGCTCCCATCATCATTTATGCAATGACGTTTCTATGCACGACACTTGGCTCGATGTAAACAACAATAACTTTATGTGTAACAAGCAATTTACCAAGATCAATTTGAAGGAATGAGGTAAACCTGACCATTTATGGAGTCAAGTTTTGTAAACCTGAATCTAAGTATATGTCAATTTGAAAAATGACCTGTAAGATTTTATTGACATAGAAGTTGGACCTCATTTATTCTAAATCTGAAAACCAAAGTGCTTGAAACTAGTTGACAAGTAGTTAGCCTCACTTCATTACATAGCTTCACCTGCTGTCAACTACTAACGATTTAGGACTGATATTAGGTTGCAATAGTCCATCAAACACAACCTAATATGAATCTTTTAGTGAAAAGGTCATGGACAAAAGGAATTGTCAAAAGCAAGCATATTAATGCCTATTGCATCACGTCAAGCCAAACATTGGACATATTAGTATCTAAAAATATTCTAGTCATCGATTACTTTAAATATCAACTAACTCAAGAAAACATATGGGCATCAAGCCATATTTTCCAGCCCTTATACCCTTTGCGACATCCATACTTCTACACTAACAACCTAAGTAGTGTAAATGAACTTAATGAAATCCAATCCCATGCTTTTCAAGCTCCCCTTCATTTAAGGTTGACTTCTAATGTTTCACATGACTTGAACCAAGATAGTACAACAACTTCCATTCAATCCACAAAAGTCCGGCACCAATTTTTCAAACAAAAAGGAAAATTCATTTTATAATTACAAGACAATTTCCCTAGAAAGCCCTCCCTAAAGATGAAGCAATAAGTGAGATGCTCAACCTCATTAATATCCATTTCTTTTTTCCACATTCCCTCAAAATTCAACACTTTTATCTCAACCAACCAAAGCCTCCTCTTGGGAGGTTCAATTCTACTGATCAAATTACATCACAATGAGCCCACTAGAGCCACTCTTTTTAATTCCAGATAAAGCTAGCAATACCACAAATACAACACATCCAACTCCATCCATGTCTTTTAAGTCAATTCACATATTTGTGAATAAAACAGTCCATGCCTTGTTCTTTTAAAGTTATATTGTATTTCGTACATGCAACAAGGTCATCTAATTAGGTTTCAAAATTTGTTTATTTTAATCTGACACGCTCAATACACTTAAAGCAAAAACCACCAGAGAACTCTGGATCAGTTTACCCATATTGAATCACTGTACCGACGCTCGCATTATGCAGACATTACACCTCCCACTTCATGCATCTCAGCCAACACAACAACACAATTAGCAGTTCACAGGGTTCCACCATCCCCTCCTTCATACGCGTATCTTCAGCTCTCCGGCCACATATGAGACCCCTGACCACTCCACACACATACGCCTCCGCATGTGTATAACTCACAAATCCGAGATGATCTGATGATAAACCTGAAAATCAACCCGTATAGAAGCAAAATACGGAAAACGACAGAAAGAGAGGATGATCTGTACGTTACGGAGACGAGAAACGAGTCCCTCACGGAGAGATCTTCGTGTTGGCACCTTCGGCTCCGTGATTCGATGTCTCCGGTGACTTCGGCGGCCTTGGCAGCGTTCCAACAAGCTCCGGCGCAGAGCTTCGGCAGCCTTGGCTTGGTAAAAAGGGGCTAGGTCGACTAAACCAATGCCCAACCTCCTTTTATGCCCGAGTTGGTTAATCGGATCCAGGTTCGGAACCGGGTCTGGTTATTGATCCATGATGCTAAAATGGTCATATCTCCCTCATACGATATCGGATTTCGACGTTCTTGGTACTGATGGAAAGGTCTCGACAAGTACTATGCAATAGGCTTTCATGTGCTTAATTTGGATAACAAGCCATGTCTGAAAATTAAAAATAAGAGAATGTAAGTATTAGCGAGTCGGACCGAAATCGGATCTCGAGTCCTATAGAGACTAGATTTGAGTGGGCATTCATTACTTAACGTGCATTACGTTATTTTGATATGTATCGGAGTCTCGAGGTCTTACATTGTTGACCCTAGGCCAACAAACGCATGCGTGCCATTGGTCCACCTAGGACCACTAGAGGACAAAATAATAAGAAAAAAGGAAAAAATAAAATAGCTAAACATTTTATTAAAAAAGTCAAAACATAGAAAATTCTTATTTATTTACGTAGTATTCAATTATGATATTTATTTATACACTATTATTTATTATGTATAATTATTTATATAATATTTTAGAAGTATAATTTATGTATATTTTATGTGTTATTATTTATTTATAGTTTTTTATACACAATGATATAATTAATTATTTTACATATTTACAATATATTTAAATACATGTTTACATATTTTATTGTATTTTTTATTTTTGTTTTTGTATTTAAATAAATGTATGTATGCACATAATAGGTCTATTATACCTATATTTTAATGTCCTTTAATTATTTAATGGTATTTTGATGTCTTTATTTATGTTTCTTATTTTAATAAAAGAAGAGTTTAAATGTAAATAATAAATTATTTGAACTTTATATACAGGTTCACAATACAATGCGGATCAAAAAGCTGACTTTTGCATCTTAACTTCATTTTTAATGAAATCACCTTCATTCGATAGATAATTTAATTTTATGAAAAGTGAGTTTGGTGAATTTTGAGTTCATATGGATGATATATTGATCAATGAAGTTTAGTTTGCAACTTTTTCATCTATGTATCCTAGTTGCATAGTGCATTATTTTTCTTAGCAATCAATTCTGTATTTTTCTATATATTATTATATACAAGTTTCATGTAGAACAAATCTTTATTGAGATGTCTAAATTAGAAATTAAAAGAGGTGCATTAATGGCTAGTATAGGGTATTGGATTGGGGTTTCTATGGTATTTTGTACAGTTTGTGGGTCCTATCTCTTCCTACTTTATTCATGATCAACCAAGTCAATATTGATGGCCTCAGGGTCTAGGACCACTCAATATCTTTGATACTTCATTTCTTTTTTTGTTTTCGTTTGTTCTTATATTTTGGAATTAAATACTTTTATTTATACAATATTTATGGGTGAAATAATAAATGTTCTTTTGTACAAAGTAATGCTATTTACATGCATTAAATAGGAATTTAAGGCTAAGATGAAAGAATAAAGGTGATTAAATGGAGATTCATCACCTAGTCGCACTTTAAATAATGTGTTCTGCTACTCAGAAGCTACCACCCTATCAAGTATCATATGTAAAGGGTCGTCATGTTCCCTCTCATCTTGATTCGTCTTTGAAGGCATCTTTATTGAATTTTGAATACCTTCATCAACAAAAGGGTTGGAATTAGATCTTGACGATATTCATCGAGGCATAAGTCCTCCTCGGTAAGAAATGAAGAGGGAAGGGATTGGTCGAAATATGACCTCTCCCTAAGAATCAGTCATGAAATCCTGAATCGAGATAGGGGCGATCTCAAATCTAGGGAGATCCAAGAAAATAAAGGGGTTGGACCTTGGAAGACATGATATTTGGGCAGTTCAACAAGAAGTTCATAAAATCCAAACAAAACTTGGACCAATTATCAATCTTCGATTTTAAAATATGCATATTTAGAGCATGGAATGAATCAAGGAGAAGTGTACTATGATTTTGCACTTGAATGTATGGCAAACTCACATAAAACAAATGCATATCACACCCTTGTAATTTCATCAACTGAGCACGTGAAGACCGTAAGGGTTCAACCGACTTATCTTGGTAATTTTAGTTAGTGAAAGAACAATACTTATAAGTACATTAGACACAGGGAGTCTCCTTATGTCCAATGGGTGCTACGGATATCTCCCAAGCAAAGAGGAGATCTTCTCGGGCTACCAGTTCAATATCACAACCCTAAGAAGAATACCAGGCATACACAACCAAAACGTATTTCTAAGGTTAGAGGCAACCACTTGAATCTCCCTAATCCATGAAAGTCAGACATGGAGACTTAGGGTGGAAGTCCAAGGTTTTGCGTTGTAATCCTTAAGAATCCGTCCTCACCCTCTCTGTCTGGAGTTTAGTACTTACATTTAATGAGGGTTCCAAGTTATTATTGATCGCCTCGCTTATCTGTCCCAGTTTTAAAGATTATGTTAGCACTTGAGTTTAATGTTAACACAAATGAAGATAACACCTAACTAACAATCCCGATTTCCTTTTTAAAAATTATGTTATAAATCAAAGGGAAAAACAAAATGGAGGCGAGAAAACAATGATGTATGCTGAGAAAGATTATACTTAAATGTTACACTATATGATAACAACACCTTAAGTAGAAGTTCTAATAACGGGGTTGAAATCAATTTATTTAAAACTAAGTAGAACATTCTTAGGTACATCTTGTTAAGTGTGAATACTTTAGATGAATTTATGTTCTATAATTACGGGGGCACAATCAAATTTGATCTAAACTAACGTGTGCATATCCTTAATTACGGACACTCAAATCGAGCCCCTCATCCGAAAAACAGAAACGGTGAAAATAGGGTCCTCGATACACCACATAAATATAATAAAGGCCTTTATTTACAAACACGAGTTCTTAATGAGAACCACTGGAAATGAGCGATTAACTTACAAATTACTACATAAATGAAAAACATACCAAGTCAACTATCTAACTAGATAACTAGTTTGTCTACTTCAATACTATTAATTAGCAATACTCAAAGAACTATCAAGTTAGCAAGATAATAAAACACAAAAAAATAATGCAACAAGATAAATAAAAAAACCAATAAAATGAGATAAGTCAATAGCACAAAACTTAACCTAATTTAGACTTAACTTCATCAAAATAAATATATAAACCTAAATAAATCAACAAATAAAGCCTTATCCTCGACAACGAGGCCATATGATGAATCGTAATTTGGATATGTTAATTATGTCGAATTGTAGTATGTACAAACAACAATTTATTAGAATCAAGTCGAAAGATCTATGTGAAGAAGACTCGATTTAAATTATCTCGAATAAGTCTAGAGTTTAACACAAGGACGTAACAATTAGATAATTTAATATAGGTGCTAAATATCTCAGTTAAGCGGTGAATAGTGCAATCTAGGTCAAGTGATTATAATGGAATGAATGCATGTACTTTTGTTGATTTTTTAGATGTGATTACTTAAATGCTCCAAATGACATGGCAAATGCAACAGTGCACCATGAAACACACCAAACACAACCAGTATACAACATTTCTCCTGATTTAATGATTAATCTGCATGAAATACTTAAGCATCCAAATATCCACATAAATATTCAACGATTAAACTGTAATTGGTCAACTTCAATCAGTTTATCATTTAATGAAAAACTCAATTAAGTGATTATTGTGATCAATCACATAATGGCACCATACGAAACATCTAATCATGATATACTGATAATTTGAAATAAGTCATATTAGATTCTAATAATCCAAGTTAAATAGGACATTTATTGAGCAGTAAAGAATGCTTATATTTAAATTGGAATAATTAATCAAAGCTTAAAGGTTTATATGTTACACTAAATTTTAATTTAACACTCATATATCACACCATAGAAATAAGCACATCACATTAAAGAGCATCGCAAGACCTCCAAAACGAGACCAAGATCATTAAATTGGATATATGGTCCACAAGTTATTCAAAATATTAAGGCATAAGCATAAATGCAAATAAACATGAATTAACAACTATTAAAACAATACAAAATAGTACCTTGAGGGACTTGATTGCTAATAGAAACTGTACTTGGCTTTTGTAGGATACCCCCTTGTGCGGGGGTATTTATGCAATTAGAAAAAGTTGTTGGGTGTGGAGTGCAAAAATGCCAAGATCACATGAGCCAACTCTTGTGCACTTGGGATCGAATAGCGGGAGGTGTCTTGGACTGGTGCATGCCTATGTGGCTCGCTTTGGTGCTTCGAATATGGCTCACTGCTCTAAATGTTGGAGGGAAGGAAGTAGAGGCTCGGAGGATTCTTGAGATGTAGATCAGATCTATCCAATGGTATTTGTATTATATCACAATGACTGAGTGATGAAAAGCTAAATGCATAAATTAATAACAAGTCTCTGTAGTAGCACAAACAATTAGCGAACCATACAAAACTAAGTTAGAATCTTGGCTTTAATTTATAAACCTGGGAAGTCCAAGGTCAAACACAAGGACACAAGCCATAATACAATTATTCATGTGTTTAAATACCAAGGCTAAGAGATTGATAAATCATCTAGGCCAAAAACAATGCACAACATTCAATGCAAGATAATACACATCATGAATGCAAGATAATGAACATAATGATATTTTTTAAAAACATATAATGCATGTTAGAAATTATGATGACCTGATTAACAGAATGATAAAATATTAGCACATACAAATATACACATTAATATGCCCTAGGATGATCATGTAACTTAGAAAATTATCAAAATAAAAATCTGGGTCCAATTGAGCACTTAATCAAAAGCCAAGTTTCATTTCATATGACTAAGAGCATCTATAACATATCTAAGTAATTGATCACAAAATAAACATCAAAACGGAGAACAGATGAAATCATATGAATGTGATGAAATAATCTTTGCAAAACAATTGAAATTACTTAAATCGGAGTTCGGATGCTCAAGATATTCTCAATTGAATCCAAGGTCATAAAAGTGATAAAACAACTAGCACAATATTACGAACAGGTCCTTGGAGGTACTAAAATGTAATTATAGGAAACTTGCTCTTGAAATTATGGAAAACCCATTGTGCGGGGGCATTTCTGAATTTTAGAGAAACTATCAGGGAAGACTCACAATTTGCCCAGACCCGCACGTGAAGAACATGTGTAGCCGAGCTTGGGGTGAAGGGTTGGTAGGTCACATGTTGGGAAGACACATGGCATGCCTCCAGGTCTTGGAGCAGGCGCGACTCCATCAAGCCTCCTCGTATGGCATCGAAGATGGAGCAAGATATGCACCATCCGATCGGGAAGATCAAATGTTAACTGTTATTTCTATGCTCTACCATTTACTTCCTCTCAAGTGACGGAGAAGGCCAGACTCTGGCGAGCCCAAGATTTCTCTGCCTTGGCTTTAACTCCATCTTTGGTGATCGGGGAAGATTCTTTAGTAGATGGCGAAGATCAAGAAGGAGAGGAAGGTCTGAAAGTAATCGGGACGATAAGTCGAGCCATCATTGTCGGCGTCGGGGCTCTAGAACTGGGCTACTCGGAGATGTCTAACCATTGAAGGAGAGATGTACCTACAAGGTTAGTGAAATAGCTAAAGATCGTATGTGTGTTGAGTGAAGTGAACGGAAGGCAACGAATGTGGTTGCCCTAAATGGGTTCTCCTTCACCTCCGGTGGAGGAGAATGACTGCAGTTGAGGGGTTCTGACTGAGGAGGGAGGTGCTCGGGAGTGTCGGCGTAGGTCTTTGTCATATGACGAAACTAAAGGGCATCTCAAGTGAAGATGAGGGTGGTTGTGCAGTGTAAGAAAAAACAAGAAATCAAACAAGAAGCAAAGACTCACTTACCTAGAGGTTTGATGAAGTTTGCAGTTGAATGAATTTCCTAGGCTAGAGGTTCTTTAAGACCTCAGGGTCATCGCTTGAAGAGGACCATGGCTCTTCACCGGAGGTGGAGATCCATTGTCGTAGCTTCACGAGCCCTACTTCCCATCACAAAGGAGGGGGAAGTATTAGGATTCTCCTCTCGCAAGGGTGGATAATGGTGGATATGCGAGCCCACAACGAGCCTTTTTGCAATAATTATTATTGCTAATATCATTCCCTAATCTGGAATTAAGAATAACTAATTTGCATAATAGGTCCTTTAATATAACTAGGTTTATGTACCATGGCTATCTTAATGATCATACAACAGTTGATTCAATTATTGAATCATATAGGCTAGTGTTTGGATGAATATCAAAAGAGTTAGATTGAGGACTCATCAAGCATCGTCAAATGAATACTAAGAGATGATCTCTAGCCTGAGTAGGAGATGACAATCCTTTCTCTGAAGGTTGATATCTAACTGACCTCTTGATGTAGGTCCTATGCATAGGAATGAGATTCATAGGTGTTAGATAAGTTAGGTCAAAGAGTTGACATTACAAAATCGAGATAACCAAAGACCTATGTCGTATGCCGTCACGCTATAGGCACACATCGTTTGATTATAAACAGATGTGTTACTATATGTCTGAGTATGTGCATATGGCAGACCGATACGTTAATGTTGTAATCAAGTCTATACACCGGCGCACTAGTGTGCATAAAAGGGAATATGAGTAATACGATCTCTCAAAGGGATCATACAAGTTCATTTACTGAACCGGAAGACATGAGCTCACTCATGAGATATTAGGAAACAAATTTCATGCGCGGTCATCTCACTTTGGAAGCTTGACTGAAATTTTAGGTTAGATATATACTTTTGGAAAATATATGATCAATACCTAGGTATGATATATGCTTTTGGAAAGTATATGATCGATACCAACTCCCAATGATCGAATAAGAAATTTAATGACAAAGCCTGAAGGAGACAGTCTAAAGGAGATATAAAACTTCAGGTTTATTCTAGGTCTTCCAGTATGCATAATGTACATGTATTAGGAATACCTGAGGGTGATGTGATCATAAACGATTGTATAACCATGACGCTTCCATTCCTAGGGAGTGATGAAATGGGTTTAGATTTTAGTGACTCCTCTCAGTAGAGAAGTAACCTGATCTTGGTCCAAATATTGGACAATGATCTGAATGTGATTCATATGCAATGAAAGATTAGATTTATGATTTTGATTTAATCAAACATCTATGGGAGGTCTGCAATATATGGATTTGAGATTTGATTTCAATATCTAAGTCACTATATGTGGAATGTACAATCGCCATGTCCTTATCTCCAAGTATCCATGGAGAAAGCACACTATCCTTGAAAGAGTTCAAGGATACTTTCACTGTTGATATGTATCCGAGCATTGAGGAAATTCATAATTAAATGTGATTAATTATCATGAATAATATGAATTTGAGATAAGGAGAGTTATCTAAGATAATTAAATGTGATTAATTATAAAAGATGTAAATAATGTGAATGCGATTTGTATTATTTGGGCACATGAGAATAGAGATTCAAGATGATTAAATGTGATTTAATTATCATAGATATTAATGATGTGGATAACACTATTTCTATGATTTATATATATATTATAAATGTTATTTATGATATATTAGAGAGAGCTATTTGTAATAACATTTACAATTTAAATGTTGATGTGAATTTTCGATTCACATTGGACAAATATTTGAAAAAGTAATTTACATTTTATTTTGGATTGTGAATATGATTCACAAATTTTCAATGGCATGATTGCAATATTCACAAAACAAATCAGATTTATTTTTATGAAATAATTTGCAACAAGTGTTGTTGCAAAAGTTGGAAATTATCATGAAATATTGGATTCCATGATAATAAGAGAAGGAGTCTGCCCTTCCATATTGGGTGGGTGGACGGCCACAACTCCTAATAGGAGTCGGTGGCTATCCATCCCCTTTATGGTGGGAGGATGTCTCCCTCATTCCTAATTATCTCCATGGATAATTGATATACTTGAAATTAAATTTTATTTATTATTATCCAATATATTTAATTTAATTAAATTTAATTTAATCTTTGTTATGTTTTTAACAACAAAACCTAGACCATTGAAAGAAACACAAATCAATCTCATCCATTGATTTGTGTTGTCCATTGATTGGGATCCATGGACTTCCAAAAGTATATAAGAAGAAGCAACCCTAGTTCTTCAAGACATAATGGAAATATGCTTTCTCCCTCTCTCTCTCTACACACCAAGTCTCTCTCCTCCTCTCTCTCTTGTGGCCGTCCACCATGGAGCCCTAGAGAGAGTCGCCATCGCGACCGCATCGCTGTTATGCTGCTGGATCACTTACTTTTGGATCTCTGTCTCCTTAGGTGTGCCTCGCTCGTGAATATGATGGATCTCGTGTGCCGAGATCAGGAGATTCGTTGCTTAGATCATCAACATGGATTACGAGGAACGCACGTTTCATCAACACACTCGCAAGCGTCTCCTCTAATGGATCGGACTTAAGACAGGAGGTCTCCTACTTTAGAGAATCAATCGCAACCACGCTTCAAGAGGTAACTTTAATACCTAATGGTGGTTTAGGTGAAACAATCCGAGAAGTGTTCTTGGATCATGTGATTTCATCATTTTAATTTTTTTAAAATTCTGTTGCCCGAGCAACTAGTACGACTTGTCGCTCCCGATCGCATATGATGCGATCCTCATGCTTCCATGACGCTCTTAAGGATTTTCTCATATCATTAAAGTGGTATCAGATCCATAGGTTGGAGGTTTGGGATATGATCCTTAAACTGAAGATGTGGGCATTTTTGGTTGCGCAAACTTTCATCGCATTTTATTCATGCAACCCTATTTTGTGTGATTTTTTCGCCTTGTTTAAATATATTTAAACACGAAATTATCATGCATATAATTTTCTTCATTAAATAAGGAAATCGTGGGACTTGATTTTGTGTGATTTGGAATCTGATTGCTCAAGTTATGATTTTTAATGAACATGTATCAACTGTTTCGGGGATGATGAATCTTGACATAATTAAAGAGTTAATTACAATTTTAAAATGCATAAAATACAAGAATATCACTTAGATTCTGCTACTAATCAAATTAACAAACTTTAAAAATTATTTTGCCTAATTTGGGTTTAAATTGATTGAGATATGCTATTTTTAGTAAGTAAGGGTCATTGTTGAAAATTACTTTCCCAATAAAGAGCCTTGTGATTGTCATTTAATCAATTAGTGGAAATTAATGGTTAATTTTCTGAAATTATTATTGATGAATATTTGTGAAATATTTATGATGATTATTTTCTTAAATGACATTATCTTAACCAAAATTGATTAGATATGATCTAGATCACAATTGGTACATCAACTCCAACAAACATAGATGCTTGAATAGGATTGAGGATGTGTTTAGCAAATCTTCTTATAATATAAATCAGAATAATTTTAATAAATAGTATATGACATAACTTCAGTTGAAAGACTGATTATCATCTCAAATACAAAATGATCAAATCGTATTATCCTGACCTGAGATGGATATGGTGTATAGTTGGGGAGCGTTGGGGTAGCAAGTTGCTCCGTGAGCGGTCTGTCCCACTTCCGTCAGTACTGGCCATGACAATGGGTAAGGAAAGGATAATGCTTGAAGTGATCAAGATGTATTTTTATAATTATTAAAATTCGAAAAATATATATTTTTAGATTATACCATCCTTCGAGTAATAATCAAAATTGTTCGTTGGTTGATTGATTGGATTGATAAATGAATTCATATGATTAAATTAATTAAATCCAATTAAAATTAAACTCTCTATGATGAATAGAGTAGTATTTCCCTTGGAAGAATTAATTATGTTAATATGATTCATAATAATTAATTAGAATTTGAATATGATATGGAGGATCACATAAGTGACATCCATGGTCTCCCGTCAAGGAGAAGGATTCTGTCACCAAGTATTGTACGTAGGAGACGCCTGCCCAAAGTGACAGCTCCTGCATACAAGCGCATATGGACCAGGATCTTTGCTTTCAAAAGAGTAAGGCCGTATACGTAGTGACCTCAATATCGAGTCCTCATATTATTGGGGCTATATTGGATTGCACATAGAGAGTTCTAATCCTGTTGACGATTGTTTCAATTAACAACGGGTCAACATCACCTTAAGGGTGGTGTGCTCGGGTGTTAAAGTCGAATTGGGAATGCAAGTTGGACTTGTAAGGAGGAATGAGTTCCCGCTTCTTTTTATCCGAATTGCAAGTTCTCATATTATTGGGATGAAACAAAGATAAGAAAGGAGATTCCATATCTTACTTGAGATATAATGGTGAGTATATCTCTTATATTGAAAGCGACTAAGGGAATGAACTTTCAATGTTGACAAGGAATGACAACTTTGATATATAAATCCCTAAATCAAAGTAATATATATTTATTTAAATTTCTTATTTCAGATAATCCTCATTAAACCCATTCACTACTATACTCAATAACAACTATTAAAATATCATGGATTGGATCCATGATCAAGATATTGTACTTGTAGTTGGACACATAATGTATGTGATTGCAATGTGCAAGTTTCCTCATAATAATGAGGAGTGACAATTAAATAGATTATAGGACAACAACCTAGGATTTGTATGTCTCTATAGTCTCGATCTCTCATTGAGTATGCTTTGGAAGTATCATGTTGATGACGATCATAATTGTCAAATAATCCTTATAAAATCTAAGAAGATTTTTTGGCATGCATATGTGCTCTCAACATTTAATCATGGATGACATGGTTCTTTGCATTATGTAGAATGGTGGCTCGATAAGAGATTATGTACTCACAAAATGTTTGAGTACCTGCCTGAACCAAAAGTCTTTAAGAGTTAAGATGGATGTAGATACGATGAGTGTCATCATTCTACTGTGTATACTCAGGTCATTCATGAAGCTTCATAATATTCATATTGTATGAATTGAATGAAGCTTGTATAAATGTTGAAATACCCTTATGTTGAAATCTTTTGAGTTCAACACAAGAGATCCTTTTGTATTAAGAAGTGGTTTATAGATGAATGAAGCGCAGTGGAAGCATGGGTATGACCCAAGTGAGAAGGAAATTCAAAGAGTTGACCATACTTCTATAACTTCCATATGGCATCCAAAGAGTTGGATGGATGCCAATATTACAATAAGTCGATGTATTGATAGTATGACTGTCTAGACTATCTAGGTCCTTAGAGAAGGATACAGATAGTGCATCGAGATATTATACATCTACATATAATCATTGAATAGACTTGCTTATTAGATAAGATAAAAGTCTAATAATTGTATCTTATTTTTCTACAATTGGTTGCATATGCTTTAGAAGACTAGAAAATTTGATCATAAGGTTTAATAATCATCCACATGGATATTGATGCAATTGTTGCAACAATATATATTGGATAGATAGACTTCATATTTTCAGTAGGAGATCCCTTTATCATAGAGAATGTCTCTATGACCTTGATATTAGAATACACTCATTGTTTATTTCTAAATGTTGGAAATAAACATGATATTTGTAATAGACCTATAATAGAGTTATGATGGATGTATTTTAGATAGTAATCTGACATTTGGAGGACTTTACTAAATTAGAAAATTAATGAATGGTTCATTAACATTTCTAATACTGAAATTTAAAACTTTAAAGATCAATAAGGGGATAAAGATCATTTGACAATGATCTAGCATCAATCCTTGGACATAAGTCTGTTGATGAGATCAATAGACTAATAAGAGATGAAACTTTAGAATGTCTGAAAATTCAAATATTACATACTTGTGAATATTGTATTCAAAGTAAACATGTCCAATGCACCCTTCTTTGGAAATGGTGTTAGTTGCCAAGGTATTCAAGATCTCATACATATTGATGTATGTGGATAATCTATATCATAATGAATATTAATGATATGTGATATCTATTAATGATTATTTGTGATATGAGACTTCTACTCTTCACCATAGAAACCTTTAAAATGTTCAAAAATTTCACTATTTTGATTTAGAACCAAAGTTTAAAGGAAAATGAAATGAATTTGATCTAACCTAGGTAACAAGTACCTATTAGATGAGTTCAAGGAATACCTTATGGATATAGGAATATCATTCCTATCTCACTCCTTCTAATATATCTAAACTTAACAAAGTTATAGGGAGATACAATTAGATCATGTTTGACATGATTTGATCAATGATGAATCTTAGCATAATTACCTCTTAGTTTCCAGGTATATATGTAGTAAAGACTGCAATATATAAGGTTCCATGCAAGTAATATGGATTCTTGCACCAGAGAGTGCTACTTAATTAGGAATATAAAGGATGATATTGGATACCTACTTTATGACCTTGAGATTCTTAAAAGAATCCATCTCTAAGGATATGATTCTTAAAAGATGACTGTATTGAGAATCAAGATGAAAATGAAGTAAAGGACTCGTTTAATCTTGAGAAGATAATGTGACTCTTGAAATCGTAAACTAAAAGGACAATTAAAGATGAAACACTCATACCTCTTCAAATGAGTTTGAGGATGGATTCCATGTTCCAGTTAAGTCTGACAATGATCCAACTTCATATGATGAAGCTTTTAATGATCATGACGTGGAAAGATGGATGTGCAATAAAGTTTAAAGTAGACTTCATATACAAGTTGTATATGGACCCTCGAGGACCCACCTATATGGGTAAGACCCGTTAAGATGTAAATGGATCTTCAAGAGAAAGAGGGAAGCTGATGAGAAGGTAGAGGCCTTCAAAGCACGGCTCGTAGCGATGAGCTACACACATAAAGAAGAAATCGCTAGCGATGAGACTTGCTTTTTAGTGACCATGCTTAAACTCATAGGATTATTTCTAACTATAGCTACACAACTTGACTATGACATCTTCAAGATGGAAGTCAAGATTGCATTCCTCTATGAATTCCTCATCAAGGATATTCATATGAAGTAGTCCCAAAGCTTCATAGTTGAGGAAAGTAGGGTGTGCAAGCTGAATAACTCCATCTATGGACTTGAATAAGCTTCTTGTAGTTGGAACATTAGATTTGATGAAATTATAAAGGTTATGATTTCAAATAGAATCTTGATGAACCCTACAAACCTTAGTGGGAGTGTCGTTGTGTTCATCATGTTAAATGTAGATGATATCCTAATCATTTAGAATGATATAAGGATGATAATAAGTGTTTTATAGTCTGGATATTCCATAAATTGAGATATGATCTCAAGGATACCGCTTGGATCTTAGTTCTGAAGTTGTTCAGAAGCAAAGGGAAGAGGGTATTGGGGCCGAGACATTAGTGGTATACCTCGGACATGTTCTATTTTCTAGGAGTTTCCAAGAAAGGCTTATTTCCCTTATACAGAACTATCTTAAAGGATAGAACCACAAAGAGTCGAGGATGTGAATACCAAAGCTACATGCCCCAGTCATTAGCTATGAGAAGCTCTGTGTATGCTAGATATGTACAAAAGTCAGATGTCTGCCATGTACTGGGAGTAGTAAGCTGTTACTAATCCAACTATGGAGATAAAATAATTGATTGCAATAATAACAATATCTTCAAATATGACAAGACTTTTGAGATAGTGATCTCAAAGTCTTATCTTCAAGAACTTAAGACTTTATAGTAGTGATCTAAAAAGGTCTTAACTTTAGATACCTTAAGAGATAAAGATCTTAGGGAATAAGGGTATTTTGATAAGGATAATGGAAATTACATACTAGTTGTAATAATAATTGAGATGTAGTGTCAAGGACACTATAACTGACAAAATGGAGTATTGGTTGCATAAGATGCAACATTCGCATTGGATGCGAGCACTGTTACTAGAGGACATGCAAGTACCGTAAAAGGACTTGGCATAGTCTCTTAGGAGCAAAGTGACTGATCAGCTTACCTGGCATACTAAATAGCTTATGACTGTCACATGAGTGTAGGTTTAAAGATTAGCCCATTAATGGCTCATTGGGTTAGTGGGAGATTGTTGGACATGCGAGCCCACAATGAGACATTTTGCAATAATTGTTATTGCAAATATCATTCCCTAATCTAAAATGAAAAATAATTAATTTGCATAATAGGTCCCTTAGTAAAATTAGGGTTATGTACCATGGACGTCGTTATGATCATACAACTATTGATTCAATTGTTGAATCACATAGGCTAGTGCTTGGATGAATATCTAAAGAGTTAGATTGAGGACTCATCAAGCACCGCCAAATGATTATTAAGAGATGATATCCATCCTGATTAAGAGATGACAATCCTTTCTTTGAAGGCTGATATCTATCCGACCTCTTGATGTAGGTCCTCTACATAGGAATAAAATTCAAAGGTGTTAGATAAGTTAGGTCAAAGAGTTGACTTAACGAGATCGAAATAACCAAAGACCTATGCCGTATACTATCACGATATAGGCACGCATTGTAACTTCCCGAGCTTAGATCCCCGGTCCATTATCAAGGAAAATTAGCTGTGACAACTTGTTTGGTTCGAGCCCAAATGGATCCGTTGACAACCACCCAAAATGCTTAAGCCCAAGTTGTCAAGTAGTAATCCCCACCACTTATAACACACTTTTACACTTTGTGATTTTTAGATGTGGGACTTTCTTCGGGGGTATCAGTGTTGCAATCTCCACCACCTATATTCGCAACATCCTCGTTGCGACATGGCCCATCACTTATTCCCAGTGACAGTGGCAGATGCACGCTCTGGGTAGCCATTTCCTCCTATCTCTTTGTAGGGGTGGATCCACCTCTCGGTAGCCCTTTCCACTATTAGAGGGAAATTGGATCTGATACCATTTGTAACATCCCGAGCTTTGGTCCTCGGTCCATTATCGAGGAAAACTGAACCTGACAACTCGTTGGGTTCAAGACCAAATGGATCCGTTGACAACCACCCAAAATGCTTAAGCCTAAGTTGTCAAGTAGTAATCCCTTATAACCCACTCTCATGCTTTGTGAGTTTTAGACGTGGAACTATCTTTAGGGGTATGGGTGTTACAAACTATACACTCTTCCCAGCAACCCTTCTCTAACTTCTGTTAAAATGCCACCTACCCACTTTCACCCAATTTCCACGCCTCATCCACACCTCTCCAACCTCGAGCCCTTCATCAATCCTATTCCTGATGCAACCCTTCATTACACCCAATATCCGGATGATCCAAAGACCCACTCCACCTCCAGTATTCTCGTGATTGGATCCCCATCTCTCTGTGTATAAATAAACACCAAATTCCATTTTTGCTTTATGTTTCTCTTCTTCCTACTGTAACCCAATAGGAGCTACTGGGTTGAAATTCTTGCTGACAACGAGCGTTTCCCCAGCCTTGTCAGCATGGCGAAGGAAGAGGAAAGGCGGTCCCGCCTCGCTGGAGTAGCTTCAGGCAGAGCTCTCTGCTCCTTGGCCATTAAGGCCAGCTACGAGTTGTTAAATAGCTTTTTAGGTAGAAATTTTCTTCCTTAGTGTAGATCTAGCCTTAGTTTAGTCTACTTTTTACTCTTGTAGTGTAATTTCTAATCTCGGTGTAAGCTGGAGCTGCAATCTATCGTGAAATCATTGTGTTGGACTCACCATTTCACCTCATTTCGTTCCTCATCCATTTCTCCATCTCCCACACCACCTACTCTCCTTGATTCTTCACAGATCAATCCCATTAGGTCCGCCTCCTCCGCTTTCACCGACGACCCTCCATTTCACTCCATTTCACACCGTATTCACCTAATAAAGGTGGTGAAATTGAATTCATCTAAAAACAATGTTCAATGTTCATTGTACACTCTGAACAAGATTCCAAACCCCAAACTTCACAGGACCATATCTTATCCATATGAACTTAAAATGAACCGAAATCAACTTTAATTGCATATAAATTTTAATTAGCTATTTAATGAAGTGGTTTAAATTAATTTGGAGTTAAGATGCAAAAGTTAGGTTCTGGACCAATATTATACTATATACCTGAATAAAATATTCATTTTATTTATTCTTTACATTTTGTATTATTTCATATTTTTATAATTTTGTAAATATTTTTTATATTATATATACATAGTTAGAAGACAATAAAACCATTAAAATGAACTAAAGTAAATAAGTGTATAGGATATATAGATGTACATATAGTTATACCTATATAATAAATACATCTATTTATTTAAGTGTACATATTATATCAGAAAAATAAAACAAAAATATATTGGTGTATATTTAAATAATTTATAAATATAGAAATTAAGTATATAAAATATTAAAATTTAAAATACAAAATAAAAAAAGCTATATATAGGTTAGTATACCCATAACTATACATGTAAATACTAACTCATAATAAATAGATTCATAAAAATAAATAGAATAGTAATAAATAATACATAAAATAACATATATTTTTCATTTTATACCCTAAAATTAATTAAATCATTATCTATTTATTATTTATTTTACCAATAATCTCCCCCTTGGAATTTTCTGGTTGGTCCATGTGGACCAACCAGAAACAAACCCTAGTTAACCTAGGTCAACTCGCCTTCCTCTAGTTGCCTGGCATGTCAGACATCAATCAAACCATCTTTTCCCAATTTCCCCTTTTGATCCATTGATTTTCTATTCTCGATTCCTTCACAAAAACCCTCTGTGATCTACCCTCAATTACGCCAGAACTTTTTCAAAGTCAAAGATCCATCGATTCATGCAAAAACGTTAATCGAATAACCCCTCCTCACCATGTCTTTTGATAACCTCCTCTTTCTTCCTTCCTGATTTTGATACCTTTTCGATCCCTTAATCCCCCAGCCTTGCACGTGAGAGTGTTCCCGATGACAACGAGGATATCCCCGTTATTTCAGAGAGGAGAAGGAAGGAGGAGAGGAGGTCCAAGGCATCACTCCGGCGAGGCCTCTGCTCGTTGGACCCCAAGTATAAGATGCACATTTTTCTTCCACTTCTAGATAGAAATAGCCTTAGTTTTTATATTCCTGCATTTCATTTCCTCTTTGGATTAGTAGTTTAGCTTAAAATTTAAAATCAATGATCACCGGAGCTCTCTACTCCAGCCATGTTTCGTCCGTCATCACGAATGTTTCGACCTCCTTATCATGCCCACCTTCTTTCCTATCATCTGCTTCATCTTTTCCACACCTTGATCCAACATGATCCCTCCAGGATCAGCGAATTGGAGCATCTCCTCCGCATTTCACCGGATCTCCTCTATTCACCACCTTTATGCTCAACAACTTCATTTTGGGTAAGGGCTATTCGCCTCAAGCCCCTGAGTCTCTTTCTACAGGTTCGACATGCCAAAGACCCTTAGAGTGTTGATTCTAGATCTGAAGGAGGCTCCAGCTTCCCGACTCTTGGATGAGCTCCATGCCCTTTCCCAGCAGGGCCCGGACCTTCTGGCTGGTGCCATTCGATGTGGAAGACTCCCAAGAAGACGTCAGACCTCTTTGCATGGAGAAGGAAGACCGGAGCGAGGTGACACGCACGATCGAAGGGAGGACAAAGAAGTATTCTTCCTTATTCTTCCTCTGAACCTCAGCGCCATTGGATCTTAAGCATGACCCAGATCAAATCTTGGCCATTGATACCAAGTAAAATAATACATCGTCTCTGCCGTCAAATGCTCTTAAGTTCTCCAATGTGGAGCACTTCTAGTCGTTGGATCACGCCTCTTCAGGGGTAAATTTCATTTATGCTCTCGTAATTTTTGTATATTTTTATTTAATATTTAATTTAGATATGAATTGCAAATAATAGTGGTTAAATTGCATGGAACCCCTCGTATTTTTGTGTATTTGCATGTATATCTATGCTAGTTCACCACATGTGCCCCCACGTGAGGTGTGTATTTTGTAACTATACCATCACATTTTTTTGTATTTATAATTAGTCTAAAAAGTTGTATATTACATGTTAATTGTTTTGGAAAATTTGCACAGTGGATCATGAATGTTTTGTATATTGCAATTATGCCCCTACTGGGTGTTTTTAAATTAAATTTGCATAATTAAATTGCACCTCAACCCTTGGATTTTTAGTATTAGGGTTTTTTAATGCATGAAAACTTTGTAATATTTACAAAAGGGTCCCTGTTAGTGTTTCATTTTTTATGCATGTTCTTATAATTTTTATAAATATTATCCGTGCTCCAAAAATTATGCAACAATTGGACAATGTACATGGATACTTGATCTTTCATGCTATATTTTTGTTTTTGCATTTTACGCACATTTCCTATTTATTAAAAATCAAATAGAGCACATTTTACCCTTGTTTGGCTTAAAAACTCTAAAAATATAAAATCATGTTAAAAAATTCTAAAAAAATTGTCCATTATGGTAATTCCTAGCTTTAGACCACAAATCCCTAAAAATAGAGAAAGAAAAGATAAAAAAATTAAAAGGCTCCAAAATCCTATAAAAAGATAAAAAATTTCCTAAAAACTCTAAAAATATTTTTTTATATGATAGTTTTAGTTAGATATACTACTATTTATGAAAATAGTTTTTGGAAAATTTTGACTTTATTTAGCATTTTTAAATTCCAAAACAATTCAGCTTATTTATTTAATCCTTTTTTGGGATATTGTTGACTTTAAAAATATATAGGAATTAGTAAAAATATCCATAAAATCACAAAAACATCAGAAAAATATAAAAAAAAACTCAGAAACATTTTATTTTGCAAATTTTAATTATTTGTACCTATATTTATTATCATAATACTCTGCCCTGTATTATATTCCTATGTTTATTTATATACAATTGTATTTTTATTATAATTATAAATACCTTATAAATATTTTAAAACAGATATATATATATATATATATATATTATAATCAAGACCATATTTATTCATATTTTCTAATTTTTGGATAGTAATATGATATATATTATATCTTATGTACATTATTATATTTGTATATATATATATACATAACAATACATTATTACATAATATTCAAACTAAAACGAAATAAAAAGGATTATAAAAGAAAAACAAATAAAAATTTTTAAAACTAAAAACCCACATAAAAAAGACACTTATGTACATCATGCATTTTTTATTAACAATAATCATTAGGTTGTCATGTTTGCTCTCAGTGATTCGATCTCTACATGCTTGCATGATGTACATCTTTGTTTGTAGATTACAATAAATTGTGCTCCACATTTTTGTCATTTATTGATTCTTTCTATATTGTGGGTACTTGTTGTCTGAACCGGGCTTCGTGAGCGGTCTCCTCAATGATGCTCTACCTTCGCTACCCTTTTCAGCGAGGATAATTTTAAGCCCTCGAGTGAGCTCAGGTCAACAAATGGCACCGTTGCCGGGGAGCAACATAGTGTATCCTAATTTGTGCATAATTTTCTTTTATTTTATTCTTCTTCTACATTTCTTTACTTTCTTTCTCTTACTTGTACATGTTTATAGATCCTACTTTATTGTACAAATATTGGTTATTTGTGCTAATACCTCTCTTGTTATGTTTGATGCGGGGGCTTGCTACATGAGGATGACTTCTTAGAGAGTTGAGGCAGCCAAGCATGGTGGAGACTAGCCTTCTTGACATGGCAAGTAGGAGAGGCAACAAGCATGACAAGGAAGACACTTAGCATATCTGATAGCTTAGGATTTTTAATTTTTTTGGTGATAGAGTCATTCATTATTTATTCATTCATTATTATCGATAATAATACAAGGACTTAGACATTACTCTACTCAACGAGGTCCACTGCCTGAGCGATTGTTCATATGGGGGCCACGTCGTGGCTTTTTTGTGTTTTGTCGCTTTTATTTTACTTTGTTTTCCGAGGTTTTGAGTTTTCCACCTTTTTTTATTTGTTTTGTGTGCATGGAGAAACTAGATTTCAGGACTGCTTGTCTCGATAATTAGGTCCAAATCCTAACAAGAATCATGTACCTGCAATTCTACATATTGATCTAGTCAAATTAATAATTGTTAGCTAGTTGGACTTGAACCCACGCGCCGAGAGAGGCACCATACAATGCTAGCAGGACCTGTTGTGGTGGGCACCGAGGTGTCTCCAAGACTGAACTCTCGATTCATTTCTGAATAACTAACATATGGTTCTTCATGATTAATAGCAACTACTGCTTATGTGATTTTGTCAATTGCACACCGCCATGTAGATAGGTTTAAAAATTCTATTTTGTATACCACATGGAGAGTGCTGGGAAGCACTGTAAGTCCTCTAACTCTGCATGCGTCATTATATTCAATGATATCATTTACAAAATCGTTAGGCGCTTGTATGCAAAATATCCAAAAAAAGTGAAAACCCAAAAAACCAAAACAAGGAGACTGCTAAATAAACTTTGAACTTAACTAAAATCTATAATGGACATCATTGATTAGGGTTCATAAAGCCCTCATTATTATCAGGTACCTTAGGAGGGGACCAAAATCCCTCCAATGAGTGAGTCACGACCTGCTAAGTATTAGAGCCAAAAACCTAGTCTGTAACTAAATTGTGTATCGCATGGATTTCCGAAGTTATGGTGCTTCTATCGTACACAGATGATTAGGACTTGGTCAACGATGGAGTTTCTGACTACTGTGGAACACTGACCCTGTCTGAAGTACTGAGCTTAGACCACGCCCTCATGGGTGTGTCTGTCTCATCGTCTTGCATCTGAGTAGGGCCTTGCACGCTTACGAGTGATTCCATTGCGAGCAGGGTCTGAAGTAGTGATTTCACCTATCAACTTCATCTCTCTTATTCTTTGGTTGATTAGGGATCCATGAAAGGGTACAAGGACCCCAAAAAGTGCAGACTACAGGTTACAAAGGAGGAGGACAAGTATTGGATACTTTTTCGGAAGTACTCTTGCTCCTATATGGTTAGCAAATAAGGACTTGTTAAAATATATGCTGAAATAAAATCCCTGAAATTGAAAAGATAAAAATAGCGAACCCTTACAGCTTCACATGTGTAGAGTTGGTGAACCCAGTTTGTGTTGTGTATTGTTGTATGGATCAAGGTAAGGTTCAAAAATTAAGTCCATCACATTTGCGCAAAATTTTGTCATATGTGTTTCCTCTTTGACCCCGTGCTCGTTTTGAGCCTTTCTACTGTTTGCACTCCCTTTATTCCTTGTTGACCATTGCATCCTTCCTCCTGCATCGATCCTCCTTTTCCTATGATGTCTATCCATGGATAGTCCAGCCGGGACTCGCCGACACGTACATCAATTCCAAGGACTCAGCATAGTTAATAATTCAAGGCGATTCTCGAGAACCCGATTTGGACCATGTGAACCGGTCTTCAGAATCCTCATCTTCTTTACACTTTCCTCCTGTTTCTCAATAAATCGGGAACACTCTTGTTCCATGTCCATCCATTGTGAATGGAGGTCTATTTCAGTCTACGTCTTTTTCTCTATCCACAACTATATGGGATTGACCCTAATCTCAGATCCATTACTATGGTTGGTTGTTAGTTTCACAGTTGGTTTGATTGGGATTCCTCTTACATTGTAAATTGAAGCCAGTCCCAGTACTAGATCCTAGTCTAAAATTCATTTCCTCAGATTCAAAGCTTGAAATGGCTCCTGGTAGAAAGGGAAAAGGATCGGGACAACTGCTGCCCCAGACAAAAAAGAGCCCATACTCGATCAGAACCAAGTCAATACTCAGTTGTTGGATTTTGTCAAGCCATCCAATAACAACTGACTGAACTAGCTCATGCCTAGACTGCATTCCAAGATGTGATGAACGATCTTAGGAACATACCAGCAGGAGAAGGAGGAAGACATGAAGATGAACCACCTTATGATGATGATGAAGAAGGAGCCAAGGAATGGGAACCCTAACAACGCTGAAAGAGACTTGCAACCCTAGAGGCAGCCAGATGACTGAGTGGATTCACATCCCACCGATGCATGCTCATTTTGAGCTAAAACTTCAATTCCTTATTCTTTTGCCCACTTCCCACAGGAATACCAACGAGGGAACCGTACATTCACTTACAATAGTTCTCTCACATCTTCAGTACTACGCTCTACCCTAACATCCTGTTAGGTGTAGTTAAGATGAGCACGTCCCCCTTTAGTATGCAAGACAAGGCCCTGTACTAGGTCAACCATTTGGGAAAGGTTGTGGTGACTTGGGAGGAACTTTAGGCAGCGTTCCTTCACAAGTTCTACCCTCTCGGTTGGCTCAATTAGATGTGAGCTAGCATTAGAAACTTTTTCTACCTACCCACGAGTCCATTCATGAAGCATGGGAGCGATTCATTGATTTACATGAGAAGCGCCCCCACCACGAGATAACAAGGTCCAGCTTGGTCCAACACTTCTTCGGGGGTTTGAATGTTGAAAGCCAGAGATTAGTTGACACTGCATGTGGGGGATCCACTTCAATAAGGATAAAGATGTAGTCTGGCAGATTTTCGAAGCTATGATCGAGGGAGAGGCTCCCCTCTCTTCATCCTGTGCTTATCAGAGACAACATCAGGTCCTCCACAAGCTAGTCTACATGGCAGTATCCCATGAGGTAGAGAGAGATGAGAGCTCCAACCTCAGCATCATCGGGGGCCATCTCTCCAAGGTTGGTATCATCGAGAAATGATCACAGGATCTAGAAAAACTTGTTGTGATTGAACAAAGAACTCAAAATCTTGACAAATTGGATCAGATCACCAAGCAACTCAAGTTGCTAGTGAGTACCATCAGTGCCTTCCAATCGATGACTCCACTGCATAAAACTCCCGTTGAGAAGAATGATGAGCCAGCACCACCAGAGAAACCTCAGCCAAGTCAGCAACAACCAATACTCCAACATGTATATTACGTGCATACTCCTGACCAGGCATCACAACAACAGTTGGTGGTATATCAATCAGAGCCCCTGTCTTCCTATTGTCCATTCTCTCTTCCATCACCTCTCATTCAAGAGGTGAATGGAGTTTGATTGAACGACACCCAACTGGCATGTCCAGGCAGACCTCAATAGGGCCAACCTGTAAATTCACGTCCATTCCCTCAACATCAATGAGGGAGATTTACCCAGTCCCAGTTCCAACAGCCTCAATACCATCAGTCTCCACAATTCCATAATAATTGGAGACAGAATCAACAGTATAATCACCGTATCGCCAGCACTAGATGTACCATCAGTACGCAGCTGCATCTCACCAAAACTATCATCCTCCTCCTTACTAGCACCAATATTAGCTTCCTCCACCTCAACAACTATAACAACAACACCCCTCTCAGCCTCCGCACCATCAACCAAAATATGGCCAACATGTTGAACCTTCCGAGGCGGTCCTGTGAACCTGAGCTTCGATTGTCGACCCAGTTAGTGAAGGGCCCAAAAGAGATGGCACATAAGATAGACGAACTTGCAGCCACAAAAGCTCCAATTTTGGCCCAGGTCAAAGACAACCCCAATAACTTTAAGCGCAAAGAGCATGTAGAATGTGAAGTCTTGTCCATGTATGTAGAGTCATATGATTGTGATGTTATTTTGTCTAATGTTATTACCCTTAGGAACTGTATGACCTTGCCTCCATATACCACTATCTGGGGGAAGAATAAAGCTTTATCTGGTGAATCGTCATCTTCTACATAAAATGTGCCAACTACAGGTTGGGGTGAGGAAGAAGGAGGAAGAGCCATGCTAATAGCCAACCACCACAATCCTCAAAAAAATAATAAAAAAATCAGAAAAAATAAAAAATACCAAAATAATGATCGCTGTCGAAGTGAGGTTGCGCCAGCCATGGAGGAGCATTCCATAGCAGTCGATCCAGCACCAACCTACGGAGTAGAGATAATAGTTTTTGGATGTCCACTCCTAGCTCCAGAGTGTACAACTTTTTGCAGCACAATTGTACAAAATGTGGTGACGTGAATTCTAATGTAAATAAGAACACACTATTTCTGATTTCAGTTCTTTACATATTCATTTTTTTGATGCAATAGAACAATCCAAAAAAATGCAAAATGAAAAATACATTGTCTAATCTAGGTGTTGTGGATATTCTTCAAAACTTGATTGTTGAATTACCTTTGCTAAATAACATGGAATACATGCCCGTTATGAAGAAGGGATTGAAGGAAGCGTGTACAAACAAGTGTCGATCGAACCGCAATAGCAGATGCCAGTTACTAGAGAAGCACGTCCTTACCATGGCTATAGTGGTAGCAATCAACAACCTCCCGGAAAAGAAGCCTGACAAAGGAGCACCATTGATCAGATGCAAGATTTTTGACCAAGTCTTTGAGCAAACTCTACTTGATAATAGATCTTCAATAAAGCTTTTTCATGCCTCACTGCTCATAGAATTTGGGTGTGACTGCTCAATTCAACACGCATGATCCTTCAGTTCGATGCTCGATTAATTAAGCGACCTCAGGGTTTATTGGAGGATGTTGTCGTAAAAATGCAGGATATGTAATTTCCTATTGATTTCGTAGACCTTGATATGGACTCACCTGCACCATTACTCCCGACCCCTATTATTCATGGCCGGCCATTTTTGTGCACTACAGAGGACGTGGTTGATTATGGGTCCAAGAAGATCACATTATGCTCGAACAATGACAAAGTGACAATGGACGTGGTCAGTAAACTAAAAGTTGTGTCTGATCAAGGTCACGTAGAATCGTTTGAAGCATACTGTGACTTCATTGCAGATATTAGAGACACAAAATTCTCTTTGAATGATACATGGATTCAAAAAATCCTCTCTAGAGGAGGACCTAGAAAACATAGTCTTCACATGATTCAATGTCGATTGGGAGACGAACTCTTACTTGCTGATGGACTTCTTTAAGGTAGAAGATTCATGCCAGTCCGAACATGAGGAATTCATTGATGATTTTTCAGCACATTTTTAGTAGAGCCACTAGTGATCGAGGTGAGCAACACCTCCAAAATCATGGCAGATCGCCCACCTACCAGTGCAGTTTTTGAAGTGACTGAGAAGCAGGCTCGATTAAAACCATAATCAAAGCAACTTCTGGTAGGCCTCATGTATGCTTTCCTTGCAGGTGCAGAAAACATGTATCCAGTCATCATCAGCAGCAAGCTAACCCTAGATCAAGAATCTCAATTAGTCGACGTTCTAGAGAAAAATCGCAAGGCACTTAGTTGGTAATATTAGACTTCCACGGGATAAATCCTGCTTTGTGTTCACACCGCATCTACTTGGAAGATAATGCCAAGACATCCCAAGAATTTCAGAGGAGAATAAACCCTAACCTACGGGGCATGAAGGAGATCACAAAGTGGTGTGATGCAGGGTTTATTTATCCCATCTCCGACTCCAAAAGGGTGAGCCCCTAGCATGAAACTCCAAATAAATCTAGGCTCACCATGAATTACAGGCGTGTATGTGTTGATTACCGCCACCTCAATACTGCAACAAAGAAGGACTACTTCCCCTACCCATTTATTGATCAAGTTCTGGAAAGACAGGCCTGCAAGGAGTTCTTCTACTTTTTGGATGGGTATTTCTGAGACAACCAAGTGGCAATCAACCCAGAGGACCAAGAGAAGATGAACTTCACTTGCTCGTTCAACACCTACGCTTTCAAGATAATGTCCTTTGATTTGTGCAATGCACCTGCCACATTCCAGAGGTGCATGATTACAATATTTACCGATATGGTTGGCAGTTTTCTCGAGGTGTTCACGGATGACTTCTCCATCTATGGTGATAGCATGGATTCTTGTCTTCAGCACCTAGACAAAGTACTTCAGAAATGTCGAGAAGTCAATCTCGTACTATCTTGGGAAAAGAGGCACTTCATGGTCACTGAAGGGACTGTGCTGGGCCATGTTGTTTCCAAGCATAGCATGAAAGTCAACCTAGCAAAGGTGGATGTGATTGACAATCTTGAGCCACCTCAGAATGTCAGAAATGTGAGGTCATTCCTGGGGCATGTGCATTTCTATAGAAGGTTCATCAGAGATTTCAACCACATCGTCTGACCTCTCACTGAATTACTGCACAAGGAGGCCGAGTTTCATGTTAATCAACAAGTCCTCCTTTATTTCAATCAGCTGAAGGAGCTTATCACTCAAGCTCCAGCCCTACAGCTGCTTGATTGGTCTCTATTTTTTGAGATCATGACAGATACGTCGGATTTTTTAGTTGGGGCTTGTTAGGATAGAGAAAAGAGAAAGTACCCTACACCATTCACTACTCCAGCAAGACAATAGAAGAAGCACAACACAAATATACTATTACATAGAAAAAGTTGTTGGTCGTGGTTTTTTCCCTTGAGAAGTTCAGATCCTATTTGTTTGGATATAGAGTCACTATCTACACTAACCACTCTGGTATCCAATACCTACGTCAGACGAAGGAAGCCAATCCTAGATTGATCAGATGGATCCTCCTCCTCCAGGAGTTCGATTTCGAAATCAAATATAAATGTGGAGTTAAAAATATGGTATCAGATCACCTCTCCAGAATTGAGCATCAAGAGCCTCCACTAAGCAATGCATCCATTATAGACACCTTTCCTAACGTGTTGATTCTCACAGTGGACTCTCTCCCTTGATATGCTGATATTGTGAACTACCTCATCCCTGGTGTAGTCCCACAAGATTAGATGAAAATCAAGAAGGAAAAGCTCTTGTCCACTATCCACTTCTACCTATGAGAAGACCAACTCTTATCCAGGGAAGGAGAAGATTGTATTTGGTGATGTGTATCCACCAGGAGGAGCATCAAAGTGTCCTTGAGCACTGTCATTCACTCGAATATAGTGGACACCATTCTTAAGATAGAACAACATCGAAAATATTACAGTGTGGCCTCTGGTGGCCCACAATATTCAAGGATGTAACAACATATGTCAAAGGCTGCGTTGATTGTCAGAAGATGGGAGGACCCTCACAACGAAAGTCACTATGCCAATGAAATCCATTTAGATTTTAGATGTACTCGATGGTTGGGGCATCGATTTCATGGGACCCTTCCCCAACAGTCACATATTTGACCACATCCTTATTTCCATTGATTTTGTGAGTCGCTGGGTTAAATCTATTCCCGTTCGACTCACTGATAGTCAAATACTTTGTCAGTTTCTATGAGAGAACATTGATGAATCTCGGATTCATCACTCTAAGTCTCAGTAATTAGACTCAAGTCCCTCAAAATCAACTGCATTTCTGCATTTATTTCGCATAATTAGCATTCGGGCATGATTGCATGAGAATTGCATTTTAGCATGAATTTCTGCATAAAATAAGAAGCCAAAAATCCAAACCAAAAATGACCTGTAAATAGCCTAACTTCCCCTATTTCTCACTCCTTCATACTAACTCCGAATGTCACAAACCCAACTCCACTATGTACATATCACTAACAAGAATAAATAAAAAATACAAAAAAATAATTAACCCAGGAAAGTGGACCAAAAACCCAAACCCTAGTTATAGGTTTTTGGACTAAAAGCCACATATCTTCCCCATCCAGTGTCCGATTTGATCCTACTCACTTTTGAACTAATGCACGTTCAATTACCTTCAAAACAAGACCAAGTTCAAGTGAATCGGAGATCGTATGTGAAAGTTGGGTTTTGGGCCTCTTTTGTACATTGTATTTTTCGCGGCTTTTGACCTGTGTTTTTTGTATATATTTTCTTAACTTATAAAAATCCAAAAAAATTAGATTAAGGTCTCTTGTATTTATCTTTGAGTTTTCTCTATTTTTCCGGTTTTTTATCTTGTTTAAAAATGACAAAAAAAATTAGAAAACCAAAAATCAAGGTATTCTATGTACATGGGATACCCCAAAAATTCACTTTTTACATTTGACCAAATTGGGCTTTGATGTCTTCATGAAAGTTGTAGATCTCGTCGAGACGAGCATTTTTCGTGAAGGAACTTTTTCGATCCGGGGTGGTTTACTATTTCTTTTTGATTTTACAAACTCTTTTTCCTCTGATTTTTCTGGAGCTGACATGTGGCAGCCCCAGAGGCCGCCACGTGTCAGCTATTTTTCGCCTTTTTTTTATCTCGTTTTTATTAAAAAAAAAATTAATTAACCACGCACGTGCGTCGCACGCGCCATCCCAGGCACGTGCTCCGCACGTGCCCCATCTTCCCCTACGCCTGCGCCACGTGGCCTTCCCTGGGCCGTTCGATCTCGGCCGATCGAACGGCCGGGAACCCTTCTTCCCCAACTGTCTTCCCCGATCCCTCGGGCATCGCCGCCCTCTCCGAAACCTCCGCCAACCGCCCCCTCCGCTATCCTCTCCAACGGCGGCAGACAACTACCCCCCTCCGAGATATCTCAACCTCTCCCGCAACCTCCGGAGCCCTTCTCCCCCTCTACCCTATATAAGCTCCATCGCCGGCCCCCCCAGACCTTCATCCGCCAACTTCTATCCTAGGACGCCTCCGAGGTGGTGACATCCCTCCGACCACTCCTACTCCGGCGAGATCCAAGCTCCCCGAGCTTGTCGCAGCAAGCGGCTCCACCCCCGCCTCGGCTGCTCGCTCCGGCATCGCGTTGAGCCCTTCCAGGTTACCTTTCTTTCTCTCTCTCGCTCTCTCTCTCTCTCTCTCTCCCGCTCTCTCGCTCTACCTCGTCGCCTCCGCTCCGCTCGGAGCTTCCCCTCCTCGCCGACTCGATACACCGCTACCGCCTACCTCGCCATCGTCACCATCGCCAGGAGCCGGGCCTCCACCGACATTCTTCGAATTCGCCTCCTGGGCTCCGCCTCGACCGGCCCTCCAGAAGCTGGGCCTCCGCCCCTTCCACCTCGCTTCGCCGACGCTTCCGACTCCATCGCCAACGACTTCACCAACGCAT
Organism: Ottelia alismoides; assembly: GCA_037367405.1. NCBI lineage: Eukaryota > Viridiplantae > Streptophyta > Magnoliopsida > Alismatales > Hydrocharitaceae > Ottelia > Ottelia alismoides. The sequence goes on along the minus strand of JAZKJV010006041.1, from coordinate 609,629 downwards.
ACGCCCGCCTCCGCCTCGCCGTAGCCGGCCTTCATCTTCTCCGACCAACTACGACAGCTCCCTCATCTACGTCTCCAACGACATCGACTGCTCCTCCTCCACCAGCGACTCGGCCTCCCGCCGCCTTGGCCGAGCCGACCAGCGGCCCTCGACCACGCCATCGTCTCGGCATCCCTCCGCCGCGCCACCGGGCGGCTAGCCCGAGGCCCTCCCACGTGAGGTGCACGTGCGGGAGGGAACGCACACGTCAGCTGACGTCAGCCCAGGTCACGTGCTACGCACGTGACCGTGGACAAATAGCAAAGATACACCCGGTGCTCCGCCAAATTACACTTCAGCCCAGCCAACCAGAGGCACGTGCTGCGCACGTGCCCCTCTGGAAGAATTGCAGATTCACCCCCTTACTTCTGGTAATTAATTTTAGGTCCCCCCTTGCATTATTTTTATTTATTCAGTTTGCATCTGTAACCCCGGTCTTTGTCATCCATTAAAGACCTCTACATTGCATCATTTTTTTTATTTAAAAATAGCATTTTGTTCATCTCTTAATCCTCTACATTTTGACATGCTGTGGATATTTTTATGAATTACGGTTGATTAATAAATAATTATTTTGTGGAAATTGAGATATTTTACCCAATCTGTGCTCAGAAATTCATAGTTAATTAACCGTTGCTTAAAAAATTCCCCAAAAATTACATATTGGAGAGATTAAGTTGCTTGACATTGTGCCCAAAAATCATTGCATTTGCATGCACACTTTGCTCTATAAAAATCATTTTGCATATTTCACTGTTAATTTTTAATAGGTATAGACCCTACATTTTTGTGATCTAGGATTTTTCTAGGATCCATTACCTTGTGATAGATCTTAGATAATTTTAGTTCTCGAAAATAAGTAGGTTTAATATTTATTAAAATTAAATATTGAAAATTAATTTGTTTGGCATTTAAGAATTCGTAAAAAATCATATTGCATCTAAAAATTACAAAAAAATTACAGTGCACTCATTTCATCGTCATTTACATTGTGGCCAAGATTCGTATTTTTCGGACACCGATTGAATATATTTTACATTTTAGTCCCTAAAATAGGCCGAATTTGCATTTTGCATCCTTTATTGCATTTAAAATTCCAAAAAAAAAGACCGCCTCGAAAACCGAACACGAACTGTGATAGACTTAATTCTAGGTTGTTCCTTTGCCTCCTTGTGATCGACCTTGGGACTTGCCCAAGTAAAATAAAACAAAAACCACTTGATTAAATTTGATTAAAAATTGTGGTATTTTCTTGATCGTTTCCGATCGCCGCCTACAACGCACGACTCTAATTATTTTCACGCACGAAGATTAAAAATACATTCTTAACACGGCTTTTGCGGACCCGTCAGATGGCGCCGTTGCCGGGGAGGCAAACGGCTTAGTTTTGTTTGAAAATTTTTGTTCGGTTTTCCAATTCGGGTAGTCTGACCCCGAATTTTTCATTGTAAATCCCATTTTATTTCTTGTATTTATTTTTCAGCATTTCTTTCATTTATTTTATTTGTGATTATTTTCTGAGTCACTCTCTTACATTCTCTCTCTTATTTTTCTTGCGAGGTACCCGGCGCACGTGGAGCGGTTTTTCAAGTAACCGACGCATCTTCACCGACACCTGAAGAAACCGCAATTAAATTAAGATCGAGTCGAGTCGTGAGAGAGAGTAGAGTCTAGGTTTTTAATTTCTGCATTTTTATTTTCTGCTCATTTATAGCGGTGTCCGTTTGGACTCTCGCGTGTATACATGGACATTGAACTTTATTTGTGGTGTGTCGTGGCCTGTTTCACTCTCCGGAGAGGGTGGTGCCCGACTTGAGTGGCGATTAGGATAGACCTGCACATACGGCTCTTAGAGCAATTTTTTTTCTGATTGTGCTCGTAGGATCTTAAGCCACACTGCACTTTAACTGAGACGCACATTAGATCGTTTAACTTAGCCAAATTCAACTCAATTCATCCCGCTAATAGAACTTTCTGCTTAGGTGCGGTTTTCATCGGCTTGCACGCATTTAGTATAAATTTTCAATCCTGTATTGCATCCCACATGGAGATTGCGAGGAGGCACTGTAAGTCTTCTAACTGAGCATTCATCATAAGTTTTCCGCGTGCATCGGCTTTTCCCCGAATTCCTCTCTCTTGTTTTATCACATAAAGGAAATTGGGACTGGACGGTAGACGTGTATTTGTGTTCATCTAAATTCTACAGTGATCGCCTTAATAAAACTAGGACTGCTAAATATAGCCGATCTAAAAAAAAAATTCATAAAATCAAGAATTTCTGCGGGAGAGCAACCCCGACATTGTTTGATTTTATCTTGCAGCGAGGAGAGAGACGCACACTAGGATAGAGCCCAGCTCCAAACCTAAACATCTCGTTTAGACGGCTTGCAAGATTGAATTTATCACCAACTAAAATTGAAAAGATAATAGCCGAACTCGTACGGCTTCATTGTGTGAGTTGGTGAACCCGGGGTTTGAATTGTGTTTGCATTGGTGTGCGTGAACCGATTTCAAGATCAATAGCCGCACATTCGATAAAAATTCTCTTGACTATCCGTGCAATCGTCTCTTCCCTCTCTTGATTTAAACCTCATAATGGAACTCTTGTCCAAATACTCTCACAGATCCAGCCCCCATTCCTCTCAAAAATGACGGAACACCCATCGAAATTATACTATGAAAATGAATTCGTGTCGGTTAGACCCAAAACACCTCCTCCAAGAAACTCTCAACCACCATCTCTTTTCACCAATTCAATAGGCTTCATGAACAACAACCCCTTCTTCAGACATGCTCCACCATACCAAGATCCGACCACTCATGATCAAAGAAATAAATTTTACTCGGATCAACTCCACATAACTAGACTATATGAGCAGCCTCCTTCCATTATTTTTGAGGAGAAATTTTCAGGAAAATAATGATCATATTTCGGATATTCCAAGAAACTCTCCTCTCAGTACAAAGAGAAAAATGGAAGATGAAATTATCGAGCATACACCTACTGCTCCCATAATTAATCATGAACCAAATCTTGAGGAGGATATTTCGAGGATAAATAAGAAATTCAAGTCAATAGAGGAGAGATTTCAAAAATTTACCGATCGATTCATCGCATTCTATGGTGGCTCGGACAGTAAAATGAATGAGGAAATAACTGGATCTGAGATTGAAAATTCTGAGGATATTCAGGGACCAATGGATAATTCTGAAAATGATTATGCTGCTGACCACCACCCTGAACACCAGAGCCCCTCTTCGTCTGAAGAACACCCCACACCCCCACACCACCCAGAAAATACCAAAAATTAGAAATATTTGAAAATCACAAAAAAATTGAAAATTCAGAAAATTTCATAAAAATTGAAACTGAAGATGATCTACGAAATTTGGATCCGACTATACGGGAAGCACTGAAAAAACGCTTGATGTTTGAACTTCCCTTTATACAGGCCATTGAACACTTTTCCCGACCTTAAAAGATTTATAACAGATAAATTAATGAACAAAAAGTCGGGCAGGATACGAACAAAAATCGAAAGACATATCTTGTCAATGGCCTCCTCCTTGGTGTTGAGGAGAAAAACCAAGAGCCGCATAGTGAAGCGGTTGCCCAGATTCGATTGTGAAATCAAAGACACAATTTTCACCCATGCTCGGATTGATGACGATTCACCGATTAATATCCTCCCGACCTCTGTCTTTCACGAACTCCAACTCGGACCGATTCAGAAGATACGAGAGATCATTCAATTGGCGGACCGATCAATAAAGCGGCCGAGAGGAATTATTTCTATCATCATGAAATTCCAAGGTGCTCCGCTTAAGGTAGAATTCACGATCGTTTATATTGAGCATCAAGGAGAATTCACCCAGTCTCCAATCATTCTCGGAAAGCCATTCTTGGCATTGGCCAAGGCGAGTATCGATTGTGAGACCCGGGAAATCAATTTCACAGCATTGGAAGCACTTAAAACTGACCCTATCTTTGAGGAACCACGATCTTCTGGGGCAACCCACGAAGTCCCCAACAACTGTAACCATAAAGCGGTAGAAGAGCCCTACCCCGCGACCACACCTGAGATAGCAGTTGTTGATGAGACTATTGGTTTCGAAAAGCTCCCCCCCAGCTCCATTCCCAGCCGCTCTCACCATGGACAACCATGTATATGAATCATATGATCCGGAGACTTATGCATGGGCACACCCTGGGTCAACCTACTCCGACTACATGGACTACATCAACTCGACTCAGGAATGCATCAACATCGAATCAAGAGAGAAAGAACATGCAGAGACTCTCCCCAATATTCAAATCCCCGAGGATCTTAAAATTGACAAATCTTTCTACTACGATCCAGAGACATATGCATGGTCACACCCTGGAGCAACATTCTCTGAATATCTTGACCAAATCATCCCAAATCGAGAATGCTCAAACATTCGGGAGACTGAGAGCAAGCACGCAGACCAAGCACCGACCAAGGAGAATCTCAATGGCTATTCATCTGGATACTCAAGTGAACCGACACCTTCACGACGAAATAAAAAGAAAGTCACCTTTGACCTTTCGGAAGAGGAATTAGTTGATGATCCCTCATCAGGTCCGGAAAAGATGGTTTACATGAGTGAAGTATGTTCGGCAGCCCTAAAGCCGTATCTTCGTAAGGATCCAAAATTCAATCCTCGTTGGACAACTCCCGTTCCTAACTACCACTCATCCAAAACTGATGCTCCTGCATTCTTCAAGTACACTGGAATTCTTTCGTATGAGCTGACTGAGACCGGTGCTTCTGAGCATTCATCCGAGGACAAACTGATTGACCCCAAGAAGGAACGAATTCTGAGAAAACAATTGAAAAAACAAAAAGACCAGAATACTTGGAGTATGCCCACTTTCAATTACTACTCCTCTGAGGATAATTCTGATGATGGATATCTTTCATCTGACTCAAACAATTCATCCACTATCCATCATAATTTGTCTGAGGATGACACGGACAATTGTTGGGAATCATATGCCTCATCTCCAACTCATCATTACGATCTCCCACCGCAGGCTCACAAAAAGATCAGCCGAAAACCGCCTTAATCATCGGCTACCCACCCTCCCTCCCGACCACATCGGCCTCCGTGTACAGCTTCTTCCTTTACTTAGGCCAAGGCCTAAGTATAGGGGGAGACCGATGCCATCTGTATATATCATTCTTCTCCTAACTTCCATTCGCTCCATTTCCACCCTTCTTCCATACTTAGGCTGTCCAGAGCCTAAGTATAGGGGGAACCAACATCCATCTGTATATACTCTCCTCATTTCCTGACCGCTTTTCTTTTCATTCTTTTTCTTCTTTTCTTTTTTCTTTCTTTTTTCTCACTCTCTTACGCTTAGCCCGAGCTATGTCTTCTTTACGCTTCTTGTGCTCTGAGGACACATCACTCGCTAAGTATAGGGGGGTCTGTATATATACTTTGTATATTTTACCCATATCTCGTACTTTCGCGTAAGTCTATATGTATTTACGGGGTGGGTACTAACTTGAAAAAAAAAAAGAAGAACACTGACTTGCCCTAATTTTCTGGAAAAAAATGAATGAAAAAGAGGCTTCTTATTCCATTTTCTGCATAAAAAATCCCTTGCATAAAATGTCAAAAAAAAATTGAAATGTCTGCATTTCACGCACCTGCACTCCATCCATCACCGCATGCATTTGCATCTGTGAAAAGTCATTGGGTTCTGAACCGAGTTATGAGCCGAAATCGAGAGTGGTCTGGGCTTGACCTTAATCCACCTAATTTTCAGAGGAACTTCACCGAGAAATAGGATTTTAAGAGCTTCAGGTCTTTGTGACTTAATTCCTTAAGTTCCACATGACAATGTGCAGCGTTTGACTCTTAGTGTCTAACCTGGTCTCTTCATTCAGGGTACAACTCTGGAATAGGGAATTAATTCGCACTCTCGCACTATGCACTTAGCTCAACCCAAACGGGATGTTGGAAGACTGTGCGAGTCTCTTTTCTGGTAGCGTGGAAATCTAAAGACCGGAGTACGGGTTGAAATAAAGCTTCGGAAAAGGGATGGACGGCTGGGCACAATTTTTCTAAGACCCCAAAAAATGTACGGAACAAAAGATTCTATATCCGTAGGGGCACAACAAGATCCAAGCAGAACCACCAAAAAATCCAAATACATAGAAGCATTCTACCAAATAAAAATCCGACCAAAAAGGTCCAAGCTTCAGAAACCTGCAGATCTTGGTGGAGACTCGGCTACACTGGCTATCTCCACAAGGAGAGGTGACTACACTGGCCGCCCTCCAGTTCTTTTCTCTTTCTTCTATCTTCTCTCTCATTCGATTGTGAACACAGCGCGATAGACCTTAGAAGGAAATACCTGACTCCCCGAGGACGAGTTACTGGAGAGGAGAGGAGCATGGTAGTCCGGCATTCTGAATGGTAAGAGCTAAAACCCTTCACACACATGAGTCGGTTATTCAATGTTCATAGGGTATACTTTGGGAAGAGGATTGATCTAAGATGACTTCTGAGTTGAAACTGTGTCAATGATGTGTAGAACTTGAGGGCTGTTGATTTTGAAATTCTAAGTCTCGCAGAAGATCCGCCACACTATTAATCCAAAGGTCGAGTTTAGTTTCACTTTCACCTTCAGTTCATGATCTTGGTATGGAACCCAGTCTCATTTCACTTAATGGCATTTCTTTTTGATGCTCAGGGACGAGCATGGTTTAAGTATAGGGGGATGATGAATCTCGGATTCATCACTCTAAGTCTCAGTAATTAGACTCAAGTCCCTCAAAATCAACTGCATTTCTGCATTTATTTCGCATAATTAGCATTCGGGCATGATTGCATGAGAATTGCATTTTAGCATGAATTTCTGCATTAAATAAGAAGCCAAAAATCCAAACCAAAAATGACCTGTAAATAGCCTAACTTCCCCTATTTCTCACTCCTTCATACTAACTCCGAATGTCACAAACCCAACTCCACTGTGTACATATCACTAACAAGAATAAATAAAAAATACAAAAAAATAATTAACCCAGGAAAGTGGACCAAAAACCCAAACCATAGTTATAGGATTTTCGGACTAAAAGCCACATATCTTCCCCATCCAGTGTCCGATTTGATCCTACTCACTTTTGAACTAATGCACGTTCAATTACCTTCAAAACAAGACCAAGTTCAAGTGAATCGGAGATCGTATGTGAAAGTTGGGTTTTGGGCCTCTTTTGTACATTGTATTTTTCGCGGCTTTTGACCTGTGTTTTTTGTATATATTTTCTTAACTTATAAAAATCCAAAAAAATTAGATTAAGGTCTCTTGTATTTATCTTTGAGTTTTCTCTATTTTTCCAGTTTTTTATCTTGTTTAAAAATGACAAAAAAAAATAGAAAACCAAAAATCAAGGTATTCTATGTACATGGGATACCCCAAAAATTCACTTTTTACATTTGACCAAATTGGGCTTTGATGTCTTCATGAAAGTTGTAGATCTCGTCCAGACGAGCATTTTTCGTGAAGGAACTTTTTCGATCCGGGGTCGTTTACTATTTCTTTTTGATTTTACAAACTCTTTTTCCTATGATTTTTCTGGAGCTGACACGTGGCAGCCCCAGAGGCCGCCACGTGTCAGTTATTTTTCGCCTTTTTTATCTCGTTTTTATTAAAAAAAATTAATTAACCACGCACGTGCGTCGCACGCGCCATCCCAGGCACGTGCTCCGCACGTGCCCCATCTTCCCCTACGCCTGCGCCACGTGGCCTTCCCTGGGCCGTTCGATCTCGGCCGATCGAACGGCCGGGAACCCTTCTTCCCCAACCGTCTTCCCCGATCCCTCGGGCGTCGCCGCCCTCTCCAAAACCTCCGCCAACCGCCCCCTCCGCTATCCTCTCCAACGGCGGAAGCCAACTACCCCCCTCCGAGATATCTCAACCTCTCCCGCAACCTCCGGAGCCCTTCTCCCCCTCTACCCTATATAAGCCCCATCGCCGGCCCCCCCAGACCTTCATCCGCCAACTTCTATCCTAGGACGCCTCCGAGGTGGTGACAGCCCTCCGACCACTCCTACTCCGGCGAGATCCAAGCTCCCCGAGCTTTTCGCAGCAAGCGGCTCCACCCCCGCCTCGGTTGCTCGCTCCGGCATCGCCGTTGAGCCCTTCCAGGTTACCTTTCTTTCTCTCTCTCGCTCTCTCTCTCTCTCTCTCTCTCCCGCTCTCTCGCTCTACCTCGTTGCCTCCGCTCCGCTCGGAGCTTCCCCTCCTCGCCGACTCGATACACCGCTACCGCCTACCTCGCCATCGTCACCATCGCCAGGAGCCAGGCCTCCACCGACGTTCTTCGACTTCGCCTCCTGGGCTCCGCCTCGACCGGCCCTCCAGAAGCTGGGCCTCCGCCCCTTCCACCTCGCTTCGCCGACGCTTCCGACTCCATCGCCAACGACTTCACCAACGCATACGCCCGGCCTCCGCCTCGCCGTAGCCGGCCTTCATCTTCTCCGACCAACTACGACAGCTCCCTCCATCTACGTCGCCAACGACATCAACTGCTCCTCCTCCACCAGCGACTCGGCCTCCCGCCGCCTTGGCCGAGCCGACCAGCGGCCCTCGACCACGCCACCGTCTCCGGCATCCCTCCGCCGCGCCACCGGGCGGCTAGCCCGAGTCCCTCCCACGTGAGGCGCACGTGCGGGAGGGAACGCACACGTCAGCCGACGTCAGCCCAGGTCACGTGCTACGCACGTGACCGTGGACAAATAGCAAAGACACCCCCGGTGCTCCGCCAAATTACACTTCAGCCCAGCCAACCAGAGGCACGTGCTGCGCACGTGCCCCTCTGGAAGAATTGCAGATTCACCCCCTTACTTCTGGTAATTAATTTTAGGTCCCCCCTTGCATTATTTTTATTTATTCAGTTGCATTTGTACCCCTGTCTTTGTCATCCATTAAAGACCTCTACATTGCATCATTTTATTTATTTAAAAATAGCATTTTGTTCATCTCTTAATCCTCTACATTTTGTCATGCTGTGGATATTTTTATGAATTACGGTTGATTAATAAATAATTATTTTGTGGAAATTGAGATATTTTACCCAATCTGTGCTCAGAAATTCATAGTTAATTAACCGTTGCTTAAAAAATTCCCCAAAAATTACATATTGGAGAGATTAAGTTGCTTGGCATTGTGCCCAAAAATCATTGCATTTGCATGCACACTTTGCTCTATAAAAATCATTTTGCATATTTCACTGTTTAATTTTTAATAAGTATTAGACCCTACATTTTTGTGATCTAGGATTTTTCTAGGATCCATTACCTTGTGATAGATCTTAGATAATTTTAGTTCTCGAAAATAAGTAGGTTTAATATTTATTAAAATTAAATATTGAAAATTAATTTGTTTGCATTTAAGAATTCGTAAAAAATTCATATTGCATCTAAAAATTACAAAAAAATTACAGTGTACTCATTTCATCGTCATTTACATTGTGGCCAAGATTCGTATTTTTCGGACACCGATTGGACGTATTTTACATTTTAGTCCCTAAAATAGGCCGAATTTGCATTTTGCATCCTTTATTGCATTTAAAATTCCAAAAAAAAAGACCGCCTCGAAAACCGAACACGAACTTTGATAGACTTAATTCTAGGTTGTTCCTTTGCCTCCTTGTGATCGACCTTGGGACTTGCCCATGTAAAATAAACAAAAACCACTTGATAAAATTTGATTAAAAATTGTGGTATTTTCTTGATCGTTTCCGATTGCCGCCTACAACGCACAACACAATAAAAATGATTTCTTATCGCGGCTTTTGCGGACCCGTCAAACATCATTTCACAGTTAAGGATACCCAAGATTCTGATATCATACGTGGGTATACACTTAATAAACAAAGAAGTCAAAAAATTAACGAAAGAGTATGACGCCAAGCACTGAGTCGCTTCTCCTTACCATCTGTAGACCAATGTGGAGCTCTTAAACAGAGAAATAAAGACAACTTTGTAGAAGCTTGTGAGGCTGGACAGAAAGAACTTGTCCCAACTCTTGGACTCCATCCTTTGGGCATACAAGACTGCGTACAAGTATCCCTTGGGCATGTTGCCCTATCATCTTGTGTATGGAAAACTGTGCATTCTTCTCTTCGAACTAATTCACAAATCACTATGGGTAGTCAACATTTTCAATATCGACTTATAGAAAGGTAGTCAGTAAAGAAAAGTGGGTCTAAACAGACTCCTAGAATTCCAGGACTATGAGTATGATAAAAGCTTGATGTACAAGGAGAAGGTTAAACACTGGCATGACCGGCACATCAGACGAAAGACCTTCGGGACTGGATAGAAAGTTTGGTTATTCGATGCAAAGTTGAAGATATTCTCATGCAAATTGAAGAAGAGTAAATGGATAGGGCCATTTAGAGTGAAAGAAGTATGTGATAATGGAAGCATCTTGATATTAGATTTGTCACCTGACACATAACTGTACGTCGTCAATGGTTGGTTATTGAAGCCGTACCTTGAGCATGTCACTTTCCTGCTCGTTGTCGACTGAGTCCAGTAATCTTCAATGAAGATGCCTCATAACATCAGCAACATCAAAAGATTCATATGATGCACCTCAAAAACTTTTTCTTCAGTTTTCTTCTTATTTTCTTCTGTTATTTTCGCATGTTATATTCATTCATTCTTTCAATTTTCACAGTCATCACCACTAGACTTAGGATATGCTTCATCCTAAGTATAGAGGGGGATGAGTTAGTCCCGTTGTTTATTCTTTAATCCCTCACCTGTCTCCTCTATTGTTGATATTCTAGTTTATACTTAGAGATATTTTTACCCTAAGTATTGGGGGAGACTGGACGAGTCATTAATATGCTTATTCTAATCCTCAACCCTCCCTACATGTAGATACAACCTGATATAATTAGGATTATTTAATCTTAAGTATAGGGGGGTGATTGACTTCTAGTTCCTTGATTCTTTGTTCTTTAGTCTTTGTAGTACAAGCTTTCCTATAATTAGCACGAGTTATGTCTTTTCTTTTCTATTCGATCTATAAGGACGTAGCTCAAGCTAAGTATAGGGGGTAGTATATACTCTGTATGTACTTTAGCCATAACTCATACTTTTGTATTTTCAATAAGTATGACTAAAATACAATAAATTTTTTAATTAAAGGATACACATGTAAAGAAATTCATTAAAATTTATTGTATTTACTGATTAATAAATCAGGTAAAATGTTTTGCAAAATGTTTGAAAAATGGTTTGAAAAACTTTTCAAAAAATCTTTTGAAAACTATTCGAAAAATGTTTTGTAAAACATTTTCAACCTTTGTAAAAATATTTTTTTGTAAAAATTTCTTTTCTTTTTTTAAAATAAAATGTTTTGAAAATCCATTTGCAAATGATTTGAAAAATGGTTGCAAAAATATTTTGAAAAATCTGTACATACTAATTGAAAAATCTTTGCAAAATGATTTCAATATTTTGTAAAATTTTTGTAAAATTTATTTGTCAAATTAGTTTGCGAAAATAAAGTTTTCAAAATGTTTAAAAAATCTTTTCAAATTATTCTGAGAACTATGTACATAATTCAAGCAAAAAAAAGCCTTCACAAACTTTGTATATTCTAATATGTAAATTCTTAAATCCCAATTCTTATAAACAAAAAATAAGAACTCCTATGTAAATATCTGCACCATTTTCTTAAAAAAAAATTGCTTTGAAAAATCCCGAAAAATTCTCAAAATTAAAAATCCTAAAAACATTTGTAAAATTTTTCAAAATTACAAAAAATTTGCAAAAGATTTTCAAAAAATCCATAAAAATCTCAAAACTAGAAAATCACATCACAAAATTATTTTCCTTGCATTTTACATAGCATTTGCATTTTTTGAATTGAGCTTAATAATTGAACTAGTTGATGAATCCATGATTCATCGACATTCTTTCTGCATTTTGTCTTAAAATCCTTGACAAATACATGTAAATATTCATTAAATTCTGTTTCTTTACAAAATTCCATTCATGAATAAAAAAGCATTTTTATGCACTAAAATCATGTAAACAACTAAAGAAATAAAAATGAAGAAAATAAAAAGAGAAGTAGATTGTAAATATGTATATATGTACAATATGGCTTATAAAATATAAATCTAATTGATATATATATATATATATATATATATATATATATAACCTAACCTCTGAGACCAAGGCAACATAGATTAGTCGACAAGAAAATAAGTATGGGGAGATAAGGAAGAAAACCGCAAAAAAATATTCATACATTGCCCACATTATTCATTAATTATCAAATTAATACCAAAACTTCATTGATTTTAAATTAATTCATTTTTACATATCTGACATCAAACTCTTTTCCTATTTAATTCTAAAAATATATAAAAAAATATAAAAATAAGTTAAAATATTTTCTTATATATATGATAAGAAATCAAACTTTCAAATTCTTAATTTGCCAACTTCCGAACATCATAACTTCCTCACATGAGCTCCAATTTCACACTACTCACCTTTAAAGTTTATAAAATAATATTCTCTAACTAATGAACACTAAAATCAGAGTACGTTTGCAAAAGTTGGTTTTGGGACTTAATGACTATTGGGATTCTGGGCTATTTATTTTATTCGGACTATATTGTTTATAGTTTTAGTGATTTTATATATTTTACTTATTTTCTTGATCTAGCATTTTATCCACAAATTATTTTATAATTTTAGACATTATTTACTATTTTAAATAATTCAAAAACCTTAATTTATAGATAAAATTGAACTATATCCTCTATATCAATATTTATTTATATATAAAAATTAATTTATTAAAATTAAGAAAAGTTCATACACATCTTATTTATTATTCTATTAATTATTAAAACATAAAAATAATATACTATTCATTAAATTATTAACTAAAAACCAAAATCTTATTTAATAAGTATATTATATATTTATTTATATAATATTTATATTTCATTAAATATTTATAGTTTATGGAAATAAATTATATTATTAATTAATTAAATTATATACAATTTTTATTTTTATAACATAATTCCATTTTTAATTTTACATTTAATTTATACACTATTTATTCTTTCAAGCCTACTAGGTGCTGCCACGTGTAAGCACCTGGGCCATCTTCTTAAATAAGGAGTTGGTTGAGGTTGTTCTACCGATCGTTCTTCTGCCATTTACTCTAGCCGCATCTCACCACTAATAACTTGATCCAAACCCTACAATCGATTGTCCTAACGACCCTAAAGCTTTACATCCATTGGATCTGCCTAAACTCCTTATTTGATCAGCCTATATATTGAACACAACCTCCAGCTTTAGACCCAACTCTCTCCTTCTCCAGAACAACTTGTCCATCAACCCTACTTATCTACCTCACTTCACCTCATCCAGGTCGTAATAGGGTCAGAACTCCCTATGTGGAAGAAGGATCGTCAGGGAGATGGTCCAGGGCTTCACCAGCCTTGTATCATGGCTACTCTGCCACGTGCAGCTCCAGGTGCACCGACTTGTCGAGCAACCACCAAGAAGGTCCAATACCTTCTTCTTCCTTTGGTGACTTTATTTATTCACTTGTTTCTCTGATTTTCTTCGATCCGTGTGCATCAATTAGTCAAGCTAATCATACCATTAGTAATTCCAAATATCAACTTTTATTCACACAACAAACTCCAATGCTATTTGATTCTAAATCATATCAATTTCCCATATCAAGTTATCCATTTCTGGAACTATTTCAAACCTACAATAATTCTAATTCCTTAGTTGATTCCTATTAGATCTTAACAAATCAAATCTCTTTACAGTTCACCATCAACCTTTTGAGAACATCTTCACATCTGGAGCACCTCCCTTTTGCATCAATTGAATCAATAATAGTAGGGCTTCTTCCTGGAGTTGTTCAAACCTTAGTCACAACCCTTCACTAGACCGTCGCCGTCTTCCTCGATCAAGCACTATTGCAGGAGTGCTCGAAGGAGGAATGTGACCTCCTCCTGGCCCTGTAGGAGCTTAGCCACTATCAGCCGTAGCTACACCAGCGTCAGAGAAGAAGATAGAGCTTCAACTGCAGTAAATTTGGGGAGGAACAATGGAAGAACATGAGGCATAGGCTATCACCACGTGTACCATACCAACAACCCAGATCCAACCGCGTCTTTTAATCACAACCACCCAATGATAAAGGGGTAGAAATTTTATAAAGATGCCCCTGATAGTTCCTGAAATTCAGACTCGCCTCCAAAGCTTTTGATAATTGCATTTAGTTCCCCGTACGGGGACCTAATTACAAAGTGTCAGGATCTTGTCTTACAAATAAGTCCCTAACCAGGTACCTATTTGACAGAAGCATTATTCTTTTTTATATCTTTTATTGTATTTTCTTCTCCATATTCCTACATTAACTTTGGACTATTGTTGACTTCTAAACATTATTCTAGCATCGTTTATTTTCTTCTTCACTTTATTTTATATCGAATTGTGATGATTTTCATCGTATTTTGTTTTGGGATTTCTTCCTTCATTTTTGGGTCGTTTTGATTTATTTTCTCTTCTTTTTCGAGCCCATTCCTCGAGGTCTTTTATCTACTATATAATATCACATATATACTTGATTTTTCACATACTATATTATAGTTAAATCTTTTGCAAAATATCATATTGAAAATCAAATAAAAATTGGAAAATAAAAATCAAATAAAAAAGATTAAAAGTAAAAAAAATTTAAAAAAAGTTTCCTCACTTTGAAGAAAAATAATAAAGAATGTTAAAATTATCACAAAAACATTTTCTCCCTTCTTGAAAATCTCGAAAACGTTTTTCTGTCTCCTTGTGTTCATCCTAGGCACTCTCTCCGAGATAACTATGTAGTGAAAATACCAATCTTTTCTTTGGTGTTAATTTTTATTTGATTAATCAAAATTTTATTTTCAAGCATTTTTCTACACCGACAACTCATTTTTACCACTCGTAAAATTTTGGTTATCTAAATGACACCGTTGCCGGGGAGACATAGTCGCGCTTGAGATTTTTCGAGTTTCATCCTTTGTGATATTTTCTTTTCTTTCTCTATTTTCTTCTTTGTGTTTTCCCAGCTTTCTTCAGTTTTTCACGGTTTTTTATTATTTTCTTTTTCTTCTGATTTTTTTTAATTTTGATTTTATTTTCTTTGTAAGTTTTGTGTGATTGTTGTTTATTTGATTTTTTATATATTTTTTTGGTTTTCTTTTTTTTTATCAGCTTTTTCTTGAGTCCTCTTCTCGGTTTTGAGTTAGTTTTTTATTGATTTTGTTTGAGTTTTTGGTTTGATTTTTTTCCTTTTATCTGTTTAGCTAAACCATTTTGCAGGGTCTGTTGGATTTGTCGATTTCTTCGAAAGCCGACTCAGATGAGAGTGTAGAGACTAGGTCATTCTACTCTGACCTGGTTGCAGAGGAGCAGAGCAGGTTATCCAAACAAAGTTGTATTTTTTTCGAACACTATTTTTTGTTTTCCTCTTAGAAAGGGCACTTGCATATTTTTTAATTTTTGAGAGAGGAAGGGGAACTTGCCCATGTTTCTTTTTGTAGGAAGAGATTCACTAAGGACATATCGACTGTACCCAGACTTTAGATATTTTTCATCTATTTCACTAGGAGTTCATGCACTCGGGGGACCTCACCTCGGTTTTCAATTTTCTTGATTTTTTCTTTGTTTTACATGTTTTCGTGGAGCCTAGTGGTGCATGTTTATTTGACTAGATGTCTAAAAGTAAAACCCAGATCCCTAATCCACACTTAGGCGTAAGTTAGATTATTTTGAAAATTAATACATTCTTTTGCTAGAGCTACTGATTAAAATTTGGTTTTTATCGCTTTTGCATGCATGGGCCTTGGTTTTTACAATTCTGCATGGATCACTTGCATATAGACTATTAGCGTAAGGTATGATTTCTATCTTTGCAAGCATCATCGTTTTCCGTCACATTCCATGATTCTCCCTCCGTGAGATAGATTTGAAAATTAAAAAGAACTGACATCCCGTTAGATATTTATTAAAATATCCAAAAAAGTGAAAATCATAAAAAATAAAAAATGTATTCTTTCTTTTAAAAACATGACTAAAATAAAAAATACAAGGACTTAATTTGTATTAGGAGAGTAAACCCCTCGTTGTATTCATGTACACTCGCGACAGAATGGGTGAGGACACAATCTTAAGAATAAGAGCAAAAAATCCTTGGACTTGTACCTTAAGTACCCGTGCATCACTTTTCGATGCATGGTTGTAACTGTAAGCACTTGGCTCCAACCGTAGAGAGTCGTTTTGGTGTACTCATACCTCACAGTTTCCTTTGGGCCTGATATAACCTGGCAACCCAGGCAGATGGTACCACTATTTAGGTAACTGTGAGCATGTACGCTGAGCGACAGGGAGACACCCTCTGTGAGTTTGCTAATACAACTGATTGATTGCCAAAAACAAACCTGAAAAGATAAAAAAAAACGAAGTCTTACGGTCTCCACTATGTGAAGTTGGTGAATTTTGGGTTTGCATTGTTTTTGTATGCGTGGTGTGAGTTATTCCGCATCTTATACGCCTTCACACTTGTGTTCTTAACTTGACATCATATTCTCTCCTGAACTTCTTTTGACATTGAAGATGACGACAACATGGATTTTGCACGCAGACTCTGTGAGCTTTCGACCTTCCACAATCTATCGTATGTCTTCACAGACTTGGGATGACCCTCATTCCGAGTCGGTCCCACTTAGTCACGAGGTGAGTCAGACCCAGACTCCCTTGCCTCCCGGCCCTTCAGTTGTGGCAGACCCATGCCTCAAATTTTTTTGTATATTTTTCTTGCATGTTTTTCATAGAGTTCTTACAAGACTTTTTCCTTCCCAGAGGATTTGAGGATCATGGCTAGAGTTATGGGACCAGTTGAGGGAAGTGTTGTCGAGGAGAGACTACATGATGATGAGAGACATACAAATGAGAGACATGATCCAACTTTAGATATTAATGATGGGATTCTAGACATACTCGATAGATAAGCATACATATTAGAGATCATTGTAGAGCCCAGGATGAGCTTAGCATTGAGATCACCATGCTATGAGAAAGAGTTGGGAACCCATTACCATTTGTCATGGTTCCCGCAACTTTACGAGATGAGTATGACCCTGGAGAAAGGACACTACACCATTGGATTCAATTACCACCAAATCAAGGGTTATTGATGAATCTACATTTCATCACCTTTATTCTATCATTTTGGCCTTAAAAACACCAGCAAATGCATGTAAATAGCATTAATTTGTCTATAAAAGCATTCATTATTTGTTACATTCATTGTACATAGAATAAGGTTTTTAATGCCAAAAATATAGAATAAAGAGAATAAAAGAAAAAGGAATAAAATATTGCAAATATATTATGACCCGAACCCCGAGACCAAGGCCAGCATGGAATTGGTCGGCAAGGAATAAAGTAGGGGGAAATAAGGGTCAATAGTACAAGAAATACCTCATTAATTTATTCATTTATTTATGCATTTTTTGACACCTATTTTGTATATAATTATTCATTCATCAAATAGAGAAACTTTGTAATGAAAGTTGTAGATAATAATGTAAATAAAAATACAAAATTGAGTTTGTATAAAAATGATACGCAGAGTACATTTTACACTCAAAATAAAAAGCCAAAATCTCAACTTCACAAACCCATATCTTGCAAATAAAAACTCAAAATCACCCAAAATCACCTTTAATTGTATATAGCTCTTCAATAAGTATTTAATGAAATTGGTTTCATAATTTTTGGAGTTCATCTGTGAAAGTTAGGTTTTTGGCCTTCATTGTGCAATCTCCCTGATTAAAATATTCAATTTATTCATTGTTCATTATTTTTACAAAATTATATTTTTATAATTTTGTAAATAATGTATATAATACATGTACATATTGAAATTAGAATAAAACCAAAAAGAATTTGTAAAATTAAATAAGTCTATGCAAGATATAGGCAAAATACCTATGTTAAGTATGTACATAAATAAAAAGGGAAAACATTCTTTAATTATTTTATTCTTTCATATTTTTATAATATTGTAAATATTACATATAATATATCAAAAATACAAATCCAAAATAAAAACCAATAAAATACATTAAATAAATAAAGTGTATATAAAATATAGGTAAACTGCCTATAGGTATACCTAGAAATATATGTACCTATTTATTTAAATATGAAAATCAACTCATAAAAATTAAATAAAAATATATTCACACTCACAAAAATAAATTATAAATTTATAAATTAAGAAAATAACATAATAAAATAAAATAAACAAAATAAAAATAAAAGTATATAAAATACATGTAAATACACTTAAAATTATATCATTAAAATAAACCCATAATAAAATACATCAAAAATAAATAAAAATCATAAATAAATACTACATTAATTAATAAACAATTTTTATTTTATAAGCAAATTCTAATAAAATCATTTATTATGTTAAATAAATCATTTTCAAATAAGTTTCCCTATTTTGTCCGTTAGCGGCCTATGTGGACCAATGAGGAGCCAGCCCTCGTTGACCTCTGGTCAACTGTCCCATCGGGACCTAGCGCCTCTGAACCTTGTTGTTTCCATGACTTGCGCAATTTTTCCCGGGCGTCTCGTCCCTTATTTTCGCTCGCCGCCATCACGAGATCTGTAGAGGGATCATCCATCTATCACACATGCTTGTTGGATCGAGAAAATGATCATTGTACTCGCTGGAATATGCGGGCCACGTAGGGCGCCCAGAATGTATATAAATAAGAGCCCTTGACCTCCTCCACATATTTGGCCAATTTACATCCACCCAAACGCCTCGAATCCATTCCTGGGAGGTTTCTTGTGACAGGAGGAGCATTTCAGCAACGCGAATCGGCCGGAGGAGGGATCAATTCTGTCGCGGCGGAGCTCTGACGTCCATCCTGCTCCCTGGAGGCCCCCAGGTATAAGAGCTGTGCCTTTTATGTTCTTTAGGTAGTTTTCGATTCCTGCATTTCAATTCCGTCCTTACTTTAGTCTTTAGATTAGTAGCGTAGCGTAATTTAGCCAAATCGAAGTTCGCCGGAGCTCCGCTCCGGTGACTTCTCCACAGTGCTTCCGACCAGTTCTAACGCCCATATACATCCCATTTCGTTCCCCATCATCTTCTCCATCTCTCGATCCCATTTGTTCAACCGAGGACCCTCTGTCCTCGAGAATCGGAGCTCCACCTCCGCCGTTCGTCGGAGCTCCTCCGCTTCACTTCATCCTGCAGCCAAGCTTCAAAACCCAGGGTCGAGGAGATAGCCCTCAGTCCCCTTGTTCTTCCTGTGCATGTATCACAGAGCACCGAGCCCCTTGGGACTCGATTTGATCTAGGAAGAGGCTCTTGGAGGTCCCGACCTTCATCGATCTCGCATGACCTCCTTGGACCTCCAAGAGCCATGCCACGACCACTAGCAGACGTGGGACGCCTCCAGCCATGATCAGAACATCTCAGACGCGAAGGAGAAGCCCGGAGGATCTTGCAGGTCACGATCGAAGCCCGCCTCATGCGAGCTTCGTCCCTGTTCTTCCAGGAGGCTCCATCGTCGTCCGATCAGGATGGCACCCCCAGATCACGCCAGAGCCGTTCGATGAAGCCCTACACCGACCGTCGGATTAGCTCGGCTGATCTAATCTCAGCCCTTCATCATTGAAGCGGTACCGGCCGTTGGATGCGCGACGCATGTCCAAGTGAGATCATCATCGCCGTCCACCAGTGCAAACTTATGGGTAAATTGCAGACCTTCGCCCCAGCTTTTTGGTATTTATTGATTATAGTTGTAATTAAAAGTTGAAGTTCAAAATAATGTGGGTATTTTGCATGGACCCCCTGTACGTTTGTGATATTACTTTTAGGTCCAGTCCACGTCACCTCACGTGTTGTCCCACGTGGGGTGGTTAAATTGCACAAGACTCCCTGTATGTTTGTATATTTATCTTTAGTCCATAAAATAAAATTTCAAGTGTATTATTTTTGTGAAAATTTGCGTTAAGGACCTTGAACTTTCCGAGATTATATTTTGGTCCCTGTGGGTGTGGTTCACGTGTAGTCCCACGTGATGGTCAAATTGCAAGGGGAGCCCTGGCGGGTTTGCTTATTTGGTTTTAGTCCTTAAAATTGCAGAATATGTTCATATATTTTGGTGTTTTTGCACTGTAGCCCCTGCCTTTGTTTTTATTTGCAAAAAAATGCCCCTGTTAGGCCATATATTTTTGCTTACTTGCTCCATTTATGTCATGCATCATATTAACTTGAAAAATTCCACAAAAATCATGCCAAGCTCCTGTTAACTTGCACTTTCACACCATAGTTTTGCATTTTATTTTTGTTGAAGTCTAACATTTATTAAAAATCAAAAACATGCATTTTATCTACTGTCTAGCTTAAAAAACACCAAAAAAATAGTAAAACACCTAGAAAAATTCCAAAAAAATCACCTACTGTCTATTTTATCACACTTTAGTGTCAGTTCCAAAATCACAAAAAAATTCAAAACAAAAATCGTAAAAATTAGAAAAAACCTTGAAACTTCAAAAAAAACAAAAAAATTTATCGAAAACTCCAAAAAATGCAAACTCAACTTCTGTAGGTTCCTTATTTTAGTATCTTTATTTTAGAATTAGTTTGGAAAAATTTTGTGGCTGTTTGATATTTTTCATTCTTATTTTACCTTCAGCCAGTGGATTATTCCCTGTTTTCCTTTATTTTACCATTTAAAAATGTCAAAAATATTCTGAAAAATACCCCAAAAATAACAAAAACAAAAAAAAATTATTAAAATACCAAAAATATTTTATTTCTGAATTTTTTGATTATTCTTGCATATTTTTATAAATATTTTAGCACCTCTTTTATTATGGAGTTTATATATTCCAATATTAAAAAAAGAAAAAAATATATAAAACATAAAAATTAAATATAAAATCAAAAAACTAAAAATCAAATTAAAAATTAAAAAATATATATATAATATATGTATTATATTCTCTATACGAAACTCTTTATGTGTGCATATATTTATATATCTATATTATATAAATAATGTATATATATATATATATATATGAAAATATATATAAGTATAAATATTATTAAATATATATATATTATAAGAAAAAAAATAAGGGATTTTATCACTTGTGCCCCTCCGAGATATCGCAATATCAGTTATACCCCTATCTTTTTGGTAATATCAGTTATGCCCCTAACTTCTTGCTCCGTCACCAGTTGTGCCCTTCCGTCAGATTGATCGTCAAAAAATTAAAATAACCATGGTTTATTCAAACCATGGTGTGGTTAAGAAGGGTATTATGGTCCATACCCTTCTTCATCTTCTTCCTCCTCCATTTGCTCTTCTTCCGTCTCTTCATAATTTCTCTCTCTTACTAACACCTTCATGCATCCATCGAATCTCTAAAATTTTTACATTTCCACGGACATATCACTCGTTACGGATCAAACGATGATTTTTATTGAATTTTTGGATGACTTTTTGTCAATCAATTAGTCAAAAATTTATCAAAATTTAACAAAAAAACTCAACTCCAGTTTCAGCCACAGGCGGAGGAGGAGGGCAGAAGGGGCCGGAGAAGGCGCGGGGGCCGGAGGAGGGGTAGGCGAGGGGGCGGCGCATTCAGGGGTAGGGAGAGGCGAGGGCAGGGGACGGGGGGAGGTCGGGGCGGCGGGGCAGCAGGGGTGGGGGAGGTCGGGGCCGCAGGGGGTGGGAGAGGTCGGGCGGAGGGGCGACAGGGGGTGGGCGAGGTCGGGCTGGGAGGGGGTGCGGGAGGTCGGGCGGAGGGGCGACAGGGGGTGGGGGTGGTCGGGGCGGAGGGGCGGGGGAGGTCGGGCGGCAGGGGGTGGGGGAGGTCAGGCTGGGAGGGGGTTCGGGAGGTCGGGGCTGGGAGGGGGGTGCGGGAGGTAAGGGCTGGGGAGGGGATGCGGGAGGTCGGGGCTGGGAGGGGGTGTGGGAGGTCGGGGCTGGGAGGGGTGCGGAGGTCGGGGCTGGGAGGGGGTGCGGGAGGTCGGGGCTGGGAGGGGGTGCGGGAGGTCGGGGCTGGGAGGGGGGTGCGGGAGGTCGGCGCTGGGAGGGAGGTCGGGGCAGGGGCGGGGGCTGCGGGCTGGAAGGAGGTGCGGAGAGCTCGAGGCGGAGCTGGCGGCGCGGGGCAGGGGCGGGGGCAGAGAGGGAGGAGGAGGAGGAGGTGGAGGAGGAGGAAGAAGAGGATGGGGAAGAGGAGGAAGAAGAAGAGGAGGAGGATGTAAAATGACATCTTAACTTTTTTTTTAAATTATTTCCGCCTATGTCCTCAAAGTTAACGTCTGTTTGCACTGTGGATGGACGGTAACTAACCCGAGGGGCACAAGTGAAAAAATAACAAGAATTGAGGGGCACAACTGATATTACCAAAAAGATAGGGGCATAACTGATATTGCAATATCTCGGAGGGGCACAAGTGATAAAATCCCAAAAATAATATATAAAACCCCAATAACCCACAAAAGAGGAATCATGCAAAGGATGACTCTGATGCACATGGATTCCCTTAGGCTACTCAATTTTATTGCTCTCTGTGGTTCGACCTCTACATGCTTAGTCACTATGCATTTTTATGGTAGAGTTAATAATGTTAATTCACAATTTTGGGACGTAATTGATTTATTCTTTAATGTGGGTTAATTGCTAATTAACTGGTGTTTTGTGAGCGGTCGCCTCAGCAACACTACATTTTGACCCTCGCAGAATTCCACGTTATCAGATGGCGCCGTTGCCGGGGAGCAATGAGCGTAGCCTATCATATTTTGTCATTCTTGTTTGGAAATTTGTTCATCATTGATTTTGTGAGCAACTGTTTCTTTGCAATTGATCGCCATGCTTGATTTATTTATTTGTTGTGATTAATTCCTATCTGCTTTATTTTAATGATTAAGCTTATACTAATTCAATTTCTTTGTGACTTTGTTGCGAGGGCCCGCCACGCAAGGATGGTTTCTTAGGGAGCCAAGGCAGCCGAGCTTGGAGGAGGTTGGTCTTTACTTCATGACCAACTGGAGAGAGCACCAAGGATGCAAGGAGATGGGAATTAGATATGCTTCAAGCAATTAGGATTATTTTTGTAATTTATGGTGAGAGAGAGAAATTTTGGCATGTAATAATTAACAGGAATCTACTCTTCACAATGAGGTCCAGTGCCCGGGTGATTGTTCACCTGGGGGCCTCATCGCGATTTTTTGAGTTTTCCATCGCTTTCTTTTCTTTGTTTCCCGAAGTTTTGAGCTTTCCGCCTTTATTTTACTTTGTTTTGTGTGCTTGGAGCCCCTAGATATAGGTTTCTTGACTCGGTAGCTAGGTCCAAACATTAATAAGAATGCATGTTCCTATAGTATACTTTCGTATGGATCTAGTCAAACTTAAACAAGCCGTTCATTTGTCTCTTACCCCTTGTGACGCAGCAAGCCCATAAAGCACTATCTCCTAACTCAAGTGTGTTGAGTAGAGGAGGGGTGAGCCAAGACCGGACTTTTTTTAGGCTAAAGATGAATGAGCGACTTATGGTTCTACACGCTAATAGCAGCTAATGTTTAGGGAGATTTTGTTCCTTGCATACCGACATGTAAATAGGTTTAAAAATTCTATTTTGCATACCACATGGAGAGAGCTGGGATGCACTGTAAGTCTTCTAACTCAGCATGCATCATGCGGTTCAATGGTGAGATTTCCATCATGGAACCACTTGCATGGCTTTTCCACTAACTCCCCTCTGATTTTGAGCACCTAAGACTTAAATGAAAATTTACAACAACGTTAGGCGTTGGTATGAAAACAGACTCAAAAAAAGTGAAAATCCAAAAAGCTAAAACAAGAGGACTGCTAAATAAACTTCGACCTTAATTAAAATCTGTAATGGACTATCATTGTACCGGGTTCATAAAGCACTCATTGTTTTCTGGTACCTTGGAGGGGGACCAAAACCCTACTCCCATGAGTAAGTGCGACCCCATAAGGATTAGAGCCAAAAAACCCAGTCTACAACTGCCTTGTGCATCGCCTGGATTTCCGAAGTAATGGCGCTTCTATCGTACGTAGGCGAGTAGGACTTGGTCACCAATGATGACTCTCTGTTGTGTAGAGCATCGACCCTGTCCAAAGTATCGAGCATAGGCCACGCCTTCACGGGGGGTGTCTGTCTCATCGTCCTGCGTCCGAGTAGGTTCTTGTACGCTCACAGGTGATTCCGTTGCGAGCAAGGACCGAAGTAGCAGTTTCGCTTATCGACTTCCTCTCTCTATTTCTTTGGCTGAGTAGGGATCTAGGAAGGGTTACAAGGACCTCAAAAAGTACAGACTACAGGTTACACAGGAGGAGGACAAGTACAGGATATTCTTCTGGCAGTACTCTCGCTCCTATAGGGTAGCGTACTAAGGACTTGATACAACATATGCCTGAAATAACAACTCTAAAACTTGGCAGGATAATAAATAGCCGAACCTTTACGGCTTCACATGGCGTGAGTTGGTGAACCCAATTTTGTATTGTGTTTGTATGGATCTAGATTAAGGTTCAAAGATCAAGTCCCGCGCCTTTGCGCAAAAATTCGTTGTGTCATTCTCCTTTGACCCCTGCTCAGCCGAGCCTTTCTTCTGTTTTGCACTCCTTTTCATTCCTCGTTGACCACCGTGTACTTCTTCCAAAATTCAACCCTCTTTTGTGCTTCGCGAAGTTGATCCATGGATGGTTTTTCGTCGGGACCCCGCCGACACCCACATCGATTCCATAGACTCAACTCCGCCAATAAATTCGAGGCGGTTCCCGAGAACCTGATCCGGACTTTGCGGATCGATCTCCAGACTACTTGTTTTCTACCTTTCTCTTGGCCACCCAATAAACTGGGATCACTTTTGGTCCCGCCTTCGCCGTTGTGAATGGAAGTCGATTACAGTCCACATCCTTTTCCGTTTACAACATGCTGGGGTTGACTTGAATTCCAGATTAATCATGATAGCTGAACACTATTGCAAGTGGTCTGATGTAGACTATCTCATTCTGCAGATAGAAGATAGATCAAGCCCTGGAGACTACTCCGGAGTTCATTTCGTCAGACTCAGACCCCGATATGGCTCCCCAAGGAAAGGGCAAGGGTTAGCAGCCACCCCAAACAGAAGGACAGATGCCAGACCAGAATCAAGTTATGCACAACTGCTGGCGTCTATCCAGGCCATCCAATAGCAGCTGACCGAGCAGGCCCTAGCGCAGACAGTATTTCAGGATATGTTGAACGATGTGATGAACTGAGCCGAGGGATGAGGAGGAGGAGGAAGAGGAAGAGGAGGTGGAGGGGGGGGGTCCATATGATGATGACAAACAAGAACAACCGCCACCCAAGCCTACACTAAAAGAGACGTACAATCCGGGAGACAGCCAGATGACCGAGTGGATCCTCATTCCACCGGTACACGCTCACTTTGAGCTGAAACCCCAGTTCCTTGTTCTTCTTCCAGCATTCCACGGAAACACTAGTGAAGAGCCGTACATTCACCTGCAGCAATTCTCACGCATTTGCCGCACCACTCACTATCCCAATGTCCCTTTGGGCATTGTCAAGATGATGGCGTTCCCTTCAACTTACAGGACAAGGCCCTCTATTGGGTCAACCATCTGGGGAAGGTTGTGACGACCTGGGAGGAGCTGAAGTCAGCTTTCCTGTATAAGTTTTACCCTCTCGGTCGGCTCAACCAGATGCGAGCCCGAATCAGTAATTTCTCCCAAGGAGCCCACGAGTCAGTACACGAAGCATTCACCGATTGGCAGGAGAAATGTCCCCATCATGAGATTCCGAAAACCAGCTTGGTCCAGCACTTCTTTGGGGACTGAACATCGAGAGCCAAAGGCTCGTTGACGCAGCATGTGGGGGTTCACACTTCAACAAAGATGAAGACGTGGTCTGGCAGATATTCGAAGAAATGGACGAAGGAGAGCCGCCCTCTCTTCATCAAAAGCCTACCAGAAGCAGCCCCAGATCCTCCATAAACAAGTACACATGGCAGCGTCCAGAGAAGCAGAGAGAGATGAGAGCTCCAACCTCAGTATCATCGGGGGCCATCTCTCTAAAGTTGATATCATTGAGAAGCGATCACAGGACCTTGAGAAACTCGTTGTGATCGAGAAGAGGACCCAAAATCTTGACAAGCTTGATCAGATCACCAAGCATCTTGAACTGTTGGTGGGCACCATCAACTCTATTCAACCAACAGCACCATCAGAAGCTCCAGCTGAGAAGAAGGACGAGCAACAACCGCAGCCATCAGCCTCAGCCAAGCCAGCAGCCACCAGCAGTCCAGCACGTGTACTACGTGTAGGCGCACAACCAGGGCCAGCCGCAGCAGCAGATGGTTGTGTACCAACCAGAGTTTATTTCAGGATCCGATCCACTCTTCCCACCACCACCCCTGATTCAGGAAGAGAATGGGGTTTGGAGTAATGACGCGCAGCCGACCCGTCCTATGGGACAACCTCAGGGTCAGCCACTTGCCAACCGGCAATACCACCAACCTGAGGGTGGTCGCTTTGGACAGTCCTCTCAACCACCGCAACAGTTTCATCAGCCTCCCCAGTATGCAAATCAATGGAGGCAGAATCAGCCATACCAGCAGCTGCAATACCGCCATGCACAACCGTTTCATCAGTATGTGGCTACTCCATTTCAGCAATATCAGCAGTATCCTCCCCCCTCTTATCAGCAGCTTCAACTTCCTGCACCACCCCAACACCACTAGCAACAACCTCCACACCCACCCATGCAACAACATCGTGGTCTGCACGCTGAACCCACCGAGGTACCTCCTGTGAACCCTACTCTGGATTGTCTGGCCCAACTCGTCAAAGGGTTGGCGGATATGACCAAGAGGCTTGACGACCTGACCGCCACCAGAACCACTATTCCAGCTCAGGTCGAGGCCAACCCCAATAACTTCAAAAAGAAAGAGCAGGTAGAATGCGATGTCCTGTCCGTGTCTGAAAATGATATTACTGTTTATTCTAATGTTGTTACTCTCAGGAGCGGTAGGGCCTTGCCTCCGCCTGCTACCAAGAATGGGGTGAATAAAGAAACAGGTGGATCGTCATCTTCCGCATCAGTCGTGCCAACTACAGGGGCGGGTGAGGAGGAAGAAGAAGGAGAAGCCATTCTAGCCGTCGTGTAGTGCCAGCATCCCCAGCTAAAAATACAAAAAAATCAGCAAAATCAAAAACAACAAAAAGAAGCTCGCAGCCGAAGCAAAGCCGCGCCAGCCTTGGAGGATCTACCAGCAGCAGTCGATCCCTCGCCAGCCGACGGAGCAAACGCTATACTTTTTGCTCGCCCCTCAGCACCAGCATGTCAGGATACAGTTTGTACTCCTTTTTGTAATCCGGATGTACAGCATTCTATGGGCGATGATTTTGATGTAAATAAGAACTCTGTTTTTCCTGCTAGAGATGTACATATTCCTTTCCCTCATGCAATACAAAAATCCAAAAAAATGCAAAAAGAAAAAGTGCTTTGTCTGATCCTGGAGTTGTGGAAATACTAGACAATCTAACTGTTGTGATGCCCTTATTGAAGGCTGTGGAGTACATGCCAGCTGTGAAGAAAGGACTAAAGGAGGCATGTACCAACAAGCGTCGCCCAGCACAAGAGAACAGACGCAGAGATATAGAAAAGCACGTGCTCTCCATGGCCACTGTTGCGGCTATCAGCAACCTCCCATAAAAGAAACAAGACATAGGAGCACCTCTTATCAGTTGTGAGATTTTTGATCAGGTCTTCGAGCGCACTGTCCTCGACAATGGGTCTTCCATCAACCTTTTGCCATCATCAATAATGCAAGAATTTGGGCTGGGTCCGCTTAAGCAGACACGAATGATCCTTCAGTTCGCTGACCGATCCATCAAGCGGCCCCAGGGTCTTTTGGAAGACGTTGTAGTTAAAGTGCAGGAGATGCAATTCCTAGCTGATTTTGTAGTCCTTGATATGGACTCACCAGCACCCCTGCTCCAGACCCCTATCATCCTTGGTCGACCATTCCTATGCACTTCAGGTGACGTGGTTAATTACGGGTCTGGCAAGATTACTTTTAGCTCGAACACCAAGCAGATCACTATAAATATGAGCAGAGAGCCGAACGCCACGACTAATGAGAGGCATGCAGCATCCGAAGCAGACTGTGACTTTATTGCAGAGATCAGAGATTCATCCTTGTCATTGAATGATTCATGGACGCGAGAAATCCTCACACTCGAGGAGGACTTGGAAAGCACAATTACCCTATGCTCCGATGATTCTTGGGAGACAGATTCTCAGATGCATGCACATCTCTTTGATCATTCACTCCAGACCGAACACGATCATCCTAGCGCAGAACCATTCGGCACCTCACTAGGATCTCAACAGAATGATGAGGATGATAGCCCCCTCAAAGAAGTACATCCCACCACCAGCATAGTGTCTGAAGTGACCAACAAGTTGGACAGGTCAAAACCCGATTTCAAGCCACTTCCCGCAGGCCTGAAGTATGCTTTCCTTGCAGGTGAACAACAAATGTATCGGTCATCATCAGCAGCAGACTGAATCCGGATCAGGAATCTCGTCTTCTCGAGGTTCTAGAAAAGAACCGCAAGGTACTTGGTTGGTGCGTATCAGATCTCCGAGGGATAAATCCAGCTTTGTGTTCACACCACATCTATCTGGAAGAAGATGCCAAGTCGTCCTGCAAATTCCAAAGAAGGTTGAACCCTAACCTCCGGGACGTCGTCATGAAAGAGATAACCAAATGGTGTGATGCAGGCTTTATCTATCCCATCTCCGATTCAAAATGGGTAAGCCCACTGCATGTAGTTCCAAAGAAATTCGGGCTTACTGTGGTTACCAATGAAAAAGGAGAGGAAATATCCACTCAGGTACCAACATCCTGGCGGGTGTGTGTTGACTACCGCCATCTTAATGTAGCAACTAAGAAGGACCACTTCCCCTTGCCATTCATTGATCAAGTTTTGGAGAGACTAGCAGGCAAGGAGTTCTTTTGCTTTTTGGATGGGTATTCCGGGTACAACCAAGTGGCTATCGCTCCTGAAGATCAAGAGAAGACTACCTTCACTTGCCCGTTCGGCACCTACGCCTTCAAGAGAATGCCCTTTGGATTATGCAATGCACCTGCAACCTTCCAAAGATGCATGCTAGCAGTCTTCGCCGAGATGGTAGGCAGTTTTCTCTAGGTGTTCATGGACGACTTCTCTGTCTATGGTGATAGTTTTGATTCTTGTCTTGAGCATCTAGACAGAGTGCTTCAGAAGTGTCGTGAAGTTGATCTAGTGCTTTCATGGGAAAAGAGTTACCTCATGGTTACCGAAGGCATTGTGCTGGGTCATGTCGTTTCCAAACGTGGCATGGAAGTCGACCCGGTAAAGGTGGATGTTATTTCCAATCTCGAGCCACCTCAGTCAGTGAAAAACGTAAGGTCATTCCTAGGGCATGTGGGATTTTACAGACGATTCATCAAGTACTTTAGCCGCATTGCCCGACCTTTGACAGAACTGCTATGCAAGGAAACTGAGTTCAATGTAGATCAGCAGTTTCTCCTTGCTTTCAATCAGCTGAAGGATCTTATCACTCAGGCTCCGATCCTACAGCCTCCAGACTGGTCTCTTCCCTTTGAGATAATGACCGATGCGTCAGACTTTGCAGTCGGGGCTGTTCTTGGACAGAGGAAAGAGAAAGCGCCCTATGCCATTCACTACGCCAGCAGAACATTAGATGAAGCACAAAGAAATTACACAGTGACAGAGAAAGAGTTGTTGGTTGTGGTTTTCGCCCTTGAAAAGTTCAGATCCTATTTGCTTGGATCAAAAGTCACCATTTTTACCGACCACTCTGTTATCCGATACCTCCAGCTGAAGAAGGATGCCAAGCCGAGACTGATTCGATGGATCCTTCTGCTCCATAAATTCGAATTTGGAAATCAAGGACAAGCCTGGAGTTCATAATGTGGTAGCAGACCATCTCTCCAGAATTGAGCATCCTGAGCCTCCTCTGGACAGTGCACCCATTACAGAAACCTTTCCTGACGAATCAATCTTAGCAGTGGATTCTCTTCCTTGGTATGCTGATATAGTCAATTACCTCGCCTCTGGGGTAACACCAGCGGATTGGACGAAGAATCAGACGAACAAATTCATGTCGACCATCCGGTTCTATCAATGAGAGGATCCTCTTTTATTCAAGGAAGGAGCAGATTGCATTTGGCGCAGGTGCATCCCTCAGGAGGAGAATTCTATTGTCCTCGAGCACTGTCACTCGCTCGAATCTGGTGGACATCACTCTGGAGATCGTACGGTAGACAAAGTGCTTCAATGTGGCTTCTGGTGGCCCACATTATTTAAGGATGCAGCAGAATTTATCAAACGATGTATTAACTGCTAGAGATTGAAAGGTACACTCACTGCAAAAGATTCGATGCCCCTGAAAATCATTCAGATAGCAGACATTTTCGATGCATGGGGCATTGACTTCATGGGACCTTTCCCTAACAGTCAAGGTTTTGAGCACATCCTTCTTGCTATCGATTACGTGAGTCGTTGGGTTGAAGCTATCCCTGCTCGAGCCGCCAACAGCCAAACAGTATGTCAGTTCCTGAAGAAGAACATCATCTCACGGTTCGGGATACCGAAAATTCTCATATCAGACAGGGGTAGCCATTTTATTAACAAAGAGGTCAAGAAATTGACGAAGGAGTACGGCATCGATCATCGTGTCGCATCTCCTTACCATCCTTAGACCAATGGCATGGCAGAATTATCAAATAGAGAAATCAAGACTATCCTGCAGAAATTTGTCAGGCCAAACAGGAAAGACTGGTCCCAACTCTTGGACTTGGTCCTATGGGCTTACAGAACCGCCTACAAGTCTCCCTTGGGCATGTCGCCCTATCGTCTTGTATACGGGAAGCCGTGCCATTTGCCTGTCGAATTAATTCACAAGTCTCTATGGGCAGTTAACAGTTGCAATTTGGACTCACGAAAAAGTGGTCAGAAAAGAAAGGATGATCTGAACAGACTCTTGGAGTTACGAGATTATGCATACGATAACACATTGATGTACAAGGAGAAGGTAAAACGCTGGCATGACCGTGATGAATCTCCATTTCATCACCTTTATTCTATCATTTTGGCCTTAAAAACACCAACAAATGCATGTAAATAGCATTAATTTGTATGTAATAGCATTCACGATTCATTGTATTACTTGTACATTAAATAAGGTTTTTAATGCCAAAATTATAGAATAAAGAGAAGAAATGAAAAAGGAATAAAATATTGCAAATATTTTATGAGCCTAACCCCGAGACCAAGGCCAGCATAGAATTGGTCGATAAGGAATAAAGTAGGGGGAGATAAGAGCCAATAGTACAATAAATACCTCATTTATGTATTCATTTATTTGTGCATTTTTGGCTCCTATTTTGCATTTAATTATTATTCATCAAATAAAAATACTTTGTACATGAAAGTTGTAGATAAAAATGTAAATAAAAATACAAAATTAAGTTTGTGTAAAAATAACACTCAATGTACATTTTATACCCAGAATAAAAAGCCAAAATCTCAACTTCACAAACCCATATCTTGCAAATAAAAACTCCAAATCACCCAAACTCACTTTTAATTGTATATAGCTTCCCAAGAACTATTTAATAAAAATGGTTTCATAATTTTTGGAGTTCATCTGAAGAAGTTAGGTTTTTGGCCCACCTTGTATATATAGGACTGATTAAAATATTCATTTTATTCAATATTTATTATTTCTATAAATTTATATTTTTAGAGTATTGTAAATAATGTATATAATACAAGTACATATTGACATTAAAAGAAATCCAAAAAGAATTTGTAAAATAAAATAAGTCTATAAGCTACATAGACAAAATACCTATGCTATCTATATGTAAATAAATAAAAAGGGATTTTATTCTTTTATTATTTATTCATCTATATTTTTATAACAATGTAAATATTACATATAATTCATTAAAAATACAAATCCAAAATAAAAACAAATAAAATTCAATAAATAAATAAAATGTATATAATATATAGGTAAAATACCTATAAGTATACCTACATATACATATACTTATTTATTTAAAAATGTAAATAAACTCATAAAAATTAAATAAAAATATATTTATACTCATAAAAATAAGTTATAAATTTATAAAATAAGAAAAAAATAAACAAAATAAAAATAAATATACATAAATATACTTATAAATACATTATTAAAATAAATCCGTAATAAAATACTTCAAAAAAATAAATAAAAATCATAAATAAATACTACGTTAATTTATAAACATTTTTATTTTATAAGTAAAATCTAATTAATTCATTTATTATGTTGAATAAATGGGTCAAGTTCGGGCTGATGTGGGCCAATCAGGGGCTAGGGAGTGTTGACCTCCGGTCAACTCCCCCCTGCGCCTCTGACTTCCGTTAGACCCGTCAATTCCCCCGATTTCCTCCATTTTTCCTGCTCGATTGGTCGCTCCGTCGACAATAGTCCCTTCATGAAAAATATTCTCTGATCATCCGTGATTCTCACCGAGATCCTGGAGCCCTTGTACATATCACCGATCAGTCGCTATGGCCCGGTCAAATAAGGGTGCTTCTTTGTGCATAAATAAGGAACCACTGCCATATCTCCAAGTTCGGTCAGCCTCGCCCCATTTTCTTCCTTGAATTCAGTCCCAGGTGTGCTCCTCGTGACAGGAGGATGCCGCCGGCACCTTGAATCGGCTGGAGATGGTGGTGGTTGCACCCACGGCGGCGCTCCGGCAGCCGTCCTGCTCCCTGGAGTTTCTTCAGGTATAAGAGCTGCGCCTTTTACATTTCTTAGTTAGATTTCATTCCTGCATTTCATTTCTGTATTTTAATTAGCGTTTAGTAGTTAGAATTAGCGTAGGTTTGGTTACCCGTAGTTCGTCGGAGCTACGCTCTGGCGAACCCATTCACAGTACCCCCGCCGTGTTCCGACCACCCTCTCGCCTCCATCTCCTCACCCTTCCATTTTCCTACGCCCCAGGCATTTTCATTCACCCAGATCCTCATCCGATCCGGAGATCTAATCTCTTCCTCCACTCTTCGCCGAAGATCACCGCCCCGCATCCCCCTTCGCTCATTTGACCCAAATAAAACCCCCAGCCCCTTGTCTTTGCGCTGTGAGCTTTCTTGCAGGTGCTGGGAGGCCAAAGGACCCCCGTTGGGGTCGATTTTGATTCTTCTGCAGGTACCTGGGAGCCTCGACCTTCACCGACTCCGCTGGACCGCTCCGGTGAGCCTCCGGCTCTCCTGAGCACCTCAAGTGACAGAGTAGGCCCCCAAGAAGCTTTTTGGAGCATCAGAAGCCCGAGGGAGCGTCGGACGAGAGTGCAGCACCGGATCGAAGGTCGGGGAAGGGGGAGTTCTTCCCTGTTCTTCGAGCCTTTGTCTTCACCGTCCGATCGTAATCCCAGCCTAGATCAGAAGCCAACCGTTGGATGGAGCTCTTCATCGACCGTCAGATCAGCTCGGCTGATCTAATCTCAACCCTTCATCGGTGAAGCATCATCGGGCGAGGAGGAGGCGACGCGTGTCAAGTGAAGAACGCCCAACCGTTGGATCGCGCGCCTGAGGGGGTAATTTTCACTTATACCCCCACTTTTTATTTTATTTAATGTTTAATGCTGTAAATAAATTTTCACGTTATAAAATAATTGTAAATTTTGCAGTAGGACCCTTGTACTTTCCGTAATTACATTTTGGTCCTTCCGCGCCTCACGTGCAGTCCCATGTGAGGCGCGTGAAAATTGCACTCGAACCCTAGCAGGTTTTGTAAATTGTAAAATAGTTCTAAAAGTTTAAATAAATGTTTATTTCTGTTGGACTTTTTGCACTGATGCCCCTGGAAGTTATTTTATGTGCAAAAATGCCCCTGCCAGGCTGTTTAAAATTTGTGTCTTTTATCTATTTATTAAAAAAACCTATGAGGTTTTTAAAAATTCAGAAAAATCAGGATAGATGTTTCATGTGATGTTCTTACACGTCCATATTTTATTTCACATTTTTTGCATTTTTCCTAATTATTAGAAATGAAAAAGAAGCCCTTTTTGTACTGTTTAAATTAGAAAATACAAAAAAATTATAAAATGTTTTTGAAAAATTACAAAAAAAATATATATGGTATATTTATATCTATATTGAGTCCAGAAATTGAAAAACCCTAAAAATATGAAAAATAAAAATCAAAAAAATCAGAAAGCTCCAAAATCCAAAAACAAATAGAAAAATCCTTAAAAATACCAAAAACACATTTTTCTCTTTTATAATTATCTATATATTATTATT
The DNA here is from genome assembly GCA_037367405.1 of Ottelia alismoides. Lineage (NCBI taxonomy): Eukaryota > Viridiplantae > Streptophyta > Magnoliopsida > Alismatales > Hydrocharitaceae > Ottelia > Ottelia alismoides. The sequence continues at coordinate 575,040 of JAZKJV010006041.1, read as the reverse complement.
AATGTGTTAAAATTAATTTGAGTAATTTTGGAGTTTATTTTATATTTTTAAAACCCAAATTTAATTTGGTTATTTAATTAGTCCTATATTAGGGTCATTTTTGAAATTAAAAATACATAAAAATTAGAAATATTCCAGAAAACTAACAAAAAAATTAGAAAAATATTAAAAGAAAAAATATTATATCTATCTATCTTAAGAATTTATATCTACATATATGTATATCTATATTTTATATTACTTCTCTCTCTCTCTCTCCTCTTAAATGTATATATATATATCTTTATGTTTATATCTATATATATTATATAATTAAAAATATAAAAAGAAAATAAAAAATATAAAATATAAAAACAAAAAAAATTATAAAAAATATATATATAAAAAATGTAAAAAAAACCAAAAACCCACAAAAACAATAATTGGATATGAACAAGGGATTGAATAATTACACAACACATACAACCATTCGCCTCCCAGTGTTCGACCTCTACCTGTACTTACACCTATACACATTTGCATGTAGAGTTATAATAAAATTTTAACTCCACATTTTTATATTCATTGCACATATTTATTGTGGGTTAATTGTTGATTGATTTGGGATTTATTGAGCGGTCACTGCATCGACAGGATGTCTCACCTTGTGAGAAATCTAGACCCTCGATTTTTCCCTTTCATCAAATGGCGCCGTTGCCGGGGAGGCAACGGATTTTGTATGAATTTTGTGTGATTGTTTGTTCATTCATTTAATTCTTTGCTCATGTCCATCATACACTTATTTATTTGTTTGGTTTTTATTTCTATTTGACATTATTTGATTGACTGCTCTGACCATCTCTTTTCTTTGTCTTTAATGCGAGGGACCGCTAAGCGAAGGAGGACCTCCTAGGAGGACCAATGCACCCAAGCAAGGCGGAGTTGGCTCTTCGACATCAGCCAACAGGAGAAAGCATCAAAAGCAGATGAAGGAGAATTTTTAGATGGCAGTCTCATTTTATGCATTTTATTTTATTTATGTGAGAGAGTGACACTTAGAAATTTGTAATAATACAAGACTCTCACAGGTACGCTCCTACTTCCCGAGATCCAATGCCCGAGGGATTGTTCCCTCGGGGGCCTCGATGGTTTTGACGCTTTTTCTTTTCTTTATTTTATTTTATTTTTATTATTATTTTGTGTGAATGAGCCCTAAGCTTTAGGAGTTGCTTTCTCGTAGAGTTAGGTCCAAACACCCTAATATATATTTGCATGTACCTATAGTTCGCTTTGGATCTAGTCAAACTTAAACAAGCCGTTCATTTGTCTCTTAGCCTTTGTGCCACAGCGAGCCCCGCAAAGCGCTTTCTCCTAAACTCAAGTGTGTTGAGCAGAGGAGGGGTGAGCCAAGACCGGACTGTTTTAGGATAAAGATGAATGAGCGACTTCTTGGTGCTTCACGATAATAGCAATTTCTGAACCTAGGGTGATTTCTCCGGCTTGCATTTGCATATAGCTTAGGTTTCAAATTCTGTTATGCATCCCACATGGAGAGAGCTGGAGGCACTGTAAGTCTTCTTACTTAGCATGCATCATCTATTCCCGACTTGCATGGCTTTTCCGATCTTCTCCCTCTGATTTTGCCAACCTAGGATGCTTAATGAAAATTGGAACCTCGATAGGCACATGCATTGAAAATACCCAAAAAAAAGTGATGACCTAAATAAAATCAGGACTGTTAACTCTATTGGACTTAAAAATAAAACGTAACGGATTCCTTGTCTTGGGGAGAGGAACCCCCTCATTGTATGTGTTTTAAATTGCTCACGTACACACTAAGGAGTAGAGCCCAAATCCTATCAAGCCTCCTAAGTGTCTGTACAACTTTGTGATTCTCACCTCACTCTAAAAATGAAAAGATAAATGATCGTCACCTGACGGTCTTCACTGTGTCGAGTAGGTGAATCAGGGGTTTACCTTGTGTATTGAATGTGACTTGGAGTCCGTTGTGTTGTTCATTCACTATTTGAGTAGTCGGTCCCATCGTGTGAGTCATGCATTTTTCGTCTTTGAGTCTCTCTACCTCTCTTATATATATATATATCCTCATCTGCATCAAGTCGTGATATTGGCGCTTGAGCTCAATCATTCTTCGCCAAGTCCGTCGTTTCCCTCTTCTTCATCACCTTCCTAGTGACCACCGTACCATCTCTTCTGTCCCCATCTTCACCGGTTCGAGGAGAGCATGCTCTTTGGACCATCATTTTGACGGTGTTCCTGCCCTGTGTGGAACACTCAATTTTGTCTATGTCCCGATCTTCTTGCCCGACTCCTCGTACCCTCTGTATCACTCTTCTACCATCCATGATATTGGCACGCACGCTCAATCAGCTTCTCCACCCCATTGTGTACCCTTCTTATCCATCTTCCTTGTGTACCCCGTATCACCTCTCCCTTTACCCGGGAATGCTGTGCATATCGATAACCCGCATCGAGGATTCCATGATTACCTTGATTATCTGTTGAGGATGTTGAGATTGATTTGGTGGCTTTGTCTTTGGATGCATGCGTACGAGCGCATTGAGGATTTTTGATAATGCATAGATCATAGGTGTGATGCATTATTGAGGAATTTTAGTTCTCGCACACCGGATTGAGGATGTGATATGATGCGATGACTTGGTGATGATTTCATGAGTATTGATTGATCTGTCTTTTTTGAGGTTCCACCCATCTTGATTTTGAGGATTGAATGATTATTCTGACTTGAAGTACCTGATAAAGGTGTGCAGATCCTGCATGATCTCTCATCTTCCTGATTAAACCCTCCTTGATCTCCTGACTCTTTGATCCACCTATGGCACTTCGAGGATTCCTGATTATCTTTTGTGCCATCCTAGCTGATTGGAGTAGCTTGAGGGACGTTTTGTGGTTGACCTGATTATTTGCTCCCTCACATGATCTTATGCCCTCCTATGGATTGATGGATTCACACTATTTCGAGGACTCGAGATTTTATGCCAGCATTTCCCTCGACCTACATTGATCTAGTTCGTATACTACCCGAGGATTATTTGCGGGAGAATGCGACAATTTTTAGGACTGTGGTTTCATACACTGCTTTGGTAGCCATCTTGATGGGACCCGAAACCAAGTCAGATGATATGCTTGATTGGCCTCCATCCTGCTTGTGTACCCGCCCTGAGGCTAACTGACTGATCGCTCCCCTTGACGGTCCTCGCAAGGCAGAGCTCCACTTTTCTGATTATTCACTGCCTAGTTCATAGCTCTCTGAGGGTTATCTGCGAGAGGCTATGACACATTTTAGCTCCCTGGTCTCTTCTACTGGTAGCTGAATTGTCGACTACTGAGACCATTCTGTGGGTCCGTCTGATGGATCCGACTCCTTCGAGCCTTTCGCTCTCCTTGACGACCCTCGCAAGGTAGAGACACATTCTGACTATTCCTTGCCTAGCTCCCAGTACTCTCCGAGGACTATCTGCGAGAGACTGTGACACTCTCTTTACGCTCGGTTCCTACTGCTGATTGTGTCTCCGATCTGCGGAGCACGGAATCGAGTCGTCTGATATATATGATTTTTGGTCCCATCTTGAGTTGTGTATCCGATCTGCGGATCATGGGACCCATCTGATTAGACTCCTTTGAGTCTGCTCACCTTGACGGTCCTCGCAAGGTTGAGCATCTGATATCTGCTATTTTCAGGCCTAGCTGGCAGCACGTTCCCTGAGGGTTATCTGCGGACGCTGCCACACTTTCTTAATTTGTCAGTCTCTTCTGCTGGTAGCCGATCTGTCGCCTACCGAGACCGTCAATGTGATCCGTCTGATGAATCAGGCTCCTTTGAGCCCGCTCACCTTGACAACCCTCGCAGGGGTGAGCTTATGTTCTGATTATTCATTGCCTAGCATGTACTACTCCCCGAGGGTTATCTGCGGGAGAGTACAACATTTTCTAGGTACTCAGCTTCATTTCTGGTGTCTCCTGTTTGTGGGAGCACGAAACCGAGTCTTTCGAGCTTTTTACTCGGTCTCCTTCTGATTGTGTCTCCTGTCTATCGGAGCACGGAGCCGAGTCTCTGCTTATCCTCCGATTCTGCTCACCTTGACGACCCTCGCAAGGTCGAGTCTTTTTCTGATTATTCATTGAGTAGCATTAACCACTCCCCGAGGGTTATCTGTGGGAGGGTACATCACCTTGTAGCTACTCGGTTTCACTTCTGGTGTCTCCTATCTGTTGGAGCATGAAACCGAGTCTTCTGAGCTTTTTACTCGGTCTCCTTCTGATTGTGTCTCCGATCTGCGGAGCACGGAGCCGATTTTCCTGATATGTAGTTGGTCCCCCCTCTGATTGTGTATCCGATATGCGGATCACTGGACCGAGTCTTCTGATTGGTATGACCTCTGGCTCCTTTGAGCCTGCTCACCTTGACGACCCTCGCAGGGTTGAGCCATGTCCTGCGGTATCCGATGTGTCTCATGTGACCTTCCGACCTCATGACCACCGAATACCATGATGTCTCTTGATCCTTACCTTTCCATATCTTACTGAGACTCTGATTGACCGGAGGACTCTGTACTGCTCTTTCGTCCTCCCGGTCCTATAGTATTGGCTTCGTTCCCTCATGCTGACCTTCTATGTCGATTGACTGATTTCCGCTACCGGACCGGATATCTTTACTTTCTGATCTGTGTGTCCCCAGTAGCTGACACCCACTTGACTGTATATCTGGGTGTCTTTTCACCATCTGACTGCGTCCTCGTTCTCACAGGGAGACGACGACGAGAGTACGGTATTCAATTGTCAGATACCGTCCTGTACTCCACCAGTTCTTTCACCCCTTGTATATATGTGTTTTGTCTATTCCTTCTTTCTCCCGTATGTTTTAGTGTGCCCCAGATCTATCGCCATATCTTTGTGTCTATACTTCGGACGTACTTTGTCCTAAGTATAGGGGGGTACACATCGCGTTGTTCTTTCCTTGTTCATTTTTGTCACTCCTGTTGTTGCCTATACTTAGGGATAGCTCACCCTAAGTATAGGGGGGAGTGATGCGTATATTCTCCACGATCTTTTCATCAATCTGTATTCTTCTTTTCTTCTTTTCTTCTTTTCTTCTTCATATTTCTTTATCTAAATAGAAGGTATCGCCCCTTTGTGTCCGTTTCTTGTACTTAGGACGCACTTTGTCCTAAGTATAGGGGGAGATGGTAAACTTCTCATTCGTTCATCTCTTATTCATATATTCTTTAGACTTGTCTATACTCAGTACGAGTTATGTCTTCTCTTTCTCTTTTCCGATCTATGAGGACATAGCTCAAGCTATGTATAGGGGGGTCGTATATACTATGTATATACTTTAGCCATAACTCGTACTTTCATATTCTCTTAATAATATGGCTAATAATTCTTTAAATTCGTTAAAAACCCTTAATTAAAAGATGTGATTATTCCTCAAATTCTTTTTGTATTTACTGATTAATAAATCACGTGAAAATTTTTTTGCAAAATGTTTGAAAAATAGTTTGAAAATCTTTGTGAACATTTATTGAAAACTATTTTGAAAACGTTTTGTTACATGTTTTCAACCATTGTAAAAATGTGTGGTTTGTAAAAATTTATTTTCTTTATGTGGAATAAAATGTTTGAAAAATGATTTGCAAATGGTTTGAAAAATGGTTGCAAAAATATTTTGAAAATCTATATATACTATTTTGAAAAACCTTTGCAAAATAATTTTCAAATATGTGTACATGTTTGTAAAAATATTTGTAAAAATTATTTTGGACTATAGTTTTCAAAAATTGTTTGAAAAATTTGTGTCAAATAAGTTTGAGGAATAGATACATCTAATAGATAAAAAATATTAATAAATAATAAATAATAAATAAACAAAATTCTTTAATTGTACATATATACCTATAAATAAAAACTAAATTGTAAATTCTTAATTCTTGTAAAATAAAACGGCACGCTCGTGTAAATAATTGTACATATTTTATACTTTGAATGCCAAAATTATTTTATTTGCAAAATTTCTTTGTGTAAAATTCTTCTCTTTGTTTTCAAATTCTTTGAAAAATTCCATTATTCTTTGCATATTTGTAAATAGCATTTGCATAGTATTCATATTCTTTGATTGAGTATTGATGATTGAACTAGTCCAATAAAGTCGAAGATTGGAGCTTGGTTGGACCTTACTGCACCTAACTGCACTGGAACCTTATGTGAACTAGGTTTAAGGTACTTCAGGTCTATTCAGACTTAATTCTTTGAGAAATCAGGGTTGGGTTCAAGTCACCTCAGTGGACTAACTAGAACTTTTCGAAACGCACGTTTGACTCTTGTCGGCCGTGACCTAACTTGGACACTTGCACCTTTCACTTGGCTCAACTCCGTTGGAGTGGTGAGGGGGTTGGATTTGCCAGTCTGAGACGCACACGGGTGGAAACATTCATCCTCCTCTAGGGAGGGAAGTGCACACCAACCTGGTCTAGTAGCCATGAGGTCTAACGACAGGAGAGTGTGAGTTGCAATAATGCTTCAAAAGAGGGATAGTCTTCTGCCTCAAGGGGAAAAACTCCTTATGTAAATAATGTTGTATATAGTATGTTGAAAAAAAATCTCCAAAAAAGTGGACAAGCTTGAAAATAAAATAAAGTGCCTGCCGGAGTATGTACATATGTTGTATAGAGAATAAGCAAGCTTGAGCATCAATGTTATACCATGTGAGCCTGCAGCTGGATGACTTGACTACACTGGTCTTGCATCCCAGGATAGATAGCTACACTGGCTATCGTCCATTCTTTTCTCTACCCCTTCCTCTTGAGTTGGATGCCACTTGAACTTAGAAGGGAATACCCCGCTCCTCGAGGGAAGAGCTGTTGGATTAGGGAATCATTGGGTTGTCATTCTGGAGAAGCTAGTCTCTTTGTCATTTCAGTTGGGGAGAGCCACTATCACTTACACTGTACAAGTCAGCTTCATAGTCATAAGGGTTTGCGTATGATGTAGGCTAGTTCTGACCTGGATATTGAGGAGATTTGAAACAAGTTCTGTGACTCTCGAAGGCTGTTGTGTTTTAAATTTGGTTCCCTACCAGGTTCCGCATACATTTTCACACCAAGGTCTAACCTGAGGTCCAAACTTTGATTTTGTATAGATGAGTTTAATAATCATGATCCATTCAATTTATTCTTTAAATTCTTTGTTTTTGCTTTTTCTTTTCTTCTTATTTTTTATTCTTTTTTATACTTATTGCATAAGTATTTGCTAGGGACTAGCAAAGGCAAGTATAGGGGGATGATGAATCTCCATTTCATCACCTTTATTCTATCATTTTGGCCTTAAAAACCCCAGCAAATGCATGTAAATAGCATTAATTTGTATATAAAAGCATTCATGATTCATTGTATTAAATGTACATTAAATAAGGTTTTTAATGCCAAAATTATAGAATAAAGAGAAGAAAAGAAAAAGGAATAAAATATTGCAAATATTTTATGACCCTAACCCCGAGACCAAGGCCAGCATGTAATTGGTCGACAAGGAATAAAGTAGGGGGAGATAAGGGCCAATAGTACAATAAATACCTCATTTATGTATTCATTTATTTGTGCATTTTTGGCACCTATTTTGCATTTAATTAATTATTCATCAAATAAAAATACTTTGTACATGAAAGTTTTAGATAATAATGTAAATAAAAATACAAAATTAAGTTTTTGTAAAAATAACACTCAATGTACATTTTATACCTAGAATAAAAAGCCAAAATCTCAACTTCACAAACCCGTATCTTGCAAATAAAAACTCCAAATCACCCAAACTCACCTTTAATTGTATATAGCTTCCCAAGAACTATTTAATAAAAATGGTTTCATAATTTTCTAGTTCATCTGTAGAAGTTAGGTTTTTGGCCCACCTTGTATATATAGGACTGATTAAAATATTCATTTTATTCAATATTTATTATTTCTTTAAATTTATATTTTTAGAGTCTTTTCAATAATGTATATAATACATGTACATATTGACATTAAAAGAAAACCAAAAAGAAATTGTAAAATAAAATAAGTCTATAAGCTACATAGACAAAATACCTATGCTATCTATATGTAAATAAATAAAAGGGGATTTTATTCTTTTATTATTTATTCGTCTATATTTTTATAATAATGTAAATATTACATATAATTCATTAAAAATACAAATCCAAAATAAAAACAAATAAAATTCATTAAATAAATAAAATGTATATAATATATAGGTAAAATACCTATAAGTATACCTACATATACATATACTTATTTATTTAAAAATGTAAATAAACTCATAAAAATTAAATAAAAATATATTTATACTCATAAAAATAAGTTATAAATTTATATAATAAGAAAATAAAATAATAAAATAAAATAAACAAAATAAAAATAAATATAGATAAATATACTTATAAATACATTATTAAAATAAATCCATAATAAAATACTTCAAAAAAATAAATAAAATCCATAAATAAATTCTACATTAATTTAAAAACATTTTTAATTTTATAAGTAAAATCTAATTAATTCATTTATTATGTGAAATAAATGGGTCAAGTTCGGGCTGATGTGGGCCAATCAGGGGCCAGGGAGTGTTGACCTCCGGTCAACTCCCCCCTGCGCCTCTGACTTCCGTCAGACACGTCAATTCCCCCGATTTCCTCAATTTTTCCCGCTCGATTGGTCGCTCCGTCGACAACAATCCCTTCATGAAAAATATTCTCTGATCATCCGTGATTCTCGCCGAGATCCTGGAGCCCTTGTACATATCGTCGATCAGCCGCTATGGCCCGGTCAAATAAGGGTGCTTCTTTGTGCATAAATAAGGAACCAATGCCATATCTCCAAGTTTGGTCAGCCTCGCCCCATTTTCTTCCTTGAATTCAGTCACAGGTGTGCTCCTCGTGACAGGAGGATGCCGCCGGCACCTTGAATCGGCTGGAGATGGTAGTGGTTGCACCCACGGCGGTGCTCCGGCAGCCGTCCTGCTCCCTGGAGTTTCTTCAGGTATAAGAGTTGCGCCTTTTACATTTCTTAGTTAGATTTCATTCCTGCATTTCATTTCTATATTTTAATTAGAGTTTAGTAGTTAGAATTAGCGTAGGTTTGGTTACCCGTAGTTCGCCGGAGCTACGCTCCGGCGAACCCATTCACAGTACTCCCGCCGTGTTCTGACCACTCTCTCTCCTCCATCTCCTCACCCTTCCATTTTCCTACGCCCCAGGCATTTTTATTCACCCAGATCCTCATCCGATCCGGAGATCTGATCTCTTACTCCGCCCTTTGCCGGAGATCACCGCCCTGCGTCCTCCTTCGCTCATTTGACCCAAATAAAACCCCCAGCCCCTTGTCTTTGCACCCTGAGCTTTCATGCAGGTGCTGGGAGGCCAAAGGACCCCCGTTGGGGTCGATTTTGATTCTTCTACAGGTACCTGGGAGCCTCAACCTTCACTGACTCCGCTGGACCGCTCCGGTGAGCCTCCGGCTCTCTTGAGCACCTCAAGCGACAGAGTAGGCTCCCAGGAAGCTTTTTGGAGCATCAGAAGCCCGAGGGAGCGTCGGAAGAGAGTGCAGCATCGGATCGAAGGTCGGAGAAGGGGGAGTTCTTCCCTGTTCTTCGAGCCTTTGTCTTCACCGTCCGATCGTAATCCCAGCCCAGATCAGAAGCCAGCCGTTGGATGGAGCTCTTCATCGACCATCGGATCAGCTCGGCTGATCTAATCTCAGCCCTTCATCGGCGAAGCGTCATCCGGCGAGGAGGAGGTGACGCGTGTCAAGTGAAGAACGCCCAACCGTTGGATCGCGCGCCTGAGGGGGTAATTTTCACTTATACCCCCGCTTTTTATTTTATTTAATGTTTAATGCTGTAAATAAATTTTCACGTTATAAAATAATTGTAAATTTTGCATTAGGACCCTTGTACTTTCCTTAATTGCATTTTGGTCCTTCCGCACCTCACGTGCAATCCCACATGAGGCGCGTGAAAATTGCACTCGAACCCTAACGGGTTTTGTAAATTGTAAAATAGTTCTAGAAGTTTAAATAAATGTTTATTTCTGTTAGACTTTTTGCACTGATGCCCCTGGAAGTTATTTTATGTGCAAAAATGCCCCTTCCAGGCTGTTTAAATTTTGTGTCTTTTATCTATTTATTAAAAATACCTATGAGGCTTCTAAAAATTCTGAAAAATCAGGATAGATGTTTCATGTGATGTTCTTACACGCCCATATTTTACTTCGCATTTTTTGCATTTTTCCTAATTATTAGAATGAAAAAGAAGCCCTTTTTGTATTGTTTAAATTAGAAAATACAAAAAAAATTATAAAATGTTTTTGAAAAATTACAAAAAAATGGTATATTTATATCTATATTGAGTCCAGAAATTGAAAAACCCTAAAAATATGAAAAAGAAAAAACAAAAAAATCAGAAAGCTCCAAAATCCAACAAAATAATAGAAAAATCCTTAAAAAATACCAAAAATACATTTTTCTCTTTTATATTTATCTATATATTATTATTAATGTGTTAAAATTAATTTGGGTAATTTTGGAGTTTATTTTATATTTTTAAAACCCAAGTTTAATTCGGTTATTTAATTAGTCCTATATTAGGGACGTTTTTGAAATTAAAAATACATAAAAATCAGAAAAAAAATTAGAACAATATTAAAAGAAAAAAATATTATATCTATCTATTTTAAGCATTTATATCTATATATGTATATCTATATATTATATTACTTCTCTCTCTCTCCTCTTATATGTATATATATATATCTCTTTATGTTTATATCTATATATATTATATAATTAAAAATATAAAAAGAAAATATAAAATATAAAATATAAAAACAAAAAAAATTATAAAAATATATATATAAAAAATGTAAACAAACCAAAAACCCACAAAAACAATAATTGGATATGAACAAGGGATTGAATAATTACACAACACATACAACCATTCGCCTCCCAGTGTTCGACCTCTACCTGTACTTACACCTATACACATTTGCATGTAGAGTTACAATAAATTTTAACTCCACATTTTTAATATTCATTGCACATATTTATTGTGGGTTAATTATTGATTGATTTGGGATTTATTGAGCGGTCACCGCATCGACTGGATGTCTCACCTTGTGAGAAATCTAGACCCTCGATTTTTCCCTTTCATCAGACCGACACATCAGACGAAAGACCTTTGATGTTGGACAGAAGGTGTGGTTATTTGATGCAAAGTTGTGGATCTTCCCAGGCAAATTAAAAAGTAAGTGGACAGGGCCATTCCGAGTTTGTGAAGTGTATGACAATGGAAGTATTGCTATATCAGAATTGTCTCCTCACGCACAACCATTCATCGTCAACGGTCAACTCCTGAAGCCTTACCTCGAACCAGATACATTCTTGGTCGTCGTAGACTCCATTCAGCTCGTGCACCATGATGACTGATGAATCTGTGATTCATCACATCAAAAGTCAAAAATAGAGCCTTGTTCCCGAGAAAATAGAGGCATATTTCCTTTTATCTTGCATAAATAACACTCATGCATGCATCCATAATTCATGCATTTTAGCAGCTCATCTGCATTTAAATAAGAAGCCAAAAATCCCCTGTAAAATACCTCTTCATCAAATAACTTCTTCTCTATATATATATTCCTTAATAATAGAGGGAAGAATGCCAAAAAAAATCACCCTTGTAAAATAGCCCAAACATCCTGAGAACCCTTGTAAAGCCCTCATACAAGCCCCTAATTAGGTCTACTCACTCCTAGAATACTTCTTATTAAAAGACCTTCAAAATGAGACTAATTTCATTGAAATTGGAGCTTGTTTGAGAAACTTGGGTTTTTGGGTCATTTTGTATACTACATATGCATATTTATGTATCTTTGTATTTATGTATCATATTTGACCTCATTTCCGTCTTTGGTCAACATGAAACTTGTAGATCTCATCAAGATCTACAATTTTCATGTTTTGAGTTTTTCCAAATTCGGCTTCCTCTTCTTCCTACACGTGTTTCTTCCTCCAGCCATTCACAGCAGGCCACGTGGCGCCCTCTGATTGCGCCACGCGGCCCGCTGCCCTTCGCCTCGTCCGCCCTCACCTTCCGCCGTTGGATGGTCGTCCTGATCCAACGGCCTAGCCGCTACCACGTACACCCTTCACATTGACCGTCGGATCAAAGCCCCCGCCTCATATCCATCGTCCGCTCGCGCCTTAATCTCATCACGCCACGTGGCAGCGCGTGCGCCCTTCGATAGCGCCTTCATCTCTTCATCTGCGCCGTTAGCCCCGCAGGCACCTAGACCACACGATTGAACACCCGACTCCCATCTCAGCCATCCATCAGTACCGAGCCCTTAGCACACCACGTGGCGCTCGCTACGCCCTCGGATCGCCACGGCCAGATCTTCATCCAGCCGCTCATCTCGCTTCGATCACCACCGTTGGATCACAAGATCCAACGGTGGAGACTTCGTCTCCTACCTCGGGTGCCCCTCTCTCCCACGATCTCTGCCTTGCGGGAGGGGCACCCCCTTCCTATTCTTGGCAGCGCTCCTTCCACCGTCGCCGAGATCCACAACCTCCACGATGGCCCCCACTCATCCCTTATCCTCGCCAGCTACTCCGTCAGCCACGTCAACCTCCAGCTCTCTCCCACGAACTCCATAAACCTCGCCCCATCTCCATTCCAGCCGTAACCTTCATCCTTTAAATACCCCCTCTCCGGCCACATTCTTCGCCATCCGCCACTCCAGGGAGGTCCCTCGAGCTCCAAGCTTCCTGTTGGTGACAGCAATTGGTCGATTTGTCGAGCGACGACAGAGATCTAATTCCGGCGAGATCCACGGCTACCTCCGCCGTGCCGCAGCCTCCCTCGAGCAGCTGCTAGAGCTCGGGACCTTACCGATCCCTTGAGCGACGACCTGGAGCTCAAAGCTGAGCCCCAATCCCCAGGTAACTCCCTCCATCCATGCTCCAATCTTCTTCTTCTTTTTCTTGGATTTTCTCCGCTTTTATTCGCCGTCATCAGCCATCTTCGCGCCTCCTAATCACTCCGATGAGCTTCGTGTTGAAGCTCTGATCCTCGCGGGCCTCTCTACACCTTCAGACACTCTACTTCACCAGCCATCGACCTTCAGCTCCGCCACCTGGCCGGAGCTCCGTCACCCGACCACCTCCCTTCGCCTCAGGCCTCGCCGATCACTCCACTCTCCTCCACGAACACCTGCACGCTTCGGCTACCTCTTCTAACCCCTGCAGGATCTCATTCCTTCATTGGCCGGAGCTTCACCGGAGACAACTTCGAGCTTCATCGTCATCCATCTCCAGGCGCCCCCCGTGGCTCCTGAGACCATCAGCGCCTCCGCCGCATCGTCACGCTCCTGCTGGGATACCTCCGACAACTCGGAGAGCTTCATCGGCATCTGGAGGATCGGGTGGAGCTAGGCGACCTTCACCGGAGCACCGCCCTCTCCTCCGCAGGTGGCGGAGGACCGTTAGAGAAGAAGAAGCAGCAACCGGTCGATCATCTGATCGAACGGTCCTCGCCTCGCCACGCGTCCCCTCGCCGCCCTTATCCTCGACCGTTAATCACACCTCAGATCGGACGACGCTCCAGCCGCCACGCGTCTTCATCGACATCCCTTGGATCCATCTTGATCCAAGGGCCTTCAGGCCGCCACGTCTCCTTATCCGAGCCTCGGCCTCCAAGCCTAGGCTCGGGTGACCCGAAGCTGGACCGAGGCTGGTCCGAACCTCCAGAGGACCCGAGCCTCAATCCGAGCCTCCGACGCCCTCCGAACCTAGGTCGCCCCACGTGAGGAGCACGTGCGGCCTGGGTTATTTGCACAGACACCCCTGAAGCTTTCAGAAATTGCAAAAAGGTCCCTGTGAAGCAGACACCACGTGAGGAGCACGTGTCTCGTGGAAAAATTGCATAGAAGTCCTGCATGCTATCGGTAATTGCATTTTAGTCCCTGTCAGCATATTTAATTGTTGAAATTTTAATTTCCAGTATTGCATTTACGCCCTTGTGTTTGCACGTGTCCCTAGAGTGCATTTTTCATCATTTTGAGATTCTAAAAATTGCATGTTGTTGGAAATTTTGTCCTCTATCTATTAGAACACGTGTTTGATTTTTGTTGGCTTGCTTGAATTATTTATAAATTAAATGGTTCATTTGTGACATATTTTGCCCAGTGATGCCTTTTGATTTTTAGTTAATTATCTGTGCCTTCAAAAATCACCAAAAATTCACAGTAGCTTAAGGACATCATTTTTAACACTCCATAAAAATTTCATATCATTTGCACGCATAACGAGGCCTAAATAAATAGTTTAGTGATTTTCTTGAATTAATTTTAATTAATTCATTTCACAGTAAATTTAAGTTCTGTTAATTTTCCTAGGTCCCTGATCATTAGACCCTCCTAGGATAATTTTAGTTCTTGGAAAAATTGTGATTTGATATTTATTAAAAATTAAACACTGAAAATCACTCTGTCTGTTTATTTAATTCACTGAAAAATTATTTTGAGTCGAAAAATTCCAAAAACATTAGTGTTGGTCATTTTCATCATACATAATCGTCTGGCCAATTTTCATTATTTTTGGACTTCGTTTGATACATCAATTAAATTTAAAGTTAAATTGGCTAAGATTTGTCTGCATATGTCTGCATAAGAAATAAAAAGACCAAAAAAATTGACCCTCGAACATCAACACTTGAAAATTGCTGTGATCCGCCTAAGGAGACAGTTGCCTCCCTGAGATCGACCTTGGACTCCACCAAGTAAAAAAATATCACCGCTTAAAATTGACCAAAATCTGTCTGAAGTGGTTTTTGATTAATCTCTCGTATCCGACTGCAACGAACACTTAACATTAATTTGGAACTTTAATGTGCCCGAATTAAGTAAGGGTGCGGGAGGCGTATCAAAATGGCGCCGTTGCCGGGGAGGCACGGCTTAGGTTAATTTTAGCATATTTTTGAAGTGTTTGATTTCTAATCCCCGGGTAGTCTGACCCCCGGTTTTTCTTGTAATTATTTCTCTTATTTGTTTTCTTTTTGCATTATTTTTGGTGTCACTCTCTGACCTCTATTTCATTTTTGTGCGAGGACCGCGAGGAGTCGGCGACGCTTCAAGGACTTAGCATTTAAAGTGTGTTGAGAGAAAGAGAGGCATTGTACTTTTTATTTTATTTTTCTTTTGCATTATTTCCAGCGGTTCCCGTTTGGGAGCTCGCGCGTGTAAATATAGTGGAAACCGTGTCCCGTGTGCTGTGTGGGTGATTGGTAATTTAGCTTGCACTAGCGGCTCCTCGAGCCAATCTAGGACTTGTTTGTGCTCGTAATCAATAGGACCACACAACACACATAAAAGACGCACCTAGACCGCAGGACTTAGTTCAAATTAAACCGTTCTTCACGCTAATAGAACTGCCTGTCTAGGAGCGGCTTTCATTGCCTGCATTTGCATGTAGAATAAAGTTTTCAATTCTGTATTGCATCCTGCATCAACAAGCGAAGGGATCACTGTAAGTACTCTTTACTTAGCATACGCATCATTGATTTCAACTTGCATCGGCTTTTCTCGATTTCCCCCTCTGATTTTTCTCACTTAAATTAAAAAGGAAATTGGGACTGTACGATAGGCGTGCTTTGTGGTGATTAATTACAGTGATAACCTAACTTTAAAACCGGCACTGCTAACAGTATTGACCAATAAAAGAGAATAAAAACTGAAAATTGTTTGCGGGAGACTAATCCCCGACCTTGTTTTCAGGCTGAGTGAGGTTACCTGAGTGTGTGTGAACACCCTAAGGTAGAGCCCAAATCCCCGTCTTCCATATCACGTTCTAACTGATCCTAGCAAATATCACGAGCCGGATATTTTCAGATTCTTTGACTAGTACCAAGTAGCCTCCGCCTGTCTCAGGTAGATAGGGGCGAAATTGCGGTACTTCGCGACAAGCTGCCAGTAACCCCCCGGGGTGAAGTTCCGGCCTTGTCAGCCTCCGCTTGCTTGCAGGTAGATAGGGGCATGGTCACTGAATCCATCGGCTTGGGATAGGAGCGAAGAAAGGAAGGAGCGGCGGTATCTTAGACGACAGGATAAACAGGGAAGACGCATCCGGCTTTGAGCCGACTTCCCTCTAGGCCGCGTAATCCTTGCTAGATTTGCTTGAAAATCACACTTAAAAACTACAAGATAAATTGGACTCAACTTTGAGTCCTTCACTGTGTTGAGTGTGAATCCTGGGTCTTGGATTGATCTTGTGCTTGCTTCAGGTAGGAGTTAGATCCTATCTTCTTCTAGCTTCACCAAGATGAGTGACTGGGGAGATCTCGACGCACAGTTCACTGATCTCTCTATGAGTCCCCCAAGTAACTCGTCTTTCTCGGTCCGAGCGCACCTTGGACCACCCAGGACTCATGACCCTCTTGAGTCCTGGTTCCCTCCTGCTCAGGGTGGTTACTCTCAAACCAACCCTTTTATCTCCTCTGAGATTACCGAGGAAGACCATTGCCTCGGTAATCCCTTCCTTGATTCACCCTCTAACACCGACCTTATTTTCCAATCCCCAGAACTAGAGGGAGAAAAGCCGCCAAGGATGCCGCCCGATGAGGACCAGATGAGACAGATTCTTAGACGCCTTGCTGAAGCCGAACAGAAAAATGCTGATCTCACTGCACGAATGGGGCAGATAATAGTAGCTGAAGGGATCGACCGACCAATGGTCGATACCTACAACCCGGCGGAGAACGAGATCCAAAATTGGCTAGCACCTGCAGTTCCCGACCAGGCATTCGAGCTGAAGCCCCACTTCCTTAGCCTGCTGCCGAAGTTTAACGGAAACCTCAATGAAGAGCCTTACACTTTCCTCCGTGACTTCGAACTAGTCTGCAACAATCTTAGCCATCCCAATGTTGGCCAAGATTATATCCGGCTGAAGGCCACCCAGTTTGCCTTAGGAGATAAGGCTACACATTGGCTGAAAAACCTAGGGGTGGTATGTACTACCTGGATGCAGTTCAAGGACCTCTTCTTGAAGAAATTCTACCCACTCAGTAGAACCAATCAGATGCGAACAAAGATTGCTAGCTTCGCCCAAAAACCCTGCGAACCGTTCCACGAGGCTTGGGACAGGTTCAATGACTTAGTACAGAAATGCCCATGCCACGGCATTTCTAAGGCGATCCTAGTCCAAACCTTGTTCTGCGGTCTAACCCCAGAGATGCAGGGGTTAGTCAGTGCCTCCTATGGAGGAAGCTATCTGAACAAGAACGAACACGCCGTGTGGAAAATCCTAGAGCAGATGGCAGAAACCGGCAGGTCACAGGCCACAAGGGCCTATCAGTTGTCTCCCTCGATTCTATCCAATGAGACAACTAGAAGGACTGTTGCAGATCTGACTGAGGACCTCATCCCCAGCATGGGGATGATTGCAGACAAGCTTACCATGGTCGAGCAGATCCACAAGAGAGTCGCGGAGATGGAGTCTCTTTCGAGCCTTCCCAAGAAGGTGGAGGAACTCTCTGAAAAGGTAGCCAAGATTAAGCTACCTACCCCTTCTGCACCACCTGTACCTGTACATCGAGTCCATCTTGTACAGGAACAGACACCGGGGTCTCAGAGCAGCTGGGATCAGACTTACACCCAGCAGAACCATCATGCACCCCCACCAGTGGAGACAGAGTACGAGGAGCCTCCGCCCGTTTACGAGATCAACGGGCTCTGGTATAGCCGTGACCCACTAGTCCGGCAAATCGAGATGGGGAAGGATCAGGCACACCGCCCAACCCCAGTCTACCAGGAGACCAGGCCCGTCACAATCCCGCGATACCAGTCCAGGGCAGAACAGGGGTACCAGCCGCAGCAGCGCACCTACCAGCAGGGGCCAGCACCGCCCCATCAGCAGCAGTATCGGCACGGCCAGCAGGGCCAGTTCAGGACCGCATCCACTCAGCAGCCAGCCCAGCCCACCGAATTGGAGTCCCTCACCTTGGCGATCCAGACCCTGTCTGATAGGGTACAGCAGATGCAAAATGACTACCTGGACATGAGAACCGACATCAATCGGGTCTCTCGTGCTCAGGACCAACAAATGGCGCCTAGGACTCCAATTCCCGCACAGGTTCAGGCCAACCCAAACAGCATTCAGCAGGGCCAGAACCGACCCCGAGATCAGGTATACTATTCAGATAATTATCTATCTGAACATGAGATCCTTTCGTATGATAATGTTAACCATATGTCCCTCAGGAGCGGAAGGACCGTGACCATACCTGATCGGGCACGGGCGCAAAAAGAAGGAACCTCCGAAACTCTACCTGAGGAGAATTCGGAGGAAGTAGAGGAGGAGCATCACCACCGTCACCGCCAGCAGAAGAAGAGGACATCTGAGTTCTCGAAGCACCATCCCCGCAGTCATCCAGAGTCTGACGACACCGATGAGCCCGCACCTCCATCTGAGGAGGACCAGCCAGAAGAAGCGGAAGAAGCATCACCGGTTTCGCCCAAGCATTTTCCTTTTTGTCAGAGTCAGAGTCAGAGTCTGTATAAAAGTCCGAGTCAGAGTCCTGTTCAGAACTCAGTTTCAGCAGCTAATGAAGATATTTCAGTTCCAGAACCTGAGTTAATAATCCCTTTCCCCCAAGCTCTCAAGGGTGGGAAGAAGAAAAACAAAAAAATCCAAAAAGATGACCCTGAGATGGCTGAGTTTTGTAACAAACACATCAAGGTCACAATCCCCTTTGACAAGTTCGTGGAAATGACTCCTGCATTCCAAAAATACCTTAAGGTGAGATGCACACCTAGTAGGGTTAGCAGGAAGACCAAAAGCCGTGTTGAGAAACACGTCCTATCAGTAGCCACGACTTGTGCAATAAAGAACTCGTTTCCTCGGAAACGAAGAGACATGGGTGCACACTATGTAGTGAGTCATGTTGATGACATCGCGTTTGCACGCACTCTCCTGGACAATGGTTCCTCGATCAATTTGATGCCCACAGCCCTCTATGAGCGGCTCAATCTCGGACCTCTTAGGAAATCTAGAGCAATTCATCAGTTTGCAGACAAATCCACTAAGAGGTCCCAAGGAGAGTTAAGGAACATTGTGATCAAAGTCGAGGGGCAAGAATACATGGTGGACTTCACTGTCATCGATATGGAAACCCCTCGTAATTGGAGAGATTCCCAGATCATTTTGGGTAGGCCCTTCCTCAGAACAGCAGGGGCCTTATTCGATTATAAGAATGGGAAAATTCAGTTCCAAACTCCAGGCGGAGATGAGGAACTTGAGATGAAGCAAACAAGATGGCAGAGACCGGACTCCGAATCCAGCACAGAATACTCTTCTCTCGAAACAGACTGGGAGCATGTAGACTTAGTTGGGCCATGGAGACAGAACCCAGCCAGCACCGATATGTCCATCTCCTTTGAAGATGATCCAGTGCATGAGTCAGTCTGCGAGATCCTCAGGAACGAGTACAGCTCTGAGCCTGCATCGCCCTACATCTTCGATGACATAGAGGCCCAGGTGGGCCTGTCAGTCCTTACATCCTTAGGACAATCGGAAGATGAGGATGATGAGTCGGACGAGGCGTTTGCCGATTGCATGGAGACCTTTGACGATCCGACTCCAGAACCAAGCTTGGTGGCAGCCACTACAGAACAGGATCCAGCCACTTCCAACACCGAACCAGATCAGATTGAGCCAGACTTCTTAGACGATCATACCATCCCTGAGCTCAAACCTTTACCCACAACCCTGAAGTATGCCTTCCTTGCGGGCCAAGACAAGAAATTTCCGGTCATTATCAATTCGCAATTGACCGAGGAGCAGGAATCTCGCTTGCTAGAGATCCTGGAGAAGAACCGCAAGGCAATAGGCTGGAGCATTTCCGATCTCCACGGGATAAATCCCGCTCTGTGTTCGCACCATATATATTTGGAGAACGAAGCCAAACGCTCTCGTGAATTCCAACGTCGGTTGAATCCAAATCTACGAGAGGTCGTGAAGAAAGAGATAGAAAAATGGTGCGACGCGGGTTTCATTTACCCAATCTCCGACTCTAAGTGGGTGGCCCCAATCCATGTTGTCCCGAAAAAGTCGGGAATTCAGACGACCACCAACGAGGATGGAGAGGAGATCGTGACAAGAGTACCCACGTCGTGGCGCGTCTGTGTGGATTACAGACGCCTGAATGCTGCGACGAAGAAGGATCATTTCCCCCTACCGTTCATTGATCAGATCCTAGAAAGATTAGCGGGGAAAGAATTCTTCTGCTTCCTTGATGGGTTCTCGGGCTACAATCAAGTAGCCATAGCTCCAGAGGACCAGGAAAAGACCACGTTCACATGCCCCTTTGGTACCTATGCTTTCAGGCGCATGCCTTTTGGGCTATGCAATGCTCCAGGTACTTTTCAAAGGTGCATGATTGCTGTATTCGCCGAAATGGTCGGCGAATTCCTGGAAGTCTTCATGGATGACTTCTCGGTCTACGGCGACTCTTTTGATTCCTGTCTTAGGAATCTGGACCGAGTCCTCAAAAGATGTTGTGAGGTCAATCTGGTGCTCTCCTGGGAGAAAAGTCACTTCATGGTGACGGAGGGCATAGTGTTGGGGCATGTCATCTCCAAGAGAGGAATGGAGGTTGACCCTGCCAAGGTGGACGTGATCAGACGACTCCAGCCACCAACCAACGTACGGCAGTTGCGGTCGTTCCTCGGGCATGTCGGATTTTATCGAAGATTTATCAAAGATTTCTCTAAGATTGCCCGACCGCTAACTGAGCTTTTAGGCAAAGACGCGGAGTTTATTGTCGATCACAAGTGTCTTGAGGCCTTTAAGCTGTTACAAGGAATGATCATGGACGCACCCATCTTACAAGCCCCAGATTGGTCTCTCCCTTTTGAGATCATGACGGATGCCTCAGATTATGCTGTTGGGGCCGTATTGGGACAAAGAAGAGATGGCGTCCCGTTTGCAATTCACTACGCAAGCAAAGTGCTTGATTCGGCTCAGCGTAACTATACAGTTACCGAAAAGGAAATGCTTGCGGTAGTGTTTGCCTTGGACAAATTCAGATCTCATTTAATCGGATCCAAGGTAACTGTGTTCACAGACCATACGACACTACGATACTTGATGGAGAAGAAGGACGCGAAGGTGCGTCTTCTTCGTTGGATTTTACTTCTCCAGGAGTTTGATTTGGACATCCGTGATAAATCTGGAAAGAAGAACGTAGTAGCCGACCATCTCTCTCGTCTCGAAAATCTTAATACTTCCGAGGTTTCCCCAATTCGAGACACCTTCCCCGACGAGTCGATTTTTGTTATCGACTCACTCCCATGGTACGCCAATATCGTGAACTATCTTGTCTCCAAGAAAGTTCCCGAGGATTGGCCCAAGAGCCAAATCGACCGACTGAAATCGGACGCTAGACACTACCATTGGGAGGATCCGATCCTTTTCTTTGAAGGACCGGATTGTGTCTGGAGGCGTTGTATTCCTCAGGAGGAATACCAGAGTGTCCTTTCTTTATGCCATAGCTTAGAGGCAGGAGGACACCACTCCGGGAAGAGGACCGCATGGAAGGTACTTCAGTGTGGTTTTTACTGGCCGACTCTGTTTCGCGATGCCACCGCCTTCGCGAAGTCGTGCCCAGTTTGCCAGAGAATGGGAGGAACCGTTGGTTCCAAGGATGAGATGCCAATGCAGCCGGTCATCATTTGTGATGTCTTTGACGCCTGGGGCATCGATTTCATGGGCCCATTTCCTGTCAGCCACGGATTCGAATACATCCTTCTTGCGGTTGACTATCTGTCCAGATGGGTGGAGGCTATCCCGACCCGAGCCGCAAACAGCAGGACTGTCTGTAAATTTATCAGAGAGCACATAATCTCTAGGTTCGGGATCCCCAAAATGATGATATCAGACGGGGGTAGCCACTTTGTGAATCGGGAGGTGAAGAAACTCCTGAAGGACTACGGCATCGAACACCGTGTCGCAAGTCCTTACCACCCACAAACCAATGGTATGGCTGAGGTGTCGAATAGGGAAGTGAAAACCATATTGCAAAAGCTTGTCCGCCCAGACAGGAAGGACTGGTCTCAGATCTTGGATCAAGTCCTCTGGGCGTATAGGACGGCTTACAAGACATCGTTAGGCACCTCCCCATTCCGAATGGTATTCGGAAAGCCGTGCCATTTGCCCGCAGAGTTAGTGCACAAATCAGAATGGGCAATAAAAAAGGTCAACTGGAACACACACCTAGGCCGGAAACAAAGAGACATGGATCTGAATGAGCTTGTGGAAGTCAGAAACCGAGCATACGACAACAGTGTGGTGTACAAGGACAAAGTAAAGCGTTGGCATGATAGATATATCAGACGAAAGACCTTTGTTCTTGGACAGAAGGTATGGTTGTTCAATGCTAGGCTGAAGATTTTCCAAGGTAAGTTGAAGTCTAAGTGGACGGGACCATTTGTTGTCCGTACGGTGCATGATAGTGGATGTGTCGAGATCTCAGATCTCGCAGATGACGCACCGACATTCCTAGTGAATGGACAGCTGTTGAAACACTTCGTCGAATCCAATGAGAAGGTAGTCCATGTCGAGGAGATTGTATTCATGCGCGAGACAAATACAGCAGATTCACATCAAGCCGCGTATGAGACCTTGCAGCAGTGAATTCCAGCCATCCGCAGCATCTCGAAAGATTCAAACCGACTCATCTGTATATATCATCATTCTTGTACAACCTACCCTTTCTCCCGCGACTTTAGTAACCCATCTCCTCCTCATCAGATCACTATCTTGGACTATACTTAGGATAACCAGATCCTAAGTATAGGGGGAAGGGTCACCTAAGTCGGTTCACTGTACATTCTCCAGATCACATTGGTCCTCATACTCATTTCCTACCTATACTTAGGCTGACCTAAGCCTAAGTATAGGGGGGACCGATGCCCGCATTGTACACTCATCCATTACCCCTCTTTCCCTCGTCCGCCCCATTTCTATTCTTCTTCTACACTTAAGCTGTCAGAGCCTAAGTTTAGGGGGGCGAGACGACTTCTATACTTTCTATTCCTCTTCGGCTCTTCTACGCTTAGCACGAGCTATGTCTTTTTCTTCGCTCTTCGTGCTCTGAGGACATAGCACACGCTAAGTATAGGGGGGCGTGTATATATTACATATATACTTTACCCATAGCTCGTACTTTCGCGTATTTTTGTATATATTTTACAATAATTACGGGTGGGTAACAAATAAAAAAAAATTTTAAAAATAGGCTTCTTATTTACTCGTGCATATCATCTCCGCATAGAAAAGTATAAAGAGTCTTGCATTTTCATAGCATGACATCTCATCTCATCTGCATATCTTTGCATATGCAAAGTGAAAAGCTAGTGGGTTCTGGACCAAGTTATGAGTAGATATTGAGGATGGACTTGATTTGACCTTAATCCACCTAATTCCAGAGGAACCTTACAGGAACTGGAGTTAAGATTTCTCAGGTCAAGTGACTTAATTCTTTGAGTCCGCATGTCTATATTCACATGTCATCTTGATTAGTCTAAGTAGAATATCTCGTGCGTACGCAGGATTCTTTTAGATAATGACCTAACTTGGACAAGCACTATGCACGTAGCTCTTCACTGATGAGGTGGTGAGGTGGTAGAATCCTTTAACTTGGAGTAGCACATGGGTGGAAACATCCGTCCTCCTCTAGGGAGGGAAGTGCGTCTCAACCTAGTCTAGTGGTGTTGACATCTAAGGACAGGGTGCTGTGGGTTGCAATAATGCTTCAAAAGAGGGATAGTCTACTGACTCAAGAGGAAAAACTCCTGATGTACATGCTGCTTTCGAAAAAAAAAATTGCAAAAACTCCAAAAAATCAGACAGGTTCAAGAAAAAAATAAAATACCTGTCGGAGCCTGTATACTAGTAAAGAAATGCAGCTGGATGACTTGGCTACACTGGTCAGGCATCCCGGGATAGGTAGCTACACTGGCTACCGTCCATTCTCTTCTCTACCCCCTCCTCTTGAGTTGGTCGCACTTGAACTTAGAAGGGAATACCCCGCTCCTCGAGGAAAGAGTTACTATACCGGGTTATTGAGTTACCTTGTTAGAGGAGGCTGGTTCCGAGCCATTTCTGATGTGGAGAGTTACAAATCACTTACACAGTACAAGTAAGAATCATAGTCATCAGAAATTTGCGTTTGAGGATTTGTTCTGACCTGACTATTGAGGCGTCTTGAATAGAAGACTTGTGGAACTTGAAGTCTGTTAGGTCTTAAGTCCAGGTCCAAATAAGGTTCCGCCACACAATTAATCCAAAGTTTGAGTCAGGCTCCATTTTTCAACTTTTGTTCATGACCTTGGTATGGAACCCAAAATCATTTCACTCTTGCATTTCATTTTAGTTGCTCGGGGACGAGCAAGGTTTAAGTATAGGGGGTTGATGAATCTGTGATTCATCACATCAAAAGTCAAAAATAGAGCCTTGTTCCCGAGAAAATAGAGGCATATTTCCTTTTATCTTGCATAAATAACACTCATGCATGCATCCATAATTCATGCATTTTAGCAGCTCATCTGCATTTAAATAAGAAGCCAAAAATCCCCTGTAAAATACCTCTTCATCAAATAACTTCTTCTCTCTATATATATATATTCCTTAATAATAGAGGGAAGAATGCCAAAAAAAATCACCCTTGTAAAATAGCCCAAACATCCTGAGAACCCTTGTAAAGCCCTCATACAAGCCCCTAATTAGGTCTACTCACTCCTAGAATACTTCTTATTAAAAGACCTTCAAAATGAGACTAATTTCATTGAAATTGGAGCTTGTTTGAGAAACTTGGGTTTTTGGGTCATTTTGTATACTACATATGCATATTTATGTATCTTTGTATTTATGTATCATATTTGACCTCATTTCCGTCTTTGGTCAACATGAAACTTGTAGATCTCATCAAGATCTACAATTTTCATGTTTTGAGTTTTTCCAAATTCGGCTTCCTCTTCTTCCTACACGTGTTTCTTCCTCCAACCATTCACAGCAGGCCACGTGGCGCCCTCTGATTGCGCCACGCGGCCCGCTGCCCTTCGCCTCGTCCGCCCTCGCCTTCCGCCGTTGGATGGTCGTCCTGATCCAACGGCCTAGCCGCTACCACGTACACCCTTCACATTGACCGTCGGATCAAAGCCCCCGCCTCATATCCATCGTCCGCTCGCGCCTTAATCTCATCACGCCACGTGGCAGCGCGTGCGCCCTTCGATAGCGCCTTCATCTCTTCATCTGCGCCGTTAGCCCCGCAGGCACCTAGACCACACGATTGAACACCCGACTCCCATCTCAGCCATCCATCAGTACCGAGCCCTTAGCACACCACGTGGCGCTCGCTACGCCCTCGGATCGCCACGGCCAGATCTTCATCCAGCCGCTCATCTCGCTTCGATCACCACCGTTGGATCACAAGATCCAACGGTGGAGACTTCGTCTCCTACCTCGGGTGCCCCTCTCTCCCACGATCTCTGCCTTGCGGGAGGGGCACCCCCTTCCTATTCTTGGCAGCGCTCCTTCCACCGTCGCCGAGATCCACAACCTCCACGATGGCCCCCACTCATCCCTTATCCTCGCCAGCTACTCCGTCAGCCACGTCAACCTCCAGCTCTCTCCCACGAACTCCATAAACCTCGCCCCATCTCCATTCCAGCCGTAACCTTCATCCTTTAAATACCCCCTCTCCGGCCACATTCTTCGCCATCCGCCACTCCAGGGAGGTCCCTCGAGCTCCAAGCTTCCTGTTGGTGACAGCAATTGGTCGATTTGTCGAGCGACGACAGAGATCTAATTCCGGCGAGATCCACGGCTACCTCCGCCGTGCCGCAGCCTCCCTCGAGCAGCTGCTAGAGCTCGGGACCTTACCGATCCCTTGAGCGACGACCTGGAGCTCAAAGCTGAGCCCCAATCCCCAGGTAACTCCCTCCATCCATGCTCCAATCTTCTTCTTCTTTTTCTTGGATTTTCTCCGCTTTTATTCGCCGTCATCAGCCATCTTCGCGCCTCCTAATCACTCCGACGAGCTTCGTGTTGAAGCTCTGATCCTCGCGGGCCTCTCTACACCTTCAGACACTCTACTTCACCAGCCATCGACCTTCAGCTCCGCCACCTGGCCGGAG
Organism: Ottelia alismoides; assembly: GCA_037367405.1. Taxonomy (NCBI): domain Eukaryota; kingdom Viridiplantae; phylum Streptophyta; class Magnoliopsida; order Alismatales; family Hydrocharitaceae; genus Ottelia; species Ottelia alismoides. The sequence goes on along the minus strand of JAZKJV010006041.1, from coordinate 548,783 downwards.
CTCCGTCACCCGACCACCTCCCTTCGCCTCAGGCCTCGCCGATCACTCCACTCTCCTCCACGAACACCTGCACGCTTCGGCTACCTCTTCTAACCCCTGCAGGATCTCATTCCTTCATTGGCCGGAGCTTCACCGGAGACAACTTCGAGCTTCATCGTCATCCATCTCCAGGCGCCCCCCGTGGCTCCTGAGACCATCAGCGCCTCCGCCGCATCGTCACGCTCCTGCTGGGATACCTCCGACAACTCGGAGAGCTTCATCGGCATCTGGAGGATCGGGTGGAGCTAGGCGACCTTCACCGGAGCACCGCCCTCTCCTCCGCAGGTGGCGGAGGACCGTTAGAGAAGAAGAAGCAGCAACCGTTCGATCATCTGATCGAACGGTCCTCGCCTCGCCACGCGTCCCCTCGCCGCCCTTATCCTCGACCGTTAATCACACCTCAGATCGGACGACGCTCCAGCCGCCACGCGTCTTCATCGACATCCCTTGGATCCATCTTGATCCAAGGGCCTTCAGGCCGCCACGTCTCCTTATCCGAGCCTCGGCCTCCAAGCCTAGGCTCGGGTGACCCGAAGCTGGACCGAGGCTGGTCCGAACCTCCAGAGGACCCGAGCCTCAATCCGAGCCTCCGACGCCCTCCGAACCTAGGTCGCCCCACGTGAGGAGCACGTGCGGCCTGGGTTATTTGCACAGACACCCCTGAAGCTTTCAGAAATTGCAAAAAGGTCCCTGTGAAGCAGACACCACGTGAGGAGCACGTGTCTCGTGGAAAAATTGCATAGAAGTCCTGCATGCTATCGGTAATTGCATTTTAGTCCCTGTCAGCATATTTAATTGTTGAAATTTTAATTTCCAGTATTGCATTTACGCCCTTGTGTTTGCACGTGTCCCTAGAGTGCATTTTTCATCATTTTGAGATTCTAAAAATTGCATGTTGTTGGAAATTTTGTCCTCTATCTATTAGAACACGTGTTTGATTTTTGTTGGCTTGCTTGAATTATTAATAAATTAAATGGTTCATTTGTGACATATTTTGCCCAGTGATGCCTTTTGATTTTTAGTTAATTATCTGTGCCTTCAAAAATCACCAAAAATTCACAGTAGCTTAAGGACATCATTTTTAACACTCCATAAAAATTTCATATCATTTGCACGCATAACGAGGCCTAAATAAATAGTTTAGTGATTTTCTTGAATTAATTTTAATTAATTCATTTCACAGTAAATTTAAGTTCTGTTAATTTTCCTAGGTCCCTGATCATTAGACCCTCCTAGGATAATTTTAGTTCTTGGAAAAATTGTGATTTGATATTTATTAAAAATTAAACACTGAAAATCACTCTGTCTGTTTATTTAATTCACAGAAAAATTATTTTGAGTCGAAAAATTCCAAAAACATTAGTGTAGGTCATTTTCATCATACATAATCATCTGGCCAATTTTCATTATTTTTGGACTTCGTTTGATACATCAATTAAATTTAAAGTTAAATTGGCTAAGATTTGTCTGCATATGTCTGCATAAGAAATAAAAAGACCAAAAAAATTGACCCTCGAACATCAACACTTGAAAATTGCTGTGATCCGCCTAAGGAGACAGTTGCCTCCCTGAGATCGACCTTGGACTCCACCAAGTAAAAAAATATCACCGCTTAAAATTGACCAAAATCTGTCTGAAGTGGTTTTTGATTAATCTCTCGTATCCGACTGCAACGAACACTTAACATTAATTTGGAACTTTAATGTGCCCGAATTAAGTAAGGGTGCGGGAGGCGTATCAATGACATATCCACAGCAGTGGCAGCATCAAAAGATTCAGACGATGCCCCCAAAAACTGTTTATCTGATTTTCTTCTTTTCTTATTTTCTTCTTCTGCATTTTTGTATCAAAAAGTGCTGCTCCTTTTTGTCAGTATTCTATATTTAGGACGTACTTTGTCCTAAGTATAGGGGGGTGTGCACCAAGAGTTCTTTTATTCTTTGATCCTCTCCATTGTCTCCTCTTCTTGTCTATACTTAGGAGTATCTTAACCTAAGTATAGGGGGAGACAATCTGAGTACGATCTGTGTATTCCCACCCTTGACCCTCCCTGCTTACTGTACAGTCTATTATACTTAGGATTACTTGATCCTAAGTATAGGGGGCACGATCAACTTCTCATTCGTTCATTTCTTATTCATATATTCTTTAGACTTGTCTATACTCAGTACGAGTTATGTCTACTTTTTTCTCCTCGTCCTATGAGGACATGGCTCAAGCTAAGTATAGGGGGGCCGTATATACTATGTATATACTATAAGCCATAACTCATACTGGAAAATAAAACATCACTTCAAGCTAAAAAGTAATGTAAAAAGTAGTTATATAATAATAAAAGATGATTGTGAGCTCCTCAGACTCTTTGTACTTACACTGATTAATAAGTCAGGAAAAGCATTTTGCGCAAAATGTTTTCGTTGGAAAATCTTTTAAAAAAAATTTTGCTTGAAAAATAGGGTGTACAAGTATTCAACCTTTGTAAATAAGTTTCGGTTGTAAAATTTATTTTCTTTGAGTGAAATAAAAATGTGTGACATTTTGTTTGCAAAATGATTGAAAATTTTGGTTGTCAAATTGTTTTGAAAAATCTTTCTATTCTATGTGAAAAAACCTTTGTAAAAATCATTTCCAAATGGGTGTACATGTTTGTAAAATTGTTTTGGACTATATTCTTCAAAATCTTTTGAAAATGATTCTCGAATAAGTCTGAGGAGTCTGCACAAAAATCTCTCATACAAAAATATGCAATAATCCCAAATATAACTAATAAGAGCCTAAACCATGTTGTACATAAAAGATAGTTTTTCTTTGTATATACTGATTAATAAATCAGGTTAAATACCTTTACAACATGATTTGAAAAATAGTGTGAACCGTTTGGAAAACTTGTTGTGACATGTTTTCAACCTGTGTAAAGTTGCTTTGTTTGAAAAATGTTTTCTTTGTGTGGAATAAAGGATTTCAAAACCTATGTGCAAATGTTTTGGAAAATGTTTGTAAAACCTATTGTGGAAAATGTATATAGTGTGAAAAATCTTTGCAAAAATAGTTTTCAAATGTCTGTAAATGCTTGTAAAAATTATCGTGTACTATAGTTTGCAAAAATTCTTTTCAAAATAAATCTAAGAAATAAAAGCATCATTACAAATACATGTAAATCGTAAATAAAGTACATAAAATTCTTTCTGTATAAAAAGATAACCTGAATAAATTACTTCATTAAAACTTGTAAAGTCTTTAAAAATTGTGTAAATAAAGCGGAACGCCCGTGTAAATAATTGTATGTACTTTTTGCATAGCTTTTTATCTGCAAAAACTCTTTGTGTAAAAAGATTCTTTGATTCTTGTAAATTCTTTGTGAAAAATTGCATCATTCATTGTGCATAGCATAAGCATACCATTCATATTCTTTTTGAGTGAGCTTGATGATTGAACCAGTCCAATAAAGTCATAAAATTGGAGCTTGGTTAGACCTTACCGCACTTAACTACACTAGAACCTTATGGGAATTAGATTTAAGGTACTTCAGGTCTATGCAGACTTAATTCTTTGAGAAATCAGGGCTGGGTTCAAGTCACCTCAACTGACTAACTAGAGCTTTTAGAGACACACGCATGACTCTTGTCGATCGTGACCTAACTTGGACACTTGCACCTTTTACTTGGCTCAACTCAGTTAAAGTGGTGAGGGGATTGGATTTGCCAGTCTGAGACGCACACGGGTGGAACAATTCGTCCTCGTCTAGGGAGGGAAGTGCACCCCAACCGGGTCTAGTAGCCATGAGGTCTAACGACAGGAGAGTGTGGGTTGCAATAAAGCTTCAAAAGAGGGATAGTCTACTAGCTCAAGAGGAAAAAACTCCTTATGTAAATGCTGCTATGAATAGTATGTAAAAAAAATGGTCAGGCCTGTACAAAAATAAAATGCCTGCAAAGTATGTACATATGTTGTAAAGCCAATAAGCAAGCTTGAGTTCCAAAAGCAAAAATGTGAGCCTGCAGCTGGATGACTTAACTACACTGGTCTTGCATCCTCGGATAAGAAGCTACACTGTCTACCGTCCATTCTTCTCTTCACCCCCTCCACTTGAGCTGGTTGCCACTTGAACTTAGCAGGGAATACCCCGCTCCTCGAGGAAAAAGCTGTTGGATTGGGTTATCATTGGGTTGTCATTCTGGAGAAGTCAGTTCCTTTGTCATTTCAGTTGGGGAGAGCCACTCTCACTTACACTGCACAAGTAAGCTTCATAGTTATAAGGGTTTGCGTATGATGTAGACCAGTTCTGACCAGGCTATTGAGGTGGGTTGAACCGAGTTTTGTGACTCTCGAAGGTTGTTGTGTTTTAAAGCTGGTTCCCGACTAGGTTCTACACACATCCACACCCGAGGTCTAGCAAAAGCTCCAAATTTGATTTTGTAAGGACAGATATTGCACAGAAAGCAACCGTATTCACTCTATCCTTCTTCCATTCTTTTTTTCTTTTCTTCTGATTCTTTATTCTTTTTGAACTTATTGCATAAGTATTTGCTAGGGACTAGCAAAGTCAAGTATAGGGGGGTGATGAATCTCCATTTCATCACCTTTATTCTATCATTTTGGCCATAAAAACCCCAGCAAATGCATGTAAATAGCATTAAGTTGTCTATAAAAGCATTCATTATTTGTCGCATTCATTGTACATAGAATAAGATTTTTAATGCCAAAAATATAGAATAAAGAGAAAAAAAGAAAAAGCTATAAAATATTGCAAATATTTTATGACCCGAACCCCGAGACCAAGGCCAGCATGGAATTGGTCGACAAGGAATAAAGTAGGGGGAAATAATGGTCAATAGTACAAGAAATACCTCATTTATTTATTCATTTATTTATGAATTTTTTGACACCTATTTTGTATATAATTATTCATTCATCAAATAGAGAAACTTTGTACATGAAAGTTGTAGATAATAATGTAAATAAAAATACAAAATTGAGTTTGTATAAAAATGATACGCAATGTACATTTTACACACAGAATAAAAAGCCAAAATCTCAACTTCACAGACCCATATCTTGCAAATAAAAACTCAAAATCACCCAAAATCTTTAATTGTATATATCTCTTCAAGAAGTATTTAATAAAATTGGTTTCATAATTTTTGGAGTTCATCTGTGAAAGTTAGGTTTTTGGCCTTCATTGTGCAATCTGCCTGATTAAAATATTCAATTTATTCATTGTTCATTATTTTTACAAAATTATATTTTTATAATTTTGTAAATAATGTATATAATACATGTACATATTGAAATTAGAATAAAACCAAAAAGAATTTGTAAAATGAAATAAGTCTATGCAAGATATAGGCAAAATACCTATGTTAAGTATGTACATAAATAAAAGGGAAAGCATTCTTTAATTATTTTATTCTTTCATATTTTTAAAATATTGTAAATATTACATATAATATATCAAAAATACAAATCCAAAATAAAAACCAATAAAATACATTAAATAAATAAAGTGTATATAAAATAAAGGTAAACTGCCTATAGGTATACCTACATATATATGTACCTATTTATTTAAATATGAAAATCAACTCATAAAAATTAAATAAAAATATATTCACACTCACAAAAATAAATTATAAATTTATAAAATAAGAAAATAACATAATAAAAAAATAAACAAAATAAAAATAAAAGTATATAAAATACATGTAAATACACTTAAAATTATATAATTAAAATAAACCCATAATAAAATACATCAAAAAAATAAATAAAAAACATAAATAAATACTACATTAATTAATAAACATTTTTTATTTTATAAGCAAATTCTAATAAAATCATTTATTATGTTAAATAAATCATTTTCAAATAAGTTTCCCTATTTTGTCCGTTAGCGGCCTATGTGGACCAATGAGGAGCCAGCCCTCGTTGACCTCTGGTCAACTGTCCCATCGGGACCTGGCACCTCTGAACCTTGTTGTTTCCATGACTTGCGCCATTTTTCCTGGGCGTCTCGTCCCTTATTTTCGCTCGCCGCCTTCACGAGATCTGTAGAGGGATCATCCATCTATCATGCATGCTTGTTGGATCGAGAAAATGATCATTGTACTCGCCGGAATATGGGGGCCAAGTAGGGCGCCCAGAATGTGTATAAATAAGAGCCCTCGACCTCCTCCACAAATTTGGCCAATTTACATCCACCCAAACGCCTCGAATCCGTTCCTGGGAGGTTCCTTGTGACCGGAGGAGCATTTCAGCAACGCGAATCAGCCGGAGGAGGGATCAATTTTGTCGCGGTGGAGCTCCGGCGTCCGTCCTGCTCCCTGGAGGCCCCCAGGTATAAGAGCTGTGCCTTTTATGTTCTTTAGGTAGTTTTCGATTTCTGCATTTCAATTCCGTCCTTAGTTTAGTCTTTAGATCAGTAGTGTAGCGTAATTTAGCCAAATCGAAGTTTGCCGGAGCTCCGCTCCGGCGACTTCTCCACAGTGCTTCCGACCAGTTCTAACGTCCATATACATCCCATTTCGTTCCCCATCATCTTCTCCATCTCTCGATCCCATTTGTTCGACCGAGGACCCTCTGTCCTCATGAATCGGAGCTCCACCTCCGCCGTTCTTCAGAGCTCCTCCGCTTCACTTCATCTTGCAGCCAAGCTTCAAAACCCCGGGTCGAGGAGATAGCCCTCAGTCCCCTGGTTCTTCCTGTGCAGGTATCACAGAGCACCGAGCTCCTTGGGATTCGATTTGATCCAGGAAGAGGCTCCAGGAGGTCCCGACCTTCATCGACCTCGCCTGAACTCCTTGGACCTCCAGGAGCCATGCCAAGACCACAAGCAGACGCGAGACGCCTCCAGCCACGATCAGAACATCTCAGACGCGAAGGAGAAGCCTAGAGGAGCCTGCAGTTCACGATCGAAGCTCGCCTCGCGCGAGCTTCGTCCCAGTTCTTCCAGGAGGCTCCATCGTTGTCCGATCAGGATGGCACCCCCAGATCAGGCCAGAGCCATTCGATGAAGCCCTACACCGACCGTCAGATCAGCTCGGCTGATCTAATCTCAGCCCTTCATCGGCGAAGCGGTACCGGCCGTTGGATGCGCGACGCGTGTCCAAGTGAGATCATCATCGCCGTCCACCAGCACGCACTTATGGGTAAATTGCAGACCTTCGCCCCAACTTTTTGGTATTTATTGATTATTGTTCTAAATAAAAGTTGAAGTTCAAAATAATGTGGGTATTTTGCATGGACCCCCCTGTACGTTTGTGATATTACTTTTAGGTTCAGTCCACATCACCTCACGTGTCGTCCCACGTAGGGTGGTTAAATTGCACAAGAATCCATGTATGTTTGTATATTTATCTTTAGTCCATAAAATAAAATTTCAAGTGTATTATTTTTGTGAAAATTTGCGTTTAGGACCTTGAACTTTTTGAAATTACATTTTGGTCCATGTGGGTGCGGATCACGTGTAGTCCCATGTGATGGTCAAATTGCAAGGGGGGCCCTGGCGGGTTTGCTTATTTGGTTTTAGTCCTTAAAATTGGAGAATACGTTCATATATTTTGTTGTTTTTGCACTGTAGCCCCTGCCTTTGTTTTTATTTGCAAAAATGCCCCTGTCAGGCCATATATTTTTGACTGCTTGCTCCATTTATGTCATGCATCATATTAACTTGAAAAATTCCACAAAAATCATGCCAAGATCCTGTTAACATGCACTTTCACGCCATAGTTTTGCATTTTATTTTTGTTGAAGTCTAACATTTATTAAAAATAAAAAACATGCATTTTATCTACTATCTAGCTTAGAAAATACCAAAAAATAGTAAAACACCTAGAAAAAGTCCAAAAAAATCACCTACTGTCTATTTTATCATACTTGAGTCTCAGTCCAAAAATCACAAAAAAATTCAAAAAAAAACCTTTAAAATTAAAAAACACCTTGAAACTTCAAAAAAAAATATAGAAAAATCCAAAAAATGCAAACTCAACTTCTGTAGGTTCCTTACTTTAGTATCTTTATTCTAAAATTAGTTTGGAAAACTTTTTGTGGTTGTTTGATATTTTTCATTCTTATTTTACCTTAGCCAGTGGATTATTCCCTGTTTTCCTTTATTTTGCCATTTAAAAATGTCAAAAATCTTCTGCAAAATTCCCAAAAAAGCACAAAAACAGTAAAAATTTATAAAAGACCAAAAATATTTTATTTCTGAATTTTTTGACTATTCTTGCATATTTTTATAAATATTTTAGCACCTCTTTTATTATGGAGTTTATATACTCCAATATTGAAAAAAAAAAGAAATAAAAAAATATATATAACATAAAAATTAAATATAAAATCAGAAAATTAAAAATCAAAATACAAAATTAAAAAATATATATAAATATATATAGGTATTATATTCTCTATACATAACTCTTTATGTGTGCATATATTTATATATCTATATTGTATAAATAATGTATATATATTTGAAAATATATATAAGTATAAATATTATTAAATATATATATTATAATAAAAAATAATATATAAAATCCCAAAAACCCACAAAAGAGGAATCATGCAAGGATGACTCTGATGCACATGGATTCTCTTAGGCTACTCAATTTTATTGCTCTCTGTGGTTCGACCTCTACATGCTTAGTCACTATGCATTTTTATGGTAGAGTTAATAATGTTAATTCACAATTTTGGGACGTAATTGATTTATTCTTTAATATGGGTTAATTGCTGATTAACTGGTATTTTGTGAGCGGTCGTCTCAACGACACTACATTTTGACCCTCGCGTAATTCCGCGTTATCAGTTATATGAGCTGAGACTGTCCTTCATTTCACTTCTTCCCAAGTTCTATGAGAATACTTCAGAGGAGTCATTTACCATTCTACAATAGTTCGAGATGATATGTGGTATGTCTAGTTATCTAGGAGTTTCGCAGGATGCTATATGCCTCAAGGACTTTTCCTTCACCTTAGTAGATAAGGCGCTTTACTGGTTGAGTCACTTGGTGAGGGAGATTTCTACATGGGATGATCTGAAGTCCACATTCTTGTGTAAATTTTTTCCTCTGGGACGGACAAATATGATGACGAGTCAAATCTTTAACTCGACACAACTTCCACATGAATCATGCCATGAGGCATCAGATAGATTCAATGATTTAACTGAGAGATGCCTTCATTATGAGATACCATTGAAGGTGCTTGTACATAATTACTTTGGAGGACTTTAGGCGGATACACAGGGCCTAGTGAACGCCTCATGTTGTGACAACTTTCTAAATAGGGATGTCGAGTCAGTTTGGTCTATCTTTGAGGGAATGGCAGAGAATTTACGCATTGTAGACTCCACTCGAGCCTTCTAGAAGGGTCCACGACCACCATACCACCAAGAGCATCGGAAGGTGGCACATATTTCTGATTCTGATTCACGTTCCGACATGAATTCACTAGTGATAAGGTTACACTAGTCAACGTGATTTAGAAGCAAGTTCAAGATTTACAACCGCTGCAAGAGTTGGAGAAACTCTCATCACTTCCTCAGTAGTTGAGTGATTTGACGAAGAAGGTGACCGAGCTGTAGCTTCAATACCAGCAGTCCCGCCCTTCTTCCACTTCTCAGCTTGTATAGAGATCTTTACCCGTTCCTCCCACCCGTCAGATAAAGTATGTTCAGAGCAAGAGAATAACCTACTGAGAATCCACAGATTGATTGGCATGGGGATTCATCTAATGCCAACTCGAGTCAGATCACTAACCATGGAGATGATGATGTTGATTCTCACATTACTCTTGAGATGAATGGGATATGGTATGCTCCTATTTATCCACAATCATACTTTATTGCTCAGAGCGTATACCATCAATAGCAACAACAACATAGTCATTCGTAGCATGGACATCCACATTTCCAGCATCGTCAGCACTTCTTGTAGCAACAGTCTCACCAACATGCCTATCAGAGACCATATTAACATCAGTATCGTGCTACATATTCACAGACGTATTAGCACCACCAGCAACAGTCTTCATTTACACCACAGATGTCTCCTCAGTCTTTTATACCACAGCACCACACTCTTAAGCAGGAGAGAGTAGATAGACAAGGACATCACATTGAGTCTGAGATATCTTCATAGTCCATGGTACTGAACCATATCATGGATATGATTGCGACACTCTTGAGTACACATAGAAAATGATGATGGGAGCGGGTTAACGATTACCTGGATGAGTTATTCGTGCCCAAAACCACTCTCCTAATCCAGCCTTAGATGAATTCAAACAACAAGAGGAGGTACACATATCTGGTAGACACCACTACAGGTACGATCTCTTTTCCTTAATTTTTATCTAACTTCATTCATCTCAAAAGCGGTAAATCATCATGAGCACTTAAACGAAAGGAGGAGAGAGCACATGATGAGGAGCGATAGCCGATCCAAGATGATACACATTCTGATGCTGAGGAGGAGGCCCACCATGATGAAGACTAGCACGATGTCCATCACGATGATATTCAGAGATATGGGAGCGATACAGAGATAGTTAACATGGACAAGGGCGAGTCAGATGATGATACCGCACTAAATCATGCAGATACTCCTGATACGGATTTTTTTTTCTCCCATTTTAAAGAGTTTTATATATACTTTTGAGACTGTCGATGTGCATGATGATTCCAATTTTGATATGAATGAAAATGTTGATTTTGTCACTCTTGAGATTGTTCCTTCGACCAATGCTTTGTATGGAAAAGGAAAGAAAAACTCCAAAAAGGATGTTGTCACTCCTGAAATAGAAAGGTTATTGAAAGATCACATTTTTCAGAAGATTCCACTTCACGATGCCTTGGATTATTTTCGTACACTCAAGAATCAGTTGAGGGACAAATGCACAACACGTGGGAAAAGGAAATCACGAGTTGAGAAACATGTATTGACCAAGGAAACTTCATGTGCTATTCATAACAAGGTACCCAAAAAGAAAAGAGATTCATGAGCTCACTATGTCACATGCCAGATTGCAGATGCCGCATTCCATCGTACACTCTTAGATAATGGTTCCTCGATTAATTTTCTTCCATCTTCTTTGCTTAATAAGCTCAAGCTAGGTCCTTTATATAAATCACGAGCGATACTTCAGTTTGCATATTGATCTGTGAAGAGACCTAGAGGAGTACCGAGGAACATTATAGTGACCATTTAGGGATTGCAGTTTCCAGAGGAATTTACTATCGCAGATATGACGTGCTCCACACAGTTACACCTTGCTCCAATTATTCTCAGGAAGCCCTTCTTGCATACAACGAGCGCACTCTTTGATTATGATGCTGGGAGGGTATCATTGAGATACACACTGAGACGGTGAGAGGATGTAGCAGTCCCATATCAATGTCATTTACTTCAGAGGACACCATTCATGCAGAGGATTGCCAGCGCATAGATGAGACACAATCTCTTGATCTTGAGAGCGCTTATTTTGATACCCACTATATCCTATACGAGGATGGGGTAGATCACACGGTACCTAGTTCTTCAGACAATTGTTCACATGCAGACATAGAGATCATATCAGAACCAGATGAGCAGTCAGTTACAATAGACATCTTAGTGCCACAGATTGAGAGTACACATATTCCAGCATGAGAGTCATCATATTACATTTCTGCGATTATTCGATCTATTCAGTGTAGAGAATATGATGGTGTGATGAATACACATATAGACACCTTCTATTGTCTGAATCCATAGACATATTACAATAGAGAGACCTATGCCACACACAACGTTCAGTCACAGAAGCAGCTCTACTTGTTCAGCCAGGGATCAGTACGCACATGCACAACAGATGATTTCGTATGATCTAAGTTGAGGTGATCTACTTTGTACATGACTCATGACTACTCTTCCACTTCATTTTGTCCTGTACATAGACCTGTGAGACTTTCAATTTTTTGGAGTACACCACCATCTGTATATTCTTTATAGTCCCCAATTGTCCACATTTTTTGCTCGTCTTTATATGTTTAGGATACCAGATCCTAATTATATGGGGGACCAATTCCCTGTTGATTTGTGTTTTTGATTTTCTTCTTTTTATTTTTCTTTTCTTTTCCTTTCTTTTACAATAATCACTGGTCCCTGATTTTTGGCCAAATTCTTTTCTACACTTAGGATGCTTATTCTAAGTATTGGGGAGACCGAGTAATTTGGTTGATTTCATTTCTCTTTCTTTCTTTTGTTCATTTGTTTGTATATTCCTTTTCGTCAGTAACCTCATTTTTCTCTTCCACTATACATACGATGACATGATCGTAAGTGTAAGGGAGGGGGGTCTACTGACTTCTATTCTTTCTATTCTTTTTCACCCGCTTTTACTTAGTATGAGTTATGTCCTCCTTTTGCTATTTTGATGCTATGAGGACATATCACAAGCTAAGTATATGAGGGCGCGTATATATTGTGCGTATATGTATATTATCCATAACATGTACTTTTATGTATTTTCTATATCTATAAAATCCATAATAGTGGGTAAGAGTTAATTTTAAATCCATTTATTTATGTATATATATTTATAAAATCCTTGTAAATAAGTAAAATATTTGCAAAATTCTTATTTCAAATTCTTAATTCAAAATTTGTAATTAAAATCGGTATTTAATATGTAAAATACCTTTTTAAAATCCTATCTATTCAAATATATGTAAAAATAATTTAATCTTTGTATACTTTTTTGTATATAAAATTTTTAAATTCATTAGTTATTCAATTTGAATAAAATATTGGTTAATTATCTTGTAAAATTCTTATAAATATACATGTATATAAAATTTGAAAAAATCATAAATAATACAAAGTCCTAAAATTCATAAAAATTACAAAATCATTAAATCCATAAAAAACTAATAAAATTCAGAAAAATGTACTTCACAAAAACATGGCTCCATTTACATTAGCATTTTTCAGAATAAATTCGATTTCTCAACCTAAATATTGGGAATAGTCTAAAGGATGGAGCTTCATTATGGCCTTTAACTTTCATTGTAAGGAGCCTAGTTAGGAACTGGAATTTAGACTCTTCTCGTCTTTGACTTAAATCCTTGGGTTCCATGAGATCATGTTTAGGAAGTCAACTTAAACTTGCCTAAGTAGAACACTTGGTGTCATATGTTTATCTCTTCATTAGTGAACCAATTTCGGACACATGCACTTCGCACTTAGCTCGACTTGCATGGGGTTACGAAGGACGACCCATTTTAGTGGTGCATTTTCATCATGGTCTAGTGGCATGGACGTTTAAAAATGGGAGTTGTAGGGTTGAAATAAAGCTTTGGAGTAGGGAAGTATCTTTTGGCATAATTTTTCCAAGACCCTAAAAAATGGAAGGAATGAAAAGATGCTATATCCGTCGAGTTACAAAATATTTATCCAGTGCAAGCAAAATTATAAATCCAATCCAAAAAGAAGCCACCAAATACCAAATATGACCACAATGGTCCAAGCTTCCAAAAATCCTACACATCTTAGTGGAGACATAGCTACACCAGCCAAGCTTCACAAGGAGATGTGACTATACTAGTCACACTCCAGTTCTTTTCTCATTCTTCTACATTCTCTCTCTACTCGATTGTGGACACAACATGACTTGACCTTAGAAGGAAATACCCCCTCCATGAGGAAAGAGTAGCTAGACGAGGAACCAATGAGAGTGTATTGTTGGGATGGGCGGTTTCTTCGCTTCTTTAAGTAGGAAGAGCTAACAGAATTTACACACAGTACAAATTGAATTCAAGGTTGATAGAGTTAGTGATATGGCTAAGTGGATTTAATCTGGCTATTGAGGTGAACCTAAATAAGGATTTGTGGAACTTGAGGACTGTTGAGATTAAAATCCTAATCCTAGTTAAGGTTCCGACAAAATGCTTGTTTTAGGCCTGACCAAGCTATGTTCTTTGTCTATTCTCATTAATTGGTTTAGGAAAATAAATTCATTCTAATTTTCTTTCTTTTTCCCTTATTTTTAAAATAAGTGTTTGCTAAGGGACTAGCAAAGTTTAAGTATAGGGGGTTGATGAATCCATGATTTGTTAAAATTCTTTCTGCATTTTGCCTTAAAACCCTCAACAATTACATGTAAATACTCATTAAATTCCATTTCTTAATAAAATGCCATTCATGAATAAAAATGCATTTTATTCACTAAAATCATGTTAATAAATAAAGAAATAAAAGGGAAGAAAATAAAAATAGATGCAGATTGTAAATATGTATATATATGAAGAATATGACATAAAATATAAATATAACTGAAAGATATATTTATATAGCCTAATCTTCGAGACCAAGGTAGCATGGATTGGTCGATAAGCAAATAAGTAGGGGAGATAAGGAAGAAAACCACAAAAATAATTAATTATACATTGCACACATTATTCATTAATTATCAAATAAATACCAAAACTTCATTGATTTTTAATTAATTCATTTTACATATTTTTCGCCAAATTCTTTTCCTATTTAATTCTTAAAATGTATAGAAAATATAAAATAAGTTAAAACTATTATCTTATATATATCCCAAGAAATCCATCTTTTAAATTGTCAATTTCTCAACTTCCGAACATCATGACTTCCTCATATGAACTCCAATTTCACTCTACTCACCTTTAAAGTTCATAAATAATAGTATCTAATTAATGAAGGTGATTTCACGTAAAACCAGAGTCCTTTTGCAAAAAGTCGATTTTGGGACATAATGACAACTAGGATTCTGGGCAATTTATTTTATTTAGAACATACTATTTATAGTTTTAGTGATTTTATATTTTTATCTTTTATTTTATCCACAAATTATTTCATATTTTTTAGAAATTATTTAAGATTTTAAATCAATCAAAAACCGTAATTTATAGATAAAATTGAACAATATCCTTTATATAAATATTTATTTATATATCTAAATTAACTTATTAAAATTTAGAAAAATTCATACACATCTTATTTATTATTCTATTAATTAATAAAATATAAAAATAATGAACTATTTATTAAATTATTAAATGAAAAATCAAATCATATTTAATAAATACTATATATTTATTTATTAATATTATATTTATATTTCATTAATTATTTTTTAGTTATGAAAATAAATGGAATATTTACACCCATAACCCTGAGTAGTTGGGTAATTACCCCAGGAACCCTCCATAATCACGAATTTCATTAGTAATTCCTAATCTCAGTTTTGATTCACACATCAAACTCCAATCCTCTTCGATTTTAAATCATATCAATTTTCCATATGAAGTTATCCATTTTTTGGAACTATTTCATACCTGCAATAATTCTAATTCCTTGGTCGATTACTCTTAGAATCGAGTAAATCAAATCTTTTTGCAGTTCGTCATCAACCTCTGGAGCAGATCTTCACACCTAGAGCACCACCCTTTTTCATCAATTGAATCAATCAGAGCATGTCTTCTTCCTGGAGTTGTTCAAACTCTAGTCGCAACCTCTTACTAGACCATCGCTGCCTTCCTTGATCAATCCTCACTACAAGAGCTCGGAGGAGGAAGGCAACCTCTTCCGGGGCCTGCAGGAGCTCAGCCACTATCAGTTGTAGCTACACCAGTGCCGGAGAAGAAGATCGAGCTTCAACTGCTGCAAATTTAGGGAGGAACAACCGAAGAACATGAGGCATAGGTTGTCACCACGTGTACCGCACCAATAGTCCATATCCAGCCACACCTTTTAATCACGATCGCCCGAGGATGAAGGGGTAGAAATTTTATAAAGACGCCCCTGATAGTTCATGAAATCCAGACCCACCTCCAGAGCTTTTGATAGTCACATTTAGGTCCCCGTACAGGTACCTAATTGCAATGTGCTAGGATCTTTTCTTATAAATAGATCCCTGACCAGGGACCTATTTGAAAGAAGCATTATTCTCTTTTACATCTTTTATTGTATTCCCTTCTCCATATTCCTACATTGACTTTGGACTATTGTTGACATTATGGAAATTACTCTAGCATTATTTATTTTATTATTAATTTTTTGTATCGAATTGTGATGATTTTCATAGTATTTTGTTTTTGAATTTCTTCCTTGATTTTCAGGCCATTTTGATTTGTTTTCTCTTCTTTTTCGAGCTCGGTGCTCAAGGTCATTTATCTACTATATAGTATCACCGATATACTCTATTTTTCTACTATAATGAGATAAACCTTTGCAAAGTATCACTTTGAAAATCAAATAAAAATAGGAAAATAAAAAATCATCACAAAAATATTTTCTCTCTTCTTGAAAATCCCGAGCATGATTTTCTGCCTCCTTGTGTTTGACCCAGGCACACTCACCTGGATAAATAAGTAGTGAAAACACCAAGCTTTTTCTTGGTGTTAATTTTTATTTATATTAGCCGAAATTTTGTTTTTGAGGGGTTTTCTACACCAACAACATGTTTTTACCGCTCACAAAATTCCAGTTATCATTAGTCTAAGTAAAATCTGAAGATTAGAGCTTGGTTGGATCTTAATCTACTTAATCACAGGAACCTTATAGGATCTGAAACTGATGCACTTCAGGTCTATTACTTAATTCGTTGAGAACATGAAACTTGGTTCAATGTCATCTTGACTACCTAAGTAGAATATTTTGGAGCATACATATGACTCTTGTTTATAATGACCTAACTTGCACACATGCACTTTACACTTTGCTCACCTTAGTTGAAGTGGTAGAGGGCTGGATTTGCTGGCATGAAACACAAGCCAATGGAAACAACGGAAGACACATATATGTGTCCATTACACCCAACCCAATCTAGTAGCCATGAGGTCTAATGACATAAGTTGTGGGTTGCAATAATGCTTCAAAAGAGAGATAGTCTATTGGCGCAGGAGGAAAAAATCCATATGTAAATGTTGTTATATATAGTATTAAAATAAAGCAATAAAGACTCCAAAAAAGTGGACGGACCTGAATGAAAATAAAACACCTGCCGGAGTATGTATACATTTTTATAGACAATAATCAAGCTTTAGCTTTAAAGTCATATTCATGTGAGCCTATAGTCGGATGACTTGGCGACACTGGTCAAGCATCCCAGGATAGGTAGCTACATTGGATACCATCCATTTTTCTCTCCACCTCCTCTTCTTGAGCCGGTTGTACTTGAACTTAGAAGGGAATAATCGGCTTCTTGAGGAAATAGTTGTTGTATTGGGGAATTAGGGTCACCATGTTAGAGAAGACTGACTTTTACCACTTCAGCCATGGAGAGCTACATATCTCACACTGTGTAAGATAGCTTCAGAGTCGTAAGAGTTTGTGTATGAATTGACTTGTTCTGACCTGACTATTAAGGAGATTTGGGCAGTGTTTTGTGACTCTTAGAGGCTGTTATGTTTCAAGACCGGTTCCTACACAAGGTTCTGTCCACACCTAAAATCCAAAGGTCCGACTGAGCTCCAAACTTTGATTCTGTGAAGACAAGTTTGAGAATTAAAATCAATCAAAGTTATTTCTTTCTATTTTGTTTATCTTATTTTTCTGTGCTTATAGGCATAAGTGTTTGCTAGGGACTAGAAAAGGCATGTATAGGGGGTGATGAGTCTCCATTTAATCACCTTTATTCTTTCATTCTAGCCTTCATTCCGTAGCTAAATGCATGTATCTATCAATATTTTGCCTGAATTAACATTAATTATTTATTGTATAAAATATATTGTTTAAAGCCAAAATAAAAGAATAAAGAAAAGAAAAGAAAAGAAAAAGTGCCAAAGATATTTTATGACCTTAAACCCCGAGACCTAAGCATCACGACGACTTGGTCAACAGGGAATAAAATAAGAGGAGATAGGGGTCAAATACACAATAAAAACCCTAATTATTTATTCTTCAATAATGTTTTTTTGGGACCTATTTTATTCTTTATTATTTATACCTCAAAATAATAAACTTTGTACATGACAGTTGTAGATAAAAATACAAAGAAAATACAAACTTGATTTCATCTAAAAACAATATACAATGTTCATTCTACACTCTAGACAATATTCCAAAATCCAAACTTCCAGACCCATATCTTCTCCATATGAACTTAAAATGCACCAAAATCAACGTTAATTGTATATAACTTTAATTACCTGTTTAATGAAGGCTGTTTGATTTAATTTGGAGTTCATTTAATTTGTAGTTAAGATGCAAAAGTTAGGTTTTGTACCCCTATTGTACTATATACATGAATAAAATATTCAATTTATTTATCATTTATATTTTGTATTATTTCATATGTTTATAATCTGTAAATATTATTTATATTAAATTTATATAATTAGAATACAATACCATTAAATATGAACTAAAATAAATAAGTGCATAGGATATATAGATGAAGTACCTATACTTATACCTATATAATAAATTTCATCTATTTATTTAAGTGTACATATTATATCAGAGAAATAAAAAATATATTTGTTTATAATTAAATAAGTTATAAATATGGAAATTACGTATATAAATAACAAAATTTAAAATACAAAATAAAAATAAAATAATCTATGTATAGGTAAATATACCTATAACTATACATGTAAATACTAACTCATAATTAATAGATTCATAAAAATAAACATAAATAGTAATTAAGTACTACATAAAATAACGTACATTTTTCATTTTATACCTTAAAATTAATTAATTAATTATGTATTTATTATTGATTTACCAATAATTTCTCCCTTGGAAATTTCTGGTTGGTCCACGTGGACCAACAAGAAACAAACTCTAGTTGACCTGGGTCAACTCCCCTGCCTCAAGCCGCCTGGCATGTCGGACGTCAATCAAACCATTTTCTGCTGATTTTCCCTTTCGATCCATTATTTTTCTCTTCTTGACTCCTTCATCGAAAACCCTCTGCGATCTACCCTTAATCACGCTAGATCTTTTTCGAAGTCAAAGATTCATCGATTCATGCAAAAAATCTAATCGAATAAGCCCTACTCACCATGTCTATAAATAACCTCCTCCTTCTTCCTTCCTGATTCTGATACCTTTTGAGCCCTTAATCCACTAGCCTTATGTGTGAGAGTGTTCCAGTGATAGAAAGGATTCCCCCGAGGATTCAGAGTAGAGCAAGTAGGAGGAGAGGAGGTCCAAGGTGTCGATCCGATGAGGTCTCTGCTCCCTGGTCCCCAGATATGAGCTGCACATTTTTCATCCATTTCTAGATAGTATTAGCATTAGGTTTTATGTTCCTACAGTTCATTTCATCTTTAGATGAGTAGTTTAGCTTAAAATTTAAAATCAAAGATCGTCGGAGCTCTCTGCTCAACCATGTTTCCGTTGTCACCACGACTTTTCTGACCTCCTGATCATGCCCACCTTCTTCCCTATCTCCTGCCTCATCTTTTCCACGCCTTGATCCAACTTGATCCCTTTAGTATCAGCGAATCGGAGCTCCTCATCCGCCTTTCGCCAGAGCTCCTCCATTCACAATTACCACTATGCTCAACAACTTCTTTTTGGGTCGGATTAGACTCGAGCACTTGAGTCTCCTTCTGCAAATTTGACGCGCCAAAGACCCCTGGAAGGTTGATTCTGGAGATGAAGGAGGCTCCTAGCTTCCCGACTCTTGGATGAGCTCTAGGCCCCTTACCAGCAGGGCTTAAACCTTCTGGCTGGTGCAATTCAACGTGGAAGACTCTCAAGAAGACGTTGGACCTCTTAGCACGGAGAAGGAAGGATGGAGCGAAGAGACACATACAATCAAAGGGAGGACATGGAAGTGTCCTTCCTTGTTCTTCCTTAGAACCTCAGCGCCTTCGGATCTCACGCACACCCTAGATCTAATCCGGTTAGTTGATACCAAACGAAATTCTACCTCATCTCCACCATCAGATGCTCTCAAGTCAGTTGCCCCTGTTTGACTTAAAAATTATAAAAAATTTAAAATCATGTTTAAAAATTCAAAAAAAATACATTTGGTCTATTAAAGTGTTTCCTAGCTTCAGACCAAAAATCCCTAAAAATAGAAAAAGAAAATGAAAAAAAAATAAAAAGCTCCAAAATCCTATAAAAAGATATAAAAAATCCCTAAAAACTCTAAAATTATTTTTTTCTACGTGATAATTTTATTTAGATATATTATTTTTTAGGAAAATTTGTTTTGGAAAAATCTTGACTTTATTTACATTTTAAATTATAAAACATCTCAACTTATTATTTAATCCCTATTTTGGGATATTTTTTACTTTTAAAATTCAAAAAAATTAGCAAAAATTCCTATAAAATCACAAAAAATATCAGAAAAATTAAAAAAAACTCAAAAACAATTTATTTTGTAAATTTTAATAATTTTTACCTATATTTTCAATTATAATACTCTGCCTTGTATTGTATACCTATGTATATTTATATACAATTTGCATTATTATTATTATAAATTCCTTATAAAGATTTAAAAACAATATATATTATAATCAAGACCATATTTATTTATATTTTCTGATTTTTGGATAGTATTATGATATATATATATATATATATATATTAATTTATGTACATTATTATATATGTATTTCCGTATACATACATAACTATAAATTATTACATAATATTTAAACTAAAAAGAAATAAAAAAAGGAAAATGAAGGAAAATCAAATAAAAATTTAAAAAACCAAAGTTCCACGTAAGAAAAGACACTTATGTACATCATGCGTTTTTGGTTAGCAATAATCATTAGGCTACCGTGTTTGCTCGCAATGGTTTGACATATACATGCTTGCATGTTATACATCTTTGTTTGTGGAGTATAATAAATTGTGCTCCACATTTTTATCGTTTATTAATTCTTTATATATTGTGGGTACTTTTTGTCTGAACCGAGCTTCACGAGCGGTAGCCTCAGCGACGCTCTACCTTCGCTACCCTTTTCAACAAGGATAATTTCATACCCTTGCTTGAGCTCGTGTCCACATCGGTGCCTTATCTAGCTTCTTATACAGGTATAGCATCTAGAGACCCCATCTGAGGTGTTTTTTTATTCAAGAACGAGAGCTCTCAGGTGGAGCATTTTGCCATGAGCTCCATGCCCCCATCTTAGGGACCTGAAATACTTGGAGGGCACCGGTAGTTTTGGACACCTTCTATGAACATAATGAGCATCTCATCAGCGAATATGATGGCATGAGTGGAGAGATAGCTTCAATCGAAGCTCACTTTCAGTGTTGTTTTTTCTTGTTCTTAGGGAAGAACAACCACCATTGGATCATGCCTCTGATCCATACTCTCCAGATGTTGTTGATGGAGCCACGCCCGTACTGTCAGATTTCGTTGAAGATCTAATCTTATTTATACATCAACGAAGGGCTATTCTCCGTGCTCAACCATCGATGTGTTAAGTGATCCACATGGCACATCTTTAGCCGTTGGATAGGGTGCCTTAAGGGGAAAATATTAGTTGATCCCCTCCGCTTTTTGTAATATTTAATTAGTCCTATAAGTATAGGTTTTAGAGTACAAGTTTTGTATAAAATTCACAATGACCCCCAAACTTTTGGATATTGCATCTAGGTCCTCCTGTATCACATGTGGGGGCACGTGTTGTAGCATAATATTTGCATACATGCACCTAGACTTTAGGACCTTTTCTGAAATGCTTAAAATGTTTTCATTAATTGCAAATAGGTCCCGTAACTATAGATTTTTTTGTGTATATTGCCTTTATAAATATTTTTATTTGTATAAAAATCATAGGAAATTTTATTTAAATGCCTGACATCTTGCTGACTGGCATATATTTTTTGGTTGGAAGTTTACGTAATATTCTACCAAATATCCAAAACCATTAAAAATATAAAACTAAAACCTTAAAATTTGCAAAAGCCTAAAAACACCATAAAAATCAATAAAAACCCAAAAATATTATTTTCTATATTATATTTTTCTTTATTATATATAGTAAAAATTGTTTAGGAATTTTTAAGCCTATTATCTATTTTTAAAACCCAAAACAATCTAGCTATATTACTTTGTTTTTTGTACCTTTTAATACTTTAAAAATACATAAAATTAGAAACAAATCCAAAAAATATAAAATAGAGAAAAAATATAAAAAAATTTATTTACAGTATTTTGAGTATATTTATGTTTATTTAAAAGAACAAAACCCTATTTATACTATATATCTTATATTACTTATATGGTATATAATATCATTGTTATTATATATATATAGATATATGCTATATTTAAAAAATAAAAAGAAACTAAAAATTTGCAAAATAAAAAAGAAAATAAAAAAAATTAAAATATATAAAACAATAAAAAATAAAAATTCTCATAAAATTAAAACCCGTAAAAGATCAGAAATAGGATAAAATACAACAATAAAAAATATTAATTATTATTACTAATTACTAATAATTATACCTACCCTTCATTGTTGTCACTTTTTCGACCCATGCTACTTATCTACTATACACATTTGTAGGGTGTAATAAATTTCATCTCACTTAGTTTCCATTGCACACATTATCCGGGTGTTGATTATTGAATTATTCAGATTGTTCGAGTATCAAGTGCCGAGAGAGGGACGACACAATGATTATTGGATCTGATCTGTCGGACACCGATGGATCCTCCAAGATCGGACGTTAGGTATCTCAAGCAAAATCGAATGATTAAATGGTGTCATTACTGGAGAGTAATGTGTACGATATTGTATACATAATAAGTTTATTTTTTTACATGTCTTTATTTATTTTTAAATAATGGTTTATTTGTGCTAATCACCTTTTCTGCCGAATTCATTTCTAGGGCCTACTATGCGAGGATGGTCTTCTAGGAGATTGAGGCAGCCGAGCAAGGCAAAGATTGGCTTTCTTTGCTGAGCCGGTAAGAGAGAGCAACAAAGTCGATTGAGGAACCAAGAACTGCAGAGTAGCTTAGCATAGACTTTATTTTATTTTGTGAGAGAGAGACTTTTATTATTATTACTGTAATAATCCAGGTGGACACTCAGATACATTTAGACTTTTAGCAGGCATATTTTACCAGGTGTTTGTTTACCTGGGGGCATGCCTGATTTTATCATATTTTCATGGATTTCTCACTTTTATTCTCCCTATTTTTTTCATTATTTTACTTTATTTTCCGTGTTTTTTGCCTTTCTTTTATTTGTTTGTGTGAATGAGCTCATAGTTTTAATTATTGCTTGACTCAGTACGTAGGTCCAAAGCCCTAATTATCTGCATGTGCCTATAGTCTATACGCTCGGACCTCGGTCAAATTAAATTAGTTCTTCATGATTAATAGCAATTCATGCTCAGGGTGATTTCAACCGACTTGCATTTCATGTAGTGTAAATTTAATTATTGTCGTGCATCTTGCATGGAGAGAGCTGGGAAGCAGTGCAAGTCTTCGTACTGAGCATACATCATTCGTTACGATGATGAGTTTTCTAGCATCGTGGTATTTGCATTGATTTCCGGACTTCTCCTTCAGTTTTGGCTAACTTAGAACTTAAAGAAAATCCAAAAAAAATGTTAAGAGAATATTTTTGAAATACTCAAAAAAGTGAAATTTTAAAATTAAAATAAGATGATTACTAATAACCTTTTGACCCTAAAAAAAATTTGTAATGGACTTCACGGTATTGGGTTCGTAAAGCCCGCATTATTTTCATGTACACTTTAGATAGAGCGAGGCACGACCCTAAGGATTAGAGCCAACAACCCAGTTCGTGGCTCCCTTGATTATCACCTAGGCTCAGTGAAGTACTGACGCTTCTATATATCGTGCATGGGCAAGTAGGACTTTATCTGCTTGCAGGCCTAGTATGAAGTATTGAGCATAGGCCATCACTTTATGCAGGTGTTTGTCTCATCGTCTCGCATCCAAGTAGAGCCTTTTTTTCTTGCAGACTTTGTTCGAAGTACTTGATTTGCCACTATCAAATTCTTTACTCTATTTCTTTGGCTGAGTAGCAGAACTGGGACCGATATCAAGGACCTCTAAAAAGTTGACTATAGGTTAAACAGGAAGTGAGAAGTATGAGCCCCAAGATCGATACTTGACTACACGAAGACTTTTGTTTTCATTCAGTTTTACTTTGCTCATTTTAAGCCTTCTTCTTATCTTCACTTTATTTTATTTTCCTTGTTGGTCATTGTATTTCTCATTCTTCATCTATTCCTATTCGATATCAAGATGACGACTTGTGGATGGTTTAGTCGGGACCTCGTTGACAGCCACATCGATTCTATGGATTAAAAATCTCAAATAATTCGAGGCGATTCCCGAGAACCCAGTTCGGATTTTGCGAACCACTCTCCAAACTCCTTGTTTTCTCATTCGTTAATAAACTGGGATCACTCTTGTCTGAAAATTATGGATGGATATTGATTTCTCTTCATATCAAGTACTCCATTCACATCCGTTTGGGATTTACCTTAATTCCAGACACACCTATACATCTAGTTCTCCATACCAATTTGATCGAGATGAATTTCATTGTGCATATCAAGAACCAAACCTGAACCCTGATCTAGATTACGTTTCCTCTGATTCTGATTCAGAGATGGTTCCTCAAAGAAAAGGGAAGGGACCTCAACAACCGAATCTGGATCCATGACTAAATTAGACTATTGTCAATGCTAAGTTGCTTTCATCTATTCAATCCATTCAACAATAGCTTATAGATCATGCTCGCCTAGGTCTCCTTCACTAAAATGCTTAATGATCTGAGGAGAGAGACAAACTCGAGGAGGAGGAGGAGCTGAAGATGAAGAATAGAAAGATGGACCCCGTGGAGGAGAAGATGAACCTACAAGAGAGACTCCCAAGCCCACATTGAAGGAAACCTATAATCCTTGTGCTGGCCAGATGATAGATTGGATCCAGATTCCTCAAGTCCATTAACATTTGGAGCTGAAGCCACAGTTCTTGGCTCTTCTTCCCTCATTCAATGGGAACACAAACGACGAATCATACATCCATTTCCAACAATTTTCCCGCATATACAGAACCATGCACTACCCTAACATCTCGTTTGACGTAGCTAAAATGATAGCCTACCCATTCAGTTTTTAGAATAGGCCATTATATTGGATCAATCATGTGGGGAAGGTTGTGACGACCTGGGAGGAATTGAAGTCTATATTCCTCCATAAGTTCTATCTGTTAGACATGTGAGCCTAAGGTGAACCAATACTACAATAAATGTTATTGTGATATTTTATTTATCAATAAACGTTAATGGTTATTTCACTCCCTATCTGAGATTAAATGAATGAATGCACTATAAGTTCCCTCTATACAATTAGGGTTATATACCATGGCCATCTTAATTATCATACAACTGTTGAGTCAATAGTTGAATCATAGAGGCTGGTGCTTGGATGAATATCTAAGGAGATAGATTGAGGACTCAACAAGCACCATCAAATGATTGTTAAGAGATGATCTCCGGCCTGAGTAGCAGATGGCAATCCCTTCTCATTAGGTTGATATCTGACTGACCTCTTGATGCATGTCCTCTGCATGGGAATACAGATTCAGAGGTGTTAGATTAGTTAGGTCAAAAAGCTGACTTAACGAGATCGAGACAACCAAGTCCTATGTCGTATACTATCATGATATATGCACACATCCTCTAACCGGAGACAGATGTGTTACTATATGTCTAAGTATGTACATTTGGTATACCAATAGGTTGATGGCCTAATCAAGGTCTATACACCGACGAGTTGGTGTGCATATGAGGGCATATGAGTGATACGATCTCTCAAAAGGATCATACAGGTTCACTTGTGAACTGGAAGACATGAGCGCACTCATGAGGTATTGGGACCGATCAAATTCCATGCATGGTCATCATGCTTTGGAAGCATGACAAGAATTTGTGGGCATGATATATGATTTTGGAAAGCATATAATCAATACCAACTCCCAATGATCGAATGAGAATCTTAATGATGAAACCCTGAAGATGACAGTGTAAATTGATCTATGTCTTCGGGTTTATCATAGGTCTTCCAGTATGCAGAATGTACATGTACTAGGAACACCTGAGGGTGATGTGATCATAAATGATTAAATAACCATGAAGCTTCCATTACGAGGGAGTGATGAAATATGTCTGGATTTTAGTGACTCCTCTTAGTAGAGAAGTGATCTGATCTTGGTCCAACGATCTTGATTTAATCAAGAATATATGAGAGGTCCATGAGATCCAGAGTTGAGATGTGATCTCAATATCCAAGTCACTATACGTGGAACATACAATCTCCCTTTCCTTATCTCGTTGTATCTGCAGAGAAAGCACATTATTCTTGAAAGATTTTGAGAATAATTCCCTCGTTAGATTATATCTGAGCATTGAGAAATGGATAATTAAATATGATTTAATTATCATAAATAATGTGAATTTGATTCATATTGTTTTGATGCATGAGAATGATGATCCAATATAATTAAATGTGATTTAATTATTATGGATAAGAATAATGTAGATAGCACTATCCACATATATGTTATAAATGAGATTTATAATATATTAGAGAGAGCCTTTTGTAATTTATATTTGTTGGTTAATTATTGATCTGAATTGGATTCACATTGGATAACTAATTTAAAATATAATTTATATTTTGTTTTGGGTTGTGAATGTGATTCACAAATTTCCAATGGCATGGTTGCAATGTTCACAAGATAATTGTGAATTATCATTGTGAGATAATGTTGGAGATGAGATAATGCAATCTCATTGGAAGAAGATAGCAATCCACCAACAAAGGTGGTAGATGACCACAAGTCCCAATTAGATTGGGTGGCCGTCCACCCCTTATGGTATGATGATTATCTCCTTCCAAATATCTCCAAGGATAATTGATTTAATTTGATTAAATGAATTGTTGTTGTTTTTACAACAAAAATCATGGCTATTGAAAGGAACACAAGTCAATCTCATCCATCAATTTTGTGTTATCCTTGAACTCCCAAAAATCTATATAAGAAGAGGCAATCCCTTCTCTTCAATTCACAACAAGAACAAGAACAATTGTTCTCTCTCTCTTATTCTCAAGCTCCACGCCACCAGTCTCTCTATCTAGGGTGGTCATCCATTCTAACCATAGAGAGAAGGTCGCCGCCGTCGTCGCATCACCATTGTATTGTTGCCTTGATTACTCGTGGATCTCCGTCTCCTTCAGTGCACCTCACTCATGAAGAAGACGTTTAATCTCGTGAGATGAGATCAGGAGATTCATCTCTTCGATCAACAACTTGGATTGCGAGAAGCACGAGATTCATCTATGCGCTCGCAAGCGTCTTCTCCGAGAGATTTTACTTGAAACATGATGAATCTTTATTTAAAGACTCGATCAAAACCATGCTACAAGGGGTATTCATTTATCTATTATGTGGTTTAGATGAAATGATCCGAGAAGTGTTCTTTGATTATGTGGTTTCATCGTTTAATTTTTTTTAAATTCTATTACACCAATCAACTAGTGCGACTAGTCACTCCCGATCATATATTATGTGATTCTCATGCTTCTATGATGTGCTTAAAGATTCTTCCATATCCTTCACTTTCCATTGGGTTGTCTCAATCAGACGTGAGCCCTAATTTCCAACTTCTCCCAAGGATTGCACGAGTCCATTCGTGAAGCCTGGGACAGGTTTAAAGATCTTCAAAAGAATTATCTCCACCATGAAATTCCTCAGACCAGCCTGATCCAACACTTCTTTGGGGCCTAACTAGCAAGAGTCAGAGGTTTGTAGATGATGCATGTGGTGGATCTCACTTCATAATGGATGAAGACAAGGCACTCTAACCGTAGAATTATTGGGAGCCATTTGTCCTAAGTGGACATCATTGAGAAGAGATCACAACACATGTAAAAACTATATGCGATCGAACAAAGAACTCAACATCTAGACAAACTAGATCAGATTACCAACCAGCTGGAGCTGCTGGTCAGCACTATCAACTCCTATCAGTTTGCAAGTTCATCAGCCACGACTCCCACTGAGACAAAGGAGCCGTCATCACCACAACTACCTCAGCTGAGTCCAGGGCAGCCTCAACCGATCCAACATGTATACTACATGCATGCTCCTAATTAGGCACCACCACAACAATCGCAACAATAGATGATCATCTACCATCCTGAACCCAACCATCATATGTGGATACGTATTTCTAACATGTACCCCCAAATTCAGGAGGTGAACGACATCCGAAACAACGATGCACAACTGGCCTGTCTAGGAAGACATCGGCACGGCTAGTCTTCATCCATTCAATCGTACCTCCAATCTCAGGGTGGGAAGTTTGTCCAGCACCAACCTCAATAGCTTTAGTCTCCACCATATTAGAACATTTGGAAACAAAATTCCCAATACAAGTAGTCGGTGTACTACCAATACCAACCATATTAGAATTACGCGACTTCTCAACAATACCAATACCCTCCTCCTCCTCCATTCTATAATTAGCAACATCCTCCTTGGTACCATTCTCAGTATTCTCATTCGCAGCCTCAACCACAACATCAGTCTCAACGTGGTCAGCATGATGAACCCGAGGTTACGCACGTGAACCTCACTCTTGACTACTTGGCTCGACTATTGAAGAGACTAGTAGAGATGAGTTAGAACCTAGATGACCTCACTTCTATAAAAACTTCCATTGCCACGCATGTCGATGCCAACTCCAACTATTTCAAATGCAAGGAGCAGGTAGTTCGTGATGTCTCATTTGACCTTGCAGAGTCAAGTATCCATGATTTTATGTTATCGAATGTTGTGACTCTCAAGAGTGGTAGGACCTTGTAGCCATTTATAGCCGGCAAGGGGAAAAATAAAGCGTATTGTAGTGAATTGTCATCTTCTGCATCAGCTGGTCTAACAGTAGAGCTGGATGAGGAAGGAGAAGAAGGAGAAGCAATAACAACCATCAGAAAATCCCAAAAAATAAGGAAAAAAAAGGAAATTTCCAAAATAGAATAACATCTAAAGCCGAGCCAAGCAAGCCAAGGAGAAGCCTGCACTAGGGCCACTAATTGAACTGAATCATTCGAATTCGATTAGGATTCATTCGATAAAAATTCGGAAAAAAAAGATCTATTCAAAACCAAATGAACTGAATTTGAATTTAACTTGTGGATTCAATTCTCAAGTGAATAAAATCCGAATTAACCTGAATTCATTCGATAAAAATCCAATTCGATTTGATATTTTTATACATACATGTATGTATATTTGTATCCATATATTTATATTCATATATATAGTACATACATATATACATGCATATAATACATACATATTTACATTCATACATGTAACAAACCCACTCTAGGTCTATTAGATCCTTTCTACATATTTTTGTGAAAGGAATTATAACATAACTGCAACAAAAGATTAACATGCATTTATTTGAATTCATTTGTAAGTTAAACATATGCAGATAAAATATATGAATATGCAATGAAAAATTATGATGTTTAATTTACATTGGAAGATTTGGCATTTGCATTATATCTCTAAGCATAACATGTGCAAGCATCAAAGGATACTCTAAAACCAACTTACTACAATTATTAAGTGGTTACCTTTAAGCTTATGATCATATGTAGGCTCCATTGGTATGATTTATCATGTCAAGACCTTCACCGTTATGATTTTCATACTCCCATAATACACTGACATAACTTTTCGATGCATGACATGTATATACAACATTAGGCACCATTAGTGAGACTCGATCTCTTTCCTTTCCTCTTTTAACTAAGTCCAAGTGGTTTGACTCTGAAATATTTTATGAGTCAAAGATGTGTGTCCTATATTCATCGATTATACAAAATATGTATGTTCCTATCTTTACTTCTTATTTTAGACTATTGACAATAGCTTAGATATGAGTTACTTTGTATAGGTAATAATCACTCTTAGCATGCTATTCAGAAATTTTGAGGCATTAAGAGGATTGGAAACCACTTCAAGTCATCCCAATTAATATGTATGTATGTATGTATAGGGAAAAATGGGGTTGACATTGCCCCCATTTTCAGGCAAAACTTTTTTATTTTTTTCAAAAATACCGCCATGTATTTTCATCACTATACCCCTCTAATATGTCATTCCAATTTCATAAGAAACAAAGACTCCCATATATATGCATGTAGAATCCTATTAATTAAAGACTAAATATTGAATATAAAAAAGAGTAAAAAAATATAAGTCATAAAATATACTAAGAAAAATTAAATGTTTAGGATTATTATTCTAACTCCTCAACCACACATTTATTTTCATATCCCTGCATTACTTACAGTTCCTTCTCCCATTCTATTTTTCATTAGCTACCAAAGATTCCAAAAACCCATGGTAGATTGTGGTGGCCTTTCTCCTAGCATATGAAAATGATGGTTTTTCTACTTCGAGTTCCTCAACATTTGTCATGGCTCGAAATTTATCTAGATATCTCTCCTCTATTTTTTATTTTGATTTTCCATGCATGGCAATCCATGATGATTATTATTGTTGAGACGACATTTGTCATCACATGAGAAATATAAAAGGTCTTTTCACGACGATGTAAGTTGTTCCTTTGTACATGAGAAATTCTGTAAATTTCATTTCATGGCTTAGTTTTTTTGATATTGAAGACCCTCATGCTTAATGAGGAGATTTTATATTGCTAGGTAGTTTTTTTACTGTTCCCATTATTTTAAATAATAATATTAATTTGTATCAACATTCTATATAAGTTTAATTTTATCTTGCTTTAACATGCAATGGTAATTATAATGTGTTCTGCTTTTTCGTCAATGATATTTTGACTCTTTGATAACCTCATGTAATTATATTGTATATTCCTTCTCATACAAAACTTATTTTTATATTGTAAAAGACATATAATAATTGTAAAAAATAGGTACTTTTTTTCCATTGTATTATATTGGTCTGATATTTTCCTTGATTATATAGTTTTCAACTTATCTATATATTCAAAATTAGAATTATAGATTAAAACATTTATATTATATTATTATTCATATATATTAGTTATATAAGCTTCAAAACATCGCTTTATGTTTCAAATTTGAAATATAATGAATCGAATTCGAATATTCAAAATTCAAAATGAATTGAATCTGAATTTAAGTTAGCAAATTTGTTTAAAATTCGATTCGAATTCAGATTTGAAACCTTTTCAATGAATTAAATCAAAATCTGGGTGGATTCAAAGGTATTTGTTTCGATTAAGACCCCTAGCCCGCACCAGCTGTAGCTCCCGAGCTGACCGATGCAGCCAAAGCTCCTGCGCATACCTTTTTGCTTGATTTAAATGGCGACACACCTTCTTGCCAGCCATTTGTAAATAATGATGTAAATAAGAATAATTGTTTCAGTTCTATGAAAATTCCTTTTCCTGATGCTCTAAATGTTGGACATGCGAGCCCACGGCGAGCCATTATGCAATAAATGTTATTGCAATTCACTCCTTAATCTGAAATAAAGAGTACATAGTTTGCATAATAGGTCCCTTAGTACAATTAGGGTTATGTACCATGGCCATCTTAATGATCATACAGCTGTTGATTCAATTATTGAATCATAGAGGCTGGTGCTTAGATGAATATCTAATGAGTTAGATTGAGGACTCATCAAGCACCGTCAAATGATTATTAAGAGATGATCTCCAGCCTGAGTAGGAGATGGCAATCCTATCTCATTTAGGTTGATATCTGACCGACCTCTTGATGCAGGTCCTCTGCATAGGAATAGAGATTCGGAGGTGTCAGATGAGTTAGGTCAAATAGTTGACTTAACGAGATCGAGATAACCAAAGTCCTATATCATATGCTGTCATGATATAGGCACACATCCTCTGACCGGAGACAGATGTGTTACTATATGTCTGAGTATGTACATTTGGCAGACCAATAGGTTGATGACCTAATCAAGGTCTATACACCGGCGCGCTGGTGTGCATATAAGGGCATATGAGTAATACGATCTCTCAAAGGGATCATACAGGTTCACTACTGAACCGGAAGACATGAGCTCACTCATGAGATATTGGGAAGAATCAAATTCCGTGCGCACGGTCGTCTCGCTGTGGAAGCTTGACTGAATTTGTTGGTTTGATATATACTTTTGGAAAGTATATGATCAAGACCTAGGTATGATATATGCATTTGGAAAGTATATGATCAATACCGACTCCCAATGATCGAATGAGAAACTTACTGATAAAACCCTAAAGTAGATAGTGTAAAGTTGATCTAATACTTCTGGTTTAATCTGAGTCTTCCAGTATGCAGGATGTACAGGTATTAGGAATACCTGAGGGTGATGTGATCATAAACGGTTGTATAACCATGACGCTTCCATTCCTAGGGAGTGATGAAACGGGTCTGGATTTTAGTGACTCCTCTCAGTAGAGAAGTAATCTGATCTTAGTCCAAATGTTGGACATTAATCTGAATGTGATTCAGATTCAATGAGAAGATTAGATTTGCGGTCTTGATTTAATCAAGCATCTATGGGAGGCCCGAGATCTGGATTTGAGATGTGATCTCAATATCCATGTCACTATACGTGGAACAATACAATCGCCCTGTCCTTATCTCCAAGTATTCGCGGAGAAAGCGCATTATCCTTGAAAGAGTTCATGGATAATTCTATTGTTGATATATGTATCCGAGCATTGAGAAAATGGATAATTAAATGTGATTTAATTATCAACATTAATATGAATTTGATTCATATTATAAAGAGAGTTATCTTAGATAATTAAATGTGATTTGATTATCAAAGATGTGAATAATGTGAATGTGATTCATATTATTTGAACACATGAGATAAAGAGATCCAAGATGATTAAATATGATTTAATTATCAAGGATAAGAATAATGTGGATAGTAATATCCAATTATTCATAATATATTATAAATGTGATTTATAATGTATTAGAGAGAGCTAATTATAATTTATATGTGTTGATTAATTGTTATGTGTATTGGATACACATTGTGTAATTAATTGACAATGTAAATTACATGTTGTTTTGGGTTGTGAATTTGATTCATAATTTTTCTATGGCAAGATTGCAATATTCTCAAATATAATTATGAATTATTTTTGAAGAATAAAAGGCCAACAAAAGTTGTTGGAAATAAATAGAGGAGATTTTCAAGGAGATATGCAATCTCATGGATTTCCATGAGATTGCTCCCTCCATGGAAAGAGGGGGGGCGGCACATCATTCCCAAAAGGAATGTGTGGCCGTCCACATGGAAAGTGCATGGAGATGAAATCTCCATGCACATTCTCTCCTTATTTATTGAATTGATTTTGGATTAATTTGTATTTGATTTTGTCAAATATATTTTGATCTAAATTTGTTGGTTTTACCAACAACAATCTTAGCCATTGGATTGACATAAATCAATCTCACCCATTGATTTTATATGTCACATGGATTGAGATCCATGGATCCCAAAACCCTATAAATAGAGAGGCATACCCATGCTCTCTCTTTACACACAATGCTTGAGAAGCATCTCTCTCTCTCTCTCTTTTTCTCTAGAGGTCAGCCCTCTCTCTCCCTCTCATGGCCGTCCACCATGGATGCCATGGAGAGGTTCTCCATCGCCGCGACATCGTCGTTATGCTGCCCGTTCTTCTGCTCGTGGATCTTCGTCTCCTTCGGTGCGCCTCGCTCGTGAAGAAGACGATGGATATCGTGTGTCGAGATCAGGAGATCCGTCGCTTGGATCGTCAACATGGATTGCGAGAAGCACGCGGTTCATCCCCGCGCTCGCAAGCGTCTCCTCCGTCGGATCGGACTTGAGACAGGAGGTCTCTTCGTTTAGAGACTCGATCGCAACCACGCTTCAAGAGGTAATCCTATTACTTGTTTGTGGTTTAGATGAAACGATCCGAGAAGTGTTCTTGGATCATGTGGTTTCGTCGTGAGAAAATTTTTTAAATTCCGCTGCATCGAGCAACTAGTCCGACTAGTCGCTCCTCGTCGTATTCGATACGACGCTCACGCTTCCGTGATGCGCTTGAGGATCTAACCATATCCTTCAAGTGGTATCAGAGCCTTAGGTCGACGGTTTCGAATAATGATTCGTTAACCAAGGACGACTTGGGTTCGTTAAGGTCGCGAAATTTTTTTATCGCATTTGATTTCGCAGATCTGTTTGGTGTAATTTTTCGGCCATGTTTAAATTATTTAAACACGAAAATAGCACTTGGATTTTGTTCCCCATTAAATAAGGAAATCATAGGATCTGAGTTTACGTAAATCGGATTTCGTATGCTCTAGATATGGTAGTTTTAATGAACATGTATGCACTGTTGCGGGAACTGTGAATCTGAACGTGATTAAAATGTTAATTACTGTTTAGACTTGCCTCGAAATGCGTGAAACATCACTTAGGTTCTGTCCTAAATCAAATTAGCAAACTTTAGAAATTGACTTTGCTTAATTTGGATTTAATATGATTGAGATATGCCAATTTTAGTAAGTAGGGGTCACTGCTGAAATTGCTTTCCTAATCTAGAACCAAGTGATTGTCAATTAGTGAAATTAATTGTTAATTTCGTGAAATAATCTTGAAAAATATTTGTGAAATATTGAAACATGATTATTTGCCTAATTGACTTGGCCCCAACCAATTAGTTGATTAGATTTGATCTAAACCTTAATTGGAATTACAATCATCAAACTTCTTGCTTGAATAGGACTTGGGAATTTGCCTAGCAAATTTCCTTAAAATCAAAATTGTTTTGATTACTATATGGTATAATTTCGTTTGAAGAACCGATGATCATCTCAAGTACAAAATAATCAATTTGTCATTATCCTTTCCCGAGGTGGATATGGTGTCTAGTCGGGGATCGCTGGGTCAGCGGGTTGCAACGTATGTGGTCCGCCCCACTCCCGCCGGTACTGGCCATGGCAACGGGTAGGGCCGGGATAATGTTCGAGGGATTATGATGTATTTTTCTAATTATTAAAATACGAATTAATACGTACTTTGAGAATAATATCATATATGTATATTCAAGCATAAAATTAAGTTTGATTGATTAAATTGGATTGATAATTAATTTAATATGATTAAGTTAATTATATCCAATTGAGAATACTCTAATATGATTAGAGTTAATAATTCCCTTGGAAGAATTAATTATATGAATGAGATTCATAGTAATTAATTAAATTTGAATAAGAGATGGAGGATCACATAAGTGACATCCATCGTCTCCCGTCAAGGCGAAGAGTTTCGTCGCCAGATATTATATGTAGGAGACGCCTGTCCGAAGTGACAGCTCCTGCATATGATCCATTTGGATCGGGCTCGTCGCTTCTCGAAAGAGTAAGGACGTATGCGTAGTGACCCCAATATCGGGTCTTCATATTATTGGGGCGATATTGGATTGCGCATAGCGAGTTGTATTCCTGTTGACGGTTGGTTCAATTAATGACGGGTCAACATCACCTTAGGGGTGGTGGGCCCGGGTATTAAAGACCGAATTGGGAGATGCAAGTTGGACTTACAAGGCGGAATGTGTTCCCGCTTCTTTTTATCCGAGTTGTAGGTTCTCATATTATTGGGATGCAACAAAGATAAGGAAGGAGATCCCAGATCTTGCTTGAGATATAATGGTAAGTATATCTCTTACATTGAAAGTGATTAAGGGAATGAACTTTCATTGTTGACATGGCAAGACAACTTTGATATAAAATTCCTAATTCAAAGTAAAACATGTATATATAAATATATACACTCATGCAAAATTACTTATTTCAGATAATCCTTCATTAAACCCACTCAATATTATACTCAATAATAACCAGTAAAATATCGTGGATTGGACCCTATAATCCAGATATTGTACTTGCAATTGGACACACAATGTATGTGGTTGCAATGTGCAAGTTTCCTCATAACAATGAGAAGTGATAATTAAATAGACAATAGGACTAAAACCCTAAGGTTTGTATGTCTCTATAAGTCTTGATCTTATCGAATGTACTTTGGAGTGACATGTCGATGATGATCGTAATTATCAAAAAATTAATCCTTATAAAATCAATAAAGATATTCTGGCATACATGTGTGCTCTTGAGATTTAATCATGAATGACATGGTTCTCTACATCATATAGAATGGTAGCTCTATTAGAGATAATGTATTCAAATTGTTTGAATACCTACCTGAACCTATGTTTTAAGAGTTTAGATGGATGTAGATGATGAATTTCATCATTCTACTGTCTATACTCTAGTCATTCATGAAGCTTCATAATATTCATATTGTATGAATTGGGTGAAGCTTGTATAAATGTTGAAATACTCTTATATTGAAATTTTTGATTTTAACATAAGAGATCCTTATTCTTAAGCAATGGTTGTTTATAGACAAAGGGAGCGCAGTGGAAGCATGGGTTGGACCCAAGTAAGAGGTATAGAGTTGACTGTACTTCTGTGACTTCCATATGACATCGAAAGAGTTGGATAGTTGCCAATGCTGCAATAAGTTGATGTGTTGATAGTATGACTATCAAGTCTGTCTAGAATCCTCAGAAAAGGACTCGGATGGAGCATCAGTATAATCTACATATAATCATTGATATTGACTTACTTATTTGATAAGATAAAGTCTAATAATTGTATCTCAAATTTTCTAATGACACTTGCAATTGGTTGCATATGTATTAGAATATTAGAAATTTGATCTAAAGGTTTATTGATCATCCATGTTGAAAGTGATGCAAGTGTTGCAACAGTTTCCATGAGATCAATAGACTTCATATTTTCAGTGGGAGCCCTTAGTCTTAGAGAATGTCTCTATGACCTAGATATTAGAATACACTCATTGTTTATTTCTAATTGTTGGATATAAACATGAATTCTGTAATGAATCTATCATAAAGAGTTATGATGGAAATATTTCAGATAGTAATCTAAAATCTAGTGGACTCTATTAAATTAGAAAATTATTGAATGGTTCATTAAGATTTCTAATACTAAAAATTAAACCTTTAAAAGATCAATAGGAGGATAAAGATCATTTGACAATGATCTGGCATCAAATTTTGGACATATGTCTGTTGATGAAATCAATGGACTAGTAAGACATGAAACTTTAGATTGTCTAAAGATTCAAATCTCACATACTTGTGAATATTGTATTCAAAGTAAAATGTCTAATACATCCTTCCTTGGGAAAGGTGTAAGATGCCTAGGTATTAAGGATCTCATATATATTGATGTATGCAGATCATCTGTATCATAGTAAACATTATGGATATGTGATATCTGTTAATGATTATGTATGATATGAGATTTCTTCTCTTCACCTAAGAAACCTTTGAAATGTCCAAAGATTTCGTAATTTTGGTTTAGAACCAAAGTTTGAAGGAAGATGAAATGAATTTGATCTAACCAAGGTAGCCCGTACCTATTAGATGAATTCAAGAAATACCTTATGGAGATATGAACATCATTCCTATCTCAATCCTCCTAATGAACCTTAACTCAAAGGAGTTGTAGGGAGATACAATTGATCATGTGTGACATGATTTAATCAATGATTAATCCTAGCATAATTATCTCTTAAGTTTCCAAGATATATATGTAGTAGAGACTACATTATATACTTAATAAGGTTCCATGCAAGTAAGCTGGAATCTAGCACTAGAGAGTGCTACTTCATTAGGAAAATAAAGGATGGTATTGGATACCTACTTTATGACCTTGAGATTCTTAAAAGATCACATCTTTGAGAATATGATTCTTATAGGATGACTCTCTTGAGAATCAAGATGAAAATGAAGTAAAGGAACTCATTTAATCTTGAAAGGATAATGAGGCTCCTGAAATCGGAAACCAAAAATAGATAATTAAAGATGAAACATTAATACCTCTTCAAATAAGTTTGAGGATGGATTCCATGTGTCAGAAAATGATCGGACTTCATGTGATGAAGCTCCTGAGGATCATGACATGGAAAGATGGATGTTAGCAATAAAAGTCTAATGTAGACTTCATATACAAGTGTCGTATATGGACCCTCGAGGATCCACCTATATGGGTCAGACCCATTAAGGTGTAAATGGATCTTCAAGAGAAAGAGGGAACCTGATGAGAAGGTGTAGACCTTCAAAGCACGGTTCGTAGCCATGAGCTACACACCGAAGAGAAGACATAGCTTGCGATGAGACTTGCTCTTCAGTGACCTTGTTTTAACCCATCAGAATATTGCTAACTATAGCTGCACAACTTGACTATGGCATCTTCATGATGTGAGTCAAGATTGCATTCCTCTATGAATACCTCTCTGAGGATATTCATATGAAGTAGCCCCAGGGCTTCGTGGTTGAGGAAAGCAAGGTGTGCAAGCCAAAGAACTCCATCTTTGGACTCAAATAAGCTTCTTGTATTTGGAACATAAGATTTGATGAAATTATAAATGTTATGATTTCAGATAGAATCTTGATGAACCATGTAAAGCTTAGTGGGAGTGCCATTGTGTTCATCGTGCTAAATATTATTCTAATCATTTGGAATGATATAAGAATAAATAATAAGTGTTTTAAAAAAAAAATTGGTTGTTCCATACCTTGAGATAAGATTTCAAGGATACCTCTTAGATCTTAATTCTGAAGTTGTTCAGAATCAAGGAAAAGAGGGTATTGGAACCATCACATTAGTAGTACACCTTGGGCTTATTCCATTTCCTGGAAAATTCCAAGAAAGGCTTCTTTCCCTTAAGATATGGTACTGACCTATCTAAAGGGATAGCACCTCAAAGAGTTGAGGAAGTGAATGCTAGAACTGCTTGCACTTGTGCATCAGTTATGAGAAGCTGAATGTATTCTAGATGTGTGCAAGAACCAGATGTCTACCATGCAGTGGGAGTAGTAAACTGTTACTAATTCTACTATGGAGATAAAACACTTGATTGCAGTAATAACAATATCTTCAAAGATGATGAAACTTAGAGATAGTGATCTCAAAGTCTTATCTTCAAAGGTTTAAGACCTTGTAGATAGTGATCTATAAGGGTCTTAACTGTAGATACCTTAGGAGATAGAGATCTCCAGGAATGAAGGTATTCTAATAAGGATTATGGGAATGCTGGTTATGATAATTAATAAGATGTAGTGTCAAGGACACTATAACCAACAAAATTGAGTATCGATTGCATGAGATGCAACATTCGCATTGGATGCGAGCACTGTTAATAGGAGATATGCAAGTGCCGTAAAAGGACTTGGCGTAGTCTCTTGGGAACGGAGTGACTGATCAGCTTACCAAGCTATTTTCTAAATAGCCTATGATTGTCACATGAGTGTGGGTTTAAATGATTAGCCCATTAATGGCTCTTTGGGCTAGTGGGAGATTGTTGGACATGCGAGCCCACGGCGAGCCATTATGCAATAAATGTTATTGCAATTCACTCCTTAATCTGAAATAAAGAGTACATAGTTTGCATAATAGGTCCCTTAGTACAATTAGGGTTATGTACCATGGCCATCTTAATGATCATACAGCTGTTGATTCAATTATTGAATCATAGAGGCTGGTGCTTAGATGAATATCTAATGAGTTAGATTGAGGACTCATCAAGCACCGTCAAATGATTATTAAGAGATGATCTCCAGCCTGAGTAGGAGATGGCAATCCTATCTCATTTAGGTTGATATCTGACCGACCTCTTGATGCAGGTCCTCTGCATAGGAATAGAGATTCGGAGGTGTCAGATGAGTTAGGTCAAATAGTTGACTTAACGAGATCGAGATAACCAAAGTCCTATATCATATGCTGTCATGATATAGGCACACATCCTCTGACCGGAGACAGATGTGTTACTATATGTCTGAGTATGTACATTTGGCAGACCAATAGGTTGATGACCTAATCAAGGTCTATACACCGGCGCGCTGGTGTGCATATAAGGGCATATGAGTAATACGATCTCTCAAAGGGATCATACAGGTTCACTACTGAACCGGAAGACATGAGCTCACTCATGAGATATTGGGAAGAATCAAATTCCGTGCGCACGGTCGTCTCGCTGTGGAAGCTTGACTGAATTTGTTGGTTTGATATATACTTTTGGAAAGTATATGATCAAGACCTAGGTATGATATATGCATTTGGAAAGTATATGATCAATACCGACTCCCAATGATCGAATGAGAAACTTACTGATAAAACCCTGAAGTAGATAGTGTAAAGTTGATCTAATACTTCTGGTTTAATCTGAGTCTTCCAGTATGCAGGATGTACAGGTATTAGGAATACCTGAGGGTGATGTGATCATAAACGGTTGTATAACCATGACGCTTCCATTCCTAGGGAGTGATGAAACGGGTCTGGATTTTAGTGACTCCTCTCAGTAGAGAAGTAATCTGATCTTAGTCCAAATGTTGGACATTAATCTGAATGTGATTCAGATTCAATGAGAAGATTAGATTTGCGGTCTTGATTTAATCAAGCATCTATGGGAGGCCCGAGATCTGGATTTGAGATGTGATCTCAATATCCATGTCACTATACGTGGAACAATACAATCGCCCTGTCCTTATCTCCAAGTATTCGCGGAGAAAGCGCATTATCCTTGAAAGAGTTCATGGATAATTCTATTGTTGATATATGTATCCGAGCATTGAGAAAATGGATAATTAAATGTGATTTAATTATCAACATTAATATGAATTTGATTCATATTATAAAGAG
Source organism: Ottelia alismoides (assembly GCA_037367405.1). NCBI lineage: Eukaryota > Viridiplantae > Streptophyta > Magnoliopsida > Alismatales > Hydrocharitaceae > Ottelia > Ottelia alismoides. Next base: position 507,949 of record JAZKJV010006041.1, on the reverse strand, counting down.
AGTTATCTTAGATAATTAAATGTGATTTGATTATCAAAGATGTGAATAATGTGAATGTGATTCATATTATTTGAACACATGAGATAAAGAGATCCAAGATGATTAAATATGATTTAATTATCAAGGATAAGAATAATGTGGATAGTAATATCCAATTATTCATAATATATTATAAATGTGATTTATAATGTATTAGAGAGAGCTAATTATAATTTATATGTGTTGATTAATTGTTATGTGTATTGGATACACATTGTGTAATTAATTGACAATGTAAATTACATGTTGTTTTGGGTTGTGAATTTGATTCACAATTTTTCTATGGCAAGATTGCAATATTCTCAAATATAATTATGAATTATTTTTGAAGAATAAAAAGCCAACAAAAGTTGTTGGAAATAAATAGAGGAGATTTTCAAGGAGATATGCAATCTCATGGATTTCCATGAGATTGCTCCCTCCATGGAAAGAGGGGGGGCGGCACATCATTCCCAAAAGGAATGTGTGGCCGTCCACATGGAAAGTGCATGGAGATGAAATCTCCATGCACATTCTCTCCTTATTTATTGAATTGATTTTGGATTAATTTGTATTTGATTTTGTCAAATATATTTTGATCTAAATTTGTTGGTTTTACCAACAACAATCTTAGCCATTGGATTGACATAAATCAATCTCACCCATTGATTTTATATGTCACATGGATTGAGATCCATGGATCCCAAAACCCTATAAATAGAGAGGCATACCCATGCTCTCTCTTTACACACAATGCTTGAGAAGCATCTCTCTCTCTCTCTCTTTTTCTCTAGAGGTCAGCCCTCTCTCTCCCTCTCATGGCCGTCCACCATGGATGCCATGGAGAGGTTCTCCATCGCCGCGGCATCGTCGTTATGCTGCCCGTTCTTTTGCTCGTGGATCTCCGTCTCCTTCGGTGCGCCTCGCTCGTGAAGAAGACGATGGATCTCGTGTGTCGAGATCAGGAGATCCGTCGCTTGGATCGTCAACATGGATTGCGAGAAGCACGCGGTTCATCCCCGCGCTCGCAAGCGTCTCCTCCGTCGGATCGGACTTGAGACAGGATGTCTCTTCGTTTAGAGACTCGATCGCAACCACGCTTCAAGAGGTAATCCTATTACTTGTTTGTGGTTTAGATGAAACGATCCGAGAAGTGTTCTTGGATCATGTGGTTTCGTCGTGAGAAAATTTTTTAAATTCCGCTGCATCGAGCAACTAGTCCGACTAGTCGCTCCTCGTCGTATTCGATACGACGCTCACGCTTCCGTGATGCGCTTGAGGATCTAACCATATCCTTCACTAAAAAATTCCAAAAAAATATAAAGTTAAAAAATACATTATCAAATCCTTGTGTTGTTGAGATTTTTCAAAATATTGTGCTTGAAATGCCATTAATAAAGGACATGTAATACATGCCATCTGTGGAAAAAGGTCTAAAAGAAGCATGTACATTAAAGCATCGGTCTCAAAAGAACAGACACAACTGATGAGAGAAGCACATCTTGACCATGGCCACAACGAAGGCTATGAGTGATCTCCCACTGATGAAGCCAGACAAGGGAGCATCTTTGATCATATGCGGGATTTTTTATCAGATTTTTGAGTGAACCTTGCTTGATAGTGGTTCTGTCATAACCTCTTGTCCTCATCATTACTTTAAGAATTCAAGTTGGGTCTTCTTTAACTCACATGCATGATCCTTCAGTTTCCCGATCGATCCATTAAGCAACCCAAAGGTTTATTAGAGGATTTTATCGTAACCATGTAGGATATGTGCTTCCCAGTGGACTTCGTTATCTTGGAGATTTTCGTGCACCGTTACTCCAGACTCTAATTATCCTTGGTCAATCGTTCCTTCGAACTGTCAAAGTGGTAGTTGATTATGGGTCTGGAAATATCACGTTCCACTCCTGTTGTAAAAGAGTAACAATGGACATGATCAACGAGCCCAAATCGATGTAGAGTACATCTGATGATGGCAAGCCAGAAGCATCAACAGAAGACTACGACATTATTGTAGATATTAGTGATCAACAAGTCGTTGAATGACATCTCGACGCAAGAAAACCTCTCTTCAGAGGAGGAACCAGAAAGCATAGTCCATCGTTGCTCCTTTGCCAACTGGGAGACAGAGTTAGATTCACTGCTTATTCAAAGAAGATTCAAATCAAACCGAATAAGAAGAAGTCATTATAGATATGTTTGGTACATTGTTATTTGAACCAAGAGTGATAGAGGTGGATAGCACCACTTCATTGTCCGTAGATCATGCACCTACCATTACCGATTCTATAGTGTCCGAGAAGCTAACTCAATAGTTACTTCAATTAAGGAAACTCCTGGTAGATCTAAAGTATGCTTTCCTTACAGGTGAGCAGAAAATGTATCCAGCCGTCATCAACAGTAGGCTGACCCCGGTTCAGGAATCTCATTTTCTTAAGGTTATAGAGAAAAATCACAAGGCTCTTGGTTGGAAAGTTTCGGATATCTGAGGTATAAATCCAACCTTGTGTTCACACCACCGTTAAGAAAGAAATCACAAAGTGGTGTGAAGCTGGCTTCATTTATCATGTCTTCGACTCAAAGTAGGTGAGCCCATTGCATGTAGTTCCAAAGAAATCAAGGATCGTTATGTTGACAAATGACCAAGGAGAGGAGATTTCTACACGAGTACCAACATCATGATGCATCTGTTTTTATTATCGGTGCCAAAATTCAATGACCAAGAAGGACCACATTCCTTTATCGTTCATTGATCAAGTGCATGAAAGGTTGGAAGGGAAAGAGTTCTTTCACTTTCTCGATGGGTACTCTAGGTACAACCAAGTGGTGATCACCCCTTAAGATCAATAGAAAACGACGTTCACATGTCCATTCATCATCTATGCCTTCAAGAGAACGCCCTTTGGGTTATGCAATGCCCCTTCTACATTCCAATGGTGTATGTTAGATATTTTTACCGACATGGTCGGTAGCTTTCTCGAGGTGCTCATGGATGATTTCTCAATCTATGGTGGCAGTTTCGATTCTTTTCTTGCGCACCTAGATCGAGTGCTACAGAAATGTTGTGAAGTCAATCTGGTGTTATCATGGGAAAAGAGTCACTTCTTGGTTATCTTGGATGAAAACGGTCAGATATAGATGTGAATATAGGAATAATTGTATCCTTACCCATTTTAAAATAAAATATGAATGCGGGTACATATATTAACGGATGTAAAAAATGTGTTACCATATCGTTAAAAACAAATATGAATGTAAAATGAATACAAATCGGATACGAATAATAACAAAAATATTTAATAGATTAACTAAAATATACTTGTTTATGACGGTTTACGCAAAAAATAGATATAATCTATGTAGTAATTTCATAACACTTATATCAACAATGGTAAATACAATAATAAAATGTTGTTAGCATAGCTATAGATAAATTTATCACTATACTTATGTACGAAAATGAATATACAAATACGAATGCAAATATTAGCGAATGTCAAAGTGATATCCATATCCGCATCCATTTTAAAACGAATATGAATACGAATGTCAAAATATGTATAAAACGAATACGATAGCATATTAGATACAAATATATTCACAATTGTTTTCATCCATAATAGTTACTGAAGGAATTGTGCTTGACCATATTGTTTCCAAGTGTGGCATGGAAGTCAAGCTGACAAAGGTGGACATGATGGTTAAACTTGAGCCACCTCGAATAGTGAAAAATGTGAGGTCATTCCTTGGGCATGTTGGTTTTTATCGAAGATTTATCAAGGACTTCAACAAGATTGCCCGACCTCTTACAGAATTGTTATGCAAGGAGATCAAATTTAGTATTGATCAGAAGGTTCTCAAATCATATTATTAGTTGAAAGATCTTACCACCTAGGTTCTTGTTCTACAGCCACCCGAATGGTATCTACCATTCGAGATCATGATGGATGCATAGTTGCCTTAGTTGGGATTGTATTAGGACAAGAAGAAACAAATTGCCTTATGCCATTCACTATGCTAGTATAACATTATACGATGTACAAAGGAATTATACAATCACATAGAAGAGTTGCTGATAGTGGTTATTGCCTTGGAGAAGTTCATATCCTATTTGCTTGGACTTAAAGTCATTATTTATACCGACCACTCTGATATCCGATACTTACAACAGAAGAAAGATGCCAAATCATGCTTACTCAGATGGATCCTTCTCCATCAGTAATTTGATTTGGAAATCAGAGACAAACTTGTAGTTCAGAATGTGGTAGCATGTCATTTACCAGAATAAAATGCACAGGTACTTAGTTGAGAAGTACACCGATCACAAAGACCATTCCTAATCAATAAATTCTTAGTGTTGAATATTGTGAACTACCACATATATGGGGTGGTCCTGCAAGATTGGATGAGAGTCAAGGAGGACAAATTCCTATATGATATTCATTTTTACCTTTGGGAAGATCAGTACCTCTTCAGGGAAGGAGCAGATTGCATATGTCATCGATGTATCCCTTAGAAGAAGTAGACTAGTGTCCTCGAGCATTGTCATAAGCTCGAATATGAAGGACACCATTCTGGAAGTAGAACATCAAAAGTATCGCAGTATGGCATATGATGGCCCACACTATTCAGGGATGCTGTAACATATGTCAAAGGCTGCACATATTATCAGAAAATGGGAGGAACCTTGAATCGAAAGAGTCCATGACCCTCAAATTCATTCAGATTTCTAATGTGTTCGATGCTTAGGGCATTGATTTTATGGGCCCATTTTCTAATAGTCAAGGATATGAATACATCATCCATGCCATTGATTACGTGAGTCGTTGGGTAGAAGTTATTCCCGCTTGATCAACTGATAGATAGACTTTCTATCAGTTTTGAAAGACAACATCATTTTGCAGTTTGTGATTCTAAAGATCCTCATTTCAAATGGGGGTAGCCATTTAATCAACAAAGAAGTGAAGAAATTAATGAAGGAGTATAGCATCGATCATCGTGTCACATCTCCTTATCATCCTCAATCTAATGGCTTGGCCGAATTATCCAACAAAGAAGTTAAGATCATATTGCAGAAACTTGTCATGCTGTATAGGAAGAACTGGTCACAACTTCTGGATTCAGTTCTATGGGCTTATTGGACCGCCTAAAAATCTCCATTGGGATGTCACCCTACTGTATTGTGCAACTGGTCAAAGAGATCATATATTCTTGGCAGAGAATACTTGTTCTTTATTGTCTTCTTATTTAGCTGTATATAGTCAATGCACAACCACATTAAACCATCATTTTTCCTCACAAACAAGACAGGTGCACCCCATGGTGATGTACTAGGATGAATGAATACTTTATGTAATAGTTCTTGTAACTATACCTTTAACTCTCGTAACTCAGTTGATGCCATCCTATATGGAGGGATATATATAGGTTGAATATCAGGTGTAAGAGAGATTTCAAATTCAATCTCTCACTCAGGTGGTAATCCAGGTAGTTCATCTGGAAATACATCAGGAAACTTGCACACTATAGGTGCCTCTTCTATCATTCTATCCGATCCTGAGGTAGTGGATATATAAGCTAAATATACTTGGCACCCTTGATTTAACAATTGTTGTGCCTTCATAGTAGAGATGTATTTAACATCGGTCATGGATGTCTTTCCAATAAACTGAAACTCTATCGAGTTGGAATGCGAAAAGTTACTGTCTTATGGAAACAGTCAAGGTATGCATGATGCCTTTCTATCCAATCCATCCCCAGGAGTCAGATCAAAGTCATCCATTTCAATAAGTAGTAGGGAAACAGGCAACCGATGTCTTGTTATCAGTAACACATAATTATCCAGGATATCTCGAATTATGAATACTTGTCCTCCCGACCCCTTGATCAGATAGGACTATTGTACTTCTATTGGTATCTTACCCAAAGTGGGTACTAACCGTCAAGTAATAAATGAATGGAAAGCATCAGAAGCAAACAAGGCATGTACTGAAAAGCCATGAATAGTAACGGTACCTCATATGACCATGCCTGAATTGTAGGCTTGTTCTTCATTGATTACATTGAGACGGCCATTAGGAATAGGTAAGCTAGAACCCCCAATGCTTTGTGGGGGTTGCAACATAGGAAACGGTTGTTGTGAGCCCTGACCTCTACCCTTTCTTCCTTTATGTGTTGCTCCATTGCTCGGGATGGAAGTTACACTGTTAATTGGAGTTGGTTTAAACCACCAACCTTTCAACTTTGGGCAATCTTTCTTGATGTGGCCTTCCTTATGATATGGAAAGTCAGGCCATATGTTGGTGGAATTAATTCACAAATCTCTTTGGACAGTAAACATCTGCAATCTCGACTCACAAAAAGGTGATCAGAACAGAAAGATCGATCTGAACAAGCTCTTGGAATTCTAAGCAACATATATGATAACAACTAGATGTACAAGGAGAAAGTCAAATGCTGGCACCGGTACATCAGATGAAAGACTTTCAAGCCTGGACATAAAGTATGGTTATTCTATGCAAAGTTAAAGATATTCCCGAGCAAATTAAAGAGTAAATGTGCATGGCCCTTCATCATGAAGACCGTGCAAGACAATGGAAACATTCTCATATATGAATTGTCATCAGACGCACAATCATTTTTAGGCAATGGCCAGTTGCTAAAGTTGTATTTAGAGCATGATACATTCATGACCGTTGTTGATTCTATTTAGGTCATGTTTTATGAAGATCTCTCAACATCACTAGAAGATTCATATAATGCATTCAAAAATATTTTTGATTAATTCACTTCTTTTCTTCTTTTCATTTCCTTTTCAATTTGTTCATTCTTCTGTATTTCATTCATCCCATTCATCTATATTGTACTTAGGATATACTTTATCCTAAGTAAAGGGGGATGAGTGTATCAAGGTTATTCTTTATTTATTCTCTTTCTTGTCTCTTAACTAATTGACATTCTATCTATACTTAGGGATATTTCACCCTAAATATAGGAGGAACAAGTCGAGTCATTGATTTCATATATTCTAATCCTTGATCATCTTTGTTTTGTGTAAAATTGGCTATACCTAGGATTAGTTGATCCTAAGTATAGGGGGATGATCGACTACTTATTCTTTGATTGAATCGTTGTAGTATAGACTTTTCTATACTCAATACAAGTTATGTCCTCCATTATTTCTCTTTCATTACTATGAGAACATAGTTCACACTAAGTATAGTGGGATCATATATATGATGTATATATTTCAGCCATAACTCGTACTTTCGTATTTTTAATAATATGGCTTATAAAAATAATGAGTTTATAATAAAATTCTTGGTAAATATGATAAATAAACCGGTTTAAAAATGTTTTTCAAAAGGGTTTGAATAATAGTTGTAAAATGTCTTGAAAAATCTTTTGAAACTGTTTGGGAAATATTTTCAAACCTTTGTAAAAATCTTTGTAAATCTTTGTAAAAAAATTTTCATTTTTTTGAATAAAATATTTTGAAATTACATAACATATGATTTAGAAATTGGTTGTGATCTACTTTGAAAAATCTCTACCTTAGAAAAATCTTTGCAAAATGATTTTCAAACATTGTAAATGTTTGAAAATTGTTTGTAAAATTATTTGCAAAATAAATTTTTCAAAATGTTTGTAAAAACATTTTCAAATTATTTTGAGAACCTTGTATATAATCGTGATAAATAACAACTCTAATAAAATTCTTTATAAAACATATATATAACCATCGTATATAAAACCTACGAATAACAACTGACACTTAACTTATGTACAAATTCTTAGTGTAAAATCTACACCCAAATTTTAATATACACTCACGTCCGTGTAAATATTTGCACATATCGAATTCACTAATCTCTATAAAAATCACTAAAAACAAAATTTTCATAGCTTATAAAAATTTGAAAATTTTTCAAAATTCCATAAAAAATTGCATTTTTTTGAAAAATCCTTAAAAAGTTCGAAATCAGAAATAGTTTCACAAAAAAATTTCTTGCATTGCATTGTATACACATTTTTCTGAATGACTTTGACAATTGAACAAGTCTAAATAAAATCTAAATATTGGAGCTTGGTGTAGACCATGATCCACTTAATTTTAGAGGAACCTGTTAAGGATTGAAATTGGCACACTTTAGGCCACTTTGACTTAATTCTTTAGGTTCTATGAGACTGTGTTCATGAGTCAATTTAATGTGTCTAACTATACCTTTCATGTCATCCGTACGACTCTTGAGACAATGGCTTGACTTGAGACTTCACACTCAGTGCATAACTCAATCAAGAGGGTTGTTGAAATATCCTATGGTCTATGTCAGGAAAACACAAGGCCGCTTCATCAAGGGTGTCTCAAGAACCATTCTTGGGGACTACTGAAATCAGTACTTCAAGCCACTGTTCCTTTAGTAGTATGGACATCTAACGATCGGAGAATAGATTGAAGTAAAGCTTCGGATGAGGAATGCTCTGCTAGCATAATATTTTTAAGACCCCAAAACATGGGTAGAACAAAAGATTCTATATTCGTCGGGGCAAAAAAAGGAATGCAGAGCAATGCCAAATAAAGAAATATCCAAAAAAAGAAGCCTATACCAAAAACTCCAAAAATTCCGAGCTTCCAAAAAAGGCATGCTTATTGGTGAAGACTTGGTCCCACTGACCGAGCTTCACAAGGAAATGCACGTGATCAAGCTACACTTGTCTGTTTCCACTTCTTTTCCCTTTCTTCTAACTTCTCCCTCCTTCATTGTGCATTGACACGTACCTAAACTCAAAAGGAAATATTCATCTCCCCGAGGACGAGTTGCTAGAGGAGGAGACCAATTGGTAGTTCAGCCATTTATCTGGTAATAACTAACACGGTTCATACACATGGTACACGTCATTTCAAGGTTAAGAGTATACGTTTGAAGGGACGATTCTGACCGAGCTATTGAGTTGAAATGAATAGAGGAACATGGAACCTAAGGACTGTTGAGTCACAATTCCTAACCTGAATGTGATTCCGAATAAACTAACAATATGAAGGTCTTAACCGAGCTCCAAACTTTGATTTTATGAAGACAAGTTAACTAATCAAAATCATTCCAACTTATTTTTTTCTTTTCTTTTTATGCAATCATTTTCTGTAAGTGTTTGTTAGGGACTAGAATAGGCAAGTATAGGAGGGTGATGAATCTCCATTTAATCACATTTATTCTTTTTTATTCTTGAATCCCAAGTTAAATGCATGTAAATATAATTAATTTGTACAAAATAACATTCATTATTTAACCTATAAATACTATATGATTACATGTATTTAATACCAAAATAAAAGAATAAAGGAAAATAAAATAAAAAGAAATGAAGTATCAAAGATACTGAATGACCCTACACCCCAAGACCAAGTCAGTATTGACTTTGGTTAAAACCAAGAATAAAGTAGGGGGAGATAGGACCCATAAACTACACAAAAATACCACAGAAATCCTAATCTAATACCCTGTAAATAGCCATTTATGCACCTACTGTATTTTCCATTTTACACACCTCAAATAAAGATTTGTTCTACAGGCAACTTGTACATAATAATGTGTAGAAAAATAGAAATTTAATTGCCAATAAAAATAATGCATTATGCGATTGGGACACACAGATGAAAAGGCCGCAAACCAAACTTCAATGATCAATATCTCCTCCGTATGAACTTGAAATTCACCAAACTCATCTTTATTGTTCTTAAAATTAAATTATCTTTCTAATCAAGGTACTTTCATTAAAAATGGAGTTAAGATGCAAAAGTCGGGCTTTCAGTCCCCATTGTACTGTGAACTTATATATAAAATTAAAATAAATTATTCCTTACATTTAAACTCTTCTTTTAGTAAAACAAGAAACATAAATAAAGGCGTTAAAAATCTACTAAATAAATAAAGGATATTAAAATATATGCATAATAGACCTATTATGTACATCTATGCATTTATTTAAATACAAAAACAAAAAATAAAAATACTATAAAAATATGTAAACTTGTATTTAAATAAATTGTACATAAAAAATAATTAATTATACCGTAGTGTATAAAGATAACTATAAATAAAAAAGAATACAAAAAATATACATAAATAAATACTTTTAAAATAGTATACAAATAATTATATATAATAAATAATAGTGTAAAAATAAATAAAAATCGTAATCAAATAGTAGGTAAATAAATAAACATTTTCTATGTTTTGACTTTTTTATAATAAAATATGTAGATTTTTTATTTTTATTTCCTTTTCCTTTTTTCTTGCTATTTTGTCTTCTAGTGGTCCAAGGTGGATCAATGGCACGTATGCGTTCGTTGACCTAGGGTTACCTACACGCTTTTCCCTATAGCCCTTATCTAACTTCTGTTAGAACACCACCTACCCACTTCCACTCAATTTCCACACCTCATCCTTGTCACTCCATCCCTCGAGCCCTTCACTAATCCTCTTCCCCATACATCACTTCATCACGCCCCATATCCTGATGATCCAAAGACACTCTCCACCACTAGTAATCTCGTGATCTTTGAACCTCCATCGCCCTGTGTATAAATTAACCCTGAATCCTATTTTTTTCATCTTGACCTTCTTCCTACCATAACCCCAATAGGAGGTACGAGGTCGAAATTCTTGGTAACAGTGAGTGTTTCCCCGGCCTTATCGGTGTGGAGAAAGAAGAGGTAGGGCAGTCCAACCTCACCGGAGTAGCTACAGGCAGAGCTCTATGCTCCTTGGCCATAAAGGTAAGGTGCGAGCTATTAGATAGCTCTTTAGGTAGAAATTTTCTTCCTTAGTGTAGATATAGCCTTAGCTTACTCTACTTTTTGCTATAGTAGAATAATTTCTAATCTTAGAGTAAGATGGAGTTGCAATCTCCAACCCCCATTCATCATGAAATCAATGTGTTCGACCCACCATTTCACCCCATTTCATACCTCATTCATTTCTCCATTTCCCTGACCACCTACTCCCCTTGATTCTTCATGGATCTAGCCCATCAGTTCTGCCTACTCCAATTTCATTAGTGACCCTCCATTTCACTCTATTTCACATCGCATTCACTTAATAAAGGCCCAGACAGCCTCACACATGCATTGTCCAGCTTCCTATGCCAATATAACATCTGGAGACATCGTCTGAGGGGTTTTTGATTCAAGAATGAGAGCTCTCGAGTGCAACATTTTGCCACGAGCTTCAGGCCCCCATTGTAGGGTCTCGGAATACTTGGAGGGCACTATTAGCTGCGAACACCTTTTGTGAACATAATGAGCATCTCATCATCGAAGATGATGGTAGGATTGGAGAGAGAGCATCGATTGAAGCTCACCTTCGGTTTTGTTCTTCCCTATTCTTGGGTAACAACAACTATTGTCCGATTACACCCCCCCTCAATATTTTCCAAATGTCGTTGGATGGAGCCGAGCCACGCCTGCATGGTTAGATCTAGCTAAAAATCTAATCTCATGCATCCACCAACGAAGGGTTGCGTGCCATGCTCAACCATCGACGCATTAAGTGATACACGTGGAGCATCCTCAGCCGCTAGAGAGGGCGCCTTAAGGGGTAAATATCATCAGAACCCATCTAATTTTTGTAATATTTAATTAGTTTTGTGAGTATAGGTTTTAGAGTAAATTGTTTGTATAAAATGCACAAAGTCCCCAAACTTTCTGGATATTGCATCTAGATCCTCCTACATCACATGTGGAGGTACGTGTTGCGTTGTAATATTTACGTGCATGCCCCTAGACTTTTAATACATGTTCTGAAATGCTTAAAATATTTTCATTAATTTCAAACATGTCCCTGTAAGCTATAAATTTTATTTTTGTGTATATTTATCTTTAATAATATTTTTATTTATTAAAAAATCATAGGAAAATTGATTTAAGTACATGGTAACTTACTGAATGACATATATTCTTTACTTAACAGTTTAAGTAAATTTTCTATTTTTTAAAAATACAAAAAACACACATTTTCATCCTATTAATTATTAAAATCCTAAAAAATCAAAACACTTCTAAAAATTCCAAAAATATAGGTATATTATCATATATTCCACCATATATCCAAAACCATTGAAAAAATAAATCTAAAACCATTACAAAACCATAAAACACCATAAAAATCAGTAAAAAAATAAAACCCAAAATTGTTATTTTATATCCTACATTTTTATTTATTTTATATAATATATATTAAAAATAATTTTGGCAAATTTTGAGCTTATTATTTATTTTTAAAACCCAAGACGATCAAACCTATTATTTTTTTCACTGTTTTGTACTTTTTAATACACTAAAAATATATGAAAAATAGTAAAATTGCGCAAAAATATCAAAAATAGAGAAAAATATAAAAAACATAAAAACATTTTATTTGATGTATTTTATGTACATTCTATATTTTTTTAAAACCATATTTATACTATATATATATCTTATATTACTTATATAGTATAAATAATCATCATTAATATATATATGTTATATTTTAAAAAAAGAAACTAAATTTTGTAAAATTTAAAAGAAAATAGAATTAAAATTTTAAAATACAAAATCATATAAAATAATTAAAAATCCATAAAATTCACATAAAAATTGAAACCCACAAAAAATTAGAAAAAGGCTAAAATAGAAAAATTATTTTTATTATTAATTACCAATAATTATACCTATCCTCTATTGTTCTCAATGGTTCGATCCCTACTACTTTTCTACTATACACATTTTTGTAGGGTATAATAAATTTCATCTCACTTAGTTTTCATTGCACACATTATTCGTGGGTTGATTGTTGACTTATATGGCTTGTTCGTATACTTAGTGCCGAGAGAGGAACGATACAACCATTGTAGGATCTGATCTGTCGGGCACTACAGACTCCTCCAAGATCGGACGTTAGGTTTGAATGATCACTAGGCTAATTTTATGTGGGTACTGATGCACCTATGGATGCGACGTATAACCCTAGACAGTATAAAAACCTAAATTGGTTAAATCCATCTCAACGAAATGTCGAGTACGAGCTAATTCCGCACTTCTTATCTTCGCTTCCGAAGTTCAACAAGAATGCACATGAGGAGTCGTACGCATTCCTTAGGGATTTTGAGCTAGCCTATAGACATCCTAGGGTTAGCCAAGTCTACATTATGCTTAAATCCCTACCTTTTGCCTTGGGAGATAAGGCTAACTATTATCTAAAGAATCTTGGGGTAGTTATAACAACCTATACACAGTTCAAAGACCGGATCCTAAAGAAGTTCTACCTCTGAGTAGAACTAATAAGATGTGGACACACATCGCTAGTTTCTACCAACTTCCCAATGAAAACTTCTGTGATACATGGGAGAGATTAAAGGATATATTACATAAGTATTTGCGTCATAATTTGGATGATAACATTCTATTCCAAGCGTTGTATAGTGGATTACACCATGATATGTAGGGTCTAGTTAGTGATTCTTGTGGTGGAAGCTACACATCTTGGGGAGTTGATACCGTATGGAAGGTTTTCGAACACATGGCTGAGACTAGCCCTCCCAGGTAGCCAGCATGTCTTATACTGAATCCCCTTTTTCACTCCTATCCATGTAAAGGGGAAATAAGGATGCATTTAATATAGTTGAGGACTTGATCATGGAAATTATTGCTGATAAGTTTACAATGGTTGAGCATATCCACAAACATGTGTTAGAGTTGGTGCACTTGAATAAAATCCCTAGGTAGATGGAGGAATTTTTGAGAGGTTATCTAGGATGAAGATACCTGCCTAGAATACATATTCTGCTCCTATTCATCATGTACATCATATACATGAACAGTAGGTGTAAGGGTCCCAGACATGGGTAGAAGACCACTCCTTTGCTCATCTTTCCCAACATAATCCACCTATCGAGATAGCCAACCTCTTCCAGTGTTGGATGTGAATGGTGTGTTCTATTCATAGGACTTTATCATAAAATGGGCAGAAATGGGGGACCGTTAGCCATACCAGCATCCTCCTACTTTCCACACCAGCAGTTCACTCTTATACCTCTTCATGATCAATAGTCAAGCCCTGGATTCTACCACTCCAATCAACAGTAACATTAGCCTTACTTTTGTCGATCTTCATACCAGCCGAGCCAACATGGCCAACCCTTTTAGAGATACCATAGAAACAACAGTATTAGGGTCAACAAGGCCAGTCGTCGCAATATTCTTCTTCTTCGCAGCTCGGATAGACCAAACATTACCTAGGTTCATAATAGTCTTCTCCATTAGTTTCTACAAACATCCATCAATAGATTCTTGAGGAGATTTATTCCTATAGGAATGAGATTCAGGATATGCGGTGTGAAATCAACCGCCTATCTTGATGGCAGAACGAGAAATCTGCCCCTTTGATGAACGTGAAATCCACCTATTTAATATGGATGTATTATCGTAGTATAGGAGGTGGAAATTGAGCTATCAAAAGCCACAATCGTTGAATGTTGTGGAGAATTTTTACTTGGTAAGTTTACCAAGGTTAAACACATGGAACAATAATTTTTAGTTGCAATGTTTTTAAATTAATTTAAAAAATTAATCGTAATGTTTATTTCTATGTCGAAGAATAAATGAAAATGAAATGCAAGATGAAAGAGATGCAATGCGAATAAAAATAGAGGATGAGCTCAGGATATGTGATTTATATGGTTTAAGTCATCAAATAATATGATCAATAAACCCACAAAGCTAATCACATATCAACGGAGATTTAAGTCCCAAAATAAATATCCAATCAAATGCAATCTACAAGGATGTTTATCAATGACTAATCATGTTAGAATTCCCTGTAATTTGCTCCTCAAAATTAATCTTTAATTAGCCAAATTATTAGGAAGATTAAATTAATTCTTCCTCGATTTATCCCCTGCAAAAAATAATTCCTCATGAATAATTAACAATAATCCATAGGGACTTAATTAAATTGAAAATCCCCATAATAGAGACCCTACAAAGATTTAATCCTCAAAGGTTATCAACAAGAATACCAGCCATTCAAATATCATTCATATCATCCTACAAAATGAATCAAGAATCTTCTCAATAAAAATACATCACAAATAAGTCATTAAATTAACCCGCACAGATCAAATTGAACCTTAAATAATATTCCACAATAAAGAGTTCATGATTAGTCCACAAAGTGTATAATATGATAGAGCATCGAATAAGCTTTAGAATGAAATATTGTGCGCTAAAATTAGAGTTCGAATGAGAAAGTTATGCTAAAATGAAATTCAGGGACTAAAATGTAGTAAAAATGAGAGTTTCCTTCTCAAATGGGTCCCTGGAGGACTTATCTGCAAATATTAAAAACCACAAGACCTCTCCTCCAATTTTCCCACAAACATATGTGCGAGGCACTTGCATGGTGTGTAAGGACCTTTCTATAAATGCTTGAAAATGTGGGGGTTCTTTTGCAATTCACCTACCCAAGCACATGCGAAGCACATGCGCTGAAGGTTCGGGCGCTGAGGCGGAGGCCTGGGGCTCCGATCCTATGTCGCTGGTGATACGAGGATCGGATAACCGAGATTGGAGGCTTGGCGAACCAGTTCGGGGGGGGCGGCAATGTAGCAGGCTTGGCGAGGTTGGGCCGACCGACTCGAGCCTCAAGGCTTGGCCCTAGGCTCAAGACAACCGACGTGGCAGTGTCTGAATCGTTGGATCAAGGATTGGCCCTTAATCTAATGGATGCCGGAGGTCGCGAGCATTTGAGTTCGGCATGAGCTCAGCTGACACATGACCGAGCAGGGATGCGGAGAGTAGTCCGGTGGAGGGTGAGCCGGTCGAGGGTGGAGGGAGAAGTAGCCAAGGGAGATGTGTTGGCAGAGGGTGTTCGTTGATGGATAGGTGACCGAGCTTGTAAGGGTGGATGGCGAGGGATCGATGAGGTAGGCGAAGAGTGGAGGAACACGTGGTGGCAGCGTTGAGAAATGGGTTCTCCAGTGGGAT
Source organism: Ottelia alismoides (assembly GCA_037367405.1). NCBI lineage: Eukaryota > Viridiplantae > Streptophyta > Magnoliopsida > Alismatales > Hydrocharitaceae > Ottelia > Ottelia alismoides. The sequence continues at coordinate 491,904 of JAZKJV010006041.1, read as the reverse complement.
AAAGGTGAGATAGACTCTTGCAGAGTCGAGGTGGGTCAAGGTGGAGGCGGGCATGATCGATCAGAGATGAGAATGGGGAGAACATGGGAGGTAAGAAGAAAGGAGAGAAAGAAGTAGCAGTACCTGAGGGTACGCCTGGATAGTTGGAGCTTCGAGCTCTGGTAGGTTATCGCCTCGAGGAGGATGAAAGAATCCTTTGAAGATATGCATCACTTGTAGACAAGGCTGCTACAGTAGAATCTCCCACTGGATCTCATCGTAAAATCTCGAGGCTCGTCATCGCTCACCTCGCACGTATCACCTCTGACACCAGTGAAGGAGGGGTCGGGGCCTAATCTCTCACAGATGGCGGATGGCAAGAGTGGAGGGTGTCGAAGTGACTAAATAGGAGAGGAAGAAGTGGATGTGTTGCAGGAGAGGGGGAGGCGAAGGGTCGACGAAGTCATGGGGGAAGGGGAGGCGGAGGGATGTCAATGTGTAGTGAGGGCGGCCGCGGGGATGAAGGGGAGGTGGAGGGAGGACAATGTGTAGTGAGGGCAGACGCGGGAAGGAAGGGGATGGGGTGGGGGTTACTTGCGGAGCACGTGATCGGGTTGAGAGGTGATAGGCACGCAGGAGTGAAGGGAGAGAGATAGAGGGGAAGAGAGAGAAAGAAGAGGGAGAAAAGGGGAAAAGAGATAAAAGAAAGAGGGAAGAAATGAACAGAAGAGAGAAAAGAGAGGGGAAAATTAAAATAAAATCAATAAAATAAAGTAAAAAGTAAAATAAATTATTTAAAATTAAATAAAAAAATTAAAAAGTAAAATAAAATAAGGACAAAAAAAACAAATAGTAAATGAGGTCAAAGGAAAACATAGTCAATACAAAAATTGCTCATCTCGATGAGATCTACAACTTTTGTGAAGGATCCAAAATCAGAAGAGGCCAACTGTACAAAAAGTATTTTTGGAGGTACTGTATAAATAATAAAATACCGCATTTTTGCAAGTTGATTTTTCTTTTTTTTAATTTGATTTTAATTAGTAAATTAAATTATATATAATAGATACATACTTAGTCTAATTTTTATGGATTTTAATTCTTTATAAAAGAGAAATCATTAGGTTAAAATAAAGATTATTTACACATAAAATAATAAGCTCAATCCAGACAAAAATCAGAGTTATTTAATTACAGATCTTATCCCCAATTTTAGCATAATTAGTGAGTGTCAATTAATGATTTTAGGGAGTTTAATTCGTGAATTACTAAGAGGATTTTGTTAAAACGTTCAAATAAAGTAGAAGAATCATGTATTTATCACACCCCTATACTTAGCTCTTTGCTTATCCCCAAGCAGATTTTAGTGACTTAGAAGGTTGAATTCCAGACTGTGCATATGTGAATTTCAACACTTGTCTCATTAAGAATCCTAGGTTTTAGTGGTCCTAAATATCTAAGCTCAATCAAGCTCTGGTCAAAAGGAATCCAACTTCTCTAATTATCAAACTCTCTGTTTACACATATACTATAAGGATATGACATTTAATGTGTAATGCAATCATGAGAGTCGAGTGGAAACATCACTCAAAGTCCTGATCCAAGAGACTCTCGTTAAGACCTAATCCTCAACACTTGGGCATAAATCAGGTCCTGCATTCAGTCTACCGTCTCAGTAGTTCCTGAGACTTGAAAGTGTAAATGGCATGCCAGATGATGGAGTACATAGGTTTGTGTATTTTCTTCTTTTCCTCTCATTGGAATAAGGATCCTTTCGAATGCCTTGTTACTCAACACATGAATTTTTAGGTGTTAACCAGTGTGTCCGTCGAGAGAGATTGAGTCGCTTGTACTTGTTTTCCTGGGAGTACACCAGGGAGTGTCTTCTTTAAGTATCTAATATACTTACACCCAAACATGTATCACTTACGATACAGAGCCCTTTTTGATGTACTAGCCCGACTCATTGGTCCTAATTAGCTTTGGTCCAAGTGTACACTTTAAAAATGGTTGGGAGTGCTCGCCTTTGATATAAGCTCTTTGCAATCTGTCTTTGTGTTTGAGAGCTCTTTTCTTTCAATATTTCTTTCTTTTCTTTTCTTTTTGGCTAGCTCCACTGCTTTACCAAGAGTTGGCACACATTGATCAACAATAATTTAGTTGCATCACATCCTGGCACATAGGTCAATATCAAGAGATAGCATTGTTCACATACATGATATGGTTTGCTGACACTCAGGTTTCTTGAAGCTTTCATTAACTTTATCCCATCCTCGAGTATCATAAAATCAGGTCTAGACTCAAATTTCAAGCCCCAATCCTTCAAGTGAAATCTCAACCCATCTCATCATTCATGCAGTTGTGCTAGTGATGTGCCGGTTATATTCTTAAAGGTAGATATTAAGTGTGCAATATAGAACTCACATCTTTCAAACTATGGAAGTGTGGATTATTAAGTCTAAACCCCTAATGACTAAGGCCAATTAACTCCGAATCAAAGGACCTTAAAAACCTGAGTTTCTTTCATTCCTCAAGTCTTGAGTGGTAGTAAAAATGTCAGGGATAAAACCTTAAGTTAATTTTTTTAAAACAGATTTGTTGTTGTTGTTTTTTTGTTATACCCCCCTATTTTTTTGAAATGTGTATTATTTACACAAAAAATTATTATAGTATACCTAATATACACAACTTGTACTCATACTTGATTTTCGATGAAAATAATAAAGTACGAGCTATGGATAAAATTCATAGAATATATGCAAATACCCCCCCATACTTAGCATGTGCTATGACCTCATGGTACACAGTGAAATATAGACATAGCTCGTACTGAGTATAGTTGAGAGAAAAAGAAAAAGAAGTTGATTTGTCCCCCTATACTTAAGCTTTTGAAGGCCTAAGCATAGCAAAAAAGAATGAAATGGGGCAGTCGAGGGTGAGAAGAAAAGAATAGAAGTCATGTATACATAATGCTATCGGTCCTCCTATACTTAAGCTCAGGTCAACCCAAGTATGATCTAGCAATCAGAGGTGGAGGACCGATAGATTAGGGTGGATATATAAGTGACTAGCTGAATCTTCTAGATGCATTGAAGAGGATGGCTTCATTTATCAAGGTTTCATATGGGCCAAGGGGGTCTTTCTTCTGATTCTATGCCCCTAGTGAAGGAGATATTGACAAAGTGCTTAAGCAGTTGTCCGTTGACTAGGCAAGTTTGTGTATTGTCTGATGTCTCAGAAATTGTGACACTACCATTATTATATACTTCCATAAAGATGAAAGGTCTCGTCCATTTTGATTTCATCTTACCTTAAAAAATCTTCAACCTTGCTTTAAACAACTATACTTTCTAGCCTGGGACGAAGTTCTTTGTTCTATTGTGTTTGTCATGCCATTTCTTTACTCTATCCTTGTAGATCGTAATGATTTCATATGCATGAATATGATTTCTAAAAGATATTTAAATCCATATTTTTGTTCTAATTTCCTTGGTGACAGATCTAGTTGATCTTTTTGATTTCCCAATCTGATTTATGCACTAATTATGCGGGTAAATGCCATGTTTTTTCAAATACCATTCTAAACGGGAGGTGCCCAATGGGGTATTGTAAGCTGTCATGTACGCCCATAGAACTTGGTCTAGGAGTTGAGATACATTTTACTGTCAGAACAGACTAGCTTCTGTAAAATTACTTTGACCTCCCTGTTTGGCACATCTGCCATACCATTGGATTGTGGGTGGTAAGGGCCAGTGACACGATACTGAATGTAGTAGTCCTTGGTGAACTTCTTTACCTCCCGATTGACAATGTGGCTACCCCCGCCAGATATCAGAACCTTGGGGATCCCGAACCTTGAAATAATATGATCTTCTAGAAATTTACAGACAGTTTTGTTGTCTGCGACTCGAGTAGGGATAGCCTCCATCCACCTTGATAAATAGTCTACCACGAGAAGAATATATCCAAATCCACAGATGTTAGGGAATGGGTCCAAAAAGTCAATGCCGATTGCATCGAATACATCATTTATGATCACTGGTTGCATGGGCAAGGGATCTTCGGGACCGATGGTCCCTCCCATTCTCTGACAGACCGGGCACAACCTGACAAAATTGTAGGCATCCTTAAACAAGGTCGGCGAGTAAAATCGACATTGTAATATCATCTTTGCAGTTCTCTTTCTGGAGTGGTGTCCTCCTTCCTCCAAGGTGTCGCATAGATTGAGACCACTTTAGTATTTTTCCTGAGGAATACATCTTCTCCATATACAATCCCATCCTTCAAAGAAAAGGAACGGATCCTCCCAATGGTAGAGTCTAGATTCTTACTTTAGTTGGTGGATTCTGCTCTTGGGCCAACCCTGGGGAACTTTCTTAGAGATAAGATAGTTAACCATGTCAGCATACCATGGGAGGGAGTCAATAACAGAAATTGACTCGTCTGGGAAGGATTCATGGATTGACTCTGAATAAGGGATTTTATCTTGTTCAATCTGAGATAGATGGTTAACCACCACCCATTTTGCTCCAGGTTTATCCTGAATCTCCAAATCAAATTCCTGAAATAGGAGTATCCATATAAGAAGATGTGCCTTTGCGTCTTTCTTTGCCATTAAGTATCATATGGCTAAATGACTTGTGTATATTGTCACCTTAGATCCTAGAAGTAAAGATCTGAATTTTCCTAAGTCAAAGACTACAACAAGCATTTCCATTTCTGTCACAATATAATTTTTCTGAGCTTGATCCAAAACTTTGCTTGTGTAGTTAATAACATAAGGGGCTCAAACTATCCTCTACCCTAACACCACACCTACTGCAAAATCAGAGGCATCAGTCATGATCTCAAAGGGAAGAGACCAATTAGCAGCTTGTAGGATGGGAGATTCCATGATCTTCTTTTGAGCAGCTCGAAGGCCTCAAGACACTTATGATCTACAAGGAACGTAGTGTCTTTCACTAAGAGATTAGTCAGCGGTCAAGCAATTTTCGAAAAATATTTGATAAATCTCCGATAAAATCTGGCATGCCCTAGGAAAGACCGCACTTTCTTAATGTTGGTTGGTGGCTCGAGTTTCTTGATCACATCCACCTTGGTCGGGTCAACCCCCATTCCCTTCTTGGAGATTACGTGCCCCAATATGATGCCCTCCTTTACCATGAAATGACTTTTCTCCCATGAGATCACGAGATTCACTTCCCTACATCTCTTGAGGAGTCGGTCCAGGTGCGCAAGACAATCATTAAATGAATCACTATGGACAGAGAAGTCATCCATAAAAAGTTTCAAGAAGTTCCCAACCATTTCAACAAAAACCGTAATCATGCACCGCTGAAAAGTGTCGGGGGCATCACAAAGCCTGAGAGGCATGTGCTTGAAAGTGTAAGTACCGAATGGACAAGTGAATGTTGTCTTTTCTTGGTCCTCAAGGGTGATGGATACTTGGTTGTAACCCGAGTACCCGTCTAAAAAGCAAAAGTATTCTCTTCCCGTCAGTCTCTCTAAAATATAATCAATAAATGGTAGAGGGAAGTGATCCTTCTTTGTCACAGCATTCAAGCACATGTAATCTACACAGGCGCACCATGACTTGGGTACTCATGTCTTGATCTCCTCTCACACCTCATTGGTGACAATCTAGAGTCTCGACTTCTTCAGGACTATGTGTATTGGTGCCACGCATTTGGAGTCCGAGGTGGGATAAATGAACCCTGCTCCACACCACTTTTCTATCTCAGCCTTAACCACTTCCTGTAAATTTGGATTCATCCTACACTGGACATCACGAGACGGTTTAGCATTGTCCTCAAGGTATATATTGTGTGAATAGAGAGCTGGGTTAATCCCTTAGAGATCTGACAATCTCTAGCCTAATACCTTGCGGTCTTTCTCTAAAACTTTTAGCAGGCAGATTTCTTGCTTTTCGGTCAGATGTGAACTAATGGTGACCGAAAACTTTCCCTGAGGTCCCGCAAGGAAGACATGTTTGAGAGTAGGAGGCAATGGTTTGAGCTCGGGTATATATGTATCGTCCAAGAGATCTGGCTCTATCATTCCTGAATCTAGTCATGACGTGGGTGGATCATGTGTGACATCATCTACCACCAACTAGACAACTTCAGGGGTCAGATCTCCAAATATGTTTCATATTTTGGCAAAAGCTGCATCTGACCCGTCTTCCTCACTCCAGGATTATCCTAAGAGAGATGGGACTGATATGTCTGAATAGACCTCAGAGTCTCCGGGAGTGTAGGATGATGCATAGAGATATTCATTGAATGACCTGGCAAACTAAATAATCGACAATGTCCTCTCCAGATAAGAGCGATTCTGTGGTTGGGTTCTGTTTCCATGGCCCAGTTGTCGTACTTGTGCTACACTCTACCTCTGACTTAGAAGAAACTGACCATGTGCTAGATTCCCTATCAGGTCTTTGGAATTTAGTTTGCTTCGTTTCTAGTTCAACATTAAGAAATTGGATTTTTTTCTGAGGTATAGTCAAGTAGGGCTCCTACAGCCCTAAGAAAGGGGCACAATAAAATCATCTAGGAATTCTTCTAATTCTGAGGGACATCCATGTCAAGCACTATAAAATCCACTGGATAATTTTGTCCTTTGATATTGATTATAATGTTCCTAATCTCTCCACTAGGTCTCTTAGTTGATGTATCAACAAATTGAAGAACGACTCTAGACTTCCTAAGAGGTCACAGATTCATGTGTTCATAGAGTGTTGGTCATGAGATTGATAGAGGAACCATTGTCTAATAGTGTTCTAGCAAATTTGATCTCCTTGATCTGGCTAGTTACGAAGTGTGCACCAATATCTCTCTTTTTTTCTTAGAAGATCATTTCTTATCAAGCGAGATGTATCGATGGAGAGGATGTGCTTCTTTGTTTGGCTTGAGTTCTTTCGGCCGACCCTTGTAGGTGTGCATCTCATCTTAAGGTATTTCCTTAAAGCAAGATCTCTTTCTATCATCTCGTCCAAGGATAGAGTGACCTTCATGTTTTCTTAACATATGTGTGCCATCTCTTCATCATTTTTTTGGTTTTTTTTAAATTTTCTTCTTTCCATCCATAAGAGCATAAGGGAAAGGGATTGAGTGATCGTGATCAAAAACTGAAACATCACTTTTATTGAACAAGGGAACATGGATCTGTACATGACTAGGATTGCCTCTTACTTCAGGACTTTGACATGAAACATGAAAGTAAAATGACTTCTGTGGATGTGGGTCTTGCTACTTCTGTGGTGAGTCTTCTTCTTCCAATTCAGACTCGCTTGATTCCAATATGTTGTGGTGATCTGATGTGGGGGTTGGTGGTCTCTCCTCATCCTCTTCTTCCCCAGGTGTATGCATAGATGTGGACACTGGAGCTATGTCACTACATTACTTATCTTGATCAGGCATGGTTACGGTCTTTCCACTCATGAGAGAAAATGATTTGTAACATCATGCGAAAAGATATCGTATTCAAGGAAAGAATATTCTGAGATTGATACATGATCTTTATGTCCAAGATTAATAGGGTTGGCTTGGACTTGAGCTGGGATAGTGGTTTGGGGTGCAGTGCACTCAACTCTCAACCTAGAGAGTCAGATTGATATCGACTCTCATGTCATGAAGTTCATCAAATACTTGTTGGAGTTCGAGAGAGATCGAAGAAGAAGATCCCTGGCCTTGCATGGCTGGGGCTAGGTCCAGTATTGGTCCTGTTGGCACTGGCGTTGGTACTGTTGCTATTGTTGTGGATGTAGGTTCTGAAAACCTAAACGGTGCTATTGGAATTGACATTGTTGCTGCTATTGAGGCTAATAATAGGGTCAAGATTGTGGTGGATGAGGGTTTGTAGTAGAGTTGGGTTCCAGTCCACCGACTGGATCCATATTGTGCAAGACTCAGTTTATCTCCATGGCTTGTGGAGGTTCCTCGTAAACTATTTGTGCAAGGGATTCTTTTATTTGTTGGGTTAAGATTTGATCACGACCCAGTGGCTCTGTTGCCCTATCCATTTCCCTTATATGTAGTGAATTTGGTAAATGGGGGCAGTGGGTGTAGTCAGGGCAGGTATCTTAGATACTCTATCAGTCAGTTGTTCCATCTGCTTGGGAAGTTTGGCTAGTTTCTCCATATCAATTGACTAATGGTGTTCGTCTACCTTCTTATAAATCTGTTTGACTACAGTTGGCTTGTCAGTTATTATTCCCACATATGCATTTTGGTTAGTCGACAGATTTTTCACAATCTTATTAGCTCCCTCCTTAGACATGAGTGAAAGGGAGATGTCCATGTAGACATGGCTTGTGGTCTGTGCCTGGCTAGATTCTGCTAATTTCTCGAGCACTTTGTAAACTGTGTCCTCGTGACGTCCCATGTAGCTTCCTCCATAGGAGGCACTCACTAACCCTTGCATCTCATGGTTTAGCCCACTAACAAGACTTTGGACCAACATCGTCTTGCTTATGCCATGCCCTGGGAATTTCTAAATAAGGTCTGTAAACCTTTCTGAAGTATCATAGAGTGGTTCATTAGGGAGCTGGGTGAAGCTTGTGAGCTTGATCCTCATTTGGTTAATTTTACTTACTTGGTAGAATTTATTTAAGAACAGACTCTTGAAGGTAACCCATGTGGTGATGACTTCGCCTAGGTTTTTTAGCCAATGAGATGCCTTATCAGTCAAGACGAAGGGGGGCAACTCTCAACTTATGTATTCTTGACTAACCCTAGGGTGGGAAAGGTTGTTACAAACTAGCTCAATATCTCGGAGAAAGGCATATGGTTCTTCATGAGTGTTTCCTCTGAACTTAGGTAGCAGCGTGAGGAAATGCGGTTTGTGTTCAAATGCATCCTCAGAGGGTATTGGCCTCAACCAATTATAATCTTCATCTAACTCAGGGAGTATGTGCCTTCCATAACAGTTTCTCTGTGTTATAGTTCTGTCATCTGATCTCTAAGCATTGCGTTGTGTTGCTCAGTTGAGGTAACCCTAGACAAAAGTGCACGCGGCGGGTCATTGTCCTCGTCTTCACCAGGGTTCTTCTTGGGAGGCATCTTGACTTCCTTTTCACCTTCAGATACAAATAGGTCTGAGTTAGATACATGTCTAGAAGGTTTAGGAGTTCTACCAAATATAAAAGTTTCTTTGATAGGAGGAGAGTAGAAGAGAGGGTTAGTCCGAGATTGACTGAACCCTGAAGGGGACTTGGGAAGAGGGTCATCGAAAGACCAGGTGGGTTTGAGAAGAGAGTCATCTTGAATCCGAAGCGATGAAAAATCTAAGGGGTTTGTGAAGTGTCTACAAGGCCTGAACAAAGATCCCCAGAGAAATCCATCTCTTAAGTCAAGAGAATCGGTTAGATCACGAAGGTCAAGTCAAAGGATAGAGAATAAATACGCAAAGCAAACACCATTCAAACTCGTAGATTCACCACTCAACACTCGTGAAGGCACGTTAGAGTTAGGTTGCTTGCCTTTTCAATTTTAATTTAGTGACAAAACAATCTTTGAGCAGATTAAGAAAAGCTATAGGTTTAGGAGAGTATCACAAAGACCGGCCCGAATTCGTATGGCTAGTTGCACCTACTTTCAACCTGTATGGGTATATGTACAAGCCGTAGAATGGCTACCCATATTACTTTAGGATGTTGCCTTACACGTTGTCCTTTAACCACCCAATCTACTGAGGGAGACCGTAGTTCCCTCACTAAGAAGTAGCTAGTCATTTTTAAATCCAGTAGTCAAAATGAAACCTCCAAATTTTGGATCTACCATAAGTATGTGATACTTGTCCTTAGAAAAACAATGAGTGGGTTTCTCTCCACCATACACAAGGGTTAATTTTATATTATTTTATACATAGTCGCTTTGATTAATAGTCCTAGTTTTAGATTATGTTTATAACTTGAGTCTTATTTGAGCACAGAAAAATTACACCTAACGAGCAATCCCAATTCTTTTAAACCCTAAGTTGTAAAACTAGGGGAGAGGATCGAAAAATCCAATGCAAGCATTTAAATCAATGATGCATGCTATGAAGAAGTCTTATAGTGATTTCTCATGTTCTTCATGGGGGTGAAATATAAGGAATTAAAATTTCACACTAAATGATATGCATAGATGAAAACGGACTAAGCATATAGTTCTATTAGCGGGAAAGAACTGATTTCATATTTGGCTAATGTTGAACAATCTATAGTGCGGATAGTAAGTGAAAGTGTGGGATAAGAATTACGAGTACAATCCAAAATAAATAACTAAGCTAGCGTATGTGTGCCAAATTCCAACGCCACTCAAGTCAGGCCCCAACTACACAGGAGGTGTTGAAACAGACCCGATACCCCACAGAGAGTCCAGTCCAAATTATTACAAGTTTGAGGGTTCAAAGAGAGGGAAATGATGCCGAAAATAAAATCTAAACTAAACTTTCTCTCTTGTAAGAGAAAATTAAAAACAATCTTCTTCTCAAATCCCTGGATTGATATGCAAGAATTGCTCCAAGTTATCTGCGAGGAGAGAAGATATGGTTAGAAACCGATGAATCTGCATTTCATCACCTTTATTCATTTATTTTATCTTAAAAACCCTTATAAAACACTTGTATATAATACTAACTCCATATTCTTACTAACTTACATCTATGTGTAAATATTAAACACTTATTGTTATTTTAACCTAAAATAAATAAAGAAAAAAAGGGAAAAAAAGAAAAAAAAACAAGATTGTATATATGTAATAGATACAAGCTAACCCGAACCCCGAGAGAATTTTAAGACTTGACCTGATCGACCAAGAATAAAGTAGTGGGAGATAGGGCCCTTAATCAGACAATCCAAAAACTATGTGTTGTAAATATTTGTATACTTGCACTATTTTATTTGTACATAAATTGACCTGAAAGTAAATAACTTTCAAAACAAAAATTGTAAATAAAAATGTTTCCTAAATAATAAAAATAATTACAAAATAAAGTCATGTACAGAATAAAAATAATCACATCCGTAAAAGTCATAAAGTGATAATTGAAAAATCGATTCCAGCTCCATATGAACTCAAATTGAACCAAACTCACTTCCATTGTATTCTAAATTAAATTATCTTTAAAATGATTGTGGTTTCATAATTTTTGGAGTTACGGTTCGAAAGTCGGGTTTCTAGGGTGGTTTGTGCAAGTTTACCATTTATTTGTACATATTGTATTTGTAAATATTTTTATACTTATTTAAAATACAAAAAATATAATAAATATAAAAATATATATAAAATAGGTAATTAATTGAAACAAAAATAACTGAATTCCTTATTTAACTATGTATATAATGTACCTTATGTATATAGTATATGTATATAGCTAATATTCTCAAATAACCACCATAAAAAATAAAAAAATTAACATTTATTATTCAATTTAATAAAGTGATGAAGATACAAAAAAAATTAATTTTTTTAAATAATTTTAACACTAATTTCTTTTTTATCTTTATCTCATTTCAAATTCTTTCTTATCTCTTTTTCTCCATTCATTTTTTTAAATTTGAATTCAAATTCAATTAATCCTCTATTTAATTGGATCCTCCTCCCTCATTCTCACTTGATCAATCTTTGGTGAGAGGATCCTATTCTCTAAGATCTATCTTGTCACAGAAGGGTGCCTAGCCTCCAAGCCGTCCGGTGACAGCGAGTCGGTCTTCGTCGAGGCGATCACAGTCTTTTCCGCTCCTAAGGTGAGATCCATTTTCTTGTATCTTTAACCTAAGTTAATCGTAGTTTAATTTTAGCATTTTTGTTCATTGTCATTTTTTCTCTAGATCTTAGAACACATCACGATTTGATCTGAATCTGATCTGAATTTTTACCCTCACATCTTGATCTATTTGCATTCTTATTCTACCTCACGAAATCTTCTAACTCTGACATGTACGGTGGTCGAAGACATGGATCCTCATTTTTTGTCGGATCCTCATTCGCGTATTCCATTTTGGTTTTAGGATTGAGCCGTTGTGCTCGCACCCTATTTTGTTTATAAATAAAAAAATAAAAAATAAAAAAACTATGTATTTTTTATTCTTTTATTTATAAACAAAATAGGGCGCGAGCACGATGGCTCAATCCCAAAATCAAAACAGAATACGTGAACGGGGATCTGACGAAAATTTAAGGGATCACAATGACAACTTTATATCATTAATAACCAATCCTCAAGATCATCGTGCTCAACAAAATGGCGTCATTGTCGGGGAGGCACGACGAGGGTAGTTAGGTTTCTCTTTTGACCTGCTATTCTTGGTTGTATATGTTTGTTTATACTTTTCAACATTTACTACATTGTTCATATTCATTATTTTTATTTCATTTTTTCCTGATCATATTTTATAATTGTGTTTCTTACACATTCCTTCTTTCCTTTTTCTTGCGAGGGCCCACGAAATGAAGGAGACGATCCTAGGAGAGCCGAAGCACCCAAGCGAAGCAGAGGCGGCTTGATTCATCTCGAAGCTGTAGGAAAGCGTGAGAGGATGAGAAGAAGAATTGAAACAGACCAAGCAAAAAAAGACTTTCTTTTATTTATTTCTAGCATTTGAACTCTTGTAAACGGACATTCATTTGTTGCTGGGTTTGTTTCGCCAAGTGTCGGTGCACTTGCGGGACCTCACCGGTTTTGTTTTCATCGCCTTATTTTTCTTTGTTCACGCAAATTTCGTGAGCTGCCTATAGATTGCTTTAATTAATTTGATTGACCCAGGTAGTTAATTAGGTCCAAACACCCTAAACAAGAATTTCTAAACCTATAGAATAGAGAGTAATTGGATTTAGTCAAATTTGATTGGTTCTTGCCCATTAATAGAAACTATTGTTAGGACGGTTCACTTGCATTTGCATATAGGTTAGTTTATTTTCTGTATTTAAATTCTGCACGGATCACCATGCATGTAGAGTGTTGGCGACAAGGTACGCATCTCTAACCTCTGCATGCATCATTGTATTAATCGTGCATTGGCATTTCCGATCTCCTTCCTTGTTTTCACTCACATAATTTAAAAAGGAAATTGGACACTCGGTAGGCAATTCATTGAAAATATTCAAACCAAGTGACAACTGCCTAAAATTCAGGAATGCTAAAGAAAGCTCAACTCTAAAATAAACGTACAGAAAAATCATTGTTCTGGGGAGAGTAACCCCCGCCTCGTTTGATTTATCTGTAGTGAGAGAGCGACCTGTACACTAAGATAGAACCACGCCCGAACTCTCTTGAGACTATTGTCTTGTGATTAGTTATTCTCCAGAGAGGACTTCACTGGTTATCCAGTAATCGGTCTGGGATTTCCTTACCAGAGTGGGAAGATCAGGTAGCCGATAAACGGTCCGTACCCATACTAGCTGGGAAAAACTAGTTGTGAGATTGGGACAGTCTCCTGGGAGCATTGGGTTCCTAACATCTCGCTTTAACCTCTATGATAGATTGTTTTCTCACTAAACTCTAAAAATTGATAAGATAATTGACCAAACCTTCATGGTCTTCACATTGTGTTGAGTTGGTGAACTAGGTGTTTGTTTTGTGTTTGATTTCTTGTGTGCATATTAGATCCTTCTGCACATTTATGCCTTTTTCTCGACATCTTTTGAACTTGACCCTCACACTTTCCTGATCCCGTCTTTAGTTTCGGAGATGAACGACAGGAATTATTTCAATCTGATCTTCGCAGATCCCTCGCACCCTCCAGCTGATCCACCTCCCTTTTTCCAGGAAAACTTTTCTCCCGATTTTTGTGCATATCCGTCTAACCCACTATTTTAGGAGTTGGACTTTGATTCTCACCCACCCTCATTCCACTCACCCAATCCAGGGATTTTGGATTCACCTTTTATGATGTCCACACTTGAGACCCTAAACCAGATGATGGAGAATATGAATTCGAGGAATAGCAATCTATTTAACATAAATAAGATTCAGAACACTGCTCCCTTATTTGAGGATATGTATTCACTTGAGGATAATCACGAGAGCTTGCAATAACCCAAAATACAAAAAAATGAGAAAATTTCAAAAATCCAAAAATATTTTCGGAGACACATTGTTTATTCATTTTGTGAGGAGAGGGCACCCATGCCAAACCATTTTCCCAAACAATCATTCACCACATGTCTCACCTTTGACCCCAAGGATGCTACTGTACATACTGCTCTTGGCAATCCTCATGTATATGTTGATTACGATCTCCTCCCTTGTATGGATGAGGTTCAAAAATTCAAAAAAATGTTGACTGAACCTGAAGTGATGGTCACCACTCATGAGATCATTAAAGGCCCACTTCACCAGGCCATGACCCATTTATCTGCTCCTCAACACAAGAAGAGAAAGCAGAGGAGCAGATTTGAGTGTCACATATTGACCATGGTCACTGCTGACGTTGTTTCCCACCATCCACATTCTAAGAAAGGGAACATTGCCACACACCTTATGAGTTGCTCCATTTCTGACTATTCTTGTGATAACACTCTCCTTGACGGCGACGCTTCAATCAATATAATAACCTTCTCTATGGTTCCATCTCTTCATCTTAGGTGGGCCTCTTAAAAAACCAGGATGACAGTTCAATTTGATGATGGATCATCAAGAGGTTGAAGAGTATCCTAGAAAACACTGTCGTTCTTATTAATGGCATGAACTTCACTTATAATTTTGTCATATTTCCCATGGAGACCTCCACCCCTGTGGTGCACCCTCCAATCATCCTGGGAAGAACTTTCCTCACCTCTATGAGAACCGTTACTGATTATAGATAAGGAGATATTCGCTTTTGTTCTGATGTAGGGAGCGATGAGCGATCACTACACCCATTACTGACCAGAGACCTGCATCCCATGAGAGCATGCACGTGTTAGCCAAATCCAAGGACTTTGACCTTGATTATAATATCAGAGATTCTTGTTATATGTTGGATGGTAAGACCCAAGAATTCCTCTTCAAGGAGGAAGACTCGGAAAGCACAGACTTTGGAGTTTCCCCTTCTGGTATGTGGCGATTCATTGATGACATCCGCGTGATTTACACAATAGATACCCTAGAGCGGAAGGTAGACTCTGAGACTAGACAGGAAGGACATGACTTGACTACTTTCACTAATGAGTCTGTTAATATTCATTGTGAGTTAGATGAGATCGATAAGGCCAAATTTGATTTGATTGCTTTTATACAGGAATTCGGGCCTTTTGATAAAGATGATGATCCAGTAAAGGCTCTCCAGGTTGGAATTGATCGTACTTTTTTATAATAATTTTGAGCCTTTTTACTTAGATATTTGCGAGACTTCCCACGTAGACCATGACCACACTACTTGGCCACTGACTGATTCGTGCATGCACACTCTGAGACTACTGAGGATACATTCTTGGTCGATCCTGATCAGTTTATGTCTAATGATGACCCTAATATCGACCTACACCTTGTTGGATCAGTGATCTCGCGAGAAGGTCTTCTTTCGACCTTCTTGACTTTTTACATCCAATCCTCTTGTATATCCTTTCGTTTCATTCTTTCTACTTCTTTTTTTATCATTCACCCCTTTTCCGTGGGTGTGTATATATGCTATACTTAGGATGTGCTTTATCCTAAGTATATGGGGGTGAATGATTTGTGTTGTTCATATTCATCTTGATTATCACTCCTCTTGTTGCCTATACTTATGGATACTCTACCCTAAGTTAAGGAGGGGTGATGTTGTTAATATCATATTTTTTGTATTTTTCCGTTGAGTTCGTACATTCTCTTCATCGGTTTTCTCCTTTTGTAAAGTCTTCTATACTTAGGATTAACTGATCCTAAGTATAGGGGGAATTACCAACTTCTATTCTTTTCATCTTCTCTTTAATTCGTTGTAGCATAGGAGTCTTTTCACTTTTCTATACTTAGCATGAGTTATGTATTCCTTTGCCACTCTCTAATCATTATGAGGACATAGTTCGAGCTAAGCTTAGGGGGGTCGTATATATTGTATATATATTTTAGACATAACTCATACTTTAATATGATTATTTTGGAGATATGTATATAAATTCATAAAATCCACGTGTGTGTATATAGACTTTGATCACTTTTAAAAAACAAAACAAAAAACAAACAAAACAAAAAAAAATAAACAAAAAAACGAAGAAAAAAACAACAAAAAAACAACAACAAACAAAAAAACCTAAAAAACATAAAGTCTATAAAAATCTGCATGATTAAAAAAATTCTTTTCACATGTGCATTTTTCCCTTCTTTTTTAAAAATCCATAAAAAGTTCAAAATTAGAAAATGGTTTCAAAAAAAATTGCTTTCTTTTTGCATTGTATATATCTTCTTGCATTTACATGTGCATTTTTCAGGATAGTATTGACATTGAAACTAAGTCTGGAATAAAATTGATGAATGGAGCTTAGTTGGGCCATAATCCACTTAATTTTAGAGGAACCTTTTAAGAAATGGAGTTAAGACTTTTCAGGTCCTATCAACTTAATACTTTGAGTCCATAAGACTATGTTCACATGTCTTCTTGATTAGTCTAAGTAGAATATTTAACAACACATGCATGATTCTTTCAGACCGTGACTTATCTTGGACAAGCACTCTATACGTAGCTCTTCATGGAGGAGGTAGCGAGGAGGCAGAATCTTTTGGCTTGGAGTAGCATACGAGGGTAGTACAAATAGGCGGAACCTCTCGTCTTCCTTTTGGGAGGGTTGTGCATATCAACCTGATCTTATAGCATTGAGGTCTAAAGATAGATGTGGGGTTGCAATAATGCTTCAAAAGAGGGATAGTCTACTAGCTCTAGAGGAAAAACTCCTTGTGTACATGCTGCACCTTGTCTATATTTTAAAAAGGGAAAGAAAAAAATGTAGAATCTCCAAAAGTGAACATGCATGATTGAAAAGTAAAATGCATGTCGGAGTGTATATACAAGGATAAAAAGAAAATAATAAGAGTTTCAAAGTCAAATTTTGTAAGCTTGCAGCAGGATGACTTGGCTACATTGGTCATGCATCAGGTTAGGTAGCCTACACTAGTTACCGTCCATTCTTTTCTCCATCTCCGCTTCTTCAGCTGGTTGTACTTGAACTTAGAAGGAAATATCCCCGCTCCTCGAGAAAGAGTTGCTAGACCGGGGACTAGAGTTACCTTGTTGAGGGAGACTGTTTCTTTGCTACTTTTGAGATGGGGAGCTATATTTCACTTACACCGTACAAGTAAAGATTCATAGTCATAAGAATTTGTGTATGTAGACTTGTTCTGACCTGACTATTGAGGAGATCTTAATAGGAGTCTTGTGGCTGTTAGGTTTTAAATCCATTTCCCATTAAGGTTCCGCCACACTAATAATCCAAAGGTCTGAAAGAGCTCCATACTACAATTTTATGAAGATAAGTTTAATACTCAATATTCTCCCTAATTTTTTTATTTTCTTTTTCTTTTTCTTTTTCTTTTTCTTTTTCTTTTATTCACTTATTCTTTCAAATAAGTGTTTTCTAAGGGACTAGCAAAGGCAAAGCATATGGGGATGATGAATCTGCATTTCATCATCTTTATTAATTTATTTTAGCTTAAAATCTCTTATAAAACACATGTATATAATAATACTCTATATTCTTACTAACTTGCATATGTGTGTAAATATTGTACACTTATTATTATTTTAACTAAAATAAATAAATAAAGAAATAATGGAAATATAAATAAAATAAAAAAGAAGAAGAGAAAAGAAGATAATATATATGTAATAGATATAGGCTGACCCGAACCCCGAGAGAAGTTCAAGACTTGACCTGATCGACCAGGAATAAAGAAGGGGGAGATAGGGCCCTTAATAAGAAAATCCAAAAAATGTGAGTTGTAAATATTTGTATACTTACATAATTTTATTTGTACATAATTTGACATGAAAATAAACAATTTTCAAAACAAAAGTTGTAAATAAAAATGTTTCCTAAATAATAAAAATAATTACAAAAAAATCATGTATAGAATAAAAGTAATCACATCTGGAAAAAGCCATAAAGCAATAATTGAAAGACTAATTCCGTCTCCATATGAACTAAAATTGAACAACTCACTTCCATTATATTCTAAATTAAATTGTCTTTAAAATGGCTATAGTTTCATAATTTTTGGAGTTACGTTTGAAAGTCGAGTTTCTGGGTGGTTTGTGTAATTTTACCATTTATTTGTACATATTCTATTTGTAATTTTTTTTATAATTATATAAAATACAAAAAAATAATAAATATATAATAATATCAAAAAATAATAAATTAATTAAAACAAAAAAAACTAATTCCCTTATTTAACTATGTATATAATGTACCATATGTATATAGTATATGTATACAGTTGATATTCTCAAATAACCACCATAAAAAATAAAAAAATTAACATTTATTATTCAATTTAATAAAGTGACTAAAATACAAAAAATAAATTTTTGTAAATAATTTTAATACTAATTATTTTTATCTTTATCTCATTTCAAATTCTTTCTTATCTCTATCTTATTCAATTTTTCAATTCAAATTAAAAATTCTAATTCAATTAAATCTCTATGGGTCCGTTTGGTTGCAGGTTGGACAGGGTTGGGTTGGCAGGGGTACCCCTGTGAATAGTAAACTGTGAGGAGGAGAACCCTGTTTGGTTGCAGGGCCAACCCGGGTTGGGACCAAGCCAACCCTGCCCAACCTGCAACCAAACGAGCCTATATAATTGGCTCATCCTCCCTCATTCCCACTTGATCAATATTTGGTGAGAGGAGCTAATCTCTAAGAGCTATCTCGTCACAGAAAGGTGCCTAGCCTCCGATCTGTCCGATGATAGCGAGTCGGCCTTCCTCGAGGCGATTACGGTCTTTTCCGCTCTTGAGGTGAGAACTATTTTCTTTTATTATTAACTAGGTAATCGCAGTTAATTTTAGCATTTTTATTTTGCTTGTCATTTTTTTCTCCAGATCTTAGAACACATCGCGATTTGATCCGAATCCGATCCAATTTTTCACCCTCAAGTCTCGATCTATTCACGTTCTTATTCTACCTCACGAGATTTTCCAACTCCAGCCGCGTATGGTGGTCGGAGACATGGATCCTTTCCTCATTTTTTTATCGGATCCCCGTTCACAAATTCCATTTGATTTTGGGATTGAGATGTCTTGCTCTCTTCCTATTTTATTTATAAATAAAAAAATAAAAATAAAAAATACATAATTTTTTCTAACATTTGTTTTGCAAGATAAATAAAAAATTTAAAAAAGAAAAAAAATAAAAAATGTTTGTTCTATTTCTGTTTGAAAAATAAAAGATTAAAAAAAGGGGCAGCATGTAGGCGCCGCTGCTCATCCCACCAACGGTGCCCGCGCCCTTCAACCGCACCAGAAGTGCCCGCCGCCATTTCTCAACGCCGGTCGTGCAAATCGTCACCGCCACTCCACTGCGCAAGAGCACCAACATCCAACTGCGCCATCCTTCAATTGATGGCCCCCCCCCTCGAGCGCCGCCCTGACCACTCGCCACTTTCTTGTCACGCCGCCATCCACCTGAACTCCGCCGAACCTCACCAAGAGATCCTACACCACCACTCGCGTACTTCGCCAAATGCTTGAATATCCTCCGTTCCCTCCATCACCTAGTGCAGGAGCACCACAACTCCATGTCACCGAAGACCGCCAAGTCCACGCATGAAGAAGAACCTCCGTTGATGCTGCTGACCGCCATCAGCCCATTGCTTGGAGAAGAAAGGAGGGCGGAGACCCTCTTGATCGAGAAGAAGGAAAAACCGAAAGAAGAACACAACCCCATGCATGCCCTAAATTCCCATTATTTCGGGTCAATATCAAAGAAGCCCTCTGAAATTTCCAAAACTACAGAGTCCCCACCAGCATCAACTCATGTGCAGTGCACATGTTTCTTGGGTAAATTACGAAAACCTCCCTCTATTTATTTCTTGTTATATATTTATGCAAGAACAATAACTATTTACATTTCAGTCATGTTATTCAGACAATCTGTTTGCATGTTTTTTTCATTCAAATAAATATTTTTGTTGATCAATAAATTCCCTAAAAATCATGCTATGCTCCAGATGTATGTATCTTTCTAGAATAAATTTTTCATTAGGTTTATTTTCATTTGATATCATTAAAAAATAAAAAACATGTCATTTTTCCGTGTATGAACATTAAAAATCATAAAAACTTGAATATTACTTATAAAATTCTAAAAAAATAAAATAGTTTACTTTTTGTGTCTTATATTTTTTATGCAATTTTAATGCATTAATTATTTATAAAACCTAAAAACATTGCAAAATACTAAAAATATTAAAAAAATCATAAAAATATCTAGAAAAATCCAAAAATATGATTTCAGTTTCTTTTTGTAGATAATGCATTCTTTTTTAAGAAAAATAGTTGCACAATTTTTTATTTCATTTGATATTTTTAAATTGAAAAATAGTCTTGTTTATTCATTGTTTGCATTTACCCTTATTTTTTTCATTTTAAAATCCTAAATAACTAAAAATATCTAAAAATTATAAAAATAGTAAAAAAATCATAAAAAAACAAAAGATTTCCTTTAGATATTTTTGAGCATTTTTATCATATTTAAAAAAACCAAAAAAACTTAGATTTCTTTTGTGCATGGATTTGTTTTGAAAATCATATTTTGAAAATTAAATAAATTGCAAAAAATCGCAATCATAAAAATTTTGAAAATCAAAAAATAAAAAATTGAAATAAAAAAATTAAAAAGGTAAAAAAATTCACAAAAAAATCTAAGAAAGTTTGCATTTGAGATTTCTTTTTCTTTTAATTGATTTTCGATTATTTGAATAACCCTTGGGAATTGTAGCCTCCCTGAGTTCGATCGTGTTTGCTATACAGGTAAATAAGTAGCAAATTTCTCTCGCTTCATTATTCTTTTGTAATTAATTTTGTAGCTTGAAAAGAAAAACAAATGTTTGTGGATGTTTGATTGGGTTGCAACAACTTATCAATAATTTAAAACCCAAGTAAAAGCATAGTCAATAGTAACTGATGAGAGATAAATGTAAATAAAATGCAAAAAATGACTCAAAAATTAATTTCATGAAAATTAATTATAGAAAATAATTTAAAACTCTAAAAATACGCCGCTCCCTATCAACGATGCCATTTGATGAACGTGAAATTGACCTCTTTAATATGGTCGTATTATCGTAGTATAGGAGGCGGAAATCGAGCTATCAAAAACATAATTTTTGAATGTTTTGGATGCTTTTTACTTCGTAAGTTTACCAAAGTCAAACACATGGAATAATAATTTTTAGTTACGTGGTTTTTAAATTAATTTAAATAATTAATTAATAGCAATGTTTATTTCTATGTCAAAAGAAAATGAAAATGAAATGCAAGATGAAAGAGATGCAATGCGAATAAAAAGAGAGGATGAGCTCAAGATCTTTGATTTTATACGGTTTAAATCCTCAAAAAATATGATCAATAAACCCCCAAAGCTAATCGCATATCAAAGGAGATTTACATCCTGAAATAAATATCCAATCAAATACAAGCTGCAAGGATGTTAATCAATGACTAATCTTGTCAGGATTTCCTGTAATTTTCTCCTCAAAATTGATCTTTAATTGAACAATTATTAAGGAGATTAAATTAATTCTTCCTTGATTTAGCCCCTACAAGGATTAGTTCTTCATGAATAATTAGCAATAATCCATAAGTACTTAATTAAATTGAAAATCCCCACAATAGAGTCCCTGCGAAGAAACCAGCATGGATCAAATTAAACCCCAAATAATATTCCTCAATAAAGAGTTCATGATTAGTCCACAAAGTGTATAATTTCATATAGTAGAGAATAAGCTTCAAAATGATATATTGTGCGCTAAAGTCGTAGTTCAAATGAGAAAGTTATGCTCAAATGAAATTCATGGACTAAAATACAAAAAAATTAAAGTTTCCTTCTCAAATATGTCCCTAGAGGACTTATCTGCAAATATTGAAATCGTAGGACATTTGTTGTAATTTACCCCTAGGCATGGGTCTTCTTGTAATTTGACAAAGGCATGGGGCTCTCCAGGAATTTTTCCATAGAATAGAGACATGTGCAGACACTTGCACATTGTGCTAGGAACTTTCTGTAAATAATTGAAAATGTAGGGACTCTTTCACAATTCACCCTCTCGCGTGCGTGCGAAGCACATGCGCTGGAGGTTCGAGTGCTGAGGGGGAGGCCTGGGGCTCCGAGCCTACATGGTTGGCGATGCGAGGCTCGACTAACCGAGCCTGGAGACTTGGTGAGCTGGTTCAGGGGGTTGCGATGTGGCGAGCTTAGCGAGGTTGGGATAACCTGGGCCTCAAGGCTTGTGCCTAGTCTCAGGGCGCTAGCGTGGCGGCATCTGAACCATTGGATCGAGGTTTGACCCTTGATCCAATGGGTGCTGAAGGTCGAGGGCCGAGGCGTTCGAAGGTCAGCGCGAGCTCGGTCGAGACACGAAAGTGCAGGGATGTAGAGAGCTTTCTAGCAGAGGGTGAGCCGGTTGAGGACGAAGGTAGAAGCTACTGAGGGAGATGCTCTGGCGTAGGGTGCTCGGTGATGGACACATGGCCGAGCTCGGAAGGGTGGATGGTGAGGCGGTCGACGATGTGGCCGAAGAGCAAACTAACACGATCATGGCGACAGTGAGAAATGGGTGCTTCAGTAGGATCAAGGTGAGCTCGACTCTTGCAGAGTCGAGGTGGGTCAAGGTAGAGGCGGGTGGTGATTGATCGAAGATGAGAATGGGGAGAATAGGGGAGGTGAAGAAGAAAGGAAGGATCTTTACCTGATGGTACACCTGGATGGTTTGAGCTTCAAGCTCCGGTTGGTTATCGCCTCGAGGAGGACTGTGAAATCCTTTGAATCTCTACGGCACTTGTAGACAGGGCTGCTATAGTGGAATCTCCCATCGGATCTCGTCATGAAATTTTGAGGCTTGCCATCGCTCACCTCACACGTATCACCTCTATCACAAGTGAAGAAGGAGGGGTTGCGGCCTGATCTCTCGCAGATGGTGGATGGCAAGGATGGAGGGTGGCGAAGCGGCTAAATAGGAGAGGTGGTGGTGCATGCGTTGCGGGAAAGGGGGAGGCAGAGGGTCAGTGAAGTCGTACGGGAGAAGGGGAGGTGGATGGACGATGACGTGCAGTGAGGGCGGCCAAGGGGAGGAAGGATGAAGAGAGAGAAAGAAGATGGAGAAAAGGAAAAAGAGAGAAAAGAAAGAGGGAAGAAAAGAAAATAAAAAGTGGGGGGAAATTGAAATAAAATCAATAAAAAAATAAAAAAGTAAAATAAAATAAGGAAAATATCAAAAATAAATAGCAAATGAGGTCAAAGAAAAAAGTGGTCAACACAAAAGTTGCTCGTCTCGATGAGATCTACAACTTTTGTGAAGGATTCAAAATCAAAAGAGGTCAACTATACAAAACGTATTTTTGGAGGCATGTTTTGATGTATGTTTTTGAGTCATCATAATCTTCTTCTAATATTTCAATCTTTTTCCCTTGTTCTAATGGCATGAAAGTGCATAATTAAAAAGATTCAGAAAAATGATCATGATATGGCACGACTCTGTCACCAGAACGTCATGGTTAAGGTGCCATATGTTGAGTTTTTGGTGACCCATCCTGCGTTTGTTAATTAGATGAAGGAGAGATCCACTCCTACTAGGAAACACAAGAAGTCACCTCCTAAGGTGAGAAGTAACAACCATACACACTTCCTAACGGTCTCCACCACGTCATGTATCAAGAATCAGTGGTTACACATAAAGAAGAGAGATTTGGGTACACACTATGTACTAAGTCAAATTGATGATATCTCATTTGTATGAACTCTCTCAAATAATTGTTAAAGTATTAATCTCTTACCTTTAGCCTTGTATGATCGACCAAAGTTAGGTCCTCTCATGAAGTCACAAACCATACTCCATTTCACAGGTAAATAGACAAAGAGGGCTAAAGGAGAGGTTAAGAATGTTGCCATTTCAATCTCAAGACAAAATTATGAAGTGGACTTCAAGCTCTTTGATATGGAGATTCCGAATCAGTGGAGAGAGTCACAGATCATTCTTGGGCAACCTTTCCTTAAGACCATTGGCACGATATATGACTATCATACGAGAATGGTGAAGTTTCGTTCTCTAGGAGAAGTCGAACTTGAGATGAAGTGGCAGAGACCTGATTTAGAATCTAATACCTATTAGTCATCTTCTGAGGTAGAGTGCAGCTTGATACGAGTAGTCGACTCATTAAGACAAACTTCCACGGTCCTCAACATGACCATCTCATCTGGAAAGGACATTACTCGAGATGCAGTTTGCAAGGTTCTACAAAGCTTCTTGATAGATTCAACCTACTCTCTTGACGACTTAGGGGTCCCTTTAGACCTCTTAGTTCCCTCTCCTTAATAGCAGTCAATGGTTGAGTAGGTAGAGTCGGGCGTAGCTTCGGATGATCTATCATGTTTCCTTTGCAATGTGACTCACAACACATCAATGTTGGTGGCAAGCACATCAGAGATACATCCACCTCCTTACAACACAAAACCATATTTTGATGGTAAAGCCTGATTTGTTACGTGACTCATCGTTGCCAGAGTTGATGCGCTACCTCCTACAGTCAAGTGCACATTCCTTGCAGGATAAAAGAAGAGATTTCCTGTTAGCATTAGTTCTAGGTTGACTTTAGAACATGAGTCTATACTACTTAAGGCATTAGAGAAGAACCACAAAGTAATAGGATGGATTGTATCAAATCTTGTATGGATAAAGACTAATTTATGTTCACACCACATATATGTTGAGAATAATAGTCGACCTTCCAATGAGTTTCAGAGGAGATTGAATCCAAATATAAGGAAAGTGGTCAAGAAAGAGATTGAGAAGTGGTATGGAGCTTGATTCATTTATCTCATCTCTGGCTCCAAGTGGGTGGCCCATCTGCATGTGGTCCCGAAGAAGTCAGGTGTTCAGATGGTCATCGATGAGGAGGGAGAAAACCTACATCATGGCATGTTTCTATTGATTACATATGCTTGAATGTTGCAACCAAGAAAGATCACTTTTCCCTGCCTTTTATTTATCAGATTTTGGAGAGACTCAAAGGGAAAGAGTTCTTCTATTTTTGTAATGGGTACTCTGGCTACAATCAAGTAACCATAGCTCTAGAAGATTAGTAAAAGACCACATTTACATGTCCATTCGGCACATTCATGTTCAAGTGTATGACCTTCGAGTTGTGTAATGCCCCATGAACTTTCATCGATGCTTGATTATAGTATTTGACGAGATGGTGGAAGATTTCTTGGAGGTATTTATGGATTATTTTTTGATCCATGGAGATTCATTTGATTCATATTTGGCACATTTATATTGAGTTCTGGAGAGGTATAGGGAGGATAATCTGATGCTTTCCTAAGAAAAGAGTCATTTTATGGTTCATGAGGGTATCGTGCTGGGGCACGTCATCTCCAAAAAAGGAATAGAGGTTAACCATGCCAAGGTGGATGTAATCAAGAAACTTGATCCACCAACAGACATTAAGTCAGTGCATTCTTTTCTAGGGCATGTTAGATTTTATAGGAGATTTCAATGACTTTTCAAAGATTGCCAGACCACTGACTAAGATCTTAAGAAAGGACAACGAGTTCATTGTAGATTACAAGTGCCTAGATGCCTTTGGGCTTTTAAAGAGAAAAATAATGGATTCATCGTCTTTCAAGCTCCTAATTGGTCTCTTCCCTTCGAGATCATGATTAATGCATCTGATTTTGTGATAGGAGTCGTGTTAGGGCAATGGCGAGATGGGACTCTATTGCACTTCACTATGCGAGCAAAGTATTAGATTCTGCACAGAAAAATTATACAGTTACTAAAAAGGAGTTGCTCATCGTAGTTTGGACCTTAGAAAAGCTCATGTTGTATATTCTTTGGATCTAATGTAACTATTTAAATAGATCACACAACTATCCGTTACTCAGCGAAAAAGAAGGATATGAATGCACATATTCTTAGGTGGATTTTGTTACTTCAAGGGTTCGATTTCGAGATCAATGATAAGAATGAAGTCAAGAACATTATAGCTCGTCACCTTTCCCGACTTGACTGTAGAAATTCCTCTGATTTAGATCCTATTAGAGAGACTTTCCCTGACAAGTCGATTTACTCCCATGGGATGCCAAACTAGTGAACTTTCTTGTCTCAAAGAAAGTTCCCCAAGGTTGGACTAGAAGCAATATTGACCGACTACGGTTGGACTCGAGGAGATACCGATGGGAGGATCTGTTTCTTTTATTGAAGGATTGGATTGTATATGGATAAGGTATATTCCTTAGAAATAATACGTAGTGTCCTTACCCACTGCGATACACTGAAGGAAGGAGGACACCACTCGGGAAAGAGAGCTGCATATAAGGTGCTCCAATGTGGATTATTGTGGCTGACCTTATTTCATGATTCCATTAATTTTGTAAGGTTGTATCCCATTTATCAAAGAATGGAAGGGATTGTTGGATATAGAGATGAGATGCTCATGCAACATGTGATTGTTTGTAATGTATTTGATGCAAGGGGGATTTATTTTATGGTCCCATCCCAAACAACAATGTACATGAGCATATTTTATTAGCACCTTACTACTTATCTCGGTGGGTGGAGGCTCTCCTAACCCAAATCGCATATAGCAAGACTGTTTGTAAGAACAATCACGTCATTTCTTGGTTTGGTAATCCAAAAGTCTTGATTTCAGATGTGGGTAGCCACTTCATGAATAGAGACATGAAAAATCTAGCTAAGGTCTATGGTATTGATCATCATGTGACTAGTCCTTACCACCCACAAATGAACGACATGACAGAGGTGTCAAATCGAGAAGTAAATAGCATATCAGAAGTTAGTACGTCCTGATGGGAAGAATTTATCTCAGTTGTTAAACCAAGTTCTGCGGACATACATGATGATCTATAAAATGCCACTCGATACTTCTCCTTTTAGGATGATTTATGGCAAGCCATTATTTTCCCATTGATTTGATTCACTAGTCTGAGTGGGCAATTAAGAAAATAAATTGGAGATGTCACATGGTAAAACTGTGTAGGGACATAGACCTCAATGAGCTCATAAAGATCTGAAACCAAGCCGTACGACAACAGTGTGGCATGACAATGTTATGAAGTGGCATGACAAACACATTCGAATTAAGAACTTGGTCCCAGGACAAAAGGTGTGGTTGTTCAACACTAAGTTGAAGATTTTACATGGAAAGTTAAAGTCAAAATGGACGGGTCCCAATTGGTGAAACAAGTGCACAACAATGGTAGTGTTGAGATATTTGATCTCAAAGATGGTGCACATTCTTTCCTAGTGAATGGGAAATTGTTGAAACACTTTGTTGATATCAACAAACAGTTGGTCCATGTTGAACAGATTTCCTTCACGTAGAGTTTGTACTAGCAGATTGTACTAGCTGCACACGAAAAGTGTGCTCGGACACACTGCTCAACACAAAAAATAAATTGTATGTTAGTAAGGCACTCGATAGATTCCTTATTCATATGTGAGAAGAAAAGAATTTGACACAAACCTATATCCTCCATAATTGGCCTTTCCATGTACACTTTTAAGTCTGACAACCAAAAAATATGATGGATTGAAGCAAGACTAGATTTATTCCCTAGTGTTGGATGTTGGGTCTTAAGGAAGATTTTTAAAACCGAGGTGAAACTTTAACTTTACACATGTATATGTAGTCTACTCTTAATTTCATACCTCTTATATTAATGTATATATAAAGATTCTGAAAATTAGGTAAGTTGAGTTCCTTTTTACCAATACTTGATTCAAATTTAGAGTTACATGGCATAATTAAAACTAGTATCATAAATGTCAAGTCTTGTATTTCACATGCACAGTCAAGGATTCAACTATTTATTCATTCTTTATTACCTTGGGGGCGAGCAAAGTTTAAGTATAGTGGTGATAAATATATGATTTATGATCATTGTTTTCATTTAGTATCCCTCTAGCTTAAATAACTAAATTTAATTAATAATTAATTAATTCAAATTAATAATTAACCCTTTGTAATTGAGTAACCTTAATTATTTTATACAGATAAATCTATTATTGTGTTTATCATTTTATGTATTTTTTATTATAAAAAATCAAATAAAAATTAGTTTAATATTACATATATTTAATTTGACATCTTCCATAAATAAAAAATACAAAAAATAACAAAGAAAATAAAATAAGTAATTTTAATACTTAAAAAATACTTGCAAAAATAATACTGTGTATATTTATGATGTGTTCTTACTTTGAATTCTACATAAAAGTAGTATATCTTAAAAATATCTACAACTTTCACGTTGAATATTTTTTCTAATTATGCATCTAATTATTTCTTTATTATTATTTCAAGTATTTTTTGTATTTGGAATTAACCTTATTGGGCCACATGGCTAAATCTCAGTGAGCCACGTAGTCAGCTCTATATTAACACCTGCATGCCTCCTTATCCATCATGTCTTCTTGATCAGACAACTGTAGCCCCTCCATCACCACCTTTCTTATGATCGTCTGATCATTTGATTAGAGCAATCAGAGCCAATACCTTACGCTCAAATTAGGGTTGTCTGATCTTCATTAGACGATGTCTGCATCTCCTTCAGCCTCCCGCACCCTTTCGTCCAACGATGTTCCCTCTCCAACTTCCTAAATTCCCTCCATTTTCCCAACCGCTATAGCCAACTTCCTAAATTCTAGCGCCAAAGCTACTTGAGTTGCCTCACGTGGTCCTAGCATTTTTGCGCCCCATACCCAACAACTTTCTCTAATTGTAGAAATACCCCCACGCAAGGGGCATCCTATAAAAGATAAGTGTGGTTTTTATTAATTGTGTTCAGGTCCCATTAGGGACTATTTTGTAATACTTTGATAGTTTTTAATTCATGTTTCTTTACATTTATGCCCCTGTCTTAAAAATTGAATAACTTGTAAATCATATATCCAAATTTAATGATCTTGGTATCATGTTGAAGGACTTGAGATGCTATTTAATGTGATATTTTTATTTTTATGATGTGATCTCTGAGTGTTAAATTAAAATTCAGTGTAACATATAGACCTTTTAGCTTTGATTAAGTATTCCAATTTAAATAAAAGCATTCTTTATAAATGCCATAATTTAACTTAGATTATTAGAATCCAATTAGGACTTATTTCAAAGTATTACTATATCTTGATTAGAAGTTTCTTAGTGAGCCATTGTGTGATTAATAACATTAATATTGAAGGACTTGAGATGCTATTTAATGTGATGTTTTTATTTTTATGATGTGATCTCTGAGTGTTAAATTAAAATTCAGTGTAACATATACACCTTTTAGCTTTGATTAAGTATTCCAATTTAAATATAAGCATTCTTTATAAATGCCATGGTTTAACTTAGATTATTAGAATCCAACTAGGACTTATTTCAAAGTATTACTATATCTTGATTAGAAGTTTCTTAGTGAGCCATTGTGTGATTAATAACATTAATCAATTAATCGAATTCTTAATTAAGTAATAAGTTTATTGAAGTTGATCAATTGGAGTTTAATCATTGAATATTTATTTGGATATTTTGATGCTTAAATATTTCATGTTGATTACTCACTAAATCAAGATAATTGTTATATATTGGTTGTGTTTGTTGGTTGCATGGTGCATTGTTACATTTGTCATATCATTTTGGAGCATTCTAACTAATTACATCTAAAAAATCAACAAAAGTACATGCATTCATTCTGTTATAACCACATGACATAGACTACACTATTCATCGATTAATTGAGATATTTAGCACCTAGAATAAATTAGCTTATTGTTCATGTCCTTGTGTTCGACCCTGGGCTTATACAAGATAATTTAAATCAGGTCCCCTTCATAGAGATCTTTCATCTTGATTCTGATAAATTGTTGTTTGGCCATACTACAATTCGACATAATTAACATATGCAAATAGTGGTTCAACATGCACCCCTTCACTCATTCTCCAAGCCTCATTTTGGCTTGAACTCCTCTATTATACTTGCCTAGTATCTCTTTGGCTACTCATTGGATACAAGATACTACAGCCTCCCACGTATCAGTTGTACTTCCATTACAATACTAAGATAAGTCCTCTAAAACCTTCTCCTTGAATTTTACTGCTTCATTTGAAGATTCCACCATTTTGTTATAATGATATTGGGAACCATCCTCTTCTTTGATAATCCTTTTAGTTGCATATCCATGACTAGCAAGCGATGTTGAAATGTCAAGCTCTCTCCTAGGATTACTTTACAGTCTTTGCAACACAATTGATCTCTTCTCCTCATCGCAAAGTAATATATTTTGTGTTTTAGTCGGACCACTCTTATAGTAATTAAATGCTCCTCCCGTTTCTTGAAAAGAGTGTTTTCTATGAAAAAGTCGTAAGTTGTTACAAAATACAGGATGAATTTTCTCTCTCTATTTCTATACCTGAAGCCATGGTCTCCGTGAATACTAGCATACCCTAAAGCATTGTTTCCCATATGTATGTTAAGATCTCCACCTAGGAAAATCATCGCTCTTTGTGGGAATTGGTGCATAATCTTATCCAAATCCTCCAAAAAACTTGTTTAATCCTTTTCTCTAAACCAACTTACAATACATAAACAGAGATTATATTCATAACTTCTTCTGTCAGCATCAATTTTAACAAAATAATCTGATCCCTAGATTTTAGCACCTCAACCACATTATCCTTCTAATCTATATGAACAACCACTCCAACACCATTTCTACCCCTCTCTTTACATGAATATCATAATTTAAATAGTGTCTTCTTGATCTCTCTTGCTTTATCTCCAACCCATTTTGTCTCTTAGAGATATAGTATCTGAATCTTCCTTTTTTTTCCATCGTATATACTATCTTCGTCAATTTGTCAGTCAAAGTGCTAATATTCTAGCTACATATCCTCAACTTCTTTTGCAACCTCTTTTATACTAGCTTATTTACTCGCATGTGTTCCTCATGTGAGATGTTGTACAAATTTTGAACTACATCCATACAACAATGTAACGAGCCTTGCCATTTTCTCATCGCATTCTAGCAGTGTAATGTGTCACTAGTGGGAAGCACTCCACAAAATCTAAATGTTTGCTTGAATACATGTTGGAAAGATCTGTATGTCTTGAGGTAAATTCCGTTGGTTTTTGCCTACCTAAAGCAACCCTCCTCAATTTACATATGCTTGGGAACGACTATGGTTGAGTTATTGGGTTTCTAATATTAATAAAAAATAAAAAAAGGAAAAGTTAAAAGGAGGTTTTGTTCTCAACCTCAATCCCTAATGTGATGGAAACATATATGTCTAACAGTTGTAAGCAAAGCTGGAAAGCGAAGAGGTGATGCTAATGTACGCTTAAGTAGCGGTGAACGAGCAAACCTCCATTGCAGGTACAATGGTTAAGGGCAGAAGGTAGGGAATGCAACTCCTCGAGAACGTTCAGCCGACACTTTTCATAGGAGAAAGGGCATGGCCTTAAGGCAACAATAGTATGTGGTTCGGGAATATCATCGTGAGGGTAATGCTCGCAAGAGAAGCAACCTTTGCGGGATATAAGAAGTGAGGAAGGGGGTGGTTTCGACCTGGAGGAGGGAAGAGGTGTGAGTTCCTCTAGGCCTCTAAACAGAAAATTATGGCTAACAAATAATTATTGTAGATAATAATCATCACATATATAATAAGTAAGCCATAGAATAAGAAAACCATAATAGACTTATTTTTTTAGCACGGAAGCCTCACTAGGTAAAAATTGCAACCCAAGTCCCCTAACTTAGGATTTCTGATTGACCGAGTCAATCAGTTATTCCACTAACTCAAGTTGATTCTCCACAGATAACGCAACAACTTATAAGTGCTTTGAATCATATACTAATTACGTTCCCAAAACTTGTATCAAATATGAAGTTCTTCGTACACCTTGGATCAAACACCAAGTGTTGCACTATAGTGTAAAGTAAAGATTACAACAAGTATAAAACCTCAAATATAGTTATGCAATGAGAATAATGGGGTAAATAGATGCATATTATAATTGAATAAAGAAATGCAAACCGAGCGTGTAGACGAATAGCTCTCAAGATGTGATGTTGAAGTAAAGAGCAAGAGAGATTGCCTCGACTAGAACTTTGAGAAGGGTAGAGAGAATGAAATGAGATATCTGTATACAACAGAGGCCTATAGCTCTATCTATATTGGTGGGATCATCCATTCAAAAATATAACCATCGGAAACAAATCTAAAAACAAATAAACAAGATTTAACAAATATGATCGATAATATAACTAAGATGATCAATCATCTCCAGTTGATCGATCAAGTAGATCGAGGTGATTGATCATATGATAGTTGTTGAAAGGTTTTCTTTCATACTATGATTGATCATGAAAAATAGCTATTATATTAAAGGTAATTGATCACGTTAAGTAGGTCGATCAGTGATAGCCAATCTTTTTATTTAGGATGATCAATCAGATGCATGTGATCGATCAGATAAGGAGGTTGACCAATCAAGATGGCCTAAACCTAATATGACTACATGGTGCACATGCATATATATATTCGAAACATTATATATATGCTTATTACAAAAATCCTCTCTTCTTCTTTGTTATTGTCCACAACTTTAAGCTTATCCAGTAAATATGCTTTTGTCATCCTTGTACAACAATTGCTTGAGTAGTTAGACAACTTTTCTTTTGTTCTTCATTCTTCATAATGTTTATCTTTTGTACTTCATACTTGGAGTGAAGTTATCATGGAATCCATACTACTATCTGTACACGAAAGGTTTGTTATCATCAAAATAATCATCCAGTTTGTATGCAATTAAGGTACTAACATTCTTCTTTTTTATGATGACAAATACATAAAACTTGGAGATTAATATCTTCTCTTCTTCCCCCTTTTTAAATATAAAAAATATTTCATTTAAAAATTTTTTTTGAAAGATTATATTTCTCCTCTTTTGAAAAATCCAGAATAATCCATTCATTTTATTTTGAAAACATAAATCTCCTCTTAATGAATTTTCCTTAAAATATTTTAATTTTTATAACCAATTCCCTCCTTTTTAGTACTATATGATTTTAAAAGAATTAATAATAAAAATCACATGGTGGAAAGATTGTACCATATGACCAAGGAGGGTAATTACCATACGACGACGACATTGGTGTCCATCCATTGAGACTGTACCATGCTCTATGAGGTTCTCTTCTATCTTTTTATATGTAGTTTCTTTATGGTGTGGCTTTAGTTATCGATGCTCGTAATCTTCTTGTATACTACCATACTTGATTTGGATTTCTCATGTAGTTTTTTTTGGTGGTGTCTCTAACATTTTTCTGCATTTGCCTAGGAAAAATTTTGCCAGTATCCATTTTTCTTCGGATCCAACTGGGTTATTTTTATAATTCCTAACTTTGAGTTTTTAGGAATTTATACTTTTTCGTTTAAAATAGAAGAACTAGATGCATGATGATGGTTTATTGAATTATATCACATTCTAAATTTTGTTACGTTTAGTAATTATTTATGTCTTTTTTTCCATTAGAAAACATAGGGAAAACTTCCTTTAACTTTTTTTGATAATTTTCTATCATACTAATATGATCTTCTAAAATTACTTTCTTTATAATGGGATTCTTTTTCTTATTTATTAGATTTCTTTAAAACTTTATTTTTACTTACTACTACAATGCAATGCAAATTTTGAAAAGCTTCAAATAACTCACCATAAGAGGAAAAATCCCCGCTATTGTCGTTCTCTTTATCTTCGCTTGAATCAGTTTTGATGCTAGCTATGAACAGGATGTGTGATTGTTCCTCGTTTTTTAGTGTCTTCATGGATGATGGTGAGTTCATTCCAAAATTTATAAGCTGATGTACAAGTGGAGATTTAATTGAATATTTCCCTAGTCAATTCACAATACAAATTGTTCATCGTCATGGAGTTGTTCATTGTCATCTTCTTCTCCGTGTTGATGGTGATGGCTTCCTTGGACCTTTGATATTTAGAATGTATAACATCCCAAACTTCATATCCCATAGATTTTATGTAAATCTAATTATCATTTTTCAAGAAGAAAAATTAGTACTATCGAACTATGGAGGTCCTACATTTGTCCTTCAATGGTGTTGGTGATTACAGCCATATGGATGCATTTCAATTACGTCTTTGCGTGAACCAATTTCTGATATCAAATGTGAGTTCCTCTGGATATCTAAACAAAAAGTTATTTCCAACAAATTATTGTAGATAATAAGCACCATAGATATAACAAGCAAGCAACAGAATGAAAACAACCATAATAGATAAATATGTTAACGTGGAAACAACAATAGGTAAAAAAACACGACCCATGTCCCCTGTCTTAGGATTTACAATTGACCGAGCCAATCAACTATTCTACTAACTATAGTTATGTCCTCGCGGATAATTCAACCTCTTGAAAATGGTTTGAATAACACATTAAAAAGTTTCTCACAACTTAGATCAAATCAAGTTCTTTGTACACCTTGGATCAAACATAAAGTGTTACAATATACTAGTAATGTAAACATTACAACACACTATAAGATTTAGATATAATTATGCAATGAGAATAATGAGGTAAATAGATGAATGTTATAATTGAATAAAGAAGTGCAAACCAAACTTGTAGATGACTAGCTCTCAAGATGTGATCTTGAAGCAGAGAGCAAAACAACTTGCTTCGAGTAGAACTTTGAGAGATGATAGAGGGAATGTAGACACAAAGGTTTATAGCTGTTGAAAACATATCTGAAAACAAATCAACATGACTGGATAAATATGATAAATCATATAACTTAGGTGATCGATCATCTCAAGTTGATTAATCCGGTAAATCAAGATCGTCGATCATCAAATAGTCATTGGAAGGTTGAATTTTAAATAATGATCAATCATGAAAAGTGGTCGGTTGATCAAGGGTGATCGATCATGTTAACTAGGTTGATAGATTAGTAATAGCCAATCAGGTCAATTAGTATGATCCATTAGAGGATGTTGATCGATAAGATCGTAAAGGTTGATTGATCAGATCAAGAAGGTTGACCGACCAAGATGGTTTGGACCTAATATGCTTACTTGATACACATATGTGTATGTATTTGATACTTTTTACATATGCCTATTACAAAAGTCTTCTTTCTTCTTTGTATTCGTCCATAGCTTTCAGCTTGCTCATTGAATATGTTTTTGTCATTCTTATAAAAAAGGTGCTTAAGTAGCTAAGTAGCTTTCTTTTGTTCTTCATTCTCCATAATGTTGCACTTTTTTGCTTCATACTTGGAGTGTAGATATCGTGAAATTTGCAGTGCTATCTATACCTCAAAAATTCTTTTTATCGTCAAAATAATAATACAACTAATATGCAATTAAGGAACTAACAAGAGTTTCCGCCTACTATTAATGCATAGAAGCTTACAACAGGGGTCGTTAGAGAGCATATCATGATGACATGGTAGTGTTTGGGTAACTGAGATCGCAAGAGGCTGGGTGGGGGCAATGCTTCCCACTACCAAACTAGGTACTTGGATCTACCCACAGGTTCTCCATCGGGATACCCAGGTTGAGCGGGTCAGCAACTTACTAGTACTCGACCCAGATATTGATAAACCCAATTTCTACATCTATTAAAAATGTCGAATTATTGTAGTATAGGACATAGAAAATGACTGATCAAAAGTCACAATTATGTAATTTTAAATGTGATATAATTTTATTTTACTTGATAAGTATTCCAAGATCGATCTCTAGTTGTGTGGTTCAAATTATCACCTATAATTAATTATTCGTAATGCTAACTTTTATGTCACAAAAATATGCAAAAATGAGCTATGAGATGCAGATGTGTTTTGTGGTTTTGATGTTTTGCAAAATTTTATTTCGTTTTTAAGGGATGAAAAACAACTATACAGAAAATAAATTATGTAAAGCGGGTTAATATAAATAAACTCTCCAATTTCAAATCATGCAAAAAAATAATAAAATACTTTAAATAAGGTTCTCAAGGTATACTCAAATATCCCCATGTAATGATGTATACTTAATCCAAGCAAATGATTATAAAAGTATTCTGGAATAGTCTGCCTACAATAAAATGATTTGTGCACAATTCCACAAAATTATGTGTAGTTAATCTCAATAAAATAAGCCAACAAAATAATTTCTTAAAAAAACAAGCATTTATTTTCTTTGGCTTCTAATCAGGTCTCGCAATGTCTCAGAAGATAGAGAATGAAAAGAGCTTGAAAACGATACCAAGTCGACAATTTTTGGAATAAAATGAGCAAGTTATTCGATGTTAAAATAAGGGCCTTAATTGGAATAAAGATATTAAGTTTTATTGGCAAAAGAGTTCAAAAAAATCTTATCTATAATACTCTAAACCCTGGGATATCTCTGAAAAAGCTCCAAGTGGGGGGTATATCTACGGTTCCAATGGGCATCGGGGATGCCTTTGTAATTATTCAGACCACGTTCTCCAGCACATGACCATGCTTTTGATCACACGGTCAATGTGCGTCATTGGGAAACAGATCATGCGGTGTTGGTCATCTTCGAGGATCAACGGTTGAAGGAGAGATGTATGCGCAAGAAGACCAGCCCTGCCCGATCAAGATTGGCGACGCTTGAAGATTCTAGTTTCTCCTTCGTTGATGATGTTCATGATGGCTAAGTAGGAAGGCTCCGGTTCATGGTGCTTAGGTTTACTTCCTTATGGTTGATGGCTACAACAACTCAATGAAAATTCTTTTGAGCGTCTATTCCATTGATATCCTGCAATAAAATCTCAATCTCAATTCTTCCAGGAATGGGATAAGTCACATATGGGGATCACTTTCTTCACACGCAGAATGAGAAATCCCACTATAACACCATAAGAAGAAGCTATCTGATGATCGCACTTAATCCCACCATTCGGTGAGATCACAGACAGACAATCCCACGTTAAACTTATACATATTTAGGACACTCTTTCACTGATTTCATACAAATTAGTATGAAAATTGATAAGGAAATGACGTGTGAATACTTGAAGCATCACCTATTTATTTAACCATCACCTAACTGTATCTTTTTCATCCATCCAAACAAATGAGGGAAAGGTGAGCGTGAGTGAGAGAAAGGAGAGATGTGAGTGCTTCTTTGTAAGTGTTTGAAAAGGGGATTTCGTAAGTGTGCTCCGACATTAATGGAAGACCACGGAGCTGATTTCCATCTACATGGGTAAATGAAGGTGAAAGGGGTGTGACGAGATAGAACATCAGATGGGGGGATTTGGAAATGAAGATGGTTTTATTAGGTTGACATGTTCAAATAAAGAAGAAGAACACAAGGAATATGAACGAGGTCTGTAGCAGAAATAAAAGACATCAAAGGAGGAGTAGAAGAGGAAAGAAAACGAGAGATAGAAGATGGTGATGAGGCAGAAAATGTTTACCTGGAGTGATAGCCGGAGTTGGTTGGAGTGCAGAGAAATGAGTTTGATCTTCACCTCGACGGATGGATGGACCGGAGGCTCAGTCAACAGTAATGGGGAGCAGGTGCTATGGTGGTTGCAAAGCCACCAGATCTCACATGTGATGGATTAGCTCATCGTCACACTCAAGAACATCCCTCGAGCTGTCATCTAGAGGGCTTTGATGCTGGTGGCACTCTTCATAGAAAGGCTGATGAAGATGGTGATCGTCAGAATGGGAGTTTTATAGCTGTGGTGGAGATGGTAAAGGTGATGAGGGTTACATAGTGGGCTCGTCGTCGGTTACGAGTGACTGGGCGAGGTCAGATATGGGGAGAAGCAGATGGAGAGCGTGGATTCGAGGTGAGGTTTTCTTTATCTTCATGTAACAATGGGAGGGGGTGTTGACTCAAGGTCAACATTCCAATTCCTCTGATTGGTTAAAGGGGGAAGTGGGAAGTGTGTGGATGACTTGGCCATGTGGAGTGAGGTGGACTAGTAGCGGGTTGCCATGTGGTGTTGACCATTGAACATACCAATAAAAAGGAAAAAGTTTAAATAAAATAGAAGGAGAAGCCAAATAAAGAAGTATTCTCTATAAAAAGTGTACTTCTTGAGGAGATTTACATTTTTCATGAAGGGGCTCACAATCAAAATAAGACTCGTGTACAAGATACGTTTTTTTAAAGGCATTTTATGTGAATACAATAACTCTTTTTTCAATATTTGGTGTGTGTGTATATATATTCTTTGATTTTTGATAAATATATACAAAAAAAATTAAATAAAATACTATAAGTAATAACATATACTACCTTTTTTTTTGGATTTTTAATGATTGAGAAAAAGATAAAATATAGATCAAGAAAGATAAACATATACAGTATATATAGAATCATAATACATGATTTTTAAATTTTTTTGGATTTCTTTATACCAAGTTAGTAAATAACTCAAACAAGGTGAATGAAAGAAATAAGCCAAAATAATTAGTTTGTACATGAAATAATAAGCACAAATCTGTGACAATTTAGGGTTTATTTATTTATAAGAATTAACCCTAATTTCCCTCATAATTAATGAAGTTAATTAACTAGAATTAGAGAGTTTATTTAATGAATTATTAAGGGGATTTCGTTAAAATAGTCATATAGAGTAGATGAATCGGGGATTCATCAACCCCCCATGCTTAGATCTTTGCTCGTGCCTAAGCAATTGGTTAGCGAATTAAGAGTTTGAATCCCATAAAGTGCATGTGAGAATACAAGACTTGAAAACTAGGTTGCGAGTTTCAGGTGACTCCTTAACTCAAAGTCTAACCATGTCTCATACAAAAAGAAACTCAACTTCTCTAATTATCATACTCTCATCAAGTATACATATATAGGCTACGAGTATGACGTTATATGTTGATTTCATTCTCCTATGTAGAGTCTTTGCTTCGCCCAAAGTCCTAGTCAAGAAGATTTCCTAAAGAGCCAATACTCAATCTTGTTCAATAATCGAGTCTCACTTCAATCCGTCATCTTTTTAGTTGTTAGACTTGAAAGTGTAAGAGTGGAAAGGCCATGTATGGAGGAAGTAGGACGGTGACATTTCATTTTTCCTGTCATTGGAACAAAGATCTCTCGAGTGTCTTATTACACACACTGGTATTTATTTTTGGTTGTGAATCACCATGTCCATCAAGGAGTTGAGTCATCTACACTTGTTTTTCTGGGATGCACCGGGGTGCCTTTTCTGAGTACCTAATGTACCTTCTACCCTCGGGCTTGTAGCATTTGCAATGCAAGGCCCTTTTTCCGTGCTCTCCCAACTCATGATGGCTTAATAGCTTTGATCCAAGTGGACACTTGAAAAGGTTGGGAGCACTCACTAGTTATTAAGTTCCTTTTGTGGAAATTTCTTTGAAACTTTGAGATCTTTTTTTTCTTTGATTTTTGAAATGATAATGAGAGGTCTGGCTATCTCCATTGCTTTTACAAGTTGGCGCATAATGATCCATAATTTTATAGATGTTAACAGATACGAACACCTAGGTCAAGTCAAGATAGCACATGCACCTTATCCCCATGCTGGATTATGTTTCATTAAGTGACCCTCAATCATGTGCCATCCTCAAGAATCAGGTCCGAACTCAAACACTTTCATCCTAGTTGCACAGACGAAACATTGACTCATCACAAAGAGTATGTTATCGTGCAGGTGTTGTGTTGGTCAAATTCCTTTATGTTTGTGAGATTATACATGCAATATGGCATGTATGTCTTCTAACTAAGGATGTTTAGTAATTAAGTTTTAAAATCCTAATGAACAAGAGTGGTGAGACTTAGACTTAAGTGTCACTCTAAATCAAGTAGTCTGGAATATTCAAGTCTTGTGTGATGTGAAGGTGTCTGGGACAAAACTTTTAATTCGTTTTTTGTTTATTTTTTTCTTCTTATTTTTTATTTTTTTAAAGTTTGTTATACCCCCCATAATTTTTAAAAAAAATTTCAAAACATTCATGATATAAAAGTATATAGAAAACCTTTTATGTATTATACATATTGTACAACATAACGTACCCATGCCCAGTTTTTGGTTTAAAAATGGTTGAAGTACAAGCTATGGGTAAAGTATATAGCATATATACACGCCCACTATACTTAATTTGTGATATGTCATCATGTCTCATAGTGGAATAAAGACATAGGTCATACTAAGCATAGTTGAGTGACACAAAAATGAGAAGTCGACCCCCTATACTTGGGTTTTTTTGAGGTCATAAGTATAGCAGAAGAGCAAGAACATGGCGGTAGAGGTTAAGGTTTGTAGAAAGAATAGAAATGATATATACACAGTGATCTTGATCCCCCTATATTTAGGCTCAGGTCAGCCTAAGTATGGAAGAGTAATCATAGGTAGGAGACCGAATGGATCTAGGATGGATGTATGAGTGACTGGATGAATCTTCTAGCTGCACAGAAGAGGATGGTCTCTTGGATAAAGGCTTCACATGAAGCGAGATGGCATTTCATCTGTATCTACGCTACGTGTGAATAGAATTTGCTCCACTTGGTCAAGCTGCTCATTTAATTCTACGAAATGTTTTAGCAGTTGCCTGTTGACAAAGAATGATTGTGCATTATCAGTTGGTTATGGTATCTCCATACTACCGTTGTTGTGCACCTCTCAAATGATGAAGGGTCACATCCATTTGGATTTCAAATTACCTTGGAGTAATTTCAACCTTGCATTGAAATCCACACTTTCTGCCCTGGGACAAAGCTCTTGGTTCGGATGTGTCTATCATGTCACTTATTCACTCTGTCCTTATAGATCATGTCATTCTCATATTCATAGTTCCTAATCTCAACAAGCTCCCAAATCTTTGTTCTTCTTTCCTTGATGATATTTCGAATTTATTTTTCTGATTGCCCATTTAAATTTGTGAATCAGTTCTGCTGGCAAATGACATGGCTTCTGAAATACCATTCTGAATGGG
Organism: Ottelia alismoides; assembly: GCA_037367405.1. Taxonomy (NCBI): domain Eukaryota; kingdom Viridiplantae; phylum Streptophyta; class Magnoliopsida; order Alismatales; family Hydrocharitaceae; genus Ottelia; species Ottelia alismoides. Next base: position 450,812 of record JAZKJV010006041.1, on the reverse strand, counting down.
GAAGTACCCAATGGGGTTTCGTAAGATATCTTATAAGCCCGTAGATCTTGGTACAAGAGCTGGGACCAGTTCTTCCTGTCTGGGTGGACTAGCTTCTGGAGTATTCCTTTGACTTTCAGTTCAACACCTCAGCCAAACCATTGGATTGTAGGTGGTAAGGGCTAGCGACATGATGCTAGAGTTATATTTCTTAGTCAACTTCTTCACTTATTTGTTAACAAAGTGGCTACCCCCATTAGAAATCAACACCTTTGAGGTTCTGAACCTTGAAATGATGTTATCTTTCAAGAACTTGCAGATGGTCTTGCTGTCCGCAGCTCGGGTGAGGATAGCGTCCACCCACCTAGATAGATAATCAACCATGAGAAGAATATATTAAAATCCATTAATGTTAAGGAATGGGCCCATAAAGTCATTGCCTCATACATCGAGTACATCACATATGATCACTGATTGCATGGGCATGGCATCTTTGGGACCAATTGTTCATCCCATTCTCTGACAGGCTGGACAAGGCATCCTTAAACAAGGTCATGTAGTAGAAACCAAATTTGAGACTCTTCTCCGTGGTCCTCGTCCCAGACTAGTGTCCTTATTCCTTGAGAGAATGGAAGAGAGTGAGGATACTTTGGTATACCTCCTGAGGAATACACCTCCTCCAAATGCAATATGGTCCTTCGAAGAAAAGGAACAGATCCTCCCAAAGGCAGTGTCTAGATTCTGACTTCAATCAGTCAATTCTGCTCTTGGTCCATCCATTGGGAACTTACTTAGAGACAATATAATCCACCATGTCGACATATATTAATATGTGCAAGGATCGAGGTATCTAACGTCCAGTCTTGAAGGGTCTGCGGTGTCTGAAAAAAGATCTGACAATCATTGTATAGGTCGCTCTCACGGCACTCGGTACCCGATCAATGCGATAATCAACAAAAATTAACCCACAAATAGTATACAGTACAAAATATGTGTGGATTCAACATTTATTTTTTTCAACTCTACTAAATGTGTATAGTGGACAAGTAGTAGAGTGTTGAACTATGGGGAGCAAATTGGTAGGTAGGTTACTAATTAATAATAATTTTTTTTGTACTTTTAGTATTTTTCTTTTTTATGGGTTTTTAATTATATTTATTTTTTTATAGAATTTAAATTTGTTTATTTTTTATATTTTTAAATTTTTAGATTTTATTTTATTTTTAAATTATAATTTTTAAATTTCTTTTTTATTTTTAAGATAACCTATATAATAGAAAGATATTATATATTATATAAGTAACATAAGGGTTATAGTATAGAGATGGTTTTATATTTTAAATATATATAAACATATAAAAATACAAGAAATAAAACATTTTTGTATTTTTATATTTTCAATGATTTTTGGTAATTTTTATAATTTATTTGCCAATTTTTATGTATTTCTAAAATATTAAAAAGTACAAAATAATACTTAAATTAATTAGCTGGGATAGTTTTAGGTTTAATAAATAAAAATAAGTCCAAAATTAAACTAAAACTATTTTTAATATATAGTATATAATATATAGAAAATTCAGACAAAACAAAACTTAATTGATAGAGACCTATCTGCAATATTAATAAAATAAATACGTTATAGAATAGGTCTAGAAAAGAAGGGTAGAAATTGGAAATAACCAAACTCCTCACTTGGGACTACAGCGTGAGGTGAGCTAGCATGAACTCAAATGCAAATATGAATAAGTTTAGGGTCGATGTGCAAATGTATCACAAAATAGTACATAGCTTAAACGTAATTACATGATCATTTAATAATACAAAAAAGGTAGAGAATAATGTATTCAATTAGCCCTACAAATGCATGTTGATGGACGGTGGATCTTTATCCACTTAAGTGATCGATATCTTGGAGCGCTAGATAATGATTCGAAGATAGATGGCGCTTATTAGATCCTCAGATGGCTTTGACGATGGAGAGGCGCACAGATCTGACAGTAGCTGCTATATCTGGAGAGACGTTCTTCATCCAACGATTAAAAGAGGAGCTGGAAGAACTGGGGAAGAACATGCTCTGGACTTGCTTCGATCGACTCCAGCTCATGTCTTCGACCACCAAAGAGGTTGTCGACGGTTTCTACAGGTTGTTGGGCTCCTTCCGAATCGAGTAAAGGTGTCAGTAGGTTCCATGCCTCTTTGGAGGAGTCCTGAATTCTCATTCTTGCTGAGACACCTAGAAGTGGAATCCTTGTTTCGATCGGTCCCCAGATGGGTCCTCTCTTGTTGCATCCTTCACGACAAGATTCAGAGGTCGAGGGCGAATTGACTCGACCTCGTTTGGAGCGGATTAGATGAGCGATGAAGTGAGGTGGAGGTCTCCGACGATGGGGGTTGAGATGGAGATCTTATCGCCTCAGTTCTTACAGAATTGAGGAGGAGTTAGTGACGATAGGGTAGAGAAGCATCTGGAGAAGGTGTGGAGGCGTTTAGTGGTCAGAATAAGGTTGAGAATGACGAGACAGAGGTCAGAGCTAGTGCTCCAGCGTACTTCATCTTTTTACGATTTTTTATGATTTCAATATAGATTGAATAGAATAGAAAGTATAATTATGCTAGGAATTAAAAAATGAAGCTGAAGAAATGAAAATACGAAGAAAAAAGTGCTCACCTAACCCTGAAAGACCTGGGAGATTAGAACCAGGCAGAGCTCCTCCGTCGGTGGTTGGATCGTGCTCCTCCTCTTTTTTCTCCACACTTTGGTCCCAAGAAACTCACAAGTTGTAATTAGGGAAGCTCCAAGTAATGGGAAAAGGGTTACAGAGAGTCAAAATGGATAAAAAAATCGAATAGAAGGTTTGGATGGCATTTTATAGTAGTGAGAGGGGCCTTCACATAATTAGAGTTTTTGGTGGGCTTGATGATCATTTGACTTTGCAAAAGGATAGGAGTAAATGACCACTCATCTGAGAGGAGTTTGCATGAAAAATTAGGATGCATGGATCAAGTTATTAGAAAGGGAAATTCGACGAAATTAGGGAGAAGAGCTTCTGATAGGAGCCGCCCAAGGGAAAGGAGAGTTGACCTCCGGTCAAATGTCGCTGAGCCCTGATTGGGCCACATAAGATCACAAGAAGATAAAACAAAGAGTAAATTTACAATAAATTCAAAAATAAATAATAAATTATTTTATTAATTAAAATCCAAAGCATGAAAATTTTACTTTAATTATGTACTATTTTATGGTATTTTTTATTTTTACAACCTTATTTATTAGGTCTTAATTTTTACAAGTATATACGTAGGTATTTTTACCTATATTTTACATTTTTATTTTTATTTTGTATTTTTATTACTTATTTTTATAATTACATATTTTATGTATTTATAATATAATGAAATACATATTTACATATTTTTATTTTATTTTTTTATTTTATTTATATACTTAATAAATATAGTTGTACACATTATAGGTATAGTAAATCTATTTATTTTATTCCATGATTTATTTAATGAATTTTTAATGGTTTTATTTTATGTTTATATTTTTAATATATTTAAAATAATATTTAAAATTATTTTAAAACATAATAAGAAAAAAATGTAAGGAATAAATTATATGAATAAAATATATAGGTCTATAATACAATTGGACTACAGAAAGCCAACTATTACATCTTAATTCCATTTTAAATGAAACTAACTTCATTAATAGATAATTTAAATACAATGGATGTGTGTTTGGACAATTTTGAGTTCATATGGAGAAGATATATATATGCGAAGTTTGATTTACGACTTTTTCATATGTATGTCCCAGTTGCATAGTGTATTATTTTTCTTGGGAATTATTTTTATATTTTTTATGTATTTTTATGTACAAGTTTTAAATAGATCATTTTATTATTTAAGGTGTACAAATGAAGAATAAAACCAGGTAAAAATGTCTCATTTTGAAGAGTATAAATTAGGGTTTCTATATACCGTGTAGGCCCTTTTCTCCCCCTATTTTATTCCTTGTTGACCAAGCTAATATTGACTTAGTCTCGAGGTTTAGGATCATTCATTATCTTTGATACTTCATTTGTTTATCTTTTCTTTATTCCTTTAGCTTGGATTTAAATGCATATATTTACAAATGAATAAAGACTGCTAATTTATACAAGTTAGTTGTATTTACATGTATTTTGATAAGGATTTAAATGCAAAATGGAAGAATAATGGTAGATGAATGGCAATTCATCACCCCCTGTACATACCTTTGCTACTCCCTAGCAAACACTTATTAGAAGAATAAGTGATGCAAAAGAGAAAAAAAGAAAATTTAAATAAAGAAAGGTAGAATGATTATGATTTCTAAACTTGTCTTTACAAAATCAAAGTTTGGAGCTCAGTGAAGACCTTTAGATTGTTATTTTGTTTGGGACCTTATTCAGGTTAGGAATTGTGACTCAAGAGCCTTTAGGTTTTATGTTCCTCTATTCAGTTTAACTCAATAACCGGGTTAGTACTGTCCCTTCGAACGTACACTCTTGTATCCTTGAAATGACAAGTACCATGTGTATGAATTGTGTTATATCTTCCAGATAAATAGATGAACTATCTAGTGGTGTCCTTCTCTGGTAGCTCGTCCTTGGGGAGATGAATATTTCCTTTTGAGTTCAGGTACGTGCTAGTGCACAATGAATAAGGGGGAAGCTAAAAGAAAGAGAAAAGAAGTGGAAACAGACAAGTGTAGTCACATTTCCTTATGAAGCTCGGTTAATATGACCAAGTCTTCTCCAAGAAGTAGGCCTTTTTTGGAAGCTCCAAATTTTTGGAGTTCTTGGTAAAGGCTACTTTTTATGTATTTCTTTGTTTGGAGCTGCTCTGCATTCTTGCATTGCCTCGATAGATATAGAATCTTTTGTTCCTACCATGTTTTGGGATCTTAAAAAATTATGCTAGATGACCATTACTCATCTGAAGCTTTATTTCAATTCATTCTCCCACCGTTAGATGTCCATGCTACCAGAGGAAAAGTTGTGTGGAAGTACCGGCTCTGGCAACCCCGAAGAATGGTTCCTAAGCCACCATTGATGAAGTAGCCTAGTATCTTCCCGACTTAGACTCCGAGATATTTCAACAACCCATCTTGGTTGAGCTACGTGTTGAGTGTGAGGTCTTAAAGCAAGCCATTGTCTCAAGAATCATACAGATGACATGAAAGGTTCTAGTTAAATACAATAAATTGACTCATGAACACATTCTCATAGAACCTAAATAATTAAGTCAAAGTGACATAAAACATTCCAATTCCAGTCCTCAATAGGTTCCTCTGAAATTAAGTGGATTATGATCCAAATCAAGGTACAATCATTAGATTTTACTTAAACTTGTTCAATTGTCAAAATCATTCAGAAAAATGCATATGTAGTGCAATGTAGAAAATATTTTTGTGAAAATATTTTTTGATTTTGACCTTTTTTGTGAAATTTTCAAAATGTTTTGCAATTTTTTTAGGAGTTTTGAAAACTTTTTTTTTCAAAATTTTAGGTATTTTTGAATTTTGTAAATTTTGATGGATTTTTTGAAAAATAAAAGAGTTAGTGAATTAAGTATATTCACAAGGAATATTATACAAGTTACAAACATGTTTATACAATATTTTACATAGATGTTTGCATTTTTTTGAAGAATTTATTTACAGAGTTCCAAAATAACTTGAAAACATTTTTGCAAACATTTATCCAATATTTTTAAAATATATTTTGTAAATAATTTTACAAAGAATTTTTCAAAAATATTTTTTCAAATAAATTTATAAACTTTTTACAAACATTACACAAAGAGCTTATTTTCAAATGGTTTGAAAATATTTTACAAATATTTTTCCAAGGTTTTCAAAAGATTTTTCAAGACATTTTACAATCATTTTACAAAAATGATTTTGTAAATAGTTTCAAACTAATTTTACAAAAAAAATTATACATATTTACACGAGTGCATTCTTTATCATTGATTTATTGTATACCCTTACCCCAATATAGTAGCCATGTTATTGAAAAGTATGAAAGTACAAGTTATGGCTAACTATATATACATATATACGACCCCCTATACTTAGCTTGAACTATTTCCTCATAGTGATCAAAGGGCAATAAACAAAGACGTAACTCGTGTTGAGTATAAAAAAGTCTATACTACAACGAATGAATGAAAGAATGAGAAGTTGATCATCCCCCTATACTTAAGATTAACCAATCCTAAGTACAATAGACTATACATAAAGCGGGGATATTGAGGGTTAGAATGTAGGAAATCAGTGGCTTGGCTTGTCTCCCCTTATACTTAGGGTAAAGATGCCCTAAGTATAGAATCGAATATCAATAAGTTGAGAGATTGGTGAGGGGTCAAAGAATGAACACTCGAGTCACTCATCCCCCCTATACTTAGGATGAAGCATATCCTATGTATAGTAATGATGAAATGGATGAATGAGTAAACCGTAGAGGAAAGCATATAAGAAGAAATGAAAAAATTAAAGTAGAAAAGAAGTAAAAGAAATGCCATTTTAAATTTTTAAGTGTCCGATCCTACAGTTGTTGGGTGCTCTTCTTGAAATACCACAGTAATGGAATTGACAATGCATAGGAATGTGTCATGCTTGAGATACAATATCAACAATTGTCCGTTGACAATGAATGGTTGTACATCAGATGACAAATCAGATATCATGATACTACTATTATCATGCACGTTTCTAACTAAGAATGATCACGTCCACTAACTCTTCATCTTGCCTGTGAATAATTTCAACTTTGCATGAAACAACCACACCTTTTGACCAGACTTGAAAGTTCTCCTTTGGATATACTTATTGTGTCATTTCTGGACTTTCTCCTTGTATATCAGGTTGTTGTCATACGCAACTCTGAATTCAAGCAATAGATTCAGATCAATATTCAAGTTCTTGCCAGCCTTTTGGGAATCAAAGTTACAAATATTGATTGCCCATAAAGATTTGTGAATGAGTTCCATGGGAAGGTGTCATGGCTCGCCTTATACTATTGGATATGCGAGCCGACAGTGAGCCATTATGCGATAACTGTTATTGCAAATATCATTCCCTAATCTGAAATGAAGAATAACTAATTTGCATAATACGTCACTTAGTACAATTAGGGTTAAGTACCATGGTCATCTTAATGATCATATAGCTGTTGATTCAATTGTTAAATCATAGAGGTTGGTGCTTGGATGAATATCTAATGAGTTAGATTGAGGATCATCAAGCACCATCAAATCATTATTAAGAGAGGATCTCGAGCCTGAGTAGGAGATGGCAATCCTTTCTCTAATGGGTTTGTATCTGACCAACCTCTTGATACAAGTCCTCTGCATAGGAATAGAGATTTAGAGGTGTTAGATAAGTTAGGTCAAAGTGTTGACATAATGAGATCGAGATAACCAAAGATCTATGTTGTATGCTATCATGATATAGGCACGCATCCTATGACCTAAGACAGATGTGTTACTATATGTTTAAGTACGAACATTTGGCATACCGATAGGTTGATGATCTAATCAAGGTTTATGCACCGGCATGCTAGTGTGCATTCGAGGGCATATGAGTAATACGATCTCTCAAAGGGATCATACATATTCAATTACTGAACTGGAAGACATGAGCTCACTCATGACATATCGGGATCAATCCGTGCACAGTCGTCTCTCTTTGGAAACTTGACTGAAATTGTAGGTTTGATATATGCTTTTGGAAATTATATTATCAATACCTAGGTATAATATATGCTTTTGGAAAGTATATGATCAATACCGGCTCCCAATGATCAAATGGAAAACTTAATGATAAAACCCTAAAGAAGATAGTCTAAATAGATCTAAAACTTTGGGTTTATTCTAGGTCTTCTAGTATGCAGGATGTGCATGTATTAGGAATACCTGAGGGTGCTGTGATCAATAAATGTTTATATAAACATGATTATTCCAATCCATTCCGATGGAGAGATAAACAGTTCTGGATTTTATTGACTCCTCTCATAGAGAAGTGATATGATCTTAGTCTAAATGTTGGACATTGATCTGAATGCGATTCTGATACAATGAGAAGATTAAATCTATGGCTTTGATTTAGTCCAATATCTATGGGAGGTCCCCGAGATCTGGATTTGAGATATGATCTCAACATCCAAGTCACTATACGTGGAACGTACAGTCGTCTTGTCCTTATCTCCAAGTATCTGCAGAGAAAGTGCATTATTATTGAAAGACTTCAAGGATAATTTCATTGTTGATAATGTATCCAAGCATTGTGGAAGGTCTATAATTAAATGTGATTTAATTATCATGAATAATATGAATTTGATTCATATTATTTGACCATATAAGGAAAATTACATAAGATAATTAAATGTGATTTAATTACCAAAGATGTGAATAATGTGATTGTGATCCATATTATTTGTGAACATGAGAGTAGAGATCCAAGATGATTAAATGTGATTTAAATTTCATGGATGTGAATAATGTGGATAGAACTATCCACATTAATCATATATATTATAAATGTGATTTATAATATATATAAGAGAGTTATTGTAAAAAACATTTAAAATTTAAATGTTGATGTGAATTGGATTCACATTGGACAATTAATTGAAAATGTAATTTATATTTTATTGTGGGATGTGAATGTGATTCACAAATTTCCAATGGCATGATTGCAATGTTCACAAAATAAATTGGATTTATTTTTGTGAAATAATTTACAACAATAATTTTGTAAAATTTGGAGAGAATCATGACATAATGCAATCTCATGAAATAGGAGTGGTTGCCACCTTCCTAAAGAGGAGGGTGGACGACTACCATGCCCTAAGTGGAATTGGTACATATCCCCTCTTCTTATGGAAGGAGGCTTGCCTCTTTCCTATTTCTCCAAGCATGATTGATTTGGTTAAATTGGAATATATTGATGATTATTAAATATATTTAATTTAATTTGAATTAATTATTGTTGCAAATATTTTTGCATCAAAAATCATGGCCAATGAAAGAAACACAAATCAATATCCATCATTGGATTTGTATTGTCCATGGATTGAGATCCATGGACTCCCAAAATATTATAAAAGGAGAGGCAAATCTCGTTCTTCTTTAGACGCAACATAATATGCTCTTTCCCTCTCTCTCGCTACACATCAAGCGTCTCTCTCATTCTAGAGTGGTCGTCCATCCAGGCCCTAGAAAGAGTCGTTGTCGTCGTTGTGTCGTCGCTTCAACTGCTTGTGGATCTTAGTCTCCTTCGGTGCATCTCGCTCATGAAGAAGATGTTAGATCTCGTGAGACAAGATCAACATGGATAACGAGGAGCACGCATTTCATCAACATGTTCACAAGAATCTCCTCCATTGGAGGAGGTATCTTCTTTTAGAGACTCGATCTCAACCACGCTTCAAGAAGTAATCTTAATACATGCATGTGGTTTAAATGAAACGACCCAATAAGTGTTCTTGAATCTTGTGGTTTAATCACTTTTAAATTTTTAAATTCCGCTGCCCCAAGGGACTAGTATGACTAGTCTCTCCTGATCACATTAGATGTGATCTCCATGCTTATGTGATATGCTTAAGGATTTTCCTATATCCTTCATATAACGACGGTAGGGAGACATGCCCAAGGGTGACTTGGACGCAGTATGATAATCCCAAAGAACTGAGTCAAGCAATTATGACCAGTTCTTCCTATCAGGATGTACAAGTTTCTATAAAATTGTCTTGATCTCCTTGTTTGAACATTCAGCCAAGCTGTTGGTCTGTGGGTTGTAAGGAGAGGTGACATAGTGTTCAATGTCGTACTCCTTCAGCTTCTTGACGTCTTTGTTAATAAAATGGCTGCCCCCATATGTAATAAAATGACAAGCGCTACAAATGTCGGCGGCTCGAGTGGGGATAGCCTCCACCTAACAACTGACATAGTCAACTACAAATAAGATATACTCAAAACCCAGGCTGTTAGGAAATGGGCCCATGAAGTCAATGCCCCAAGCATCAAAGACATCAGAGATTTGAATGCACTTCAAATGCATTTTGTCTCTTGAACCAATTATTCTTCCCATCTTCTGACTGTTAGTACATCCTTTAACATACTCAGCTGCATCCTTAAAGAGAGTTGGCCACCTTTGAATTTGATTTTTCAGGTTTCAATTAGTAAGAAGTGATAACAATGTAACATATGTGAATGTGGAAATGTCATTGCAACCCAAAACCAATTCAAACAAAAATAAACTTTATACTAAGGAAAGAAAAATGTGTTGCTACATAGTAACCTTGTATAGCTTCCAAGATCAAACTCAAGGAGGCTACAAATAAACGAGGGAAATTAATTATTGCTAATTAATGAAGATTTTTACTTCTTTTCTTTCTAATTTTTATGTCTTTTTAATGAATTTATATTTTATGGATTTTTAAATGTTTTACTTATTTTTTATATTTTTTTGATTTTTAAATTTCTAATTGATTTTTATTTTGCAAATTTTTATATATTCTAACTTTAAAAATCAGTTTATGAATATAATGCATACAAAAGTGGAAAGATTTTTTTTGTAATTTCAAAATATATAAAAAATCTCAAAAATTAACAAAAAATGTTTTTGTGCTTTATCATTTTTTTTAATATTTTTAGTTATTTTTACAGTATTATTATATTTTTAGGGATTTTTACTAATTTAAGATTGAAAACAATTTTTAAATTAGTGCTAACAATTATTTTTGGTATTTCTAAAATAAAAATAAGGAAAAAATATAAAAACATATTTTATATAAAGTAGATTTTATTAGGCTTTAAAACAAGATTAAAAATATATTTTTCTGATTTTTTTATAATTTTCTGTGATTTTTTAGAAGTTTTTTATATTATATAATTTTAAGATTTTCTGATTTAATTTTTGTTTGATTTTTATGTAGATGATAAAATACCGTCAATAATTGTTTTTATTTTTCAAAGGGTTTTCATATTTTTATGAATTTTTAAGTAACAAATAAAGAAATATGTACTATTTTTTATTTTTAAAAATAGTAAATGAATTTAATTTTGCTATATAAAATTATCTGAGATAAATACGACTACTAAGAGCTTAACCTATTTTTTATAGAATTTAAAGGTGTCAAGAATAAATTAATCCAAGCAATAAAAGGAATAAAAGAAATACAGTAGAAACATGTCCAAAACGTAATTAATAGAAACCTACAAATGATATATTAGCAAAAGAATAAAAGCCATGATGCTTTTTGCAATTTTTCTAGGAATTCACATGTTGCTACACATGATCAACAATCTGAGGGACTCAAGCGTAATTATCAAAAACTTCAGATGCCTTATTAAAAAGCAAAGTTCATGACGTATATTGCAAAATGGCCACTCAAACACGTGACAACACATGTGAGTTCACATAAGAAGGACAAAAATGTAATTAAAAATCACATTTTTGTGCAATTGTTTAATCAATCATAACATGATGTTGGATATGCGAGCCACTGGCGAGCCATTGTGCAATAAATGTTATTGCAAATATCATTCCATGAAGAATAACTAATTTGCATAATAGGATCCTTAGTACAATTTGGGTTATGCACCATGGTCGTCTTAATGATCATACAGCTGTTGATTCAATTATTGAATCATAGAGGCTAGTGCTTGGATGAATATCTAAACAGTTAGATTGAGGACTCATCAAGTACCGTCAAATGATTATTAAGACATGATCTCCAGCATGAGTAGGAGATGGCAATCCTTTCTCACATAGGTTGATATCTGATCGACCTCTTGATGCAGGTCCTCTGCATAGGAATAGAGATTTGAAGGTGTCAGATTAGTTAGGTCAAAGAGTTGACTTAACGAGATCGAGATAACCAAAAGTCCTATGTCGTATACTATCACGATATAGGCATGCATCCTCTGATTGGAGACAGATGTGTTAGTATATGTCTGAGTATGTACATTTGGTAGACCAATAGGTTGATGACCTAATCAAGGTCTATACACAGGTATGTTGGTGTGCATACAAGGGCATATGAGTAATACGATCTCTCAAAGGGATCATACAAGTTCGGTTACTGAACCGGAAGACATGAGCTCACTCATGAGATATTGGGAAGAATCAAATTCCATGCACGGTAGTCTCGCTTTGAAAGCTTGACTGGATTTGTAGGTTTGATATATTCTTTTGGAAACTATATGATCAACACCTGGGTATGCTATATGCTTCTGGAAAGCATATGATCGATACCGACTCCCAATGATTGAATGAGAAACTTAATGATAAATCCTTGAAGTATACAATGTAAAATTGATCTTATACATCGGGATTATTCTGGGTCATCCAGTATGCAGGATGTACAAGTATTGAGAATACATGAGGGTGATGTGATCATAAACGATTGTATAACCATGATGCTTCCATTCCAAGGGAGTGATGAAATGGGTCTGGATTTTAGTGACTCCACTCAGTAGAGAAGTAATCTGATCTTGGTCCAAATATTGGACATTAATCTGAATGTGATTCAGATGCAATGAGAAGATTAGATTTATGGTCTTGATTTAATCAAGCATCTATGGGAGGCCCGATATCTGGATTTGAGATGTAATCTCAATATTCAAGTAACTATACGTGGAACAATACAATCACCTTGTCCTTATCTCCAAGTATTCGCAGAGAAAGCACATTATCCTTGAAAGAGTTCAAGATAAATTCATTGTTGTTATAAGTATCCGAGCTTTGAGAAAATGGATAATTAAATGTGATTTAATTGTCATGAATAATACATGAATTCGATTTATATTATAAAAAGAGTTATCTTAGATAACTAAATGTGATTTGATTATCAAAGATGTGAATAATGTGAATGTGATTCATATTATTTGGGCATGTGAGAATAGAGATCCAAGATGATTAAAGGTGATTTAAATATCATGGATATGAATAATGTGGATAGCACTATCCATATTAATCATATATATTATAAATGTGATTTATAATACACAAGAGAGAGCAATTTGTAATTTACATTTGTTAATTAAATGTTAATGTGAATTGGATTCACATTGGACAATTAATTGAAAATGTAATTTACATTTTATTTTGGGTTGTGAATGTGATTCACAAATTTCCAATGGCATGATTGCAATGTTCACAAAATAAATTGGATTTATTTTTTTGAAATAATTTGCAACAAAGGTTGTTGCAAATATTAGAGAAATAATGGGATAATGTATCTCATGGAATAAAAGGAGAAGAAGCCACCTTCCTTGTACGGAGGGTGGACGGCCACATTTCCTACATGGAATGTGGTGGCCGTACACTCCTTTCATGGAAGGAGGCTTGCCTCCTTCCCTTTTCTCCAATGAGGATTGATTTGATATAAATCAAATTATATTCAATATATATTTGATTTTTATTAAATTAATTGTTGTTTGTTTTTACCAACACAAATCTTGGCCATTAAAAGAAACACAAATCAATGAGAGCCATTGGATTTGTGTTGCCCATGGATTGAGATCCATGGATCCCAAAATATTATAAATAGAAGGGCACCCTTTGCTCTTCATATGCTAATGAGAACATAAGTCTCTCTCTCTCTCTCTCTCTTTCTCTCTGTACGCCCACTCTCTCTCTCTCATATAGCCATCCACCATGGATGCCCTAGAGAGAATCTCCATCGCCGCAGCATCGTCGTTATGCTGCCCCATCGTTTGCTCATGGATCTCTGTCTCCTTCAGTGTGCCTCGCTCATGAAGAAGACGTCGGATCTCGTGTGTCAAGATCAGGAGATCCGTCGCTTGGATCATCAACATGGATTGCGGTAAGCATGTGTTTCATCAACACGCTCGCAAGCGTCTCCTCCGTCGGATTGGACTTGAGACAGGAGGTCTCTTCGTTTAGAGACTCGATCGCAACCACTCTTAAAGAGGTAATCCTATTAATTGTTTGTGGTTTAGACGAAATGATCCGAGAAGTATTCTTGGATCATGTGGTTTCATCACATGAAAAAAATTTTAATTTCCGTTGCCTCGAGCAAATAGTGCGACTAGTCACTCCCGATCGCATACGATACGATCTTCACGCTTCCGTGATGCGCTTAAGGATCTAACCATATCCTTCAAGTGGTATTAGATCCAGGTTGAAGGTTTCAGATACGATCCATAAACCTAAGCCGACTTGGGTTCGTTAGGGTTGCGAAAGTTTTTATCGCATTTCATTTTCGCATCTCTATCTAGTGATTATTTTCGACTCTGTTTAAATTATTTAAACATGAAAATAAAACTTTTTTTTGTTCTCCACTAAATAAGGAAACTATGAGATTTGAATTTGCGTGATTTCGAATCAGTTTGCTCAAGTTATGATCAAATTAGTGAACATATATCCACTGTTTCGGGGACTGCAAATATTAACATAATTAAAGAGTTAATTACGGATTTGAAACACCAAATGAGTGCAAGTCACGTAAGTTCTGTTGAAAATCAAATTAGCAAACTTTAGAAACTTACTTTGCTTAATTTGGATTTAAATTGATCGAGATATTCTGATTTTAGTAAGTGAGGGTCACTGCTGGAAATTACTTTCCTAATCAAGAGCCTTGTGATTGTCATTAATCAATTAGTGAAATTAAATTATTTAATTTCCTGGAATAAGTATGGATAAATATTTGTGAAATATTTGATGATAATTATTTCCTTAAATGACATTGCCTTAACCAATAATTGATTAGATATGATCTAGATCACAATTGGTTACACAATCCACTTTCCAACAAACATGTTGCTTGAGTAGGATTTGGGATTTGTTTAGCAAATCTCATTATAATGTTAATAAAAAATGTTTTGATTATTATTATATGGTATAATTTTGGTTGAAAAAACCGATGATCATCTCATGTACAAAGTGATCTATTTTGCATTATCCTTTCTCGAGGCGGATATGATGTCTTGTCAGGGAGCGTTGGGGTAGCATGTTGCACTGTGTGCGGTCTGTCCCACTCCCGCCGGTACTGGCCATGACAGCGGGTAGGGTTGGTATAATGCTTAAGAAATCATGATGTATTTCTAATTATTAAAATTCAAAATAATGCGTATTTGAGATAATATCATAATTCAAGTAACAATAAAGATTGTTTGTTGGATATTAATTGGATCATTAATTTAGTATTATTAGATTAATTGGAATTCAATTAAAAATAAGACACTCTATTATAAATAGATTTGTGATTTCCCTTAGAAGAATTAATTATGTGAATATGATTCATGATAATTAATTAGAAGTTGAATATGATATAAAGGATCACATAAGTGGCATCCATGGTCTTCCATCAAGGCGAAGGGTTCCGTCGCCATGGATCGTATGTAGGAGACGCCTGTCCGAAGTGACAGCTCCTGTATGCAAGCGCATCTGGATCGGGCTCTTTTCTTCTCGAAAGAGTAAGGCCATATGCGTAGTGACCCCAATATCGGGTCCTTATACTATTGGGGCGATATTGGATTGCGCAGGGCGAGTACTAATCCTGTTGACGGTTGGTTCAATTAACGACCGGTCAACATCACCTTAGGAGTGGTGGGCTCAGGTGTTAAAGATCGAATTGGAAATGCAAGTTGGACTTGCAAGGCGGAATGTGTTCCCGCTTCTTTTTATCGGAGTTACAGGTTCTCATATTATTGAGATGTAACAAAGGTAAGGAAGGAGACCCCAGATCTTGCTTGAGATATAATGCTAAGTAGATATCGTACATTTAAAGTGATTAAGGGAATGAACTGTCATTGTTGACAAGGTAAGACAACTTTGATATAAAAATTCCTAAATCAAAGTAAAGTATGTATATATAATATATACACTTATGCAAATTTCTTATTTCAGACAATCCTTCTTAAACCCACTCAATTTTATACTCAATAATAACCAGTAAATTATAATGGATTGGATCCATGATCAAGATATTGTACTTACAGTTGGACCCATAATGTATTTGGTTGCAATGTGCAAGTCTTCCTCATAATAATGAGGAATGACAATTAAATAGACAATAGAACTACAACCCTAGGGTTTGTATGTTTCTATAATCTTGATCTCTCATTGAATGTACTTTGGAAGTGACATGTCAATGATGATCGTAATTGTCAAATAATCTTTATAAAAATCTAAGAAGATATTCTGACATACATATGTACTCTCGACATTTAATCATAAATGACATGGTTCTCTGTATCATGCAGAATGGTGGCTCTATAAGAGATGGTGTATTCGGATTGTTTGAGTACCCACATGAACCTAAGTCTTTAAGAGTTTAGATGGATGTAGATACGATGAGTGTCATCATTCTACTCTGGTCATTAATGAAGCTTCACAAATATTGTATGAATTGAATGAAGCATGTATAAATGTTGAAATACTCTTATATTGAAATCTTTTGAATTCAACATAAGAGATCCTTCGTCTTAAGCAATGGTTGTATATAGATAAAGGGAGCGCAATGGAAGCATGGGTTGGACCCAAGTAAGAAGGAAAGTCAAATGACTTCCATATGACATGCAAATAGTTGGATGAATGCCAATACTACAATAAGTTGATGTATTGATAGTGTGACTATCTAGTCTATCTTGGATCCTTAGAGAAGGACCCGTATAGTGCATCGGAATAATCTACATCTACATTTAATCATTGAAATTGACTTTCTTATTTGATAAGATCAAAGTCTAATAATTGTATCTCACTCTTCTAATAACACTTGCAACTGGTTGTATATGTACTAGAAGACTATAAATTTGATTTTAATGTTTAATAGTCATCCACATATAGATATTTATGCAATTGTTGCAACAATCTCTATTGGATTGATAAACTTCATAATTTCAGTGGGAGAGCCCTTAGTCTTAGAGAATGTCTCTATGACCTAGATATTAGAATACACACATTGTTTATTTCTAAATGTTGGAAATAAACATGAATTCTGTAATAGATCTATCATAAAGAGTTATGATGGAGATATTTCATATAGTAGTCTAAAACATAGTGGACTCTACTAAATTAGAAAATTAATGAATGGTTCATTAACATTTCTAATACTGAAAATTAAACCTTTAAAGATCAATAGGAGGATGAAGATCATTTGATAATGATCTGGCATCAAACTTTGGACATAAGTCTATTGATGAGATCGATAGACTAGTATGAGATGAAACTTTAGAAGGTCTAAAAATTTCAAATCTTACATACTTGAATATTGTATTCAAGAGTAGAAAATGTCCAATATATTCTTATATGGGAATGGTGTTAGATGCTGAGGTATTCAAGATGTCATACACATTGATGTATGTGGATCATCTATATCATGATAAACATTGATGATATGTGATATCATTAGATGATTATTTTTGATATGAGATTTCTTCCCTTCACCATAGAAAGCATTGAAATGTTCAGAAATTTCACAATTTTGGTTTAGAACCAAAGTTTGAAGGAAGATTAAATGAATTTGATCTAATCTAAGTAGTCAGTACCTATTAGATGAATTCATGGAATACCTTATAGAGATATGAATATCATTTCTATCTCACTCCTTCTAATAAACCTAAACTCAATGGAGTTGTAGGGAGATACAATTGAATCATGTGTGAAGTGATATGATCAATGATGAATATTAGCATAATTTTCTATTAGTTTCCAAGGTATATATGTAGAGATTAAAATATATATCCTTAACAAGGTTCCATGCAAGTAAGCTGGAATTTAGCACTTGAGAGTGCCACTTCATTAGGAAAATAAAGGATGGTATTGGATACCTACTTTATGTCCTTGAGATTCTTAAAAGATTTCATATCTGAGAATGTGATTCTTAGATGATGAGACTCTTGAGAATCAGGATGAAAATGAAGTAAAGGAACTCATCTAGTCTTGAGAAGATAATGAGGCTCCTAAAATTGGAAACTTAAAGGATAATTAAAGATGAAACACTAATACCTCTTCAAATAAGTTTGAAGGTGGATTCCATGTGTCAGTTGGATTTTACAATGATCTAACTTCATGTGATGAAGCTTCTGAAGATCATAGCATGGAAAGATGGATGTTAGCAATAAAGTCTAAAGTAGATTTCATTTACAACTGTTGTATATGGACCCTCAAGGATCCACCTATATGGGTAAGACCCATTAAGGTGTAAATGGATCTTCAATAGAAAGAGGGAACCTGATGAGAAGGTAGAGACCTTCAAAGCACGGTTTGTAGCCATGAGCTGCACACCAAAGAGAGGACATTGCTTGCGATGAGACCTGCTCTTTAGTGACCATTCTTAAACCCATCATATTATTGCTAACTTTAGCTACACAACTTGACTATGACATCTTCATGATGTGAGTCAAGATTGCATTCCTCTATGAAAACCTCTCTAAGGATATTCACATGAAGTAGCCCAGAGCTTTGTGGTTAAGGAAAGCAAGGTGTGCGAGCTAAGGAACTCCATCTTTGTGCTCAAATAAGCTTCTTGTATTTGGAACAAAAGATTTGATGAAATTATAAATGTTATGATTTCAGATAGAATCTTGATGAAACGTGTACAGCTTAGTGGGTGCCATTGTGTTCATCGTGCTAAATGTAGATAACATCCTAATCATTTGGAATGATATAAGGATGATATAATAAGTGTTTTATAATCTGGTTGTTCCATACCTCGAGATATGATCTCAAGGATACCTCTTAGATCTTAGTTCTGAAGTTGTTCAGAAGCAAAGAGAAGAGGATATTGGGATCGTCACATTAGTAGCACACCTTGGACATATTCCATTTTCTGGAAAATTCCAAGAAAAGATTCATTCCCTTAAGATGTGGTAGTGACCTATCTAAAGGGATAACACCTCAAAGAAAGTGAATGCTAGAACTAGAAGCTGAGTGTATGCTAGATGTGTACAAGAGCCAGATGTCTGTCATGTAGTCGGAGTAGTAAACTGTTACGAATCCTACTATGGAGATAAAACACTTGATTGCAGTAATAATTATATCTTCAAAGATGACAAGACTTTAGAGATAGTGATCTCTAAGTCTTATCTTCAAGAAATTAAGACTTTATAGATAGTGGTCTAAAAGATCTTAACTATAGATACCTTAGGAGATAGAGATCTCAACAAATAAGGGTATTTTGATGAGGATAATAGAAATTACATACTGGTTATAATAATTACTGAGATGTAGTGTCAAGGACACTAGGACAGACATGATTGATTATTGGTTGCATATGATGCAACATTCGCATTAAATGCAAACACTGTCACTAATAGATATGCAAGTGCCATAAAAGGACTTAGCATAGTCTCTTGGGAATAGAGTGACTGATCAGCTTACCTAGCTATTTTCTAAATAGCCTATGATTGTCACATGAGTGTGGGTTTAAATGATTAGCCCATTAATGGCTCTTTGGGCTAGTGGGATATTGTTGGATACACGAGCCACGACGAGCCATTGTGTAATAAATGTAATTGCAAATATCATTCCCTGATCTGAAATGAAGAATAACTAATTTGCATAATAGGTCCCTTAGGACAATTAGGGTTATGTACCATGGTCATCTTGAAGGATATGGGAAAATCCTCAACCACATCATGGAAGCGTGAGCGTCGTATCGAATACGACGAAGAACGACTAGTCAAAGCAGTTGTTCTATGCAGCATAATTTAAAATTTTTCATGCGATGAAATCACATGATCCAAGAACGATTCTCAGATCGTTTCATCTAGAACCATAACAAGCATAAAGGAATACCTCTTGAAGCGTGGTTGAACAAGACTCTACAAAAAAAGACCTCCTGTCTCAAGTCTGATCGTCGGAGAAGAAGCTTCCGAGCGCGGGGATGAGACGCGTGATCCTCGCAATCCAACGAGTTGATCCAAGCATGGTGAACTCCTGATCTTGTCGTATGAGATCGAATGTCTTCTTCGCAAGCGTAGCTCTCCAAGAAGACGAAGAACCAAAGAACGTCGAAGCGGCTGCACAGTGGCGAGGGAGACGACAGCTTTCTCCTCTAGGGTTTGGTGGACGACCACTAAGGAGAGAGGGAGAGGGTTGACCTGTAGATTGAGAGAGAGAGAGATATGCTTCAAAAGCATAGCCTCGGAGAACATGGTATGCCTCTATTTATAGGGTTTTGAGATCCATGGATCTCAATCCACGAGACACATAAAATTAATGGATGAGATCGATTTATATTTAATCCAATGGTCAAGATTGTTATTGGTAAAAGCCAACAACTAATAGTTTAATTTAGATCAAATATATTTGACCAATCAAATATAAATCAATCCTAAATTAAACCAATTAAATAAATGAGATTAATCAACATGGAGATTGTATCTCCCATAGATTATGGTGGACGGCCACCAAATTCCATATTGGTCATGGTGGCCGTCTACTTGATTCCAAGTGGGAGCAATCTCATGAGATTTCATGAGATTGCATATCTCCATGAATCTCCATTATTTAATCCAACAACTTTTGTGGTGATTTATTCTTCAAAAATAATTTATAATTAATTTTTAGAATATTGCAGTCTTGCCATTGGAAATTTTTGAATCATATTCACAACCCAAAACAAAACATATTTTACATTTTCAATTAATTACACAATGTTTATCCAATACACATCAATAATTAATTAACAAATATAAATTATAATTAGCTCTCTCTAGTACATTAGAAATCATATTTATAATATATTATGAATAATTGGATATTGCTATCCACATTATTCTTATCCACAATAATTAAATCACATTTAATTATCATTCTCTTAATGCTTAGATATATTTCAACTATGGAATTATTCTTGAACCCTTTCAAGAATAATACGATTTCTCCGCAGATACTTGGAGATAAGGACAGGGCGATTGTACTGTTCCATGTATAGTGACTTGGATATTGAGATCACATCTCAAGCAGATTTCAGGGACACCCATAGATGCTTGATTAAATCAAGGCCGTAAACCTAATCTTCTCATTGCATCTGAATCTCATTCAGATCAATGTCCAGTACTTGAACTAAGATTAGGTTACTTCTCTACTGAGAGGAGTCACTAAAATCCAAATATGTTTCATCACTCCCTCGGAATGGAAGCGTCATGGTTATATAATCGTTTATGATCACATCACCTGCGGTATTTCCAACACCTGTACATGCTGCATACTGGAGGACCTATGATCATTCTGAAGATATAGATCACTTTTACACTGTCAACTTCAGGGTTTGATCACTAAGTTTCTCAATCTTGGTCTTTTGGGATTTGGTATAGATCATATGCTTTCACAAAGCATATATCTTACCTTCAAATTCATGTCATGCTTCCAAAGCATGACGACCATGCATGAATTTGAACAGTCCCAATACCTCATGAGTGAGCTCATGTTTCCCGGTTCACAAGTGAACCTGTATGATCCCTTTGAGAGATCGTATTACTTATATGTCCTTACATGCACACCAGCTCGTCGGTGTATAGACCTTGGTTAGGTCATCAACCTATTAGTCTGCCAAATGTACATACTCAGACATATAGTGACACATCTGTCTCTGGTCAGAGGATGCATGCCTATGTTGTGACAGTATTAAGCATAGGTCTTTGGTTATCTCGATCTCGTTAAGTCAACCCATTGACTCAACTAATCTTACACCTCCGAATCATTATTCCCATGCAGAGGACCTGCATCAAGAGGTCGGTCAGATATCACCCAAATGACAAAGGATTGTCATCTCCTACTCAGGCTGGAGATCATCACTTAACAATCATTTGATGATGCTTGATGAGTCATCTATCTAACTCCTTAGACATTCATCCAAACATCAGCCTCTATGATTCAATTAATGAATCAACAGTTGTATGATTATTAAGTTGGCCATGGTACATAACCCTTATTGTATAGAAGGGACCTTATAGTGCATTCATTCATTCAACCTCAGAAAGGGAGTGAAAAACAATCAATAACTTTTATTGATAAATCATTTATTACAATAACATTTATTGCAGGAATGGTGTGCCTCGGGCTTACTTTGCTAACAATCTCCCACTAGCCCTCAGAACCATTGAGGAACAATCCTTAAACCCATACTCATTACATGCTGGTTGAAAACCTTCTGTGTTAGAGGTTTGGTAAGAGGATCAGCAATGTTGTCGGTAGAGGCTACCTTGGTGATGATGATATCACCATGCTTTTGAATCTCCCGAATGATGTGGTATTTCCTTTCCACGTGCTTGCTCTTTTGATGCCATCTGGGTTCCTTCGCCTGGGCAAGGGCTCTCGTGTTATCGTAGAGTAACGGGATGGGAGTATCAGAGGAAACTACGCCAAGCTCCAGGATGAACTTGCGCAACCACACCGCCTCCTTTGTAGCATCCGATGCGGCAATGTACTCGTCTTCTGTTGTTGAATCTGTTGTAGTGTCATGCTTCCTATTTCTCCATCTCACATCACCACCCTTCAAGAGGAATACAAACCCTGATGTCGACTTTCGATCATCAATATCCGATTGGAAGTCAGAATCTGTATATCCCAAGACTTGGAGATCACCATCTCCATAAACCAAGATGTAATCTTGCGTCCATCTTAGATATTTAAATATGCTCTTTACTGCATTCCAGTGTTGCTCTCCATAGCAAGATTGGTAACGACTTACCACTCCCACTGCATGGCATATATCTAGCCTAGTACACATCATGGCATACATTAAGCTTCCTACAATTGATGTATATCTAGCCTAGTACACATCATGGCATACATCTAGCCTAGTACACATCAGTTATGAAGCCCTGGAGCTGCTCCATATATATATCCTCCTCGAGGTATCCATTTAGGAAAGTCATCTTAACGTCCATCTGCCAGATGTCGTAGTCAAGATATACAGCTATAGCTAGTAGTGTCTTGATGGATTTAAGCATAGCTATAGGAGAGAATGTCTCATCTTAGTCGATGCCTTCTCTCTGTGTGTAGCCCTTGGCTACGAGCCGTGTCTTGAAAGTCTCTACTTTCCCATCAAGTCCCCTCTTTCTCTTGAAGATCCATTTACACGCAATGGGTTTTACCCTTTTAGGTGGATCTTCTAGGGTACATACATCATTCTTATGCATGGACTCAATTTCGGACTTCAATGCTAGCATCCATCTATCCGTGTCATGATCCACAAGTGCTTCACCGAATGAAGAAAGATCATTGTCAGATTCACCAGACACATGGAATCCATACCTTTCAGGTGGTGCAACCACCCTCGAACTCCTTCGAAGAGGTATGAGTGTTTCATCTTTATTTATCTCTTCAGTTTCTGGCTCAGGAAGCTCAGAATCCTCAGGGGATTCAATGAGTTCCTTTACTTCATTTTTGTCTTGACCTTTGAGGAAATCATTCTCTAGAAATTTCACATCTATAGAAACAAAAACCTTTTGGGTCTCAGGGTCATAGAGTTGGTATCCAATACCATCTCTAACATACCCAATGAAGTAACACTCACGAGAACGAGATTCTAGCTTACTTGCATCCATGTTCTTCGCATGGATCAAGCAATCCAAACCCTTAAGTGATTAACACTAGGTTTGGTTCTATACCAGAGCTCATTAGGAGTCTTAGGTACAGATTTGCTAGGAATCTTATTCAAGATATACATTGCAGTCTCTACTGCATATCCCCAGAAATTAAGTGGTAAATGTGCTTTGCTCATCATTGAACGGACCATATCCATGATGGTACTGTTGCGTCTTTCAGCAACACCATTATGTTGGGGAGTTCCAAAAGGAGTGAGATTGGAGATAATTCCATTCTCTTTAAGATATTCCTTGAATTCATCTGAGAGGTACTCGCCATCTCGATCAGATCGAATCCGTTTAATCTTTATATCAGTTTGGTTCTCAACCAAAGCCTTGAATTCTTTGAACTTTTCAAAGGTTTCAGATTTATGACGTAATAGGAAGTCAAACCCGTATCACGAATGGTCATCAATAAACGTCAAATAATATCGATATCCATTTCGAGTGGCACTATTGAAGGGACCACATACATTGGTATGTATTAGGTCAATAATACCTTCGCATCTTGTAACCTTATTACGGAAAGGCATCCTAGTCATTTTACCTTGAATGCAATGCTTGCAGGTAGGCAAAGGTTGAACCTGTAGAAAATCCAAAGGTCCATCCTTTATCAATCTATTGATCTTATCAACAGATAAATGACCAAGCCTTTGAAACCAAATCCCATTCGAAAGATTTTCATCCTCACTAGATCTTTTTGGGTTTTTATTAGTGGATGTAACATTCATAATACATTTATAAATGCACAATTCATAGAGTCCACCAGAAGTCAAAATACCATCTGCAATATATTTATTATAACAATTTTTTACTAATTTATTGTAGAATAGGAATGAATATCCACTTCTAACTAATTTAGATACAGATATCAAATTCCTTCTGACTTCAGGTACATAAAGACACTCTTTAAGTACTAGGACTCTACCACTAGATAATGATAATCCACAGGTCCCGACTGCGACTGCTGCAACACTTGAATCAAATCCCATCTGGATGACTATCTCCTCTTCTTCCAGATTTCTAGTTTCCTGAAACAAATGCAATAAATTGCATACATGAACAGAAGCACCATAATCAACAACCCAACTTCCTTCTCGTCCAACGAAAAAACTAGTTTCAATGATGAAAGTAGATTTCATACATGCTGGGGCTTTACCTTTGTCGACCGACTTCAGGTATTTCGGGCAATTACGCCTCCAGTGCCCCAGCTTCTTGCAGTGGTGACAGACGTCAATTTTCTTCGATGCTATAAGAGTGGATGCATTGGAAGATGAATCAACGCCTTGACTCTTCTTCTTTCTCTTCTGGGTCGGGCCCTTCCGAGAACCTTTATTCCGACCGCGCTTCCCTTTGACCTGTGCAACCATTGCACTGCCAACAGGACCATTTTACTTCATTACATCTTCTGCAGACTTTAATGCAACAAGAAGTCCAGCGTGCGTCAATTCCAACTTGTTCATGTGGAATGAAACCACAAAATTATTGAAAGACTTTGGCAAAGACAACAGAATGAAGTCAACTTGCATTTCTGCATCCATATTTGCCCCAAGGGTCTCCATCTCAGATAAGTACCCAAACATTTTGAGTACGTGTTCTCGGACTGAAGTTCCTTCCTGCATCTTGCAGCGAACGAGTTCTTCCATAAAGTTGTAACGCTGGGTGCGGTTAATGTCACCAAATATATCTTTTAGATTCTGCATTATTTCCTGACATGTGCTCATCTCCACATGTTGCTTTTGAAGAACATTGGAGAGAGAACCCAAGACATAGCATCTAGCCAAGACATGAACTTCATCATACTTGTCATTGTATGCCTTTTCTTCCTTCGTTTTAGGGCTTTCATGCTTGTCTTCTGAGAGCACATAACTTATGAGCTCAGCGAGGAGAACAATCTCCAAATTACAGATCCAATCCGAGTAATTCGGTCCAGTCAACTAGTTGACCTCCAAAAGCCTGCTTAGTGCGTTCATGGACTTCATTTTCTGAAATTAAGAATGCACAATATTAGAACATATAATCATATTTTCAAATTTATGATATTTGATTAAGGCATTTTAAATAAAATTATTCTTGCATTGTCAACTTTGAAAGTTCATTCCCTTAATCACTTTCAAAGCAAGAGATATGCTTACCGCTATATCTCTACCAAGAACTGGGATCTCTTCTTTATCTTTGTCACATCCCAATAATATGAGAATCTGCGACTCCAATAAAGAGAAGCGGGAACACATTCCGCCTTGCAAGTCCAACTTGCATTTCTCAATTTGGTCTTTAACACTCGGGCCCACTACCCCTAAGGTAATGTTGACCCGTCTTTAATTGAACCAACCGTCAACAGGAATAGTACTCACTATGCGCAATCCAATATCGCCCCAATAATAAAGGGATCCGATATTGGGGTCACTACACATACGGCCTTACTCTTTCGAGAAGCAAAGAGCCCGATCCAGATGTGCTTCCATATAGGAGCTGTCGCTTCGTACATGCGTCTCCTATATGCAATCCCTGGCTACGGAAACCCTTCGCCTTGACGAGAGACCATGGATGTCACTTATGTGATCCTCCACCTCTTATTCAAATTTTAATCTATTATCATGAATCATATTCATATAATTAATTCTTCCAAGGGAACAATTAATCTATTCATAATAGAGTATTTCAATTGGACATAATTAATCCAATCATATTAAATTAATTATCAATCCAATTCAATCAACAAACTTGATTGTTTTTACTTGAATATATATATGGTATTATCTCAAAGTACGTATTAATTAGAATTTTAATAATTAGAAAAATACATCATGATCTCTCAGGTATCATTCGTTCCCTACCCGTTGTCATGACCAGTACCGGCGGGAGTGGGACGGACTGCAACCGGTGCGACCCGCTACCCCAGCAATCCCCGACTAGACACCATATTCGCCTCGGGAAAAAAATAATGCCGAGTCAATCACTTTGTACTTGAGGTGATCATCGATTCTTCAACCGAAATTATACCATATAGTAATAATCAAAATATTTTTTATTATAAGGAAATTTGCTAGAGAAATTCCCAATCCTATTCAATGAAGGAGTTTGATGATTGTGTTTCCAATTATGATCTAGATAAAATCTAATCAATTTATTGGATGAGGCCAAGTCAATTAATGAAATAATCATCATTCAATATTTCTGAAATATTTTCCATAATTATTTCATGAAATTAACAATTAATTTCATAATTGACAATCACATGGTTCTTGATTAGGACTATAATTTCAGCACTGACCCCTACTTACTAAAATTAACATATCTCAATCAATTTAACTCCAAATTAGACAAAATCAATTTTCAAAGATTGCTAATTTGATTTAGGACAGAACCTAAATGATATTTCACGTATTTCATGTCATATTAAAACAATAATTAACTCATTAATCAAGTTAAGATTCGCAGTTCCCGCAATAGTGAATACATGTTCATTAAAACAACCATATCTCGAGCAAACAGAATCCAAATTACGTAAACTCAGATTCTATGATTTCCTTATTTAATGAGGAACAAAAAAACATAAACAGGGCCGAATTTATTCACTAAATAGATGTGCGAAAATCAAATGCGGTAAAACCTTTCACGACCTCAACGAACCCAAGTCGTCCTAGGTTTGCAGATCGTATCCAAAACCTTCGACCTAAGGATCTGATACCACTTGAAGGATATGGGAAAATCCTCAAGCGCATCACGGAAGCGTGAGCGTCGTATCGAATACGACGAAGAATGACTAGTCGAACTAGTTGTTCTATGCAGCGGAATTTAAAATTTTTCATGCGATGAAACCACATGATCCAAGAATGATTCTCAGATCGTTTCATCTAGAACCACAACAAGCATAAAGGAATACCTCTTGAAGTGTGGCTGATCGAGTCTCTACAAAAAGTGACCTTCTGTCTCAAGTCCGATCGTTGAAGAAGGAGCTTGCGAGCGCGAGGATGAGTCGTGTGATCCTCGTAATCCAATGAGTTGATCCAAGCACGGTGAACTCTTGTTCTCATCGTACGAGATGAATGTCTTCTTCACGAGCATAGCACTCCAAGAAGACTGAGAATCGAAGAACGTCGAAGCGGCTGCGCGTTGGCGAGTGCGACGACGGCTTTCTCCTCTAGGGTTTGGTGGACGGCCACCAAGGAGAGAGGGAGAGGGTTGATGTGTAGATTGAGAGAGAGAGAGAGATGTGCTTCAAAAGCATAGCCTCAAAGAGCATGGTATGCCTCTCTTTATAGGGTTTTGGGATCCATGGATCTCGATCCATGGGTCACATAAAATCAATGGATGAGATTGATTTATGTTTAATCCAATGGTCAAGATTGGTGTTGGTAAAAGCCAACAACTAATAGTTTAATTTAGATCAAATATATTTGACACATCAAATATAAATCAATCATAAATTAAACCAATTAAATAAAGGAGATTAACCAACATGGAGATTGTATCTCCCATGGATTATGGTGGACGACCACCAATTTCCATATTGGTCATGGTCGCCGTCCACTTGATTCCAAGTGCGAGCAATCTCATGAGATTTCATGAGATTGCATATCTCCATAGAAATCTTCATTATTTAATCCAACAACTTTTGTAATTTATTTTACAAAAATAATTCATAATTAATTTTGAGAATATTGCAATCTTGTCATTAGAAATTTGTGAATCATATTCACAACCCAAAACAAAAAATAATTTACATTTTCAATTAATTACACAATGTGTATCCAATACACATCAATAATTAATTAACAAATATAAATTATAATTAGCTCTCTCTAATACATTATAAATCACATTTATAATATATTATGAATAATTGGATATTATTATCCGCATTATTCTTGTCCACGATAATTAAATAACATTTAATCATTTTGGATAATTTCTACATACATCAAGATAATTAAATCACATTTAATTATCATTCTCTTAATGCTT
Organism: Ottelia alismoides; assembly: GCA_037367405.1. NCBI lineage: Eukaryota > Viridiplantae > Streptophyta > Magnoliopsida > Alismatales > Hydrocharitaceae > Ottelia > Ottelia alismoides. The sequence continues at coordinate 422,267 of JAZKJV010006041.1, read as the reverse complement.
AGATATATTTCAACTATGGAATTATTCTTGAACCCTTTCAAGAATAATGCGATTTCTCCGCAGATACTTGGAGAAAGGACATGGCGATTGTATGGTTCCACATATAGTAACTTGGATATTGAGATCACATCTCAAATCCAGATCTCAGGGACCTCCCATAGATGCCTGATTAAATCAAGGACGTAAACCTAATCTTCTCATTGCATCTGAATCTCATTCAGATCAATGTCCAATACTTGGACTAAGATTAGGTTACTTCTCTGCTAAGAGAAGTCACAAAATTCCAAACCTGTTTCATCACTCCCTCGGAATGGAAGCATCATGGTTATACAATCGTTTATGATCGCATCACCCTCAGGTATTCCCAACACATGTACATCCTGCATACTAGAAGACCTATGATCATTATGAAGATATAGATCACTTTTGCATTGTCATCTTCATGGTTTGATCACTATGTTTCTCAATCTTGGTGTTTTGGGATTTGGTATAGATCAGATGCTTTCACAAAGCATATATCTTACCTTCAAATTCATGTCATGCTTCCAAAGCATGACGACCATGCATGGAATTTGATCAGTCCCAATACCTCATGAGTGATCTCATGTCTCCCGGTTCACAAGTGAACCTGTATGATCCCTTTGAGAGATCGTATTACTTATATGTCCTTACATGCACACCAACTCGTCGGTGTATATACCTTGGTTAGGTCATCAACCTATTGGTCTGCCAAATGTACATACTCAGACATATAGTAAAACATCTGTCTCTGGTCATAGGATTCATGCCTATGTTGTGACAGTATTCAACATTGGTTTTTGGTTATCTTGATCTCACTAAGTCAACCCATTGACTCAACTAATCTAGCACCTCTGAATCACTATTCCCATGCAGAGGACCTGCATCAAGAGGTCGGTCAGATATCAACCATATTAAAAGGATTGCCATCTCCTACTCATGCTGGAGATCATCACTTAACAATCATTTAATGATGCTTGATGAGTCCTCTATCTAACTCCTTAGATATTCATCCAAGCATCAGCCTCTATGATTCAATTAATGAATCAACAGCTGTATGATTATTAAGTTGGCCATGGTACATAACCCTTATTGTATAGAACAGACCTTATAGTGCATTCATTCATTCAATCTCAGAAAGGGGGTGAAAAACAATCAATAACTTTTATTGATAAATCATTTATTACAATAACATTTATTACAGGAATGGTTCACCTCGGGCTCACATTGCTAACACGTCTTAATGATCATACAACTGTTGATTCAATTATTGAATCATAGAGGCTGGTGCTTGGATGAATATCTAAAGAGTTAGATTGAGGACTCATCAAGTACCGTCAAATGATTATTAAAAGATGATCTCCAGCCTGAGTAGGAGATGGAAATCCTTTCTCACATAGGTTGATATCTGACCGACCTCTTGATGCAGGTCCTCTGCATAGGAATAGAGATTCGGAGGTGTCAGATTAGTTGGGTCAAAGAGTTGACTTAACGAGATAGAGATAACCAAAAGTCCTATGTCGTATGCTGTCACGATATAGGCACATATCCTCTGACCGGAGATAGATGTGTTACTATATGTCTGAGTATGTACATTTGGCATACCAATAGGTTGATGACCTAATCAAGATCTATACACCGACGTGCTGGTGTGCATACAAGGGCATATGAGTAATATGATCTCTCAAAGGGATCATACAAGTTCGGTTACTGAACCGGAAGACATGAGCTCACTCATGAGATATTAGGAAGAATCAAATTCCGTGCATGGTAATCTCTCTTTGGAAGCTTGACTGAATTTGTAGGTTTGATATATGCTTTTGAAAAGTATATGATCAACACCAGGGCATGATATATGCTTTTGGAAAGCATATGATCAATACCGACTCCCAATGATCGAAGGAGAAACTTAATGATAAATCCCTGAAGTAGATAGTGTAAAATTGATCTTATACTTCAGGATTATTTTGAGTCTTCCAGTATGCAGGATGTACAGGTATTGGTAATACCAGAGGGTGATGTTATAATAAACGATTGTATAACCATGACGCTGCCATTCCTAGGGAGTGATGAAACCGGTCTGGATTTTAGTGACACCTCTCAGTAGAGAAGTAATCTGATTTTGGTCCAAATATTGGACATTGATCTGAATGTGATTCAGATGCAATGAGAAGATTAGATTTACGGTCTTGATTTATTCAAGCATCTATGGGAGGCCCGAGACCTGGATTTGATATGTGATCTCAATATCCAAGTCACTATACATGGAACAATACAATCGCTATATCCTTATCTCCAAGTATTCGCGGTGAAAGCACATTATCCTTGAAAGCGCTCTGGATAATTTCATTGTTGGTATAAGTATCCGAGAATTGAGAAAGTGGATAATTAAATGTAATTTAATCGTCATGAACAATATGAATTTGATTCATATTATAAAAAGAGTTATTTTAGATAATTAAATGTGATTTGATTATCAAAGATGTGAATAATGTGAATGTGATTCATATTATTTGGGCACATGAGAATAGAGATCCAAGATGATTAAATTTGATTTAAATACCATGGATATGAATAATATGGACAGCACTATCCATATTAATCATATATATTATAAATGTGATTTATAACATATAAGAGAGCAACTTGTAATTTGAATTGGATTCACAATGGACAATTAATTGAAAATGTAATTTACATTTTATTTTGGGTTGTGAATGTGATTCCCAAATTTCCTATGGCATGATTGCAATGTTCACAAAATAAATTGGATTTATTTTTTGTGAAATAATTTACAACAAAAGTTGTTGCAAATATTGGATAAATTAGTGGGATAATGTATCTCATGGAATAAAAGGAGAAGAAGCCACCTTCCTTGTAGGAAGGGTGGACGATCACATTTCCTACATGGAATGTGGTGGCCGTCCACTCCTTTCATGGAAGGAGGCTTGCCTCCTTTCCTTTTCTCCAATGAGGATTGATTTGATATAAATCAAATTATATTCTATATATATTTGATTTTTATTAAATTAATTGTTGTTGATTTTTACCAACACAAATATTGGCCATTAAAAGAAACACAAATCAATGAGAGCCATTGGATTTGTGTTGCCCATGGATTGAGATCCATGGATCCCAAAATATTATAAATAGAAGGGCACCCCTTGCTTTTTATATGCTAATGAGAACATAAGTCTCTCTCTCTATCTATCTTTCTCTCTACGCGTCCACTCTCTCTCTCTCTCATATGGCCGTCCACCGTGGATGCCCTAGAGAGAATCTCCATCGCCACAACGTCGTCGTTATGTTGCCCGATCATCTGCTCGTGGATCTCTGTCTCCTTCGGTGCACCTCGCTCGTGAAGAAGACGTCGGATCTCGTGTGTCAAGATCAGAAGATCCACCGCTTGGATCATCAACATGGATTGCGGGAAGCACATGTTTCATCAACACGCTCGTAAGTATCCCCTCCGTCGGATCAGACTTGAGACAAGAGGACTCTTCATTTAGAGACTCGATCACAATCACGCTTTAAGAGGTAATCCTATTACTTGTTTGTGGTTTAGACGAAACGACCTGAGAAGTGTTCTTGGATCATGTGGTTTCGTCACATGAAAAAAAAATTAAATTCTGCTGCCTCGAGCTACTAGTGCGACTAGTCGCTCCCGATCGCATACTATGCGATCCTCATGCTTCCATGATGCGCTTAAGGATATAACCATATCCGTCACATGACACATATCGAAATAAGTTTTATTTACAAATAGAGAAAAATAAAGAAGTGGGGTACAAATTCACTGCTAGGTTGTGCCAGGCACATAAGGTTGTTGAGCAATCGTGCGGCTGGGATCTTCTCCTATGGATCTGGTCGTATGGATACAATTTGGGCAAGAGGTGACGCTCTGGATCGGCTCTGGGGCTGCCTTTGAATATCAAACAAAGCTGACACTGTTCGGAAGAACACATATGAAGGCCCTCACATTTGAGATTCGATCGACCAGATCTGGGACTATATCACTCGGATCTTAACTGCAAAGAGCTCGTTCGATTCGTGAAGAGACCCATGTCGATCTGAGGTGTCCTCAGTGCTCCAGGTCTTGCTGATCAGAGACCTGGTAGTGGTTCTTGTGAAGGACCTACAACTGACTTTCAAACGGCCCGATTGAGCTCCAGGACGATGCTCTAGTACTTGCAAGTGATACTCACGATGCTCGATATGCCCTTGACCTCATCCGATCGTTATTAAGCAAGAACAAAGGCAAAAAATGGTGGGGGTGAATGGGGATCTACTTCAAACGTGAAGGATGGAGATCAGATCTTAGATCTGATGATCTGAGGGGATAAGATATGGATTGGATATGTGGAGAAGTGGTCTTAAATGGGTGAGTGATGATCGTAAATCGATGCTAAAATCAGAGGAGATTGACCTTCGATCGAGCAGATCAATGGTCAATTTTAAACAACTGCTACAGATCTATGAAAGCAAAAAATGAAAAAGAATTGAAAGGAAATCTAAAGGAAATTAAATCTAGATTACTTGGAAGGAAATACAGATGATCTACATATTGTTTTAGCCTCGATTCAGATGTGAGTGGTCAAAGAAACTTGTCGTAGTGGCGAAGCTCCAGTCAATGATGGATCGCACCGATTGCTCACTCTCCTCGCACTTCCGATCGAGGGAAAAGGCTTCTATCACGAGTTTATCACACCTTGAATCGTGCTCGGGGAGTAGAAGTAGTGAAATAATGATCAAATTAGAAAGAAGGACCTATAGCTTTATTTATAGGTGTGGGGAATACACGAGAAGGATCAAATTTTCTGGCGTGATATTCAGTTTGGATTAAGGGAATAGAAATCGGGCATGGATCATAGATCTACAAATGCTAATTTGAAAGAAGAATGGGTAGAATGAATATTGGATAGAGTCTGGAATATTGTGAGACAGAGGCGGGTTAGATGAATTAATTGGGTAGAGAGGAAGAGTGGAGAGTTGATCGGAGGTCAACAATGCAATATGGGCTAATAAGAACGACTCTCTGGAATAAGAAAAATATATAAAATGATAAAATAACAATATTAAATAAAGATAAATAGAAATAAATTAAAAAATGAATTTAAATTAATGTTTTATTAAAATGAAAAATGGTTATAAATTAATAAACTATTTTTTATGATTTTTAATAAATTAAGTAAGTTAGTTTATTTGTTTAAAATAATTATATACATATATTTATAGGTATAAAATACATATACATATGCTATACATAATTTTAGTTATTTGTTTATACAAATATAAATACAATTTTATATTTTATTTACTTACATAATAATTATAGGTTTTTAAATATATTTTTATTTAATTATAATGAAACAAGTTAATGGAATAAATAATTACACTTATGTACAATTCAATTACATTATACCTACGTTACAAATACGATTATTTATTTTGATTATTTTTTGAATATGCTATTTTTATTTTCATTTTATAAAAATAATATAGAATGTGTACAATATATCCAAAATTGTAATAAATAAATAAATAGTACACCATAGACATATAGATACCAAGACACTCCAAAATGCCGACTTCCGCATCTTAAATACATTTCCTATAAAACCACTTCCAATTTAAAGTTTATTGTATTTTAAATACAATGAAAGTGAGTTTGATTCTTTTTTAATTCATATGGAGTAGATATTGATCTTTCAATTCTGACTTTACGACTCTTTAGATTATTGTCCCTTTTATTATATACATAGTTTATTTTTGCAATTTTTATTATCTAAACCCATATTTATATACAAGTTTTAAGAGAAAACATTCTTATTTGAGACTGAACTAATGATAAATAAATTGTAACAATATATATGCATAATGAATAATGATGAATATGTACATGTGAATTTATTTTTTGAGATATTTATAAATTCAAGACCCCATCTCCTCCTACTTTATTCCTTGTCCAGTAGGTCAAGTCTTGACCTACTCTCGGGGTCAGGATCAGTCAGTATTTATTTCATATATACAACCGTCTTTTCTTCCTTTTTCATTTATTTATTTATTTTGGGTTAAAAATAATGATAATAATACACTATTAACAAATGATATTAGATTGTTAAGTGAGAACTAATACTATTTGCGTGTGTTTTGGAAGGGATTCTAAGCCAAATCATATGAATAAAGATGATGAATTGATGATTTATCAACCACCAAAGCTGCATTGAAGCATTTTTATTGTCGTTCTCATCCCAGAATGGTGTCCTATTGCTTCTAATTTGTGACAATGTTCGAGGACACCTGTATACTCCTCCTAAGGAATGCACCTCCTCCAGATGTAATCTACTCCCTCACGAAGTAAATAAGGGTCTTCCCAGTAGTAAAAATGTTTATCTGACAAGAATATATAGACAGCTTCAGCCAATCTTCCGAGGTTCTCTTGGAGACAAGATAATTTACAATATCAACATATTAGGGGAGAGAGGTGACAGACATAATTGCCTCATATGGGAAAGTATATGTAGTTGGTATCATGTTCTACATAGGAGTATCCGTCTCTATGATTATGGAAAGATGGTCTGCCGCCACATTTTTTACTCCAGACTTATCTCAAATATCTAGGTAAAATTCCTAGAGTAGAAGGATCCATCGAATCAGACGAGGTTTGGAATCCTTCTTACTATGTAGGTACTTGCTTATAGAATGATCCCTGTACACAGTCACCTTGGATCCAAGCAAATAGGATCTGAACTTTTCCAGCATAAGAAAGATAGCTAGTAGCTCTTTCTCTATGAAAGTGTAATTTTTGTGGGTCTCATCTAATGTCCTGCTAGCATAATGAATAAAAAACAGTAATCCATCCCATTTCTTCAATAGAATAGCCCCAATGGCACAATCAGAAGTGTCTGTCATAATGTCCAATGTAAGAGACCAATCTGGTGGCTGTAGGACCAGAGCATGTGTGATCAAATCTTTCATCTAGTTAAAGGCTTAGAGAACTCTGTCATCTACAATAAAATCAATCTCCTTTCCAAGAAGCTCAATCAGTGGTCAGGCAATTTTGCTGAAGTCTTTTATGAATCTTCCGTAGAATCCAACATGCCCCAGAAATGACCTGACTTGCTTCAGATTTGTAGGTGGTTGAAGTTTTGAAATCACATCTACCTTTTTCGGGTCAACCTCAATGCCTCATTTGGAGATGACGTGGCCAAGCACAATCCCTTTGGTCACCATAAAGTGACTCTTCTCCCACAAGAGCACCAGATTTACTTCACAACATCTATGCAATACTCAGTCTATATAGGCATGACATTAATCAAAGCTATCTCCATAGATTGAGAAATCGTCCTCGAATACCTCAAACAAACTACCAACCATGTCTGTGAATAATGCCAGCATACACCTTTGGAATGTAGCAGGTGTGTTGCACAATACAAAAGGCATTCTTCTGAAGGCATATGTCTCAAACAGACAGGTGAAGGTAGTCTTCTCTTGGTCTGCATGAGTAATGGAAAACTTGATTATATCTAGAGTATCTATCCAAGAAGCAAAAATATTCCTTCATGACCAGTCTTTTGATAATTCGGTCGATGAAGGGAAGCAGAAAATTGTCCTTCTTGGTAGCTAAGTTTAAGTGCTAGTAATCCACACACACGCACCAGGAAGTCAATACTCTGGTCAGAATCTCATCTCCCCTATCATTCATCATGAACGCGATTACGGATTTCTTGAGAACAAAATATAACGGACTTACCCATTTTGAATCATAGATGATATAAATAAATCTTGCATCACATCATTTTGTGATCTCTTTCATCACAACTTCTCAAAGGTTAGGATTCACTAGATGCTGGAATTCGTGAGAAGGCTTGTTGTCTTCTTCTAGATAAATTTGATGCGAGCAAAGTAATAGATTGATCTCATGGAGATACATGATCTTCCAGCCTATCGTCTTGTGGTTTCTTTCTAGAACCTCAAGTAGATCGGATTCCTCGTCCTCGATCAGCTGTGAATTGATAATGATCAGGAATACATTAGGTTCACCCGCAAGGAAGGTATACTTCATGTTTGATGGTAACTGCTTGAGCTTTGGTGGGGTCTGAATCAAATTGGGAGTAACCTCTACAACTACACATGTTATCGGTGTAGGATCTGTAGTCTGTGAATTGCCCACCATGGTGACTTCTGGTTCTACATACAATATTTTGTAAAGATCTTCGATGAATTGTTATTGGTCTAACAGGACAGGATGATCAATAACTATTTCAATTGGTACATAAGCAAACATCTCATCTTTAAAACAGAGGCAAATTCGATTGTGTTTTCCATTCCTTCCTAGGTGGAGAGGAATTCATGAATCTCAAGTTCATCTATAAACAAATTTGAATCTCTGATTTCTGCAAGAAAATAACAGTCCTCTAATCTATTCAACCCAACCTCACTTCTATTAGACACAGACCAGTATCCCTTTTATAAATTTAAGCTTTATTGCAACCCATAGCATCCCGTCTTTACACACCGATGCCACTAGACTAGGTTGTGGGGGACTAGCCTCCAATTGGGGCTACTATGTTTCCTTTCGTGTATGTCTCAAGCAAGCATATTATGCCCCTAACCACCTTATCCACGTTAAGCTATGTACAAAGTGCTTGTCCAAGTTAGACCACTATCTAAAAGAATCATGTGTGCGTCATGAAATATTATACTTAGACCAATAAAGATGACAAGTGAACATAGTCTTATGGACTCAAAGAAATAAGTCACTTGACCAAAAAAGTATCGGCTCCAGTTCCTAAAATGTTCCTCTAGAATTAAGTGTATTAAGGTCTTTACCAAGCTCCATTCTTCAAACATTATTCAATATTGGTTTAATTATCAACATCATTCTAAAAAATGATAATGCAAATGCAACAATTGTTTATTGAAATAAATTTTCTGATTTAAGTTTTTATGTTGGTTTTAAGAAGATTTGCAATTTTTATGAATTTTGACCTTATTTTCATTTTTTATATGTTTTTAAAAGAGCTAAAGAATTGAATGTATTTACAAGTATTGCAAGGATTGAGTACCCATTCACAATAGATTTTATACAAATTCATATACAAGAATTATTCATTTTTTATACAAGATTTTATTTACAAAAGAATTTAATTTCAAGTTTTATACATAATTTTACAAAAGGATTTTATTTACAAAACTTAGATACAACTTTTATGAAAGAGATTTCATATGCATAATCTAAAAGTAATTATGGGTTTATATACATGAATTTTACAACATGTTTTATATACATATTTTGCACACATAATATATATATATATATATGTTTGAAAACAATTTTACAAAACAAGTTTACAAAAGATTTTTACAAAGAATTTTACAAAAACCATTTAAAAATACTTTATAAAAAAATTACAAAAGTTTCACAAAATTTTTTATAGACACTTTCTGAAAATTAGTTTACAAATATTTTACAAACCAATTTTTCAAATCATTTTCGTTTCAAAAATTTTACAAACACTTTACAAAATATTAATTTTATACAAAAATAATTTCATGAAACATTTTACAAACAAATGATTTTAGAAACATTTTACTATAATTTTTACATAAATTATTTTACAAAGGTTTTACAATAGTTTTTACAAAGAATTTTCGAAAGTGTTTAAAAAAAGTTTTACGAAATAATTTACAAAAGAATTTTTATAAACATTTTTACAAATCATTTTAAAATATTTTAATACCAATTTTATAAATATGAGCGGTATTATTAAAACACAATAAAACATGAGTTATGTCTAAAGTATATATACAATATATACGATACCCCCTATACTTAGATCGAACTTTGTCCTCATAGTGACCAAGAAGCGATAAGGAAGACATAACTCGTGCTAAGTATAGAAAAGTGAAAATAAACTACAACAACTCAAAGAATAGATAATAGAATGAATAGAAGTCGGTCATCCCCCCTATACTTAGGATCAAATAATCCTGAGTATATAAGACTATAAAAAAGGGATGATCGAGGAAAACAATATACAAACTCAATGGCTTTACTTGTCCCCCCATACTTTGGGTAAAATATCCCTAAGTATAAAGAATAATATCAACAGTTGAGGGAAAATCAAGAGAACAGAAGAAAATAAAAAGAAAATAAATAAGAGGAAAAGAACGCCATCACTCCCCATATACTTAGGATAAAGGATCCCTAAGTATAAGCTGAAGGTTATGGAAAGAACCTCAAGAGCATCACGGAAATGTCAAAATCACATCAGATGTAAACGGGAGTGACTAATCGCACTAGTTGTTTGGTGAGGTGAAATTTAAAAAATTAAAAGCGATGAAATCACATGGTCCAAGAACACTTCTCGGACCATTTCATCTAAACCACAAAGTATATATCAGAATACCTCTTGAAGCATGGTTGCAATCGTGTCTCTAAAGTAAGAAACCTCCTGTCTCAAGTCTGATCCAACAGAGGAGACACTTGCGAGACATTGATGAAACATGTACTCCTCGCAATTGAAGTTGATTATCCAAGCGGTAAATTTCCTGATTTAATCACATGAGATCCGATGTCTTCTTCATGAGCAAGATGCACCGAAGGAGACGGATATCCATGAACGGTCGAAGCGGTGGCACAACGGTGTGGCAACAATGACATTCCTCTCTAAGGTTAGAGTGGACGGTCACTCTTAAGGAAAGAGAGGGGTACGTGTTTAATGATGAGAAAGGGAGAGATGTTATTCAATTGTTGTGTGTAAAATGAAGATCTACGGTTGCCTCTTCTTTTATAATATTTTTGGAAGTCCATGGATCTCAATCCATGGACAATACAAAATCAATGGTTGAGATTGATTTGTGTTTCTTTCAATGGCCTTGATTTTGTTGTAAAAATACAAAAACAATTAATTTAATTTAATATATATAGAATAATAGTCAATATATATTAATTTTAATTAAATCAATCAATCTTGGAGAAATAGGAAGGCGGCAAGCCTCCTTCCATAAGGGGTGTGGACGGTGGTCACTAATCCAATTAGGACTTGGTGGTCGTCCACCCTCTCTTAATAGGAAGGTGGCTTGTGATAAATACCATATTTATCAACATACAACAACAACAACAAAGCATTTTCCCACAATTAAGTAGGGTCGGCTACATGGATTCTTCGCCTCAATTCAGATCTATCTTGGGTCAATCTCGGATTTATATCCAAAAAACTAAGATCCCTTCGTATAGTCTCTTTCCAACACTTCTAGGGCCGTCCTCGCCCTCTCTTAGCCGGCTCAACATCCCAACACTCGCATCTCCTAACCAGTGCATCAGTTGAGCTTCTTTGCAAATGACCAAACCATCTTAAGCAGTTTTCTCGCATCTTATCCTCGATCGGAGCTACACCAACTTTCTTTCTGATTGCATCATTCCGAATCCGATCTTTACGTGTATGTCCACACATCCATCTTAGCATTTTCATTTCTGCTACAACCATTCTATGCACATGTCTATGGTTCACAGGACAACATTCAGAACCATAAAGCATAGCATGTCTCACGGCTACTTTGTAAAACTTTCCTTTAATTTTTAAAGGAATTTTCTTATCACAGAGAACAGCGGAGGCTCCTCTCCACTTTAGCCAGCCTGCATTTATTCTATTAGTAACATCTCCATCAATTTCACCATCATGTTGCAAAATAGATCCCAGATATCTAAAAGAATCTCTCTTCTGGATGTTATCGTCACCAATCTTCACCTCGATTCATTCACCATTGCTTCCATCAAAGGTGCATTCCATATATTCCATCTTAGCCCTACTTGTACGAAAACCTTTAGTCTCCAATGCATGTCTCCAAACCTCAAGCTTCTCATTTACTCCATCTCTAGTCTCGTCAATCAACACAATATCATCAGCAAATAACATACACCAAGGTAACTCATCCTGAATGTGACTTTTCAACTCGTCCATAATCAAAGTAAAAAGAAATGGACTCAAAGCTGAACCTTGATGTAAACCAATGTTGATATCAAAATAGTCAGTTTTTCCCGTCGGGGTCCTTACATAAGATAAAGCCCTATCATACATATCCTTTATGAGATTAATGTATAGGACAGGTACTTGTCTCTTCTCCAAAACTCTCCACAGTATCTCTCGTGGGACGGAATCATAAGCCTTCTCCAAATCAATAAAGATCATATGGAGATTCTTCCTTTGAGCTCTATGAATCTCCATTGTTCTCCTCAGCAAATGGATGGCTTCAATAGTTGAGCGACCTGGCATGAATCCGAATTGGTTTTCTTTTACTTGGGAAACTTGCCTCAACCTTCTTTCGATCATATGTTCCCAAATTTTCATAGTGTGACTCATCAGCTTGATACCTCTGTAATTTGAACAATTTTGAATGTCTCCTTTGTTCTTTTAAAGAGGCACGATGATACTCCTCCTCCAATCTTCAGGTATTTTCTTGCTTCGCCAAATAACATTGAATAGATTCGTAAGCCAAGTCAAACCATGCTCACCTAAGACTTTCCATACTTCTACAGGGATGTCATCTGGTCCAACACCTTTCCCAGGTCTCATAACCTTCAAATCCTCCTCTACTTCTTTTCTTTGTATTTGTCTATAGCATGCATGATTTAAGTAACTTTCACTACTAGCCGGATCACCCAAAGTGATCTCTCTATTTCCTTCTCCAATGAAAAGTTTATGGAAGTACTGCTCCCATCTAGTCTCTACATCCTTCTAAGTAAATATCCTTCAACATAATTTAATATAATTATCTCTCTTGCTTAAGTAATTCAACAAGATTCATTGACAATTATCTTTAATTATTAAATGGTGTGTTGTAAATAATTAACTCTAATTTTACACAACTATATAACATGTTATAGTGCTATTATTTTCATGTATTTCTTTTTATTAAAAATAAAATAAAAAAATTAGGATAAAATTGTACATAATTATTATAACATAAAATATAATTCAAAAATACAAAAAATGAGAAAATAAAATAAAAGGAAATGGTTTTTATTGTTTACTTGTGTAATTCTTATATATGTACAAATGACTTATTTTCTCTTTGAGTTCTACATGAAAGTTATAGATCTCATCCAGATCTACAACTTTCATATTGAACACTTATCTTAATTTAAATCCTAAATATTTATTATTTTAATTCTTGCATTTGTTAGCTTTTGATATATTCTATTGGTCCATGTGGTGCCTTCTCCTTCGCCCACGTGTCCTAGCCTTGGCCCACTACCCGCCTCCTTCCTTCACCACCTGATTCATCTGATTAGCTCATCTCAGTCGTTGATCTCCGTTCGTTACTCAACCCTCTGATCTGATTGATCAGAGCCATCTGAACCGTTAGCCCGCACCTAATTTGGGCCATTGGATGTCAAGATCCAATGACTTGAGTCCTTCATCGACCTCCCATCCGCTCAACATCCAGAGGTTACGAATGGAGAACTACCGAACTTCCTTTCTTCTTCCCATCCTCTTCAACAATCCCTCTGACTGACTACCACCACCCTCACCTCCACCTAAAGACCCTCTTCGATGCTAGGTATCTCTTCAACCTCTCTGACACATCTCAATGAATATAGGAGCGGTTAAAAACCTATGCACAACCTCTTGAAATCTTCGACCTCTACCTACAAATACTCCTCCACTGCCCAAGGAGCAGTTATCCGTCATTTTGTGCGTGAATACCTATCCTCCTCCTTCCCTTCTATGACAGAGAGCAAACGTGAGGACGAGAGACGACGAAGGTTGATGCTAGTGAGATCCACGAGCTTCTTCCTCGTTTCGCAACCTTCTCGAAAGTGTTGCTTGAGCTTCCATCCTTCGCTGAGTAAGTTAAGATTCTCCCAGGCCTAATCACACCCTTTTTTGTTCATCCTTATTTCAGGTAAGATTTCGATCATAGATTTACATTTGTTTCTCCTTATTTAAAAATATAAATACACCATTAATCATCTCATCTGAGATCCTCTCTAGCTTTGTCTCACGTCACTAATCCACACTATCACCTCCACTCATCTTTTCTTTGCTCCAGAACCTAGTTCCCCTTATATCCATTCACACCCTTGCTCAAGGTGATGAACCCATTATGGCGCCACTCCTTCCAGTCTACTTTGCTCTCCATTCCACCTTAAATCTACCCCAAAATCAATACATACACTTCAGCTATTACCCTGACATTGCTAGTACTCATTAGTCGGAACATTGTACCCATCTCTGATTTGTCATTTCTTCTCTGACGAGCTTGCGTCGAATCACTCTTCTGAAGTCATATAGTCCTTACAAGACTCTCGAGCTTTTTCACCAGAACCTTGGGAAGGCCTTGCAACATTCAACATCCAAAGAGGAGCGAGGAGGAGCGCAGGGGACTTCATCGGAGCTCTGCTTCACAGCCGCCGCACACGGAGGAGATGGAGAATATGGTGAGTTACAGTTACCTTCGGATCTACCCCAGTTGAGTGTGATCTAACAGTTCTAAGGCTGCCACGACACTTAACCGAAAAACCGATTCGACCTCAGCCTTGGAGTTTCTGATCCAACACCCGAAGCACACAAGCGCCGCATGTGGCCCGAACCTCCAACATTGTCTGCGCCTTAATATTACAGGAGCGCCCTTCATACTTCTCAGAACTATAGATAAGTCCTTGCTCCTTTGGTTAAATTGCATAACTACTCAGTCATATTACTGTAACTATTTTCTAGTCCTTTTAGTCTATTTTGTAATAAAAAATAATGAAGTTTTCTTTCAATTATGCCCCTACTTTATAATGTAGCTAGATTGTGAACCTTAACTCTGTTTTAAATAAAATTGGTGTTGGAATCCTCATTTCAACCTCTTTAATTTAGTGATTTTAAATCATAGTTTTTATCTTTTTCACGCAACTAATTTTAGAGGATCCTATTTAGAATATTCAGTCTTCATAATGAATTAATTTAAGTTATTCTCTGATTGAGTCAGATCTGCATAACACTAGATTCTTACTAATTAATTTGATTAAAATCACAAGTTGTTGGTTAATTAATCAAGAGCATATTTTGTGTTAGATTTCTTCGTTAGTTCATTGTGTGATTGTATGTCATATTAAATAAGTGCATAGAAAAAGTTTGAAATTCGCATTGATTTCTGCTTGTATGTGCATCGATATGACTATGGAATTTTTAAAATCACTAAAATAATTAATTAACACTTAAATTTAATGAAATAATAGCACGCGTCCTTGTGTTCGACCATGTACTTACCCATATATAAATTTAAGCCACATTCTCTATTTTAATGTGGTTTTGTATGCTAGTGAATCAGCCATACTACAACTAGTGACTATTATATCTGCCAATTTGTGTTTCATCTACTTCCTTCTCCTTTTACATTAGATTACGTATCTAATGAATTTCTTCATAATTTTACAACAACATATGTTGTATATTATTTCACAAAAATAATTCAAAATTATTTTGGTGAAATATCAGTCATAACATTGGAAATTTCTGAATCATATTCACAAGCTAAATAAAAATGAAAATTACATTCTCAATTAATTATCCAAATCACATCAACATTTAAATTGCAAATGTTATTTACAAATAGCTCTCTCTTATATATTGACAATCACATTTTAAATATATATAAATAATATGGATGGTATTATCCTTATTATTTATATACATAATAATTAAATCACATTTACTTATATTGGATCATCATTCTCATGTATCTAAATAATATGAATCAAATTCACATTATTTATGATAATTAAATCACATTTAATTATCCATTTCCCAATGCTTGGATACACATTTATCAATGGAATTATTCTTGAACTCTTTCAAGAATAATGCGCTTTCTTTGCGGATACTGGAGATAAGGACAGGATGATTGTACGTTCCACGTATAGTGACATAGATATTGAGATCACGTCTCAAATCCAGATCTCGGGGACCTCTCATAGATGCTTGATTAAATCAAGGTTGTAGATCTAATCTTCTCGTTGCATCTGAATCACATTCAGATCAATGTCCAATGTTTGGACTAAGATTAGATTACTTCTCTAATAAGAGGAGTCACTAAAATCCATACATATTTCATCACAGCCTCGGAATGGAAGCATCATGATTATACAATCATTTATGATCACATCACCCTCAGGTATTCCTAATACTTGTACATCCTACATACTGGAAGACCTAGAATAAACCTGAAGATAAAGATCAATTTTGCACTGTCATCTTCAGGGTTTTATCACTAAATTTCTTATTTGGTCATTGGGAGTTGGTATCGATCATATGCTTCCCAAAATCATATCATACCCCAGGTATTTATCATATACTTTCCAAAAGCATATATCAAACTTACAAATTCATGTCATGCTTCCAAAGCAAGAAGGCCATGCATGGAATTTGATCGGTCCCAACACCTCATGAGTGAGCTCATGTCTTTTGATTCACAAGTGAACATGTATGATCCCTTTGAGATATCATATTACTCATATGCCCTTATATGCACACTTGCTCGTCGACGTATAGACCTTGATTAGGCCATCAACCTATCGGTCTACCAAACATACATACTTACATATATATATAGTAATACAGGTGTCTTTGATTATAGGATGCATGACTATATTGTGACAATATACAACATAGGACTAGGTTATCTCGATCTCATTAAGTCAACTCATTGGCCTAACTTATCTAACACCTCTGAATCTTTATTCCTATGTAGAGGACATGCATCAAGTGGTAGGTCAAAAGTCAGCCTATAGATAAAATATTGCCATCTCCTTCTCAGGCTAGAGATCATCTCTTAATAATAATTTGACAATGCTTGATGGGTCCTCAATCTAAATCTTTACATAATCATCCAAGCACCAACCTCCATGATTCAATAATTAAATCATCAGTTGTATGATCATCAAGATGGACATGGTACATAACTCTAATTTTACTAAGGGACCTATTACTCAAATTAATTATTATTCATTTCAGATCAAGGAATGAACTGCAATAACATTTATTGTATAATGGATCGCTGTGAGCTCGCGTGTTCAGCAATCTCCCACTAGACCAAAGAGTCGTTAATGGGTTAATCTTTCAAATTCATACTCATGTGATAAGCATAAGCTATTTAGGAAAAAAGGCTTAGTAAGATGATTATTGATCCTAAATTACCCGAGTTAATTGTTGCAAAGTAAGAGTTGTATATGTGTTGTAGTTGGGCAATCAGAATCAATCACGTAATTAACCACAATTTTTAATTAATTCAATTAATGTAAAGTGGTTTATTATTTATTTAACCTGGGAAAGTCCCAGGGTTGACTCAAGGAGGTAAAGGAACAACCTACATTCAAGTCTATCAGATTTCGAGCATGGTTTTATAGGCAGATTGTTTTGGTATTTTTATGCAATATAAGGATGCAAATGCAAAATAGCCAATTTTGAGGACTAAAATGCAAATAATGATTAAACGTGGTCCAAAAATTATGAAACTTGGTCAGGACACAGAGAATGTTGAAATGAGCATTCTATGATTTTTTATAGTTTTCGCTATAAAATAAAAAATAATGAATTTATGAATTCAAAATATGTGAATCCAAGTAAGTAAGTAATAATAATAAATATAAAATCGACTTATTTTCAGGGAATAAAATTATCGAAGATATATATCACTATGTGATTTATCTCAGAAAAATCCTAAAGCTAAAAATGTGGAGTTTTATACCTATTAAAAAATTAATTACTTTAATACACAAAATGAATTTTATAGAACAAACTATTATGGAAATGCAAGAATTTTTGGACACAATCAAGTTAAATCAAGTTCATGTAAAATTTTGGCAATTTTTAGAGCTATGGTTAATTTTATATGAATTTTAGAGCATCGAATGGGTAAAATATGCATTTTTTGCCAAAATATTAATAATTAATTAACCATAGATAATAAAAATATAAAGCACATGCCACAATGTAAAGAATTAATTAAAGAATAAAGTGCATGTTTTTAATGAATAAAATAATATCAAAATGCGGTTCAAATGCATTTTTGCCAAAATATTAATAATTAATTAACTATAGATAATAAAAATATAAAGCACATGCCACAATGTAAAGAATTAATTAAAGAATAAAGTGCATGTTTTTAATGAATAAAATAATATCAAAATGTGGTTCAAATTAATGCCCAAAGATAGGGGCCAAAATGTAAAATAGAATAAAATAATAAAAAAGATAATGCGAGTGATTATGCAATTACCACAATGCCACATGCGGCTGTACGTGCTGAAGACTACGGCGTAAATGGCTGAAAATCGGAGATTGTGGGCGCAAATGTCTTCATAATGCATGTGAGGTACCATGTACCTTATGTTCGAATGGAGCTCAGGTACCTTGCCTCCACGTGGTTGGATGGTATTGCTTTGGGACGCTAAACGTGGAGGTTTGGAACTAGGATCGGATGCTTGCCACGTGTTTGGAGGCTAGCTGCTGGATCAAGACTTTGAGATATCTATCCCATGGTCGCAGTCATTTATGGAATTGAAGAAGCGGCTCAAGATGATGGGAAGGGGAGCATCACCCGAGGCGGTAGTGCTAGAGGCGGTCGGTGAGGCTGGATATGCAAGTGAGGCAATCGATGTCAGGATGGTTGAGCATCGGTGAAGAGGAGAATTCGAGGCGAGCACGGAGCTTCTCTGCTCTACGAGTTGGTGAGGCAATGCAGGTATGTGCGATCGGATGGTTGAGGGATCAATTTATCCTTCGTGGACACATGACATGAGGAGGAGGTCGAGGAGGTGGATGACTCTGCTCCCAGTGGAGTTGAAGGTAGGGGCACCCAAGTGGAGCTTTAGTGGTCAGGGAGAGGTGGTCAGCTGGGTTCCAAGGTAGGGGGTGAACGATGGTCTTGGACGACACACGACCGAGAAGGTGATGGCGGAGTTGAAGGCACAGGGTTGAGGCGCATCAAGTGGTGAGGTTGACACATGGAGGGGTCATATGAGGGTGGAGAGACACGTCCGCTGGAGGGACACAAAGGCGGGTGACAGTCGATGACTGAAGGCTGAGTTGCGGGGCGGTCAATTGGAGGAGAGGCGATCGTCGCTGGACTACGATGGTACGTGGTTGTGGGTGCAGTCGAGGGCTCGATGTTGGTGAATGCGGAGGAGGATGTGCTCAGAGATGGAGAAGTTGGATGTGGTCGATGTGAAGATGAATCATTTAAGTAGCAAGACAGAGGAATTAGAGGAAAGAATAGGGGAAGAAACGCAGGGGAGGAGAAAGAAGAGAAGAAGAGGGGGAGAAAGAAAAAAGGGAGAAGAAGATTGCTACCTAGGGGTAAGGCTCGATGGACAAAGGGGCTGGTCGGAGCAAGAGCAGGTGCTCGATGGAGGAGCATGCAGTATCAAGGCCTAGCGGCCTTGGATCACGCCAAGGAGGGGGGCGGAGGTCCAAGATGTCACCTCGGAGGCGATCCTCTTGTAGAAGATTATTGACGACGGATGGTGGATAGCGTACTCAAGGGCCGGCGATGAAGTTATATAGGGAGCAGAGAGGGGATAAAGGAATTACAACGAGGAGTGGCTTCGGTCGTTGATGGGTTGCGAGATCGTCGGGGACAATGGGGATAAGGTTGTTGAAATGAGATAAAGATCGATCAGTGAGGAAGGTTTCGGCCATTGGGAGGTACCTGACAATGGCGGTGGTGAGTTCCCAGAGGGGAGAAGATGATATCAGTTGCGTTCGTTGAGGGTTTTGACCATGGTGATAGGGATAGGTTAGCTGCAGATAAGGGATAGATAGAGGAATTTGGTAAGAGATGGAGGAGTTGTTGCGAGATTATCGGGGAAGGGGGAGGTGAGGTAGAACAGAGTAGCATGGGTGGAGAAGCAGGTTGCTCGACGGTACAGCAACTCAATCGAAGATCAGTGAAGATGGGACAGGGAGGGACAACGCTAGACGGTGATAGAGGAAGGAGAAGACCTCACGTGCAAGGCACGTGAGGAGAGGGAAAAGGGTGCCACGTGACGCACAGGGGGTACAGGCACGTGGCGGGTTAAAACATAAAAATAAAAATTAATAAAATAAAATAAACAATAAATAAATAAATAGATAAAAGATAGGGGGTGACACGTGGCGACTCTAGGTTATGCCACCTGTCGCTCCTAGAAAAATCAAAAAGTTAATTCAAAAGAAAAAAAAGAAAGAACAAAAGGGTTCAAATCAAAATGTTGTCAGCATGAAAGCTGCTCGTCTCGACAAGAACTACAACTTTCGTGAAGGACCCAAAATCAAAAGTCATTTGTATAAAAAAATATTTTTGGTGGTATCCTAAAGGTATAAAATATCACATTTTGTGTTTTGTCAATTTTTAGTCAATTTCATATAAGATAAAAATCAAAATAAAATTAGACAAATTATAAAAGACATATTTGAACTTAATCTATTTTTTATTCTTAATATTTAAGAAAGTACAATATAAATAAATAAAGGGGACATGTGTACAATATACAATAGGGGTACAAAACACAAGTTTCGTATACGAAATCCAATTCTTTTGAATTTGACCTTGTTTTGAAGGTAATTGAATGTAAATTAATTCAAAAGTAGGGGTTCATGGAAAGATGTATGGGAGAGATATTAATGTTTAAAGCTTTTAATCTCGAACTAGGGTTTAGATTTTATTGGTCAATTTTACAAGTTTATATTTTTTGTATATTTCCTTTATTTTTATTAGTGATATGTACACAATGGAGGTGGTTTGAGGTCAATCGGAGTTAGGATGAATTAATTAAAAATTAATGAAGTTAGTTGATCTTCAGGTGATTTCGTACTTGGATTTTTGGCTTCTTATTTTATGTCATGATGCATGATAAAATGCAATTATTATAACACATGCATGAATGTTAATTACGTAAAATAGATGATTAAATGCAGGTATATTTTGGGGATTGAACGCTTTTAGAATGACAAATCAGAGATTAATCATCTCCCATACTTAAACCATGCTCGTCCCCGAGCACTAGAGAGTGAATGACTTAATCAGATTAATCCCTGACTATGCATGTGAAGTACAAGACTCGATCCATTGAAAAAAATCTTCGTTTTAGTGATCCCAAAATTCTGAACTAAATCAAGCTCTAGTAAAAAGGGATCCAATTTCTCTAGCTCTGAGACTCTCTTTATATGCATATATATTACATGTATAACATTTAGTGGACTGCAGTCATAAGAGTAGAGTCAAAACATCACCCAAAGTTCCAGTCCAAGAAACTCTCCTAAGGCCCCAATCCTCAACACATAGGGAATAAACTAGTTCTGTCAAACAATCCACCATCTCTTTAATTGTAAGTCTTAGATGTGTAGATGGAAGGCCAATTGATGGAGAGCATAGGTTTATGTAATTTTCCTCTCTCTCCCTGTTATTGGAACAAGGATCCTCTCAAATGCCTAATTAACACAACGCATGTATTTTAGGTTGTTGAATAGTGCATCTGTCAAGAGAGTTCGGAGTTTCCTGCAATTCTTTTCTTGGGAGTACACCATGGTGTGTCTTTTTTGAGTAACTATCGTACCTTCGACACCCAGATTTGTATCACTATACGTGGATAGGTGAATCGTCATCTACCATTTGATAGCACACACTTTTGGGTATATTGTGGATCTTTCCCCACCTTTTTGTTTCTTTGCACTCCACAAGCTTTCATTTGCAGTTTAAATATTTTTGTAATATTTGCATTTAGAACCCTGAGCTTTATCTAATTTGCATCTAGGTCAAATCCATGTCACCTCACTTGCCGATGCGTGTGAGGGGACTGGATATTTTGTGTGGACACCTCTCTAGGTTTGTGTTATTACTTAGAAATAAACTTTGAATATTAGTGCATTCTTTTCCGGGAAATTTGCTTATTAGGCCCTAAAGTTATGGATATTTGCCAGTATACCCCTATAAGTGCGGATAATGATTTAAATTGTGGATAAATTTCATGTATACACTTGCACTTGTTTTATGTTATTAAATTCTTAGAATCTTTAAGGAAATTACTTTTAGGTCCCTATGATGTAGATTTAATTTTGTAGCTCTATTTTAATTATTAAAAATTGCATTTTGCATATAAAAAATATCGGAAAATTATCTTAAGTGCTTGGAACCATAATATCTCATATATGTTTCTTTCAAGGCAATTAAAGTTATTACCTTATTTATAAAAATATCAAAATTGCATTTTCGTCTATTTTACGTTTCAAAATCCATGAAATTATAAAATTATTTTGAAGAATTCCAAAAAAATCGAAGATGTTTATTTATTTATATTAAATTTTTTGATATTTTAGTTTTGCAACATGATGGGGAAATTGACGGAGATGTTACTAATAGAATAAATGCAGGCTGGCTAAAGTGGAGAGGAGCCTCTGCTGTTCTCTGTGATAAGAAAATTCCTTTAAAATTAAAGGAAAGTTTTACAAAGCAGCCGTGAGACCTGCTATGCTTTATGGATCTGAATGTTGGCCTGTGAACCATAGACATGTGCAGAGAATGGCTGTAGCAAAAATGAAAATGCTAAGATGGATGTGTGGACATACACGTAAAGATCGGATTCGGAATGGTGCAATCAGAAAGAAAGTTAGTGTAGCTCCGATCGAGGATAAGATGCGAGAAAACTGCTTATGATGGTTTGGTCATTTCCAAAGAAGTTCATCTGATGCACCAGTTAGGAGATGCGAGTTTTGGGATGTTGAGCCGGCTAAGAGAGGGAGAGGATGGCCCAAGAAGTGTTGGAAAGAGACTATACGAAGGGATCTTAGTTTTTTTGGATATAAGCCCGAGATTGACCCAAGATAGATCTGAATGGAGGCAAAGAATCCATGTATCCGACCCTACTTAATTGTGGGAAAAGGCTTCGTTGTTGTTGTTCTTGTTGTTGAGTTTTGCAAAATATTGCCTAAAAATCCACAAAATTTAAAAACTCAAAATAGCTTGCAAAAATTCTAAAAATTAATAGAAAATCACAAAAATATATTTAAATTTTCTGACATTTCTTTAGAATTTCTAATATTTGGGAAAATTGAAATTGTGCTCAATATGATTAAATAGATATTTATTAGGCCCATTTCAAAATCCTTGATTTACTTTTTATTTATTCTGAGTGTTTCCTTATTTAAAAATATATAAAAAATCTCACAAATTATCCAAAAATTATCGAAAATAGAGAAAAATCAGAAAAGCATAAAAATATTTTATTTTAATTGTTGAGCACATATCTATATTTATAGATATAAAAGACTATGTAGGCTATATATTATGGGTAAAATGGGGTCGCCCCTTGATGGAGCTAACTTGGCTCCCCCACCCCATTTTCCCTATATTTTTTAATTTTTTTAAATAAAATCATGGAAACTCGTCACTATATCATTATATTGTGTCATTCAAATTTCATGAGAAACAGAGACTCCTATGACATGTATCTAGGCAGTCATTTTTCAATGGTCGAAGATTTGTTGAAATCGACCCCGTCTGGATGAAGTCGTAGAAGTCTCTGTTTCGTACGAAATTTGAATGACTTAATATAGGGATATAATAATGAAAATCCACAAAAGTAATTTTCAAAAAAATAAAAAATGGGGGAAATGGGGTAGGGAGAGCCAAGTTAGCTCCCCTCAGGGGTAGCCCAATTTTACCCATGTATTATATCATTTATATATACTTATAACTATTATTAGTAATTAAAAATACCTATAAATATCTAAAAATCCAAAAAAAAAATAAAAAGGATTGTTCTTATTTGTATTATATATTTCGTGTATATATATCTCATATATTATTATACATATTATTATATAAGTAAATATATATATACTTATTATATCCTTAAAAGGGAAAAAGAAATTAAAAATCAGAAAAATATAAAAAGAAAACAGAATTTTATAAATTTAAAAATAATATATATATATTTATTTATTTATTTATTTAATATCCATAAAAATAAAATTTAATTAAAAACACACAAAAATTAGAAAAGTCATATAAAATTACACAAAAACATTTGTTAATAGTTTATTTTGGTTGTCAATTTTTGTACCTACACTCGTTTCTTTCTATGGTTCAATCGTTATCTTGCTTGTTATACACACTTATTTGTATGGTATAATAAATTTCATCTCACTTATATTCATTGCTTATTTATTCTGTGGGTTGATTGTTGATTGACATGCCTGAGTTGAGTGTTGAGGCTGAGAGAGGTGTCGATACAGCGATTGACGGATCCAACTTGTTGGACACCGCAGACCCTCCAAGACTGGACGTTAGACACCTAGATTGTCGCATTCATCAATATTGTTAGGTCAATTGGAGCTTGGGTTTTGATTTCGAGATCGAAGGGAGGATAATGTCATTAGGGCTCTGAGATTTTAGTTGGGTTCTGTTATAGGAAATTAGGATGGTTAGGTTAGAAGAGGATGGAAGGGGTTCTGTTGATTAATGAGGTGATAGGAAAGGGCTCTGATTGGTGGAGGGGAGTTGATGGTATGGGTTTGACTGTGGGTAGGGCCATTGACTGTGGGGTTAGGTGGAATATGGGAACAAATGAGCAACTGACAAGTGGAGAGGGTTGACCAAAATTAGTTGACCATGCAAAAAAACACAAAGAAAAATATATCAAAAATAAGCGATGGATTCTAATGAAAAAATGATCTGAATAAGAGATGTAGGTCCCATAGAATTGTACAAATTCATGAAGGATTCAAGCTCAACCGAACACAAGAATGAATGATACAATTTTCTTTGTGATATTTTATATAATATAAAATATCATTTTTTAATCTTTAGTAGAAACTTTTTCTTTCATTTCTGTATATGATGAATGTATGATAAAATTAAATGAGATTCTAAATATTGCATGAAACATGAATGCATTGTTGTATGTCTATTGGTTAAGAAAAAATAAAAGTAAATTAAAGGTGTGGATTATTTAGAAGTGAATATCTCAGTCTAAATTATGTTAGAATTCCTTTTCAAATGACTTTATAATTTTTTTAATATTATTTTCATGCATTTAAATAAAACATGCAGAAATTAAAGAAATGAAAAATAAATAAAATCCAAAGATCTAAATATATACATTAAATAATAGGTTAAGATTAGTTAGTTAGTTTTGTACAAGGCACCTTTTGGTCCCAAAACCCATTTTTCACAAATTAATTTTGATTCCTTTGAATTTGATATTATTTTGCAGAGAATTTAATGTTATTTAGTTCAAAGCTCAGTAGAATTTGATAGGATACTGTATGAGGAAAATGTGTAGCTTTACGACTTTTATCCTTGAAATTAAGGTTTGGGATTATTGTAATTTTTATTATCTAGTATTCTTAGGTATTTTTCATAATTAAGGTTAGTAATATATACACAATGAAGTATGTTTCATGTCAATTGAGATTACTGTAAATTTATTAAAAAACTTAGAAGATTGTAGAATATATATACATATACAAGAATATCAAGTTCCGCTCATGTTTCTCATCATTTTCTGTGATTTTCTGCTTGATTTCCATAATGAGTTAAATTCCTTAAATTATTACATTTTATGGAGATTTTGTTGTGTTTTACTCACGAACGTAGGTCAAATTTTACATATAAAAAATGAAGTGACAATTCATCAGATGGTCGAGATAACTCTGATCCAGGCTCATCCAGTAACCTACAACATGCTACATTTGGTTTGATTGGACTTCTGGTATGAACAACAATGGACATTAGGGTTTGTCCTTCATTCAACTGTTGAGATAACAGAGGCGAAGGGTGGTAGTGGGGATGATTGGTTGGTCATTACTAGTGGTAGAATGAACATCTATGATGGTATACTTGATGTGATCAAATGATAATTTTGAAGAACATTTTTTTGGGTAAGAAATTTTAGGGGCTCCCAGGAATCACTCGATTCTTGTTCTTATGTCTTTTACTATAGGAAGAACACCCCTATATAGAGCCTTCTAGTGACCTGTATGCCCACAATAACTGCCTAAAGATTCTGTAACATCTCTGCAATTACACTAGACGTTTTGATATTGAAATCATCTTATCATCGCCATTATTTTTGTATTCAAGACAATTAAAGGTCATTATTCCTGTAACAACCCTACATCTCCCACTCGAGCGAAATGGTCATGATATTCCACACTCCTACTATTCGAGAAGTGTTTATCTTCTTATAGGTATTTATTTTAGGTTCATTATTCACGACACCTCCAACTTGATTCAATCATTCTTGAGTCCCATTAAACCAACATGTTTAATGTATGTTCCAGTTGCAATTCCTATAGTAAAAGAATAAGATAACATATCACTGGTAGGTATATATGTTACCTTGATTTCTTGTTTAGCCACTATATCTTGAATATAATGATCTCAATATGCTTTCCCTTGAAACTATTTGCTCCACAGTTAATCAAACTTATTGCAGCTTGATTATCACAATATATTTCAATTGGTTCTTTAACCCATTTGAGACCTAGGTTCTCAAGAAAGCGTCTGATCCAAATTGCATGAGTGGTGGCCATGCTACATGCAATGTACTTGACTTCTTATGTATGTCTGGAAACATGGGGTTGTTTTTTGTTGCCCTAAGAAATAGCTGCTCCACCAAACATGAAAAGGTAACCTGTTGGAGATTTTCTATCATCAACATCTCCTTTCAAATCTGCATAGCAATATCCAACCACCTCAAGTGAATCAGCCTATTAAACTAGTTTTATATGTATAGTACCTTTTAGATATCTCATTATCTATTTTATAGCTTCCCAATGTGCCAGTCGGGGATTACTTTGATATATACTTACCATGCTTACAAGAAAAGCCAAATCATGTATGTACACTTCATTGCATACATCAAACTTCCTACTGCTTGTGCATATGCAATGTCAAGGGGTTTCTATCCATTTCTGGGACACTAAATTTTACTAAGTCTTTTTCCTATCACAAGGGGTGTAGGGGCTGGAGTGCTATTTTGCATTCCAAACCTCTTCAAGATTGTATGCAAGTATTTTTATTGACTTAGACTCAAGCTCCATGAGCCTCTATCTCTAGTTATTTGAATACCAAGAATATAGGATGCTTCGTACATGTCCTTCATCTCAAATTCATTGCTCAATTTTCTTTTATTTTATTGAGCATTAGTATGTAATTTCTAACAAGAAAAATATCATCAACATTAATGACATTATAACAAATTTGCTCCACTTTTCTTGACATACACATAATTATTCAACTTATTCCCAATAAATACGAATTTGATAAAAGTGTCATGAAATTTAAAATACTATTGTCGTGAAGACTGTTTCAAGCCATATAATGACTATTCAATTTGTACACCTCTTTATCCTTTTCTTATACTTGAAAACCTTCTTGTTGTCTCATATAAATGTCTTCTCTCAATTCTCCATTGAGAGAAGCAGTTTTCACATCCATTTGGAATAATTCTAAATTTATATATATGACTATTTCCAAGACCATCCTTATAGATGCAAATTTGACAACCAGAGAGTAAGTTTCTTGGAAATCTATTCCAGATTTATGGGTATAATCCTTAGTAACTAATCTAGCTTCGTATTTATCAATGATATTGTCAACACGATGCTTCTTTTCTAATACCCACTTGCACCCTATGGATTGCCTACCTTCTGGCAAGTCACGTAGTTCCCAAACACTATTTCGCTCAATTGAGTCCAATTCATTCACGCAGAAGCCGTCCATGACTCCGACTCATTAGAAGTCATTGCTTCATTAAAAGAAATAATATATGTACAATCCACTATGCCCTCATCTATGGTGTAATACGAAACCTCGCATCTGTACAGATAATAATCATCCATCCATGTAGGTTGTGTCCAGGGTCTCTTATTGCCGCTTATACTTGTGGGTTGTGTGGGCCCATCCAAATCCTCCAAAGATTGTATATTTATTATTGGTTCATGTTCCATTTCCAGATGAGGTATGCCATCGAATATTCCTTACCTCATTTCTATATCATTTTCATTATCTTCTAGGACAACAGAGGTTTTGTTTCCTCGATTGCATGCTTCTTTCATCTTGATTTTCAAGAAAGTTAGCATCACAAATTTCAATGAGACCTCGAGTTTCATAAAAGAACCTATACCCTTTGGATTTCTCACAATATCCAATAAATATGCACTTTAATGTTTTAAATTCAAGCTTGTCTCTAAGATGACTTGGAAGCAAGACATGTGCAATGCATCTCCATTTCCGAAGATGACTCAATTCTGTTTTTTTACCATTCCATACTTTGTATGAAGTTGAATCCACATATTTGGTGGGAATCCTATCCACAATCCTTTGGAGACACATGAATGTCATAACAAACACCTTACTACATCCATTATGGTAATATTATTCCTTTCTGCTACACCATTCTATTGTGGTGTATAAGGTATTCTAGTTTTCCTATTAATGCCTTCCTGAATACAATAATCTTTGAATTTATTTGAGTTGAATTCTCCACCTTTGTCAGTTCTAAGTGTTTTAATTGGTATTCCCAATTTCTTCTCTACTTCCATTATATATCTCTTGTATGTTTCAAAAGATTATGCTTTTCTACTTAAGATATAAATGTTGGTATACTTGGAGTAGTCATCAATAAAAGTTATAAGTATTCCTTATTTCCATGTGTACTCACATTCAAAGGACCGTAAATGTCAGAATGGATCAAACCTAACAATTCCTTTGACCATGTACCTTCAGAGAAAGGTTTCCTTGTCATTTTACTAGTCAAACAATACTCACAAGGAAATGTCCTCGCTCATGTCATGCTATATATTAGGTTCATCTTAACTAACTGATCCATTTTTTAATTTCTCGGGTGTCTTAATAGCATATGCCAAAGATCATACATTGACAAGTAACTTAAGTAATAATAAGAACTTGCTTTCATTCATTCAGATAAAACAGATCATCACCTGGTGCAAATTTCCCCATGGTAAACATTTTTTGATATTTATCTATAATAATACGATTATTGTAGAAGCGAACTTCAAACTTCTTTATCAGTAGTATAGGGACATAGATGAGGTTCTGATGGATTCCATGAGCATATAGTACAACATTCAAGACCATTATGTTACTTCCTAGATCCAGTTTGTATGTTCCAACATCTTCAACATCAAAGTAGGTGTTATTCCCCATGTAAATTCTTTATTCTCCCTTTTGAAGTTCCTTGAAATCCACCAGACCCTCCTTGGTCTTTGAAATATGGCGGATTGCACCAGAATCAATCTACCATCCTTCGCACTCTATCACTACAGAGTTACATTCTACCACTTCTACAAATTCTGGCTTATGATGACTTTTACATCCTTGTCCCTTGGGAGAACTTGTATTATTTCGCTTTGGGTAGTTGGCCTTGAAATGACCAAAACTCCCACAGCCGTAGCATGAGCCTTGCAATACTTTTCTGTACTTTCCTTTGAATATAGCATTGATCGCTTCTTGCTTTTACCGCATTTGCTTCATCTTCATGTTTAACTTTGAGATGTCTGTCCTCTTTCTCTGATTGCCCATGTCTTGTTCCATCGCTAGCTGAGTAGGAAGAACGGAAATGTTCTTAATGGTACCACTCAACCTAAGAGATGTCGTCACTACATCAAAGGATGATGGCAAACTATTGAGAATAGTTGCCACTTGTAATCTATCAGAAATTTCTTATCATGTTTCCGCTAGGTCTTTTGCCACGACGATCATTTTATTCACGTGATCGATTACATTTTTTGATTCCTTCATTTTGAGGGAATTGTATTTACGCAACAGAAGTTCACTACTTACCTCTAACTTAAAGTGGTATTTTTCTTTCACTGCATTCACTATCTTAAAAGTATTTTCTTGGGTTTCGAAAACCCAAATCAAATTATCCTCCATGTGAATTAACATGAAGCCATGTGTCCTGTTGTCAATTTTTTTCTCGTTTCTCATATGTCCTAATTTGTTCGAAAATACGATTCTTAGCTAATTTAGGAGCAGACTTATCAATCACAGAATGTATATTATCATGCATAAGACCGTAGCAAATTCTACGGCTTCACATTTTGTAGTCCGTAACTTTAAATGCTCCAATTTCACAAATTCAGTTGCAACTAATTTTTCGACCATTTTTCTAAATTTAACATAATAAATAGATGAGAAGTAGAAGAAGAGAGAGATGCGAAGGTAGACAAAGGTGGATGAGATGAGAAGGTACATTTTTCAGACTCTAAAAAAGGGTTTTTTAAAAATAAAGATTGCATCAAAAACTTATATTAAAAGATGGGCTTTAACATATGGGCCTTAAAAAAACTCTGAATAGGAATGTCACTATATGTTGATGATGTTTTACTTGTAGGAAATGATATACTAATGCTCAATGAAATAAAAGAAAAATTGAGCAATGAATTTGAGATGAAGGACATGGGCGAAGCATCCTATGTTCTTTGTATTCAAATCACTAGAGATAGAGGCTCAAGGAGCTTGAGTCTAAGTCAAGAAAAATACTTGCAAAAAATCTTCAAAAGGTTTGGAATGCAAAATATCACTCCATCCCTACACCACTTATCATGGGAAAAAACTTATTAAAAGTCAGTGTCTCGGAAGGGACAAGAACCCATTGACATTCCATATGCATGAGTAGTAGGAAGTTTGATATATGCAATGATGTGTACAAGACATGATTTGACTTTTCTTGTAATCATGGTAAATAGATATCAAAGTAATCTCGGACTGGCACATGGGAAGCTATAAAAAGGATTGTGAGAGAAGGCACGCTAATGGTCAAAAGATCAATTTGATGTCATCGAGATAGTGCTCTGATATCATTTGAATAATTATTTTCGGGTAAGAAATTTTGGGGGCTCCCAGGACTCACTTAATCTTGTTCTTGTATGTCTTTTACTACAGGAAGAACACCCATATATGTAGAGCCTTCCAGTGACCTGTACGCCCCAAATAACTACCCAAAGATTCTGTAACGTCTCTGCAATTACATTAGACATTTTGATATTGAAATCATCTTATTCATGACCATTATCTTTATATTCATGACCATTGAAGTTCATTATTCCTATAATAGCCCAACAAATTTCTATCTCTTGCCTTCTTTGTGCATCGCCATAATGAGGTCGGGCTTTGGGATTTTGGGGATCCTATGTGAAATCTTAATTGGTAGAACATATGTGGAGAAGCTGTTCCCGACGATGGGTGATTGCTTGAGAAGATGGAGAAGAAAAGATCTATTCTTGAGATCCTCAAGCTTTGAATGGGGTCAATGAAGAATAGGGTGATTGTCTGCATAACCTCGTAAGAGTGCTAAAAGAGGAGTGGAGCTCCAGCTACAGTCACTAGAGATGAAGATTATGGAGGAAGAACGAAAGTGGAGAGAAAGTAGGGTGAGGGTGAATTCTAGACTTTGATTGGGGATCAAACTGAAAGAATGAATGAGGAAGAAGGGAAAAAAGGGAGGACGAATAAGGCGATAGGGGAAAAAGAAATAATGGCTACCTATGTGGGAGTTCCATTCGCTTGAGGATTCTAGAGCCCTAGTGAAGCTCTACAGGATATGGGAAAAATCCTTAAGCATAACACCAAAGCATAAGGATCGCATCGAATGCGACCGGGAGCGACTAGTCGCATTAGTCGCTCGAGGCAGCAGAATTTAAAAAATTTTAAACGATAAAACCGCATGATCCAAGAACACTTCTTGGATCGTTTCATCTAAATCACAATTAGGTATTAAGGTTACCTCTGGAAGCATGGTTGCGGTCGAGTCTTTAAACGAAGAGACCTCCTGTCTCAAGTCCGATACGACGGAGGAGATGCTTACGAGCGCGTTGATGAGACACATGCTCCTCGCAATCCATGTTGATGATCCAAGCAGCGAATCTCCTGATTTCATCATATGAGATCTGACATCTTCTTCACGAGCGAGGCATACTAAAGGAGAAAGAGATCCACGAGTGTTGAATCCTTGATTCTCACTCTTTATTCTATTATTTTAGCTAGTTATCTTAGCAAAGTTGCATGTAAATACTTGTAAATATAAGAACATAGCATTCAACATGCATCTGTTAACATTGCATAATTAGCATGATTTGTGTAAAAATAAAAGAATAAAGGAAAAGAAAAAAGAAGGAGGTATATAAAATAAATACAGAGTGACCCAAACCCCAAGAAAAGGTCAAGTCTTGACCTGATCGCAAAATAAAATAAGTAGAGAGAGATAGGGTCTACTTTGTGTTGTATATACTGCCTATATTAGTAATTTAACAAAATAAAATTAAAATTATTATTTTCACCTCCTTTTATATATTTCTAAAAATAATATAAAAACAAAATAAAAATAAGAAAGGGTAAATAAAAATAAAATCTCCCAATTATTGTACAAACTACATGTGCACATATTACCTTCACTATTTGTAAATAATTTGTAAAAATATAATAAAAATTATTGTGTATCCCTAAAAATATGTTGAAAATAAATAAAATACAAAATTGGGGTATTTGTGTAAAAATGACAAATTAAATATATTTGTACATAAGACATATGTATATTATACCAGTATATAATACTATATATTGTATATACACTAATTTATTTTTCATAAAAATAATTAAAAATCATAGAAAAATCCTTGAAAATAATAAACATTTTCATTTTATTCATTTTGTTAATTTAAATTCATTTATTATTTTTTATTTAATTATCTTTATTTTTACCTTATTTTGTCATGTAGCGTCTTTTATCCGTATCCTGGCCCCTTCTGATAGGGCCATCTCGGATTGTTGACCGAGGTCAACTGGTCCCCCCCTTCTCTTTCGTCGAATTGGGTTTCGCCCGATTTTCTCCCATTTTTAGCGATCTGAACCGATGACCATTCCACCCTCTCCTTCGCCCGGAATTGAGAATGCAGATCCCCAATTTTTTCCCGTTACTTTTCCCCTCGATCCGTGCCTCGATTTACAGGCCATGCCTCCTCTTTGTCGGACCTGAAGGATTATATATCATGCCCCTCCTCCCTTTTCCAGCACCGTTGGTTGCGCCACCACCTCCCGCATACACATTCCTCCTTTTCCAAAGTGATAGCGTGAGAGGGAGAGGGCGAGGGAGCTTTTTGGAGCATGAGATCCCCAGGTTCGACGAGGTTTTTCCTCAGCTCCGTCATGAGGAGCCCAGCCTCTAGTTGCGTCGGCTATCGAGGCCAAGACACCCGTGGACTATTGTCCGCACTCCCAGGTGCCTTCCGCCATCCTTAGGTACTCACTATACCCTCTACTTTCCTTTAATTCAATCTTTTATCCAAGAAACGGAACACCTCCGATGACGATCTTTTATACCATGTTTCACCATCTTCTTACCTTACTCCACCTCGCTCTGACTTCTGCATGCTTCTACATGACGCTCCGTATCCTTCCATCAACTCCAATCACCGGATTGGAGTCGCTTAGTAGGTCGAGTGTCCCACATCGCTGGCAACCAGCTCCATTCATCCTCCTCCCCAGTTTGAGATATCTTTGGCGCCCTAACCCTTGCCGGAGCCACTCCTCCGAGCATACCTCCTCTCCTGCTGGATAGGCGTGCTATCAGATCTCATCTAGAGACCTTGGAGACCACCAGGAAGCTCCAGGAATGTTGAGCATCCCCAGGACTCCTCTCTCGATCATGGACCCTTCTGAGCCATCCAGTAACTGTGGAATGTCGTCGCCGACCTTTCCCACATCCCAGCAGCTCGTGAGTATGTCAGACCAACACAGAATCTCCGATCGAAGCTCGCCGGAGGCGAGTTCTTCCCTGTTCGTCCAAGAGCCTTCGCCACCGTTCGATCGAGGATCTTCCCAGTTCTAATCTCAACCATCCAGCATCGGGGAGCTCTCGATCAGATCCATCTGAGGATCTCGTCTCCACCATCTCAGTCGTCCATCCATAAGTGGAGCGCCATCGACCATTGGATCGTGTCTGAATAAGGGGTAAATTGCCCGTAGACCCCTCTCTATTTTATGTTTTCTAGATAGTCTTGTAAATATTAGTCATAGTTTAAAATAGTTTAGTTATTTTGCGTATGGACCCTTGCTATTTTTAGTATTTGCACCTTAGTCCTCTGTGTGTGAACTCACGTGTCGTCCTACGTGATTTTTTGGGATAATTGCATGCTATGTCATGAACATCTGTAAGTTATGTTTTGAATGAAAACTTTTTTGTATTTGCAAATGTACCCCTGTGCGTGATTTATTAGGCATGTGCGTTTATTCTCTGGGCATTTGCATCTTTCGCCCTAAGCTTTTCATCTGTGTTACTATTTGACCTCCAAACTTTATTATAATTGCAACTGGATGCTTGTGAACTCTCTGGCTAGTTTTTAATGTATTAATTACCAAATTGACTCCAAAAATTCCATAAAAATTATTGTTGGCTTCTGCTAACACATAATTTTTATGGAAATTTTTGTGGTTTGATTTAATGTCATTTGATATTTTCTAAAAATCAAAAACCCTAAAAAACAGTTTAGTCTAATTTAGAAAATACATAAAAATTGAAAAACTCCTTAAAAATTGACAAAAAAATTTATTATGTATTTTTGTGGGTTTATCTTCAGTACCAATTTTGTTTTAAAAACCCTTATAAAAACCTAAAAATTACAAAAGACTCAAAAACTTCTTAAAATCATAAAAAAATAAAAAAAATATAATTTCAGTTCTTGTTTATAGCTCTTTTTATTTACTTTCTTAATTTGCATATTGTCATAGCTATGCACTGTTTGGATTTTTAGCCCTTGTTTTATTTTTATGAAATACCAAAAACATCAGATAAACCCCAGAAAATTAACAAAAATACTTTCATATTTGAAAAATCCAAAAATTTTTGTCTTGATTTTTGAGCATTTTTAGCCCTAAATATAAATGTAAAAAGTTTGTTGTCTGCCTTATTTTCC
Source organism: Ottelia alismoides (assembly GCA_037367405.1). Lineage (NCBI taxonomy): Eukaryota > Viridiplantae > Streptophyta > Magnoliopsida > Alismatales > Hydrocharitaceae > Ottelia > Ottelia alismoides. The sequence continues at coordinate 387,282 of JAZKJV010006041.1, read as the reverse complement.
TATTTACTTGATTTTATTCCTTAATTAAAAATCATATAAAAATTTGTAAAATTAAAAACAATAAAAATATGCATTTTAGTTTCTGAATTTCAACTACTTCGTAGGATTTCTCATGCTCCTTGAGTTCGACCCTGGTTGTTATACCAGGTTAAAATAAATAGCGAAGACCGCTAACATTTTTTGTGTGCTTTGATTGATTTATCTCTTGTGATTGTGTGTCTCTCTCTTTTTCTTATTGAGCATTGGCCTTGTGATCCGGGTCACAACGATCCTTGATTTCTATTGGTCCCTAACCTGTGGCGCTCGGTTGCTCATCAAAATGGCATCGTTGCCGAGGAGCACAACTTAGTAATCGTTTTTTTGTATTTTTGTATATTTTAATATTTATTTGTTATAACATTTTTCTGGCCTATTTATGTTTAGCTTTTTATGCGAGGAACCGCCCGAGGACACTTTGGAGGAGATCCACACCCGAGGAGGAGCAGGAGGACAACCAGGAATTAGTTATATTAGATAGAGTAGATTGTATTAGTTTATTTCCAGCAGAACATTTATTTTGTAATAATTTAGACTCTGGACACTCTTCTTGGATAATTGACCTATCGGGTTCTATTTCACCGAGCACCGGTGTGCTCGGGGGACCTCACCGAGTTTTTCGCGATTTTGGATTTATCGCATTATTCTTTCTATCTGATTCTCGAAGATTTGGCCCCTAGATATAGTAATTTTGATTGATTGTGATGTAATTAGGCTAAGGCCCAATCCCCTAATTGCTTGCTTATACATATAAATCGTAATTGGACCTAGCAAAAATATTTAATAAAAAGCTATCTTGCTCGATTGAGAGGTCATGTGCCGCTAGAGGTCGTATACAACGCATGCAGGATCCGTTATGGCGAGCACCGATCTGCCTCCAAGACCAGACATCGACCTCTCTCTCTGTAATCAGTTAGCTATTGTTCTTCACGATCATTAGAAATTGCTCATCTTAAGGCCAATTTCTCCGTGCATCATATAGTTAGTTTTATTTCAGTCTTTTAGTTTATGTGCAGATCACCCTACATGTAGAGTGCTGACGACAGGTACACATCTCTATCTTTGCATGCATCATAATATTTGACTGTACATCAACTTTTTAGACATCTCCCCATGTTTTTGGACTTAAAATAACTCAGGAGATCGAAAAATTCATTAAGTGTTGCTTTCATTTGAAAAATACCTAAAAAGAGAAAATCATAAAATTAGGACTGTTAATGCAAACTTCACCCTAAAACCCACCTCATTTAAAAATACTTATTTTGGGGAGAGTCACCCCCTCATTGTCTGGTTTGTATATAGCGAGAGAGTGTACCGCAAACTAGGCTAGAGCCATACTTGAACTTCCTTCATAATATTGGTTTTGTAGTTAGGCATTCTCCAGTGAGGATTTCATCGAGTAGCCGATAATCAGTTCGGGACTTCCTTAGTAGATTGGGCAGATCAGATAGCCGGTAATTGGTCCGCACCCATACTGGCTGGGAAAGATCTAACTGTGGGATTGGGCCAGTCTCCTGGTTTCATCGATTTCCTGCCAGCTCGCTTAATCGCTCTTATAGATTGATTGATCACCTAAAATAAAATTGACAAGATTAACGACTGAACCTTTACGGTCATCAGCTCGTGTTGAGTAGGTGAATTGGGGGTTTTGACTTATGATCTTGTTTGCATTCTAGATCTCATCCACACTCATCCCCACATCACGATGATGGGCAGGAGGTTCCTTATGCTGCCTTTAGCAGCAGTGCTCTCGAGCACTCCTCCAACTCATCTAGGGTAGTTTTGGAGAGCCCAGACCCGCTCTCCGAACCTATGTTTGCTATCACCATGTTCCCCCTCGACCACCCTTCTTCTACCAGTCCTGAGGTGCCCGAGTAGAGGCCAGCAAAGATTTATGTTCACTTGACGGCACCTGAGTTTGGATCTTTTGCCTTTGTAGAGATCCGCGAGATGGCCAACAGTGAGGGACGCACCGATGAGCAGCCCTAGGGTTCTACTTATGTTTTAGATCAGGATGCCATCAACGACACACTCCTATCCTCCCTAGAGATCATGTAGAGACAGATTAGAGATCAGGGAGCATTTACGGTAGAGGTGCGTAGAGAGTTAGCATAGATGCGAGCCGACAGAGACCAACCAGGCTGTGGAGACATCCCAGCACCTGGACGAGGAGCAGATGGACACCCGAAGGATCAGCCCTAGCTAGTTAGACAACCATGATCGATGAGACAGTTGCACAACTCTGGTGCAACCCTCATCCATCGCTGGATCTAGCTCCTTGAGATTCTGGGCGACTTCAAGCTCGCCCCCCAGTCGATCCAGTTATTGCCCAAGTTCCATGGGCTAGCCACCGAGGAGCTGCATCTGCATCTGCAAGAATTTGAGATGATCTGCAGTATAGTCCATGATAGATTCGTGAACGAGGACACCATCAAAATGATCGCATTCCCTTTCTCCCTAGTCGACAGAGCAGCCTACTGGCTGAAGCATTTGGGGAGATATGTTACTACTTGGGAGCAGCTCCGAACCGAGTACTTGAACAAGTATTATCCACTCAGTCGAACCAATGCAGCTAGAGCTCTGATCAACAACTTCACCATGATCTCCAATGAGCAGTTTCATGAGGTGTGGGATCGATTTCATGAGCTCATCGACCGGTGTCCACACCATGAGATTTCCAAGCCCAACTTAGTACAGAGTTTCTTTTGTGGGCTGACACCAGATTTGCAGGGGCATGTCAATGCCTCATGTGGGGGGTCCTATTTCGCCAAGGATGAGGACTAGGTCTGGGCCATCCATGAGGAGATCGCTGAAAACTATACAATGATGTCCCAGACCCATGTCTACACACGGGGGAAGCCCCTTCCATAAGTCGTGTCCTATCAGAGGATAGCACGGGCTGATGCAGGTCCATCGACTTTGTCATCAGCAGCACAGGCAGAGTCTTCAGCAACTAACATGGGGATTATTAGTGAGAAGTTGGATCGCATAGAGATCATAGAGAAGAAGCAGTGCCAGGGCATGACACAGATAAACTTGTTGGCATAGACTCTTAGTGACCTGAAGACCCAGATATTGTGTCTCTAGGAGGCACAGACAGCTTCTCAACCCCGTCTCAGGTCACGGGTTGATCACAGCATCAACATCTCTTCCCAATCACCTGCCCAGTACCGCCACATTCACTACATTCAGGCAGAGCCGGTTCAGCCGCAGCAGCACTACTCTCAGCCACCACCATCTCAAGACACTCAGATGGTGGTGTATCTGCCAGATCAGCCCATGGTGGTTCTTCCCCCCTCCCCTTACGAGCAGGAGCTGTTGATGGAAGTTAACGGGATTTGGTATGACCGTCTGCAGCCAGAGATCCGTTGTGATCATCCCGGATTCAGGTGGTCAACCGGAGGCACCTCATCCATGCAGCAGCCTCCAGCTCAGGGCAGATCGAGCAGCCAGCAGCAGCATCCCCAGTACTCCCAGCCACAGCAACATTACCAGTCAGGTCCTCATCCTTACCATCAGGGATAGCAGTGGAGGCAGCAGCAGCCTCAGCAGTACACTCAGCCACCTTCACACCAGTATCAGCAGAGCAAGCCCCATTTCCAGTGAGGCAACCCATCCGGTTCTCATGGACCCATCTATACGAACCCAACCCTTGACGATCTCGCCCGCCTACTCTCATACCAGCAGGCATCCTTCTGGTGGGAGATGGATGAGTTCCAATGGGAGATGAGGGACATCATAAAGGGAAAGGCTACCATACCCGCTCAGATCGAGCCCAATCCGAACAGTCTAAAGAGGAAGTCTGAGCAGGTATAGTTCACAGAGACCACCACTCCTAGTGACTCCTTGGGTGATATTTCTTTATATATATTTGATGTTGATTTTGTGACACTTAGGAGCGGTAGGATGCCAGCCGACGGCGCCTCATCTGAGTGACAGCCACATGGGGATCCAGGAGGACTAGACGAGGAGGATAGCAGTGCTAATGCCATTGATGATGTTGATGACAGTGGTGCTGAAGCCACTGATGAATACCCATTCATCACTCTTTATTCTTCTATTTTAGCTACAAAAACCTTTTGCAAATACATGTAGATATGTGTAAATACAAATAAATACCAAAAGCATGCATTGTGTAAAAACCTATAATTAGCATGTTTTTGTGCACAAAATAAAAGAATAAAGAGCAAAAAGAAAAAGAGGGAAATATTTAGAATAAATATTGAGCAACCTAACCCAAGGGAGGGCTCAGCATGGGCCTGACCGCATAAAAGCCAAAGTAGAGGGAGATAGGGGCTCACATGTGTATATACTTCTGTAAATAAATAAAATTATATTTTCCTCACCCAAAAAAATATGTTTGTCCATATTGTGTATATTTAGAGACTATTAAAAACAAGATAAAAAGATAAAAATCCAAAAATTCAAAAACACCCTTCTTTCACCATGTGTACAAACCATCATCTTCTATTTATTTAACCTTGTAAATAAATTCAATTATTTTCTAAACTTTTTGTAAATATTCTATGGCATATTTTGTAAATAAAATAAATAACAAGAAACAAAATAAAAATCAAATAAAAATTACAAAATTGAAAATACAAAAATACATTGTATAAATACCATGTATATAAATGTATTCAACCATTTATTTCACCCTTGTATATAAGTGATAAAAATAAAATAAAAATATTCTTTTATTCTATATTTCATCTTGTAAATAAATAAAATACAAAATGAGCATAAAAATACATAAAAACAACAAATAAAAAATCAAAAATAAAAATCCATATAGTGTACATATACCTATATATATAGCTACCCTATTTTTATTTCCAAAAATTAATTAAAAATCACCAAAAAATAGAAAAAAATAAAAGAAAAATATTTCATGTTTTGAGTTTTCTCTAATTCGGCCTATTTCTACCCTAAAATAAATAAACAAAATTCGGGCACACGTGGCCGCTCCTGATTGGTCCACGGGGGACTGTTGACTCCGGTCAACTCCCCCGCGACCTCCTTCCTATTCTGGACCTCGCGCGCCACCCCGCCTTCTCCGATTTTCCCACGCGACTCCAGGCTGTCACCCACTCAACCCCCGTGCCCGGATTCTTCGCCGTTCATCCCTCTCCCTCGCCGGATCTTCCGCCATCAAATCCACGCCTTCTATAGCTGTCGAACCTCAACCCTAAACGCCCCGGTCACTCTATATATTCCCGACCTCCGCTGCCTCCGCGCCGCATCTTTGGACCCTCTCCTTCTTCCCAGTGACCTCCATCGGCATCGCAAGAGTGACAGCAAGCCTTTGCCTTTGTTGCAGTGAGGTGAGGAGGCGTATCCTTTGATCCGGCGTACTTCGCCGTCCTTGCTCCGCCGCCGGCGTTGAGCATCGAGCTTCAGGCCTTGACGCCCTTCGAAGCTACGACCCGGAGTTAGCCACGCTCCAGCACAGTCTACTGCAGCCACCAGGTAGCCGATTCGACCTTCCATTTAGCGTAATTTTTGATTTCGCCCAAATCATAGCTCCGACGTACATCTCCGATCCCGACCATCTCACGCAACATCTCGACCATCCGACCCTACCATCATCTCCACCGCACCGTTCACCTTCACGCCACCTAACCGGGTCGAGGCACTTTGCCCTCGACCCGCGAAGCTTCTTGACCACTTTGCAGGTCCAAAGGGGGTGTCTGAGCCTCCTTCACAGTTCAGCCAGGAGCTTCGAGCCACTAGGCCTCGCCGGAGCCCCTCCAGGGCTCGGTTGGGCCCTTGGCCATCACCATCAGCTGCGGGCAGTCACCAGGAACCTTCTCCGATCATGTGCAGCAGCTGAGGAGGACCGGAGCGCACGCAGGAGGCCGGCGAAGTTCGCCGGCCATCAGTTCTTCCTCCACCTTCCAGAGCCGTCCGATGAAGACCTCGCTCCAGTTCTAATCCCAGCCGTCGATCTGTAGAGGAGCAGCAGCCGTCGATCCATCTGAGGATCTCATCTGGACCGTTGCAGCCGAGGAGAGAGGCGCAGGAGCCCAGCACCGTTAGATCAGCCACGTGGACCTCCCTCCGCCGTCGATCGAGACCAAGAGCCGAAGAAGTAAAGCGCCGCACATCCCAGCCGTCAGATCACCCACGTGGCGCACATCCGACCGTCGGTTAATAAAGGGGTAAATATCGTAGGCCCCCCTCGTAGTTTGTTGTTTTCGTTTAAGTCCTGTAATTTTTAATTCAAGTTGTTTATTTTCTGGGTTATTTGCATTCTGGACCTCGCGCTTTATTTTATTTGCATTTATACCCCCGCCAGTAGAGACCCACGTGCTTCGTCACGTGTTTTGTTGGGATATTTGCATAGAACCCCTTGTAGTTCTGGATGTTATTCATTGAATAAAATGTTTTGTTTATTTGCATATATACCCCTGTGAACACTTTATTTGCACATGTGCGAATTATTTTGGGTTATTTGCATATAAGTCCCTGGACTTTTGGTACTTGTTACCAATAAGCCCTCGGAACTTATTTTTATTACCATTTGGTCCCTGTGTGCCCCAGACACGTGCTTGGCACGTGACTTCTTGGGTATTTTGCACCAGGACCCCAGAACTTTTGGGTATTTGCACTTAGGTCCCTGTGCACAGTGCCCCACCTTTATTTTTGAATAAAATATCAAACGACCTCCAAATCCAATGAAATTTTGACACCTGGCTCCTGCCATGGTGTAGGAATTTCTATGATTTTTGGGGACATTTTTGATTGCATTTATTATTTTTAAAAATTCAAAAACCCCTATTTTTGCTACTGTTTGACTTTAAAAATACCAAAAAAAATATAAAAACTCCACCAAAAATTCCAAAAAAATTAGATACTGTTTATTGCTTGTTGATTGATTTTCTAGCCAATTTTGGCTACTTTTCATCACTTAAAAACCTTAAAAATTGAAAAACCCCTAAAAACCCATAAAAATTATAATTAAAAAATTAAAAATCCAAAAATAATAATTAGGGTGCCTAAATTTTCCTTATTCTTCATAGATTATAGGAAAATTACCTTTAGGGCTTTTTGAGATCCAAGAGTATTTTATTTTTGGGTCTTAAGCCTTGCTGGACAGTACCCTTTGTTTTTCGCATTGTTTGATTTTTAATAAATAATTTACCCATTAGAAAAATTCCAAAAATTCACCAAAAACAGTAAAAAACTTAAAAAACCTAAAAACCAATTTTCTGGAATTTTTGCACCACTTTTGATGTGTTTAATAAATTGTTGAAGTTCCCTTGTATTTGTCTTCTCTCATTTTCTCATCTTTTCAAAAATCTAAAAAAAAATTTATAAAAACAAATAAAAACCATAAAAAAGATTCACTTGGATTCCTGACTACATCGTAGGCCGCAAGGCCAATCTGTGCTCCTTGTGTTCGACCCTGGGAGCTATACCAGGTTAATCCTATAGCTAGATCGCTCTATTGTGTGCTTGCTTGTTTTTATCTTATTTGAGTGATTGATTTTTCTTGATTGACGCATTCGAGTGACTGAGGTCGCAACGACCTCATTTTATACCTTTACCTCAGTCGCATCGGTCATTGTGTCGTCAGAATGGCGCCGTTGCCGGGGAGCACGGCTTTGTAGTCAGTTTTCATTCTTCAATTTTTGTCTCTCTATATTATAATTGTTTTCTGACATTCTCTCTTGGATTTTTGTGCGAGGTACTGCTTGGACGACTTGGAGTACACTTTTTGAGGACCCGCACGGGAAGAAGAGCAGAGAGGAGAAGAAATTTTTATTTCAGAGAGAGAGAGAGAGAACATTATTTTTGTAATAATTTAGGACTTGGACTTTGGACATTTGTGGACATTTGTAACTTAGCGGGTCTGTTTCGCCGAGCACCGGTGTGCTCGGGGGACCCATTTGGATTTTCGCGGCTTTTTATCGTGGTTTTTATAGCTAGCTGCCTTTTCCGGTGTTTCTCGCGGTTTTAGCCCCTAGACATAGGAATTTTGATTGATTGTGACGTAAATTTTAAGGCCCAATCCCTAATAGAATATCTGTTCCTATAGAACGTAATTGGACCTTAATAAAATTCACTGAAAAAGTTAGTTTAATTGGATTTGAGACCACGTGCCGTGAGGAGTCACATACAGCGCTGGCAGGACCCGTTGTGGCGGGCACCGAGTGACTCCCAAGATCGGACTCCGGACTCGATTCGGTTAGCTAACTATTGTTCTTCACGATCAATAGAAGTTGCTTGTCTAAGGTCGGTTTTTCCCGCTGCACCATTTAGGTAGTTTTATTCTGTCTTTAAATTCTGCGCGGATCACTTGCATGTAGAGTGCTGGAGACAAGGTATGCATTTCTTTCTCTGCATGCATCATTGATTTCTTCGCGCATCGGCTTTTTCGTCTTCTCCATCTGTTTTTGGCTTAATCATCAGGAGAATCGGAAAAACCGTTAGGCCGCTTGTATTTATTTTGAAAAAAATTAAAAAGAAAAACAAAAAAATTGGGACTGGATAACATTATTGACCCTAAAAGACACTCACATTAAAAATTTGTCTTGGGGAGAGCAACCCCCTCATTGTATGGTTTGTATGAGCGAGAGAGTGACCCGCACCCTAGGTAGAACCCTCCGGTGTTATTTCTAGCTGACTACCGACTCTTCCGTGCGGGCCAGTTGGTTGGAGTAGCATCGGGTATCCTAACAGGTCACGTAAGCGCTCTGATATCTTGAATGTTCACCAAATAAAATTGACAAGATAAATTGACCGATCTTTCACGGTCTTCAGATTGTGTTGCGTTGGTGAACCGGGGGTTTGCTTTGCTATCATATTTTCTCCAGATCCCATCCGCCCAACTCGCCAAGATCAAGATGATGGGTAGACGATCTCTTAGGCAGCCTCTGGCTGCACCGCTTTCAGGCGCGTCTTCTCCATCATCTAGGTTGGCCCGTGAGAGTCGAGACCAGCTCTCCGGGCCCGAGTTCGATTCCACCCTGTTCCCCCTCGATCCCCTTTCTTCTGCTACTGAGAGACATGAGCCCGAGGAAAGACGAATTAATTTGACAGAACCTGAGTTAGGCTCATCTGATTTTGCAGACGTCCCTATGGCCGGAGCCGGCAGTTCAGACGATCGCCAGCCCGAACATTTTGTCTTAGACCAGGGGGCGATTAACTCCACCCTGATCGCGTCATTAGAGACAGTTCAGCAGCAGCTACGCGATCAGGGGACATTCATGATAGAGATGAGGAGGGAGTTGGAGAGACTCCGAAGAGAGCGAGAAGAGCCGAGCGAGCCGGAGGACATTCCTGACGCTGATGCAGAGGCAGCAGCCGCAGCAGCAGCTGCCGCAGCAGAGGCAGCCGCCGCCGCAGCAAGACCGATGCGGGAGCTACACAACCCCGGATCTACATTGATGCACCAGTGGGTGGTGATACCTGCTATCGTGGGGGATTTCAAGTTCCCTCCGAACACCCTGCAGATGCTTCCTCATTTTCACGGACTCGCCACTGAGGAACCCCACCTCCATCTCCAGGAGTTTTTGATGATCTGTAGCACTGTCCACGACCGTCGTGTGGACCAAGATACGATTCGGATGATGGCCTTCCCTTTTTCACTGGCAGATAGAGCAGCCGCCTGGCTGAAACATCTAGGGAAGTTCGTTTACACCTGGGAGCAACTCCGCACCGAGTACTTGAACAAGTACTATCCACTCGGGCGGACGAATGCAGCGAGGGCCCTGATCAATAACTTCTCCATGCTCCCTAACGAGCAATTTCACGAGGCATGGGAGAGGTTCAGAGAGCTTCTGGATAGATGCCCACACCATGATATCTCCAAGCCGAACCTAGTTCAGAGCTTCTTCAGTGGGATGACGCCAGAGCTTCAGGGTCTGGTGAATGCTTCTTGCGGCGGGTCCTACTTTGCCAAGGACCACAACCAAGTCTGGGCCATCTACGAAGAGATGGCAGAAAATTACATGGTGATGTCCCAGACTCGGTTGTACACACAGAGATCTCAGCAGCCGCCAGGACCCGTGCAGTATCAGCGGATAGCACGGGTTGATGCAGGTCCATCCAGTTCGTCCACAGTTGCAGCCGCACAGGCAGAGTCGGCCGCTGCGGACATGGGGATTATCAGCGAGAAGTTGGACCGCATGGAAATCATAGAGAAGAAGCAGTGCCAGGGCATAACTCAGATGGAGGAAATGGCACAAACTCTGAGCGACATGAAGACCCAGCTCTTGTGTCTTCAGGAGGCACAGACGGCTCCTCAGCCCCGTCTTCTGTCGCGAGGCGATTCCGGCGGCAGCCGCAGCTCGTCCCAGCGCTCCAGCTCCTTACAGCAGCCTAGACAAGTTCACCTTGTACAGGCGGAGCCGTACCAGCAGCAGCAGCCCTCTTACCAGGCACCACCATCTCCAGACTTACAGATGGTGGTATATCAGCCGGATCAGCCTCTGGATGTACTCCCACCAGCCCCTTACGATGCGGAACCGTTGATGGATGTCAACGGGATTTGGTATGACCGTCCTCAGCCTGGAATCCGACGAGACCATCCCGGATTCAGGTGGGGGAATGGGGGTAACCAGTCCCAACAGCAACCAGCCGGTCAGGGAGGGCAGTACTCCCAGCAGAGAGATCACCAGCAGCTCCCAGCATACCAGCCACACCAGCCATCATCCTTCGTATCTCGTCCCTATCAGCAGCAGGGACAGAATTGGAGACGTGAGCAGCAGGCTCACCAGCAGCAGCATCCATCCTCTTACCCCTCTCAGCCACAGCAGCACCAGGTCCAGCAGCCTCATTACCAGAGAGGCAACCCGTCGGGCTCCCATGAGAGCCCCGCCATGGATGATCTAGCCCGCCTCTTCACAGAGCAGCAGGCTACATTTAGACGGGAGATGGACGAGTTCCGCCAGGAGATGCGGGACCTGATGAGAGGGAAGGCCGCCATCCCTGCACAGATCGAGCCTAATCCGAATAACTTGAAGAGGAAATCTGAGCAGGTAGTTCACACTGAGCCTACCACTTCTAGTGACTCGTTTGATGTTATCTCGTCGGATTTATTTGATGCTGATTTTGTCACACTTAGGAGCGGTAGAAGACCAGCAGGCGGCGCCTCATCTGAGCGACAACACGAGGAATCATCTAGAGCGCCAGATGAGGAAGAGGAGAGCGGTACTGAAGCCGCACATCATAATGACGGTGGTACTGATGCCACCCGAGATGCTGATTCCACAGGCGGTACTGAGGCCGCCATTTCACCAGATCGAGGAGGTGGTACTGACGCCACCAGCAGAGCCGAGCCAGCCCGCGGTACTGAGGCCGCAAGACGTCTAGTTGTAGAGCCAGCTAGAGGTGGTACTGAGGCCACCAACATTTATTCTGATAGAAATGTTGTCTTTCCTCGCATGAATGTATCTCGGAACTCTGATTTGAATAAAGGAAAAGGTTTAGTTTCTTCTGATCCCACTGTGGTGAATGATGTTTGTGAGGATCCAGTCATCGAATCGTCTAGACCTATTCCTAGTCCTTCATCTGAGAAGGACCCTGTGATCCCCTTTCCTAGAGCCCTTGAGTTGGGGAAGGGGAAGAAAAAAGAAAAAGACCCAAAAAAGAGAGAGCAGGAGGAGTTCAGCCGAGGCATGATAGACCGATTTCACATCCAGCTGACCCTCAATGAGGCTTTGCAGCACATCCCTCTTCTTCAGCGATCCCTAAGAGATAGGACCACAGTCAGGAGGAAGAAGAGGAGCAAGACCGCAGAAATTCATGTGCTAACAAAAGCCACGTGTTACGCGATCCAGAACCATCTGCCGACTAAGAGGCCAGATCTAGGGGCCCCGTATGTCAGATGTCAGATTAGTGAGCAGAGGTTCAACCGCACTCTATTAGATAGCGGATCGTCGATCAACCTTCTTCCGGCAGCCCTTCTCGACCACTTAGAGTTGGGCACTCTTAGACAGAGCAGGACATACCTTCAGTTTGCTGATCGGTCTGTCAAGAGGCCAAAGGGGTTGTTGCGAGACGTTGTCGTCACGATTCAGGGTTTGCAATTCCCCGTGGACTTTGTCGTACTGGACATGGAGACCCCTGACTCGTTGACCGATTCCCCCATCATCCTCGGTCGCCCGTTCTTGGCCACAGCCAAGGCAGTGACTGACCATGACAGCGGGAAGGTGTACTTTCGCGTCCAGGGCGAGAGTATACAAATAGAGACGGTTAAGGACCACAGAGCCAGAGATAGATCCCGCTCACATGGCAGTACAGATTCAGAGCAGCTGACAGACGCAGAGCCAGACATCCACCAGGACTGTGATTTTGTGATCACAGATGATGAGGCAGCATGGGCAGACCTTGAGTCACAGACTACCCTCTCACTTTCAGACACAGCTGATGCAGAGATGATAGTAGAGGAGAGTCTGGAGAGCACAGACCTGGTACAGGATACTAGTGAGTCAGCAGAGTCGGACCTTGATCGCGACACGATTTCTAGTGATGGTGGTACTGAGGCCACCCTGCTCTATGGTGGTGCTGATGCCACCTTGTTCTCCGGTGGTACTGATGCCACCGAGTCTGATATAGATCCCTCGGATTCAGAATCTGATTGGGCAGATTGTGATGATCAGATGCCAGATCTGGATCCACCTGAGCCTATAGATAAGGAGGAGGTAGAGGCAGAGCAGAACAGAGACAATGTAGAGGACCCGCCTTCTCCAGATCCAGTTTGTGAGAGTTCGTTATCATTTTCCCAGGCAAATTTGGCAGAATTATCAGCATACACACATCTCCTTCAGAAGCCAGATTTGCCAGCACCCAGCTGTCCAGAGCTAAAGCCGCTCCCTACTTCGCTGAAGTATCGATTCCTTGCGGGAGAGTCTGAGATGTACCCAGTCATCATCTCTGCCGATCTGACTGGAGAACAAGAATCTCGTCTGATGGAGGTTCTTGAAAAGAACCGCAAGGCAATCGGATGGAGCGTAGCAGATCTCCATGGGATTAGTCCCTCGTTGTGCTCCCACCATATCTATCTCGAGGAAGGTGCAAAGCCGTCGCGTGAGTTCCAGCGGCGACTGAACCCCAACCTACGAGAGGTTGTTATGAAGGAAATATCAAAATGGTGGAGTGCAGATTTTATTTATCCCATTTCCGACTCCAAGTGGGTTAGCCCCTTGCATGTGGTGCCCAAGAAGACGGGCATCACGACTGTGATCAGTGAGTCGGGAGAGGAGATTGCTACACGAGTACCCACCTCTTGGAGGGTCTGTGTTGACTACAGGAAACTCAACCAGGCCACCAAGAAGGACCATTTCCCCCTGCCTTTTATTGACCAGATCATAGAGAGACTGGCAGGGAAGAGCCATTATTGCTTCCTGGATGGGTACTCGGGCTACAACCAGGTGGCCATCGCTCCTGAGGATCAGGAGAAGACCACCTTTACCTGTCCCTTCGGTACTTACGCCTTTCGACGCATGCCATTCGGGCTATGTAACGCCCCTGCGACTTTTCAGAGATGCATGCTGTCGATATTTTCGGACATGGTAGGGGAGTGTCTGGAGGTCTTCATGGACGACTTCTCGGTTTACGGCGACGGATTCGATTCCTGTCTTGACTGCCTAGACCGAGTGCTCCAGCGATGTATTGCTACCCGCTTGGTGCTGTCTTGGGAGAAGAGTCACTTCATGGTGACTCAAGGGACGGTGCTTGGCCACATCATCTCCAACAGAGGCATGGAGGTTGATCCGGCCAAGGTCGATGTCATTAGGAAACTCACACCGCCGTCCAATCTGAAGCAGTTACGGTCATTTCTGGGGCACGTTGGTTTTTATAGGAGATTCATTCATGATTTCAGCAAGATTGCCCGACCGTTGACTGACCTCTTAACGAAAGACACCGAGTTCCTTGTCGATGACAAGTGTCTTTCGTCGTTTGAGACTCTCCAGCAGTGTGTAATTGAGGCTCCTGTCCTTCAGCCGCCTGATTGGTCTCTCCCATTCGAGATCATGACGGACGCCTCTGATTTTGCCGTAGGGGCCGTGCTAGGACAGAGGAGGGATGGAGTACCATTTGCGATACACTATGCTAGCCGCACATTGGATTCCGCCCAGCGGAATTATACGGTCACAGAGAAGGAAATGCTAGCAGTAGTGTTTGCCCTAGATAAATTCAGATCATATATCATTGGATCTAGAGTGACCTTGTACACAGATCACACCGCCATCAGGTACCTCATGTCAAAGAAGGATGCCAAGGCCAGACTTACTAGATGGATCCTTCTACTCCAGGAGTTCGACATTGAGATCAAGGATAAGCCTGGAGTCAAGAATGTGGTGGCGGACCATTTATCCCGATTAGAGCAGCCTGAGGAGACAGAGCAGATTGATCCCATTTGTGATACCTTCCCAGATGAGGCGATCCTTGCTATCGCCTCACTCCCGTGGTATGCCGATATTGTGAACTTTCTCGTTGCTGGGAAAGTCCCACAAGATTGGCCCAAGCAGAAGATTGAGACCTTCCTTGCGAAGGCCAAGTCCTACCACTGGGAGGATCCCATCCTTTACCACGAAGGAGGGGATAGCATCTGGCGTCGGTGTATTCCTCAGGAGGAGCATCATAGTGTCCTCACTTACTGCCACAAGCTTGAGGCAGGAGGACATCATTCTGGGAGGAGAACAGCACAGAAAGTGCTCCAATCCGGCTTGTGGTGGCCTACACTCTTCAAGGACTCTGATGAGTTCGTGAAGAGGTGTACTGACTGTCAGAGGATGGGCACTTGTGGACAACGTGATATGATGCCGATGCAGCCCATTCACTTCTGTGAGGTTTTTGACGCATGGGGCATCGATTTCATGGGTCCATTCCCTAAGAGTCAGGGATTTGAGTACATTCTGTTAGCCGTAGATTATGTTAGTCGTTGGGTTGAGGCTATCCCCGCCCGAGCCGCAGATGCAAAGACAGTTTGCCGATTTTTGAGGAAGAACATAATCATGCGGTTCGGGGTTCCACGAGTTCTGATTTCTGATGGGGGGTCTCATTTCATCAACGACCAGGTGAAGGCACTTACTAGAGAGTTCGGCATAGACCATCGTGTTGCCACACCATACCATCCACAGACGAATGGTCTAGTCGAAGTGTCGAATAGGGAGATCAAGAATATTTTGCAGAAAGTCGTCCGCCCTGACCGAAAGAATTGGTCACAGCTTTTGGACTCGGTCTTGTGGGCATATCGGACGTCTTTCAAGACTCCATTAGGTACATCTCCCTTTCGCCTCGTGTATGGCAAGCCCTGTCACCTACCAGTTGAGCTGAGGCACAAGTCACTCTGGGCAGTTACTGACATATTGATGGATCCAAATGGTATAGGAGACCAGAGGAGGGCAGAGTTAGCCGCCTTGGAAGAGCTTAGAGATGCAGCATTCTCAAACAGCCTACATTATAAGGAGAAAGTCAAAGAGTGGCATGATTCTCATATCAGCCACAAGCATTTTGAGATTGGACAGAAAGTATGGCTGTTTGATGCAAGGCTTAGATTATTTCCAGGGAAGCTACAGGGCAAATGGAAAGGACCCTATTTGGTCAGAAAGGTACACGATAACGGTAGCATTGATATATCTGAGTTATCTTCTGAGAGTACCTTCCGAGTGAACGGCCAGCGACTCAAACCATTTCTAGATCATGAGCCGCGGGACGTTATTATTGCTGCTATTCATTTTGCGTGAGATGTGGTCTTTTGACTCACATCTTTTGCATCTCACGCCTGATTTTCACTGTTCCTCCGCCCGTATAGATCCAGTTGTCTATATCATTCTATTCTTTAGTCCCACATCCCATCTCTCATCTTATGATTATGCTATACTTAGGGTGTACTTTATCCTAAGTATAGGGGGGATGTCGGACCTGCGAGTATTCTTTTCATTCTTTCTGCTCTTGTTTTTTGCTGCCTATACTTAGGGATATTTTACCCTAAGTATAGGGGGGGCAGATTCTGTATAATTCTTCACTCGGCTTTCCCTTCATGTACAGCTTTCTATACTTAGGATTAGTTAATCCTAAGTATAGGGGGAAACCACCGAGTTCCTCTCATTCTATTCATTTATTCGTTCCTGTACTTAGCCATTCCTTTTCACTTCCCTTTTACTAAGCACGAGTCATGTCTTCTTCATCGCTCTTGATCACTCTGAGGACATCGTTCGAGCTAAGTATGGGGGGGTGTGTATATATTTCATATATACTTTAGCCATAACTCGTACTTTGTGTGAGTGTGTTAATAAATAAAATGGCTAAAAATCACAAAAATTAAAAATTTTTCATGTACATAAACATTTCTTATTCTTGCACAGACATAGCTAGTGTATAAAGTATTTTTGTAAAAATGATTTCAAAAAACTTTTGTGTAAAGCTTGTGTAAAATATTTTCGTATCAAAATTATGTATATAGTACAAAATTTTTTCCAAAATGTTTTGAAAATCAAAAGTTTGCAAAAATCTTGTGTAAATGTTTGTAAATATCATTTTGCAAAACTTGCACTTCATGCATCATTCATTCATGATTTCAAAACATTTTTCAAAATTTTTGCATGATTGTAAAATATTTGTAAATAGCATCTTGTGTACATATATGTATATAGTTTTTCCTGGATGAGAGTTGACATTTAAAATAAGCCTGGAATTAAATTGAGAAATGGAGCTTGAATAAGATCTTAATTCACTTAACTTCAAGAGGAACCTTGTAGGACTTAGGGTTAAGGCTGTTCAGGTCCATAAGGACTTAATTCTTTGAGTCCACTAGGCTATGAGCATATGTCATCTTGATGAGCCTAAGTAGAGCACTTAACAACACACGCATGACTCTCAGAGACAATGGCTTCACTTGCACCTGCACTTTACACATGGCTCTCCATGGATGAGGTGGTGAGGAGGCAGTTTCCTTTGGCTTGGGGTAGCATATGAGGGTAGTACTTCTAGGCGGAACCTCTCTTCTTCTTATTGTGAAGGAAGTGCACCTCAACTTGGTCTAGTGGTGTTGAAAGCTAAAGACAGAAGCTGTGGGTTGCAATAAAGCTTCAAAAGAGGGATAGTCTACTGGCTCAAGGGGAAATTTCTTATATATGCTGCACCATGTAGATATGTTGTACAGAAGTTGAAAAAAAAAATGCAAAAATGCAAAAAGAACTCCAAAAAAGTGGTGGGTCGGATTGAAAATTTAATAACCCCACCGGAGTATAAAGCAAAAGCTTATGGTATCCATGTTACATCTCATGAAGCTTGCAGCGGGAGACTTAGCTACACTGGCTAAGCTTCCAAAACTCTATACTTCTACCCCCTCTTCTTGAGCCGGTTGCACTTGAACTTAGAAGGGAATACCCCGCTTCTCGAGGAAAGAGTTGCTAGACTGAGGCATTAGAGTTACCAGGTTGAGGGAGGTTGTTTCTTTGTTACTTCTGAGGTGGGGAGCCACATATCACTTACACCGCAAGGAAAAGATTCATGGTCATTAGAGTTTGTGTATGTAGACTTGTTCTGATCTGGTTTATTGAGGAGTCTTGCCCATAGATTGGTGGAACTTGGAGACTGTTGAGTTTTAGGCTTAAGTCCAAATAAGGTTCCGACACATTAATAATCCAAAGATCTGATCGAGCTCCATATTTCAATTTGATGAAGGAAAATTTAATAAGTCAACCTTGATCCATGTACATCCTCTTTTTCTTTTTCTTTTTCTTCTTTCTTTTTCACTTCTTTTTCAAATAAGTGTTTGCTAAGGGACTAGCAAAGTTAAGCATAGGGGGGTGATGAATACCCATTCATCACTCTTTATTCTTCTATTTTAGCTACAAAAACCTTTTGCAAATACATGTAGATATGTGTAAATACAAATAAATACCAAAAGCATGCATTGTGTAAAAACCTATAATTAGCATGTTTTTGTGCACAAAATAAAAGAATAAAGAGCAAAAAGAAAAAGAGGGAAATATTTAGAATAAATATTGAGCAACCTAACCCAAGGGAGGGCTCAGCATGGGCCTGACCGCATAAAAGCCAAAGTAGAGGGAGATAGGGGCTCACATGTGTATATACTTCTGTAAATAAATAAAATTATATTTTCCTCACCCAAAAAAATATGTTTGTCCATATTGTGTATATTTAGAGACTATTAAAAACAAGATAAAAAGATAAAAATCCAAAAATTCAAAAACACCCTTCTTTCACCATGTGTACAAACCATCATCTTGTATTTATTTAACCTTGTAAATAAATTCAATTATTTTCTAAACTTTTTGTAAATATTCTATGGCATATTTTGTAATTAAAATAAATAACAAGAAACAAAATAAAAATCAAATAAAAATTACAAAATTGAAAATACAAAAATACATTGTATAAATACCATGTATATAAATGTATTCAACCATTTATTTCACCCTTGTATATAAGTGATAAAAATAAAATAAAAATATTCTTTTATTCTATATTTCATCTTGTAAATAAATAAAATACAAAATGAGCATAAAAATACATAAAAACAACAAATAAAAAATCAAAAATAAAAATCCATATAGTGTACATATACCTATATATATAGCTACCCTATTTTTATTTCCAAAAATTAATTAAAAATCACCAAAAAATAGAAAAAAATAAAAGAAAAATATTTCATGTTTTGAGTTTTCTCTAATTCGGCCTATTTCTACCCTAAAATAAATAAACAAAATTCGGGCACACGTGGCCGCTCCTGATTGGTCCACGGGGGACTGTTGACTCCGGTCAACTCCCCCGCGACCTCCTTCCTATTCTGGACCTCGCGCGCCACCCCGCCTTCTCCGATTTTCCCACGCGACTCCAGGCTGTCACCCACTCAACCCCCGTGCCCGGATTCTTCGCCGTTCATCCCTCTCCCTCGCCGGATCTTCCGCCATCAAATCCACGCCTTCTATAGCTGTCGAACCTCAACCCTAAACGCCCCGGTCACTCTATATATTCCCGACCTCCGCCGCCTCCGCGCCGCATCTTTGGACCCTCTCCTTCTTCCCAGTGACCTCCATCAGCATCGCAAGAGTGACAGCAAGCCTTTGCCTTTGTTGCAGTGAGGTGAGGAGGCGTATCCTTTGATCCGGCGTACTTCGCCGTCCTTGCTCCGCCGCCGGCGTTGAGCATCGAGCTTCAGGCCTTGACGCCCTTCGAAGCTACGACCCGGAGTTAGCCACGCTCCAGCACAGTCTACTGCAGCCACCAGGTAGCCGATTCGACCTTCCATTTAGCGTAATTTTTGATTTCGCCCAAATCATAGCTCCGACGTACATCTCCGATCCCGACCATCTCACGCAACATCTCGACCATCCGACCCTACCATCATCTCCACCGCACCGTTCACCTTCACGCCACCTAACCGGGTCGAGGCACTTTGCCCTCGACCCGCGAAGCTTCTTGACCACTTTGCAGGTCCAAAGGGGGTGTCTGAGCCTCCTTCACAGTTCAGCCAGGAGCTTCGAGCCACTAGGCCTCGCCGGAGCCCCTCCAGGGCTCGGTTGGGCCCTTGGCCATCACCATCAGCTGCGGGCAGTCACCAGGAACCTTCTCCGATCATGTGCAGCAGCTGAGGAGGACCGGAGCGCACGCAGGAGGCCGGCGAAGTTCGCCGGCCATCAGTTCTTCCTCCACCTTCCAGAGCCGTCCGATGAAGACCTCGCTCCAGTTCTAATCCCAGCCGTCGATCTGTAGAGGAGCAGCAGCCGTCGATCCATCTGAGGATCTCATCTGGACCGTTGCAGCCGAGGAGAGAGGCGCAGGAGCCCAGCACCGTTAGATCAGCCACGTGGACCTCCCTCCGCCGTCGATCGAGACCAAGAGCCGAAGAAGTAAAGCGCCGCACATCCCAGCCGTCAGATCACCCACGTGGCGCACATCCGACCGTCGGTTAATAAAGGGGTAAATATCGTAGGCCCCCCTCGTAGTTTGTTGTTTTCGTTTAAGTCCTGTAATTTTTAATTCAAGTTGTTTATTTTCTGGGTTATTTGCATTCTGGACCTCGCGCTTTATTTTATTTGCATTTATACCCCCGCCAGTAGAGACCCACGTGCTTCGTCACGTGTTTTGTTGGGATATTTGCATAGAACCCCTTGTAGTTCTGGATGTTATTCATTGAATAAAATGTTTTGTTTATTTGCATATATACCCCTGTGAACACTTTATTTGCACATGTGCGAATTATTTTGGGTTATTTGCATATAAGTCCCTGGACTTTTGGTACTTGTTACCAATAAGCCCTCGGAACTTATTTTTATTACCATTTGGTCCCTGTGTGCCCCAGACACGTGCTTGGCACGTGACTTCTTGGGTATTTTGCACCAGGACCCCAGAACTTTTGGGTATTTGCACTTAGGTCCCTGTGCACAGTGCCCCACCTTTATTTTTGAATAAAATATCAAACGACCTCCAAATCCAATGAAATTTTGATACATGGCTCCTGCCATGGTGTAGGAATTTCTATGATTTTTGGGGACATTTTTGATTGCATTTATTATTTTTAAAAATTCAAAAACCCCTATTTTTGCTACTGTTTGACTTTAAAAATACCAAAAAAAATATAAAAACTCCACCAAAAATTCCAAAAAAATTAGATACTGTTTATTGCTTGTTGATTGATTTTCTAGCCAATTTTGGCTACTTTTCATCACTTAAAAACCTTAAAAATTGAAAAACCCCTAAAAACCCATAAAAATTATAATTAAAAAATTAAAAATCCAAAAATAATAATTAGGGTGCCTAAATTTTCCTTATTCTTCATAGATTATAGGAAAATTACCTTTAGGGCTTTTTGAGATCCAAGAGTATTTTATTTTTGGGTCTTAAGCCTTGCTGGACAGTACCCTTTGTTTTTCGCATTGTTTGATTTTTAATAAATAATTTACCCATTAGAAAAATTCCAAAAATTCACCAAAAACAGTAAAAAACTTAAAAAACCTAAAAACCAATTTTCTGGAATTTTTGCACCACTTTTGATGTGTTTAATAAATTGTTGAAGTTCCCTTGTATTTGTCTTCTCTCATTTTCTCATCTTTTCAAAAATCTAAAAAAAAATTTATAAAAACAAATAAAAACCATAAAAAAGATTCACTTGGATTCCTGACTACATCGTAGGCCGCAAGGCCAATCTGTGCTCCTTGTGTTCGACCCTGGGAGCTATACCAGGTTAATCCTATAGCTAGATCGCTCTATTGTGTGCTTGCTTGTTTTTATCTTATTTGAGTGATTGATTTTTCTTGATTGACGCATTCGAGTGACTGAGGTCGCAACGACCTCATTTTATACCTTTACCTCAGTCGCATCGGTCATTGTGTCGTCAGAATGCCAGCCGACGGCGCCTCATCTGAGTGACAGCCACATGGGGATCCAGGAGGACTAGACGAGGAGGATAGCAGTGCTAATGCCATTGATGATGTTGATGACAGTGGTGCTGAAGCAACCAAGGATGATGATCCAGTCGACGGTACTGAGACCGTCATTTCTCCAGATGCAGTTGGTGGTACTGATGCCACCATTCTACTTGATGCTGAGCTAGACTGTGGTGCTAATGCTGCGAAGACAGACACCGTGGGTGGTACTGATGCTACCGTTTCTATTCCTGTTGTGTTTCCCTCTATTTTTGTATCTCATGATAGTACTAAAAAGACCAAAAAATAATAAAGGAAAGTTTTCTTCATCTTCTTCGAGTCCATCTATGTTGCATGCTGATCTTGGTATGGGCTCCACTCCGTCACAGACACAGGAACCTATTCCTAGCACTCTATCTGAGGAGGGCCCAGCCATCCCCTTCCCTCAAGCAATATGCTTAGAGAAGGGGAAGAAAATAGAAAATCATAAAAACACATAGCAGTTAGAGTTCAGCCAACATATGATTGACAGATTCCATATCCAGTTGACTGTATAGGAGGCACTTGAGCACATCCCTCTCTTTCAAAATAACTTGAGAGAGAAGACCACTATCCGCAGGAAGAGAAGGAACCACAATGCAGAGATCCATGTGCTCACCCGTGCCACTTGCTTCACGATCCATAACCGTTCACCAACCAAGAGGCCAGACGTAGAAGATCCTTATGTCAGATGCCATATTCACGAGCAGCGGTTTGATCTGACTCTATTAGACAGCGGCTCTTCCATCAACCTTCTTCTGGCAGCCTTGCTCGACCGATTCGAGTTTGTCCCTCTTTGACGGAGTAGGACAATCCTTCAGTTTGCTGATAGATCTGTCAAGAGGCTGAAGGGGTTGTTGAAGGACGTGGTCATCACAATTCGGGGCCTGAAATTCGTTGTTTTGGACATGGAGATCCCTGAGTCGGTAACAGATACCCCCATAATTCAATGACGTCCATTCTTGTCCATAGCCAAGGCGGTGTCTGACCATGATAGTGAGAAGGTATACTTTCGCGTTGAGGGTGAAAGTATACAAATAGAGATGATCGACGAGACCAGAGCGTGAGATTCAGCTTGCTCTGAGCAGTTCAGTGATGTAGAGCAGATGACAGAGGCAGAGAGAGACGTCCACCAGGAGTGCGATTTTGTGATCACTAATGATGAAGTCGTTTGGTTCGACCCTATTTCATGAGCTCTTATCTCCCTCCAGATACAACCGAGACACAGCTTCCAGCAGATGAGAGATCAGAGAGCACACTCTTGGCCGAGGACATATTCAAGGCTGACGACTACGCCGTGGAGAGTGAAGCAGAATATGTTTCTTGTGATTCTGATTCAGACCCCTCGGATTCATACAGATTAGGCTGAGTTTGCTGAGCTATTACCTTGTCTGATTCCTATAGAGCCAACAACTAGGGAGGAGACTGAGCCAGCATTGACTACAGACACACCAGTAGGACCGTATTCACCAGATTTTCATGATCAGTGAGAGTTCTCACATTCAGATCTCGTTTCCTTCATGCAGACATTCCAGAAGCCAGATTTTCCAGCTCCCAGTTGCCCAGAGTTGAAGCCCTTGCCACAATCATTGAAGTACAGGTTCCTTACGGGTGAGCATGAGATGTACCCAGTCATTATCTCAGCATATTTGACTGGAGAGAAAGAATCTTATTTGATGGAGGTTCTTGAAAGAAACCGCAAGGAGATAGGATGGATCGTAGCTGATCTCCAGAGGATAAGTCAGGTCATGTGTTCCCACCATATCTATCTCGAAGAGGACGCTAAGACATCGCGTGAGTTCCAGTGACGGTTGAACCCGAATCTTCAAGAAGTGGTCATGAAAGAGGTATCCAAATGGTGAAGCACTGATTTTATCTACCCCATTTCCGACTCCAAGTGGGTTAGTCCATTGCATGTGGTGCCCAAGAAGACGGGCATCACTACAATTGTGAGTGAGTCTGGAGAGGATATCGCTACCCGGTTACCCACTTCTTTGAGGGTCTGTATGGACTACAAAAGATTGAATCATGCCATCAAGAAGGGCCATTTCCCGATGCCTTTTATTGATCAGATTATAGAGAGGCTAGCCGGGAAGAGTCATTACTGCTTCCTTGATGGTACTCCAGATACAATCAGGTGGCCATAGCACCCGAAGACCAGGACAAAACGACATTCACATATCCATCTGGGACTTATGCTTTCATATGAATGCCCTTTGGTCTACGTAATGCCCCATCGACATTCCAAAGGTGCATGTTTTCCATCTTCTTGGATATGGTGGGTGATAGTTTAGATGTATTCATGGATGATTTCTCGGTCTATGGTGATGAAGCCTCATTCATCACTCTTTATTCTTTTATTTTAGCTAATTATCTTGGCAAAGCATCATGTAAATAGTTGTAAATATAATAACTTAGCGATAAGCATGCATGTGTTAATATTCCATAATTAGCATGTATTTATGCAAAAAAAGAATAAAGAATAAAAGAAAAAGAAGGAAATATTTAGAATAAATATTGATTGACCCAAACCCAAGAGAGGGTCAAGCATTCGCATGATCGCCAAATAAAATAAGTAGGGAGAGATAATGTCATTCTACCTTGTACATATATACCATCTATGTATATAATATATTTTTATAAAAATAAAAATAAAAAGGTATTTTTACTTCCTTGTATATATTTATAAAAATAAAACAAAAATTAGAAAAATAAAATAAAAAACTAGAATAAAACTCTCTCTCATCTTGTATATAATACATGTGCATATGTACCTCTCCCTATTAATTTATACTTGTAAATAATTAATAAAAATAAAACAAAATTATTTTATACTCAAAATATTATGTTGTAAATAAATAAAATATATAATTGGGGTATTTTTTGTAAAAATAACAAATTAAAAATAAATGTACAAAATACATAGGTATTTTATACCTATATATAATACAATACACTATATATAGAATAATTTATTTTTCATAAAAATAAATAAAAATCACAGAAGAATAGTTTTGAAAATAACAAATATTTTTCCATTTTGTATACTTTTTGATTTAAAACCATTTACTATTTTTAATTGATTTTATGAATATTTTTATACATCATATTTTCTGATTGGTCCAGGAGGATTGTTGACCCTGGTCAACTACCCCTCCCGGACTTCCCCTCGCTCGGATCCAGCTTTTACGCACTTTTCACCAAATTATCCTGACCCGATCCGACCACCATCCACTTCGTTTCGAGGCTCCGATTATCGAGGGAAGATCCAAGATCCTCACCCATCGATTCCCTGAGGGATCTGCCCCTCGGTTTGCATGCTTTGATCCGATTCTTTCGACTACCAGGGGCGTCTCTATAAAGTCTTCATTTGCCTCCCCAGCTCCTCAGCTCGTGTCACACCCCTTTCTGATACCCTAGACACCTTTGCCTTGGTGATAGCAGTCAGAGGCCACCCTTGGTGCTCGGAGAGGTGCTGTGTAGTCACAGCTCACTTATCGTGGCCGGAGAACCGCCGCAAGGAGCCTCCTTCACCAGCTGCAATGTGGTGGAGGCCACAACCCCGCCATTCACCTCCCCTGGAGCTCAGGATATCGTTCGGACCTTTAGGTAGCTTTCAGATCATTCCTAGTTCCTTTATTTTCTTAATCTTTCATTTGTGCACCGTCGTCGCTTTGTCGGCTCTGACCAATCGATCGGAGCTTCGTCACCCCCATCTATCCATTCAAATCGACGCAGTCGCTCGCCCTCCATCTTCTCCCGCATCCAGATCACCTTGACCATCGATCCTCGTGTCGAGATTAGGAGATTGGTCTCCCCTACCATCTTCGCCAGAGACTCACCCCATCAACCATCGCTTCTTGGTTTTTCAGACCTAATAACCCCGACCAGAGTATTGCTCCGAGTCAGAGCTTTCTTGTGCAGGACTTGAAGCGCGCGAAGACCATCCAGATCGCCCTTTACCACCTTCGTCGGAGTGCTTCTAGGTCCCAGTCATCTCCACGTTCATCAGACTGTCAGCTACTCCATCAGAGCCAACCATCCGACGTGGAAGGGTCCCACGATCCTATTGGTGCATTCAGATCCTTCATCGTAGCTACGGATCACTCCCGGTGCTCCAACGAAGCTCGCCCAGGCTCAGTTCATCCAGAGGTCTTCTCCGCCATCGGATCGCACCCATCGTCCAGACGTCATCCTAACCGTCCATCCACTGGCGGTGTCAGACCGTTAGATGTCAGATCTAACGGTCTCGTACCAGCCACGTCTCCTACCAGTAGTCAGTCGTCAGATCTGACACCTGACGCGTCCAGAGCCGCTCGTTCACGCCCAATCAACAGACAACACCTGTCACCCCACGCGCCGCTCACGTGCCTTCATGGGTATATTGCTCATTTTACCCTGCGTTTATTTTAGTTATATTTTAGGTTGTACATTAAAATATACAGTTGGACCATTTTGCACTTCAGTACATGTAGTTTCTCATATTTGCACTTTACTGCCTGTGTGGACCCGCGTGCTTTGTCGCGTGTTTATCTGGGTTATTTGTATTATTTCCCCTAAACTTATCTTCTGTTATGAATTGAATGTTTACTTTTCATATTTGCAAATATGCCCCTGTGAGTGCTGATTTGTGACATGTGCGGATTTTGATGGAGCAATTGCAGACTTGACCCTATTCTTTTCTTGCTTGTTATTGTTTGGTCCCAGGACTTATTTTATTTGCATTTTTATCCCTATGAGCTGTGAGTTTTGTTTTTAATTTAATAAATAACATTTTTGCTCCAAAAATCCTGAGATTTTGATGCATAGCCCCTACTACTGTGTAGGAATTTTGATGATTTTTGGGTTGTGTTTTCTTTTCGTTTATTATTTTTAAAAATTCAAAAACCTAAAAAAGTGTCCCGGTTTGATTTGGAAAATCAACTAAAAATATTAAAATATCTTGAAAAAATCCAAAAAATTCTGATTGTGTGTTTTGTGTTGTTTGAGTTTCTGTGCAAATTTTATTTCATTCCCATTCATAAAAACCATAAAAATTGAAAAAGAGTAAAAACCTTATAAAAATCATTAAAAGTTTATAAAAAAATAATAAAATGTGTTTTCTTCTTCTGTAGGTAGAATTTTATTTTGTAGTTTCACATAAAATTATTGCTAGGATTTTATAACACTTTAAAAAATTTTAATTTCCTTTAGATCCCACTGTACATTAGTCATTGTTTTTGACCTTATTTGATTTTTAGAAAATTAATTAAAAATTAGAAAAACCCATTAAAATTCATAAAAACACTTAAATATTTTAAAAACCTAAAAATATTTTTGTTCTGAATTTTTGAGCATTTTTTAGCTCTTAAATAATTGTTTGAGTGTTGTTTTTTGGCTTTCCTTTATTCTTTTTCTTATTATAAAAATCATAAAAAAATTGAAAAATTAAAATCCACCAATTTTCTTCTTTTTCTTGGTTGCCCGACTACTTCGTAGATTTGTCATCCTGTGCTCCTTGTGATCGACCCTGGTAGCTATACCAGGTAAAATAAATTAGCAAGATCGGTTGCCTTGTTTGATTGTTTGATTTCTTTAGTTGGTGGTCTATTTTTCTTGATTGAGCCACGCTTTGTCGATTGGGGTCGCAACGACCTTGATCTGATTTTCTGAGACTTAAACCTGATCGGTTGAGCTGCTCATCATATGACGACGGGTTTGATGCATGTCTTCACTGCCTAGACCATGTGCTTCAGCATTATATCGAGGTCCATCTTGTTCTATCTTGGGAGAAGATTCACTTCATGGTGACTCAAGGGATGGTGCTTGGTCATATCATCTCCAACAGAGGCATGGAGGTAGATCCGACCAAGGTGGATATCATTAGGAAACTCAATCCACCGTCCAACATGTGGAAGTTGCGGTCTTTTCTAAGGCATGTCGCTTTCTAATGATGATTCATTTAGGATTTCAGTAGGATTGCCCGACCGCTTACTGATCTGCTAACAAAAGAAACCAAGTTCATTGTAGATAAGTGTCTTGCATCGTTCGAGACTCTCAAGAATCTAGTTGTTGAGGCTCCTATCCTTCAGTCGCCTGATTGGTCTCTCCCATTCGTGATCATGACAGATGCTTCTGATTTTGCCATAAGGGTTGTGTTAGGATAGAGGAGGGATGGATTACCTTATTCCATTCACTACGCTAGCCGTACATTAGATGCCACCCAGCAGAACTACACGGTCATGGAGAAAGAGATTCTAGCCGTAGTTTTTGCCTTGGACAAATTCAGATCTTATATTCTTGGATCCAAAGTGACTATTTACACTAATCATACCGCCATCAGGTACCTCATGGAAAAGAAGGATGCCAGAGCAAGATTGACCAGATGGATCCTTCTACTCCTGGATTTTGATATTGATATTAAGGATAAACCTGGAGTCAAGAATGTGGTGGCGGATCATCTCTCCAGATTGGAAAATCTTGAGGAATACAACAGATTTAGCCTATCAGTAAGACCTTCCCAGATGAGGCGATTCTTGTTATTGCCTCGCTCCCATGGTAGGTCGACATTGTGAACTATCTTGTCGTCAAGAAAGTTTAACAAGGTTGCCCAGACAGTGCCTTGAGACCTTCCTTGCGAAGGCCAAGTCGTACCATTGGGAGGATCTCATTCTTTATCATGAAGGATGGGATATCGTCTGGCGTCGGTGCATTCCTCAGTAGGAGAACCATAGCATACTTACGTACTGCCACAAGCTTGAGGTCGGAGGACATCATTCTAGGAGGAGAACATTACAGAAAGTGCTCCAAACAGACCTATGGTGGCCTACCCTCTTCAAGGATTCTGATGAATTCGTGAAGAGGTGTATTGACTGTCAAAGGACGGGCACCTGTGGACAGTGTGATATGATGCTGATGCAGCACATTCACTTTTGTGAGGTTGTTAACGCATGGGGCATCGATTTCATGGGTCCATTCTCTAGGAGTAAGGGATTTGAGTACATTCTGTTGGTTGTTGATTATGTGAGTCGTTGGGTTGAGGTCATTCATGCCTGAACCGCAGATGCTAAGACTGTTTGTAGATTTTTTAGGAAGAATATCATTTCACAGTTTGGGGTGCCTAGAGTTTTGATATCTGACAGGGGGATTTCATTTTATCAATGACTAGGTAAAGGTACTTGCTAAGGAGTTCAGCATAGACCATCGAGTAGCTACTCCATATCACCCTAAGACCAATGGTCTTGCTGAAGTATCGAACAGGGAGATCAAGACGATACTCGGGAAGGTAGTCTGCCCAGACCGAAAGGATTGGTCACAGCCTTTGGACTCAGTCTTGTGGGCATATCGGACTTCCTTCAAGACACCTTTGGGTACATCTCCCTTTCATCTTGTTTTTGGCAAGACTTGCCATTTGCCTGTGGAGATAAAGCAGAAGTCACTTTGGGTTGTCACTGAGATATTATTGAATTTAGAGAGTATAGGAGATCAGAGGAAGGTAGAGTTGGCAGCCCTGGAGGAGCTTAGAGATACAACCTTTTCGAGTAGCCTACAATATAAGGAGAGAGTAAAGATATGGCATGATTCTCAGATCAGCCATAAGCAGTTTGAGCCGAACCAATGAGTATGGATATTCAATGTCAGGTTGAGATTATTTCCAGGGAAGTTGCAGAGCAAGTGGAAGGGACCATACTTGGTCCTAAAGGTGCATGACAATGGAAGCATTGACATATCTGAGATATCGTCGGATTTCACCTTTTGAGTTAACGGTCAACGCCTGAAGCCATATCTAGATCATAATCCGATGATCGTTGACGTCTCCCCTATTCATTTTGCATGAGATGTGGTCTTTGGCTCACATCATTTGCATCTCATGCCTTATTATCACTCTTCTCCTACAGTTGTATAGATCCAGTTGTCCATATCGCACATTCTTTGGTCCAACACCCCATCTTTATCTTCTGATTATGCTATACTTAAGGTGTACTTTACCCTAAGTATAGGGGGTGTCAGACTTGTAATTATCTGCTTGTTTCTTTTTACCTCTATTTTGATGCCTATACTTAAGGATATTTTACCCTAAGTATAGGGGAGGTAGACCATGTACATTCTAACCCTCGATTTTCTCTTTGTGTACAGACTGCTATACTTAGGACTATTTGATCCTAAGTATAGGGGGATCACCGACTTCTATTCATTAAATTCTTTTATTTGTCGTTGTAGTATAGCCTTTCCAACACTCAGCACGAGTTATGTCTTCTTCATTTCTCTTTGATCACTCTGAGGACATCGTTCGAGCTAAGTATAGGGGGGTGTCGTACATATTATATACATACTTTATCCATAACTCGTACCTTGTGTGAGTATGTTAATAAATAAAATGGCTAAAAACCACAAGCTAAAAATCACAATTTTTTTAAAATTTTTCTTGTATATAACATTCTTTCTTGCACATACATATTTGTAAATAGCTATTTGTAAAAACTATTTTTGTACAAATGTTTGTAAAAATGTTTTGATTGTGTAAAACTTGTGTAAATATTTTTGTATCAAAATTACGTATATAGTTCAAAGTTTTTAAAATTGTTTGAAAAATAAAAAGTTTGCAAAAACCTATTTGTAAATGTCCGTAAATAGTTTGCAAAACTTCTTCATTCTCCTTGCATTCAAATATTTTAAAAAATTTTGCATAGTTTGAAAATTGCATCATAAGGAGTTTTGTACATATTTTTTATATTCTTTTGAATCATAGTTTACATTTAAACTAGTCTGGAATTAAATTGGAAAATGGGGCTTAGTTAAGACCTTAATCTACCTAATTCTCAGATAGTGACTTTTCACGTCCATTAGTGACTTAATTCTTTGAGTCCACTAGGCTATGTTCACATGTCATCTTGATGAGCCTAAGTAGAACACTTAACAACACATGCATGACTCTCACAGACAATGGCTTTACTTGGACCAACACCTTACACATATCTCTCCACGGATGAGGTGGTGAGGAGGCAGTTTCCTTTGGCTTGGGGTAGCATATGAGGGTAATAATTCTAGGCGGAACCTCTCCTCTTCCTTTAGGGAGGGATGTGCATCTCAACTTGTCTGGCAGAGTTGAGATCTAAAGAAAGGAGTTGTGGGTTGCAATAATGCTTCAAAAGAGGGATAGTCTATTGGCTCAAGAGGAAAAACTCCTTATGTAAATGTTGCACCATGTAGATATGTTGTACATATGTACATAAAAAAATGTGCAAAATCAAGAGAAACTCCAAAAAAGTGGACAGGCCTGATTGAAAATAAAAAAGCCTGCTGGAGTGTATATAGTCAATAAAGCAAAGCTTATGTATCCCACCTTCTCATCTCATGAAGCTTGCAGCGGGAGACTTAGCTACACTAGTTGGGATCCCATGGATACGTGGCTACACTGGCCACGGTCCATTCTCTTCTTTCCCCCTCTTCTTGAGCCGGTT
The DNA here is from genome assembly GCA_037367405.1 of Ottelia alismoides. Classification (NCBI taxonomy): domain Eukaryota; kingdom Viridiplantae; phylum Streptophyta; class Magnoliopsida; order Alismatales; family Hydrocharitaceae; genus Ottelia; species Ottelia alismoides. The sequence goes on along the minus strand of JAZKJV010006041.1, from coordinate 356,420 downwards.
GTACTTGAACTTAGAAGGGAATACCCCACTCCTCAAGGAAAGAGCTGCTAGACTGAGGAATTAGAGTTACCTTGTTGAGGGAGGTTGTTTGTTTGTCATTTTTGAGGTCAAGAGCTACATATCACTTACACAGTACAAGGAAAGATACATGGTCATTAGAGTTTGTGTATGTAGACTTGTTTTGATCTGGATTATTGAGGAGTCTTGACCATAGAATGGTGGAACTTAGAGGTTGTTGAGTCGTAAACCTATATCCCAATAAGGTTCTGACAAACTAATAATCCAAAGGTCTGACTGAGCTCCATATTTCAATTTAATTTGAAGATAAGTTTGATAATCAACCTTGATTTTCCTTATTTTTATTTTCTTTTCACTTATTTTCCAAATAAGTGTTTGCTAAGGAAGTATCAAAGGTAAAGTATATGGGGGTGATGAATCCCTGATTCTCACTCTTATTCTTTTATTTTAGATAGTTATCTTAGAAAAGCAGCATGTAAATACTTGTAAATACAAGAACATAGCATTAAGCATGCATCTGTTAACATTGCATAATTAGCATTTTTTGTGCAAAAATAAAAGAATAAAGAAAAAGAAAAAAGAAGGAGGTATTTAGAATAAATACAGAGTGACCCGAACCCCAAGAGAAGGTCAAGTCTTGACCTGATCGCAAAATAAAATAAATAGAGAGAGATGGGTCTACTTTATGTTGTACATACTACCTATATTTGTAAATAATTATTTAGACAAAATAAAATTAAAATTATTATATTCACATCCTTGTGTATATTCCTAAAAATAATATAAAAACAAAATAAAAATCAGAAAAAGTAAATAAAAAAATAAAATCTCCCAATTATTGTACAAACTACATATGTACATATTACCTTCACTATTTGTAAATAATTCGTAATAATATAACAAAATTTATTTTGTATCCCTAAAAATATGTTGAAAATAAATGAAATACAAAATTGGGATATTTGTGTAAAAATAACAAATTAAAAATATTTGTACATAATACATAGGTATACTATATATGTATATAATATTATATATTGTATATACACTAATTTATTTTTCATAAAAATAATTAAAAATCACAGAAAATTGCTTGAAAAATAATAAACATTTTTCATTTTATTCAATTTTAATTTCAATTCATTTATTATTTTTAATTTAATTATCTTTATTTTTACCCTTATTTTGTCTTGTAGCATCTTTTGTCCGTATCCTCGGCCCCTTCGGATTGGGCCATCTCGGATTGTTTATCGATGTCAACTAGTCCCCCCCCCCTTCTCTTTTGCTGAATTGGGTTTCACCCGATTTTCTCCCATTTTTAGCGATCAGAATCGATCACCATTCCACCTGCTCCTTCACCCCGAACTGGGAGAGCTGATCCCTAATCTTCGCCTGTTACTTTTCCCGTCGATCCGCACATCGGTTCGCAGGCCACACCTCATTTTTGTTGGACCTGAAGCATTATATATCCTGCCCCCTCCTCCCTTTTCCAGCTCCATTGGCTGCGCCACCACCTCCTGCATACATGTTCCTCCTTTTCCAAAGTGACAGCGTAAGAGGGAGAAGGCGAGGGAGCTTTTTGGAGCATGAGAGCCCTAGGTCCGGCAAGGTTTTTCCTCAGCTCTGTCATGAGGAGCCCAGCCTCTAGTTGCGCCGGCTGTCGAGGCCAAGACACCCGTGGACTACCGTCCGCACTCCCAAGCGACTTCCTTCATCCTCCGGTACTCTCTATACCCTCTATTTTCCTTTGATTCGATCTTTTATCTTAGAAACAGAGCACCTCCGATGACGTTCTTCCATATCATGTTTCACCATCTTCCGACCTTACTCCACCTCGCTCTGACTTCTTCCCGCTTCTATATCACGCTCCGCATCCTTCCATCGACTCCAGTCATCGGATTGGAGTCTCTTAGCAGGTCGAGTCTCCCACATCGCCGACGACTAGCTCCATTCATCCTCTGCCCCTGTTTGAGATATCTTTGGAACCCTAACCCTTGCTAGAGCCACTCCTCCGAGCATACCTCCTCTCATGCAGGATAGGCATGCGACCAAATCTCATCTGGAGGTCTTGGACCCTCCAAAAAGCCCCAGGAATGCCGAGCATCCCCAGGACTCCTCTCTCGGTCCTGGGCCCTTCATATCCATCCAGTAGAGCGGATTGTCGCCACCGACCTTTCCCATATCCCAGCAGCTCGTGAGGACATCGTACCAACGCAAAATCTCCCATCGAAGCTCGTTGGAGGTGAGTTCTTTCCCGTTCGTCCAGGATCCTTCTCCACCGTTCGATCGAGGCTTGCGCCAGTTCTAATCTCAACCATCCATCATCGGTGACGATCGTCAGATCCATCTGAGGATCTCATCTCTACCATCCATCGCCGAAGAGGTATCCGTGCATCTCAGTCGTCCATCCATAAGTTGAGCTCCATCGACCATAGGAACACGTCTGAATAAGGGGTAAAATGCTCATAGGCCCCTCTCTGTTTTATGTTTTCTAGATAGTTTTGTTATATTTGTCATAGCTTAAAATAGTTTAGTTATTTTGCATATGGACCCTTGCTATTTTCAGTATTTGCACTTTAGTCCTCTGTGTGTGAACTCACGTGCCGTCCCACGTGATTTTCTAGGATATTTGCATGCTTTGTCCTGAATATCTGTATGTTATGTTTTGAATGAAAACTTTTTAGTATTTGCAAATCTACCCCTGTGCGTGGTTTATTGGGAATGTGTGTTTATTCTCTGGGCTTTTTGCATCTTTCGCCTTAAGCTTTTAATCTGTGATAATATTTGGCCCACAAACTTTATTATAATTGCAACTGGATGCATGTGAACTGTCTGGCTTGTTTTTAATATATTAATTACCAAACTGAGTCCAAGAATTCCATAAAAATTACGTTTAGCTCCTACTAACACGTAATATTTATGGTAATTTTTGTGGTTTGATTTAGTGTCATTTGATATTTTCAAAAAATCAAAACCCAAAACAAACAATTCTGTCTATTTTAGAGAATACATAAAAATTTGAAAAAAAAACCTTAAAAATTCGACAAAAATTTCTGATTATGTATTTTTGTGTGATTTATCTTTAATACAATTTTGTTTTTAAAACCCTTATAAAAACCCTAAAACTTACAAAAAACTTAAAAACTTCTAAAAAACTTAAAAAATCAAAAAAGATACAATCTCCATTTATGTTTACAGCTCCCTTTATTTATTTCTTATAAAATTGCTCATCAGGACATTAGGGCAATTAGCTATTTTCTTTTGCAATATTATCCTGGCTGTGCACTATTTGGATTTTTGCCTTTATTTTATTTTTATAAAATTCTAAAAACACCAGAAAAACTCCAGAAAAGTACCAAAAAAACTTTAATATTTGAAAAAAACAAAAATATTCTTGTCTTGATTTTTTTATCATTTTTAGCCCTAAATAGAAATTTAAAAAGTTTGTTGTTTGTCTTATTTTCCTATTTCCTTGATTTTATTCCTTAACTAAAAATCATATAAAAAATTACAAAATTAAAATAATAAAAATATGCATTTTAGTTTCTGAATTTCGACTACTTCGTAGTATTTCTCTTGCTCCTTGAGTTCAACCCTGGTTGATATACCATGTTAAAATAAATAGCGGAGATCGCTCATAATTTCTGTTTGCTTTGATAGATTTATCTCTTGTGATTGTGTGTCTCTCTCTCTCTTTCTTGTTGAGCATTGGCCTTATGATCCTGGTCACAACGACCCTTGATTTCTATTGATTCCCTAACCCGTGTCGCCAGGTCACTCATCAACGAGAAAATAATTTTGCAGCATAACGACGATGTTGTGGCGATGACGACCCTCTCTAGGGTTCTATGATGGACGACCACAATAAGAGAGAGAGAGAGAGAGTTGGCGTGTAGTGAGAGAGAGAGGGAGAGAGAGAGAGTTTAATTCCTCTTGAAATTATATGCGCATTCTAAAAGGCAAGGGCTACTCTTCCTTTTATACTAGTTGTATGTATATGGATCTCAATCCATGTACCCTCTTAATCTAATGGTTTAGATTGAGAGGTTATTAATCAATGGCCTTGATTTGTTTCTACAAATTTATAACAACAATATAATTAAAATAAATTAATTATATCCCTTTATTAAGATCTTAAGTAATTCATTTTAATTTCAATTATAATAAATAGATAATAAGGGAGGAAACCACCACCCTAAAAAGAGAGTGATTGTCCCCCCTGACTTGGTTAAGGTGGATGGCCACCTTGTTGGTGTTTTTACCCTCCTTAATATATATTTATTGTATAGGATAAAATGCAACAACTATTATTGCATTTATCTTCACAAAAATATTTCCAAATTAAATTTGTGAAAACAATAATCATGCCATTGATAAATATGAATCATATTCATATATCCAACATAATATGTAAATTAGATTTATAATTAATTGTTTATTGTGAATGAAATTCACAACAACATATAATTTCTAATTCTATTTACATTCAAATCTCTCCATCATACTATAAATTATACTTATAGTATCCATGATTATTGGTGATAGTGATATCCATATTAAACATATCCTTGATAATTAAATCACATTTAATCATCTTGGATCTCTATTCTCATGTGCCCAAATAACATGACTCACATTCACATTATTCATATCTTTGATAATTAAATCACATTTAATCATCTCAGATAACTCTCCTTATAATATGAATCAAATTCATAATATTTATGATAATTAAATCACATTTAATTATCAATATCTCAATCCTTGGATACATATATCAATAGTAAAATTATCCTTGAACTCTTTCAAGGATAATGCGCTTTCTTCGCGGATACTTGGAGATAAGGACATGGCGATTGTATTGTTCTACGTATTGGATATTGATTTCAAATCTCAAATCCTTCTTGTGGACCTCTCGTAGATGCTTGATTAAATCAAGATCGCAATTCTAATCTTCTCATTGCATCTGAATCACATTCAGATCAATGTCCAACATTTGGACCAAGATAAGATCACTTCTCTACTGAGAGGAGTCACTGAAATCCAGACATGTTTCATCACTCCCTAGGAATGTAAGCGTCATGATTATACAATTGTCACATCACCCTCAGATATTCCTAATACTCGTACATCCTGCATACTGGAAGACCTAGATTAAACCCGAAGTATTGAATCAATTTTACACTGTCTACTTCAGGATTTTATCATTAAGTTTCTCATTTAACTATTGGGAGTTGGTATCGATCATATACTTTCCAAAATCATATATCATACCTAGGTGTTGATCATATACTTTCCAAAAGCATATATCAAACCTGCTAATTCAGTCAAGCTTCCAAAGCGAGACGACCATGCACGAAATTTGATTCTTCCCAATATCTAATGGGTGAGCTCAGGTCTTCCGGTTCAGCATTGAACCTGTATCATCCCTTTGAGAGATTGTATTAGTCATATCCCTTGTATGCACACCAGTGTACTGGTGTATAGACCTTGATTAGGTCATCAACCTATTAGTCTGCCAAATGTATATACTCAGATTATAGTAACACATCTGTCTCCAATCAGAGGATTCGTGCCTATATCGCGACGGCATACTACATAGGTCTTTTGTTATCTCGATGTCGTTAAGTCAACTCTTTGACCTAACTTATCTAATACCTCCGAATCTTTATTTATGCGCAGGACCTCCATCAAGAGGTTGGATATCAGCCTTTAGATAAATGATTGCCATCTTCTTCTCAGGTTGGAGATCATCTCTTAATAATCATTTGATAGTGCTTGATGAGTCCTCAATCTAACTCCTTAGATATTCATCCAAGCACTAGCCTCTATGATTCAACAATTGAATCAAAAGATGTATGATAAGTGTCTAAAGATCGAGTTTTGCGGCTTCTTCTTTTTATTAAAGAAAGTTGTCGGTTGTAGCAGAAGCCGCAAAACGAGGGAATTTTTTTCGATCTTTAAACCTATCACTAATATTTAACCAGGCAAGTGTTCCTGGGTCGAACTCAAGGAGGCAGAATATATTCCCAAGATCTTCCTATTCGTAATTTTATTTTAACTCTTCTCTAAGTCCGAACGCTTTTTAGTGATTTTTAATTTTATTATTTTTATTTGATTTTATTCTTTTCAACTTTTTATTTAATTTTCAAAGAGGGATATTTTTCAAAAGATTTACTTATTATATAGTAGGTGAATAATATCTAAGTGATACTATATAGTAGGGTGAACGAGGTTTGAGCCACGTACTCGAACTACACAAGAAAACAAAGCAAAACGAGGCGGTTTTCGATTAAATCAAAACACATCAAAAACTCGTCGAAAAGCCGCGAAAATTTTATACTAAGTAGCTGGGGTAGTTGTGTAACTACCCTCAAAGAATCGTCGAAATCTGAGGTCACAAGAACAAAAAACAACCCCTACAGCCCAGGGGCATAAGCGTAAGAAAACTAATTAAAAATGTTTGCGAAAAGGTCCTAGAGGACTGTTCTGAAGGAAAAGTACAAGAAGCTTTACATTTAGGTCCCTGCGGAGGGACCTAAATGCAATTATTTAAAAATCTGGAGGCGGGTTGCAATTCTGGAAGTCGGCTGGGCTTATGATGCAAAATTTCCACCGTTTCGATTTTGACGGCCGAGATTAGAACCTACAGGCGCGGATCTGAAGGCCACGGATGCGCCACGTGTCAGCAACCTGTGCTTTTGCTGTTCTTGAATCTGTTGAGCAGCTGACGGATGGGCTCTCTTCTCCAATTTATTCCGGCTGGCCTTCAACGTCTTTGGCGCTCCGGCGGGGCCAGAGGGGTGGCTCCTCCACCCCTCGAGCTCGCCCGCGGTAGGGTGGATGGCGGCGACGCTCCGAGCGACGGTGGCAAGTCGATGAAGATGGCACCTCAGCTATCTGGAGGTGATGCCTGTTCTGTCAATGGATCTTCAAGATGACGTCCAGTGATGATCGAAGGTTTATATTGGCGGAGAAAGACCTCCCGAGCTACCTGGATCTGCAATGAACACACGATTATGCTCGATTCTCATAAAATCGGCCAACAAATGTAAGATTTCAAGCCCTAAAATTTGAAGAAAAACATATAATTCCAGCCAAAGCAACCAAAATGCGAAGAAGATGATGATTTGATGATTGATTTGAAGCGAATTTTAAAGTGAATCGAGAGGGTTTTTGATTGTGCGGCTAAGATGGTTGGATAACCTATCTAAAAGCATGATTAGCCACGCTAATCGTGGCTCGTAGATCGAGAAACAAAATCGCAAAAGATGAAAGAAATGACCTAGGAACTGGAGGTGTATGACCTCCAGGTGATGGCTCAACGAGCGGTCTTCTCGGAGCTTTACGCGGCGCGATGCTGCAATTCAAGGCGTTGCTCCGCCTTGGGACTCCTCCTCCGACGTCCTTCCTCCACGCGAAGCCTCTCCTCGGTGCTATCACCACCGTCGATGGCCGGAACAAGGCGAGAAAGAGAAGGGATCGGTTACTGGAACTTGGGTTCCTGGGTAGTTGGAGTAGTTAGGTTGGCTATGGCGACTTGGAGTCCTTATATAGGAATATCGGCTTGGGCTCCAAGTTTGATCTAAGGGTGGCGGTGAAGAGGGTTGTTGGTGGAGAAGATCCATCGGTTTAGATTAGCTAGAAGCTTCGAGAATGGCGTGGCATAAATGGGCAAAGAGGGCCAGTTGAACAACCTGGACGCAACCTCTTCTTGAGGAAGAAGACCCAGGTGCTGACAAGTGTCAGCACCTGGTTGGTTCAGGGACTTAAATACCTTATAAATTAGATATAAAACAGATAATTACATTATCTTAAGTAGGTATAACAAGAAAGTTAAATAAATTAATTTTCTACATTATGGTATAATTACTTTTAATAAATAATAATTATTATTTAAAATATAAATATTATATTAATAAATATGTATTTATAAATAGGTTTTGAATTTTTAATTTAATAAATAATTAAGTAAAAATTAATTTTGTATTTTCTTAATTATTAGGGTATTAAATAAAACTTACGAATTTTTATGGATTTTTATGAATTAATTTACATATTTTAATAAATAGATTCAGTATCTATATAGGTCAATTATACCTATATTTTAAGGTATTTGATTTTATAAAAATAATAAATAGTCTCCAAAAATTATGAAATAATTTATGGTGAAAGTACAAGATCATGAAATAATTTAAAATTTATAAAATTAAGAAAATAATAAATAGTGTGTGTTACATAAAATAAATAGCCCAGAAACCCCTTTGTCTTTTGGTCCCAAAACCGACTTTTTGCAAACGGACTCCGAATTCAATGAAATCACCTTTATTAATTAGATAATATTATTTTATGAACTTTAATGGTGAGTAGAGTGAAATTGGAGTTCGTATGAGGAAGTTATGATGTTCGGAAGTTGAGATTTTGACAATTTGTAAGCTGGATTTCTTGGCATATTTACAGGGTAGTATTTTTAACTTATTTTTATATTTTTATTTACATTTTTATGAATAATTAGGAGAAGAGCTTGGTGAAAAATATGTTAGTATGAAATAATTAAAATTCTTTGAAGTTTTGTATTTATTTGATAAATAGTGAAAGGTGTAGATACATGTGTTAAATTATTTTTATTTGGTTTTCTTTCCTTATCTCCCCCTACTTATTGGTTTGTCGACCAATCCAGACTGACTTGGTCTCGAGGGCTAGGCTATAAATATATCTTACAGCTATATTTATATTTTAAGTCATATTGCATATATATACATATATTTCATATGCCTTTGTCTTTCTTTTCTGATTCTTTATTTATTTACATTAGTTTAATGGTTAAAAGTGAATATTTACACATGAATGGAGTTTTGTTAAAGTATGAGAATTAGTGAGTATTTACATGTATTTGTTAAGGGTTTTAAGACAAAATGCGACAGAAAAGTTAATGAATCATAGATTCATCAACCCCCTATACTTAAACTTTGCTAGTCCCTTAGCAAACACTTATTTTGAAAAAGTAAGTGAAAAAGAAAGAAAGTTAGAATGAATTTGTTTTCCTAAACCAATTCATGAGAACAGACAAAGGACAGAGCTCGATCGGGCCTGAAACAAGCATTTTGTCGGAACCTTAACTAGGATTAGGATTTCATCCTCAATAGTCTTCAAGTTCCATAATCCTTACTCAAGATCACTTCATCGGCTAGTTCAGACTCACTTATTCATATCGCAAACTCTATCATCCTTGAAGTCAACTTGTACAGTGTGTGAATTGATTTAGCTCTTCCTGCTTAGAGAACCGAAGAAACCGTCAATCCCGGCTATGCACTCCTATGGCTTCCTCATCCCACTACTCTTTCCTCGGGGAGGGAGGTATTCCCTTCTGAGTTTAGTTCTGCTATGTCCACAATCGAATATAGGGAGAAGTTAGAAGAATGAGAAAAGAAGTGGAGTGCGACCAGTGTAGACGCATCTCCTTGTGAAGCCCAACCGATGTAGCTGAGTCTTCACTAAGATGTGCAGGCATATTTGGTGGAAGCTTTGACCAATTTGGTCTTATTTGGTGGCTTCTGCTTTGATTTGACTTTGTAATTTGCTTGCACTGCATTCATCTTTTGTGCCTCGACGGATATAGAATCTTTTTAGTCCGCCCATTTTTTTGAGGTCTTAGAAAAATTGTGTCAGCAGATCCTTCCCTCATCCGAAGCAACTATCGCAACCCCAATCTCTCCCGTCTTTAGACGTCAATGTCGTAAAGATAAGGATAGGAATGCACTACCAAGGTGTACTGTCCTTCGGAACTCCATGCGAGTTGAGCTAAGTGCAGAGTGCATGTGTTCAAGGTTGGTTCACTGGTGAAGAGTTGTACGGATGACTCCAAATGGTCTACTTAAGCTCATATGACTTGATTTCCCGAATATGGTCTTACGGAACCCAAAGATTTTAAGTCACCAGACCTGAAGAGTCTAAATTCCAGTTCCTAATCAGGCTCCTTACAATGAGAGTTAAAAGCTGTAATCAAGCTCCATCCTTCAGACTAGACTCAGTCTTTAGTTCCGGAAATCAAACTTATTCTGAAAAATGCGAATGCAAATGCAACCATGTTTTTGTGAAGTCTATTTTCTGAATTTTACTCATTTTTATGGATTTTATGGATTTTGTAATTTTTTACAAATTTTAGGACTTTGTATTTTTTATGGATTTTTTTTATAAACAGGATTTTATTTACAAATTTTTTTTTCAAGATAAATTTTATTTAAGTTAAATGTCTAATGTATTTTACAAATTTTATCTACAAAGTATTTTACAAGGGTTGAATGGCTTTTATACAAATTTTAATAAATAGGATTTTAAATAAGTATTATACATATTTTAAGTACAAAATTTAAATACAAGTTTTAATTACAAGTTTTAATTACAAATTTTAAGCATGTTTTACTTATTTACCAGGATTTTATAAATAAGAGAATGGATTTTAAATTAACCCGTTCCCACTTTTTTATGGATTTTATAGATATAGAAAATACATAAAAGTACGAGTTATGGTCGAAAGTATATATACAATATATACGCACCCCCTATACTTAACTTGAGCTATGTCCTCATAGCGTCAAAAGAGAAAAAGGAGGACATAACTCGTGCTAAGTAAAAGTGGGTGAAAAAGGGATATCGATGACAAGTCAGTCAACCCCCCCTATACTTACGATCAGGTCATCGTAAGTATTACGGGAGAGCAAAAACGGGATGACTGAATGAAAAGGATAAATAACGAAGAATTCAAAAGGAAAGAATACGAAATCATCGAAATCACTCGGTCCCCCCTATACTTAGGATAAGGCATCCTAAGTATAGAAAAGAATGTAGCCAAAAATTGGGGATCAGTGATTCGTGAAAAAGAATGGCTATACAAAAGAATTAGTACAAAAATAAAATGTAAATCAACGGGCAATCGGTCCCCCCTATACTTAGGATCTGGTATCCTAAGCATAGAAGACGAGCAAAAATGGGGACGATTGTGGTCTATGAAGAATATACAAGTGTTGTGAATCTCCAGAATGGCTCAAAAGGATTTGTACAGGAAGGAGTAAAAGAATGATCTTGATTCCTGTACAAAATAGATCACTTCAGTACGGGCCAGATGATCAGTAGTCTCTACGAAGTGCTTCAGCATCTGCCCGTTGACCACGAACGGCTCTGCACCAGGTGACACATCTGATATCGCAATACTGCCATTGTCGTGCACCATTCTGACTATGTACGGTCCTTCCCACTTGCTTTTCAATTTGCCGGGAAAAATTCTCAACCTTGCATTGAACAACCAGACTTTCTGCCCAGGAACAAAGCTCTTGTGCCGAATATGTCTGTCATGCCATTTCTTCACTTTGTCCTTATAGATGAGTGTGTTCTCGTATGCTTGATTGCGGATTTCTACCAGCTCATTCAGATCTATCTTTCTCTTGCCTCCTGCTTTCTGCATATCCATCAATATTTCTCGGATTGCCCACTCAGATTTGTGCATTATCTCTACGGGCAAGTGGCACGGCTTTCCATAAACTAGCCTGAATGGTGAAGTACCTAAGGGAGTCTTATATGCAGTACGATATGCCCAAAGAACTTGGTCTAGAAGAAGTGACCAGTTCTTCCTATCCTGTCGTACTAACTTCTGGAGAATTGATTTCACCTCCCTATTTGAGACTTCGGCCATGCCAATCGTCTTTGGGTGATAAGGAGAAGCTACTCTGTGATCGATGTTGTACTGTTTCACTAGCTTCTTCACCTCCTTATTAATGAAATGGCTACCCCCATCAGAGATAAGAATATGAGGGATCCCGAACCGCAAAATGATGTGTTCCCTTAGGAACTTGCAAACGGTATTACTGTCTGCGGTTCGTGCGGGTATAGCCTCCACCCATCTGCTAACATAATCTACAGCGAGAAGGATGTACTCAAAGCCACTGCTAGAAGGGAACGGTCCCATAAAATCTATGCCCCATGCGTCAAAGATCTCACAGATAATGACGGGTCGCATCGGCATTGCATCTTTGGCACTTACTATCCCTACAGCTCTCTGACAATCTGGACAACTCTTTACGAATGTGAAAGCATCTCTGGTAAGAGTCGGCCACCATAATCCGCTCTGTAGTACCTTCTGCGCTGTCCTCTTCCCTGAATGATGTCCTCCTGATTCTAGAGAATGACATAAGGTGAGGACACTTTTATATTCATCCTGAGGAATACATCGTCTGTAAACGCAATCCGGTCCTTCGCGAAAAAGAATCGGATCCTCCCAATGGTAGTATCTTGACTCGGAGACGAGTTTCTCAACTCTGTTCTTCGGCCAACCCTGAGGACTTTTCTGTGTGACCAGAAAGTTCACTATGTCTGCATACCACGGAAGTTCTGTAACCGCAAAGATGCTCTCGTCTGGAAATCTCTCTGCGATCTCTGGTATGTACTCATCTGAAGGTTGATCTGTCTGCAATCGAGAGAGGTGATCAGCTACCACGTTCTTTACTCCAGGTTTATCCTTGATATCCAAATCGAATTCCTGAAGTAATAGAATCCATCTAAGAAGGCGTGCCTTGGCATCCTTCTTTTCCATTAAAAATCTGATAGCTGAGTGATCGGTGTAAACTGTGATTTTGGAGCCAAGCAGATACGATCGAAACTTGTCTAGTGCAAACACTACTGCCAACATCTCCTTTTCTGTCACTGTGTAGTTTCTCTGAGCATCATCTAAGGTCTTGCTGGCATAGTGTATAGCTATGGGAAGTCCATTCCTCCTCTGCCCTAATACAGCCCCGACCGCAAAATCTGATGCATCCGTCATGATCTCGAAGGGTAGAGACCAATCAGGTGGCTGTAGGACAGGAGCACTGATTATCTTTTCCTTTAATGTGAGGAAGGCATGAAGACATTTGTCATTTAAAATGAACTCGATGTCTTTGCCTAGCAATTCAGTTAACGGTCGGGCAATCTTGGAGAAGTCTTGAATAAACCGTCGATAAAAGCCGACGTGCCCCAGAAATGACCGTAACTGTTTGATGTTGGATGGTGGCTCGAGTTTCTTGATGACATCCACCTTGGCAGGGTCAACCTCCATACCTCGCTGGGAGATGACGTGCCCCAACACGATCCCGTGAGTAACCATAAAATGGCTCTTTTCCCAGGACAGAACGAGATCCACCTCACAACACTTCTTCAGAACCTGGTCTAGGTGCACTAAACAATCGTCAAAGGACTCACCATAGACCGAAAAATCATCCATAAAAACCTCTAGAAAATCACCGACCATGTCCGCAAAAATAGCAAGCATGCACCTCTGGAAGGTCGCGGGAGCGTTGCATAATCCAAAGGGCATCCGTCTAAAGGCATACGTGCCAAACGGACAAGTGAAAGTGCTTTTCTCCTGGTCTTCAGGAGCAATTGATACCTGATTGTATCTGGAGTAACCGTCAAGGAAACAGAAGTACCCCTTCCCTGCTAACCGTTCTATGACCTGGTCTATGAAAGGTAAAGGGAAGTGGTCCTTCTTCGTCGCGGTGTTTAGCTTTCTGTAATCAACACATACTCGCCACGACGTGGTTACTCTCTTTGGAATCTCCTCTCCACTCTCGTTTTTCACCATCTGAATTCCCGACTTCTTCGGTACAACATGTAATGGGCTAACCCATTCGGAGTTGGAGATGGGATAAATGAACCCCGCGTCGCACCATTTCGTGATCTCTTTCTTGACAACTTCTCGTAAAACCGGATTCAGCCTACGCTGAAACTCTCTGGAGGGTTTGCTGTCATGATCGAGATAGATATGATGTGAACACAAAGCAGGATTAATCCCGCGGAGATCTGATATAGTACACCCAATGGCCTTGCGGTTTCTTTCTAGAATCTCCATCAGACGAGATTCTTGATCATCGGTCAAAGTTGAGCTGATAATGACCGGAACCTGTTGATGAGGACCCGCAAGGAAAGCATATTTCATGTTTGGTGGCAAAGTTTTAAGTTCTGGCAAGGTAGTCTCTGGATCTGCCGAAACATCATCTGTAACTGTGTGGGAATTTGTGTCGTAAGGTGATATATCTGCATTCTGCTTATCCACCATCTCTATGTGCTCTAGAGTCGGACTACAGAAGATGTTCAAGACATCATCCGACTCCTCAGAATGATCAGAAGAAAATAAGTTAGCAAGATAAAATTCTGATTCATTTGAGATGGAGGAATTGTGTATAGTTTCTGAATCTGAAAGATCTGCATTAATTTCATCAAAAGTCTGATCCCTTTGCTCATCATCATCCAAACTGAAATATAAAGTCCCATCAGAAGAACTACCTCCTAAAGTCTCGGACCCGTCCTCTGTCAAACACTCTTGGGTCTCTACCTGATATCTTTCGAGGTCGTCAAGACGGACCTCATCCATGTAATCGCAGGAGGCTAAAGAACTCAGAAAATCTGAAGATGCATCACTGAAGGTGTTTGATTCTCTCGCCATCTCTATATGTACCTTTTCGCCCTCGGCGCGAAAAGATACCTTCCCTGTATCATAATCGAAGAGAGCCTTTGCGGTCTCTAGAAAAGGTTTCCCGAGAATGATCGGGGTAAGGTGTAACTGTGCAGGGCAATTCATATCTAAGACCGTAAAGTCTACTGGAAATTGCAGTCCCTGCACGGTTACGATAACGTTCCTAAGTATACCCTTAGGTCTCTTTACGGATCTATCAGCACACTGAAGGATCGCGCGTGATTTGTAAAGAGGACCTAACTCGAGCTTCTCGAGTAAGGAAGCGGGTATTAGATTGATCGAGGAACCGTTATCTAATAGAGTGCGATCGAATTTGGCTTTTGCGATCTCGCATCTGACATAATGTGCACCTGAATCTTTCTTCTTCTTTGGAAGCTTATTCTGTATCGCACAGGATGTTGCCTTAGTCAATACATGCTTTTCTGTTCGGGATCTCTTTTTCCTACGTGTGGTGCATCTGTTTTTCAATTGATTCTTAAGCGTAGGAAATTGATCTAAGGCATCATGGAGAGGGATCTTCAGAAAGATGTGATCTTTGAGTAACTTTTCGATTTGTGGAGATTCGGGATTATTTTTGGCCTTTTTCTTTCCTTTTCCAAACAAAGCATCGGGAAAAGGAATGCAGTCAGGAGTTAGAAAATCAGAACTTTTATTCAACTCAGTGGAATCAGCTTGTACATTGAGAGTCTCAGAATTATTTACAAAACTCTCTAAAACATGGGAAGAAATGTTTTTGTCCCGGGTCTCTGCCTGATCTGGCGTGATATCATCGTCTGAGTCGCCAGTATCCATATCTGAACTGTTGGCATTGCTCCCGTCTCTTGATTCTGCTTCCTCATCCTCTTGCGGATTTTCCTCCTCGGCTTCAGGATCCTGCTCGTACTCCTCTGGTGCCCTCTCCTCTTCTCCAGCAGGTGTTTGCGGTGATCTACCGCTCCTGAGATGAATGAAGTTAGACAAAAATTCAGGAAATGAGATTTTACCTGTAGGATCTACCTGGTCTGGATGCCTCCTCTTGTTGTTTGGGTTCATCTGAGGCTGGGCTGGGAGAGTGGTTTTTGGTACGGTTAACTCGTCCAGACGACGGTTAACCTACTCCATCTCTGTCTTTTGTGCAATCTGGAGCGTATTGAGCATATCCATGATCTGGTTGAGCGCCTGGGCCTGTGAAGACATCTCTGGTTCAGTGTGGTGGCCCTGGCTTGCTCCTCTCTCCTGCCTTGGCGTGAAGTGCTGAGAGGTGGAAGGCTGGGAGTAGCGCTGAGGTGTAGAAGAAGACTGTTGTGGCTGCTGAAAAGGATAATTCGGTGAGAACTGGGCTGGGTGTTGATAAGAAGGTTGCGGTCTCTGATGGTAAACGTTCGGATGAGACTGTTGTGGCGTGAAACTCTGGCGGTGCTGGAATTGCAGACGTCCATGCTGCGGATGACCGTACGGCTGTTGCTGCTGATGATTCGGTATACTCGGCTGCTGCATCGGAGTATACCAAATCCCGTTGATCTCGAAAGTGGCTTGCGGCTCTACCTCCATCTCGGTAGTGTTGATGATCTGGCCGGAATTGACATGAGACTGATCCTCATGCCAATCAATCTGCGGAATCTCAGGCTCGCTCTGGACATAGTGTATCTGACGGGTGGGTGGAGCGGGTGCGATCCTCCGTGCTAGCTATGTGTTTGAAGAAGTCTGGTTCTACTGGTGTAGGCTCTGAAGATCAGCGACCTTCTTCGAAAGATCACTTAACTGCTGAGGTAGAGATGAGAGTTTCTCCAACTCTCGCAGCGGCTGTAGGTCTTGGACCTGCTTGTGAATCGCGTCCACCAACGTCAACTTCTCGCTAATAAAGCCCATGTTGGTGTTGGATTCAGAATCTGATATATTCGCCACCTTGTGATACTCTCGGTGATGTGGTGGCTGCGGGGCTTTCTGAAATGCCCGAGTAGAGTCTACAACTCTCGAGTTCTCGGCCATCCCTTCGAAGATGGCCCAGACTGACTCGGCGTCCTTGTTCAAGTAATTGCCGCCACATGCGGCACTCACGAGCCCCTGTACTTCTGGCTGGAGTCCTCCGAAGTAATTTTGCACTAGCACCTTCATTGGTATCTCATGATGCGGGCATCTCTCTGTCAGGTCCTTGAATCGATCCCATGCCTCATGGAATGATTCGTTCGGCAATTGCGTAAAGTTGGAGATCTGACTCCTCATCATGCTCGTCCTTCCTAGAGGAAAATATTTGCGCAGGAAGGTGGACTTCAGGTCGTCCCACGTGGAGATTTCTCTTCCCAGATGGCTCAGCCAATAAAGGGCCTTATCGGCTAAGGAAAAAGGGAAGGCTTTGAGGCGCACGGCTTCCTGCGTTACTCCTAGATAGCAAGCCGTTCTGCAGATCATCTCAAACTGCTGTAAAAACGTAAACGGCTCCTCTGCGGCATTCCCATAGTACTTGGGAAGCAAAGAGATGAAGGACGGTTGGAGTTCGTATGGCCCTTGATTCGGCGGTAGCCGAATCCAGTGATGGAGCGTTCGAGCGCCCGGGTCATACTCATCCCGTAAAGTAACGGGAACCGCAGGCGGTAAATGGTTCCCGGCCCCTGCTCTCAGTGCGGCTAACTCAGCCTGCAGTTCGGTCTGAACTCTATACTGTTCTCGAATCTGTAGATTCATCTGCTGTAATGTATCGAGAATACCTGTCGTGACATCTCCGTTCAGCTCTACTCTTCCCTCCTGATGATCCTCAGCTGGAGGCCTCTCGTCTGCTGCTGATGCTTTCCCACGAGCCATCTGATCGTCTGTAAAATAGAAACTCTCATAAGAACTCATCGAGAAATATTCAGGAGATCTAGATTCTGTATTGAGGCGAAAGTCTGCCTCAATGATCTGGCCAGGAGGCGAGGGAGTCTGGGTCTGACTCACCTCGAGATCGGATGGGACCAGCTCGGGAAGAGGGTCATCTCGAGCATGTGAAGACATACGCTCGACGGTGGATGGTCGAAAGCTCACAGAGTCTGAGCCGAAAAGCCGTCGAGACGTCATCTTCGATGTCAAGAGAAGATTGGGAGAGCACGTGTACGATTCAACTGAAGAAGGAATGTGAAAGCCGCGGAAACTCACGCCTCGCAAACAAACACAAAGCAAACCCCTTGTTCACCAACTCAACCCTGATGAAGACCGTAAGAGTTCGGTCTTTTTATCTTTTCGGTTTTAGGATTGTGTTTAGCAAAAGTTGCGGTTACGCGGGCTGAGCAAGCCAATAGGTGCCCGATAGTTTCTCCAAGACACTGGCCTGAATCCTTACGCGAGACCACTCGCACTCAGCCAGTATGGGAGTAAGTACGGACCGTTTCCGGCTACCCGTGTTACTTGAGGACGGAGCCTTGCGCAGTGTCCTCTAAACCTCCCACTCTGCTAAGTAAACCCGGACCATTTCCGGCTACCCGAGCTTACCCACTGAGGAACAGTGATCAGGTGTATGGACCCAGTAGTATCCCGCAAGAAATACAGGGTTTTGTCTCTATCCTTAAGTGTCGGCTCTCAAGCTCGCGCACTCTGAGAAATTTGCGGGGGTTACTCTCCCCAAATCAATCGAATCGATTTACGGTTTTTGGATCAGATATTTTAGGTGTCCCAATTTTAGTTTTGCGATTTTTATGGTATTTTCAAACAACGTCTATTTTTGTCTTTTTGTAAAAAAAAACTAGAGCAAGCGCCTAGGTTGCAAGTCCTAAAACTAGCTACGTGGCACAAGCATTTAGAGCAAAAAAAATACCTAAGCAATCATCTAGAAAACCGCAGAAAACCGATAAGCGATGAAAAAGCCGCGGTGGGTGTCCTGATGCACCGGATACACGGTATCCGATGAATCAAGCCCCTAAAAAATATGAATGTTTTATTAGGTACAACTCTCTCCCTTTCTCTCTCTTTTACAAATAAAAGAATACTAAGTCTTTGCTCCTCTACAGTCGACTCGTGAAGAAGAAGCCGACCTATGCTCTTTCAGCTGACTCGGCTTCCGAAGAAGCCGGTTGATCCTGCAGGCCCTGCAAAGATGATTAGCACAAAAGAATTGATCGAAAAGCTGAGAAAGCCGTAAAGAAACCAAAAAGAAACTCAGAAAACAAGGTACGAAAAACTGTATGAAACAAAGAGAAGAGAAAATAAAGTCACGAAAATCGAAAAATCAAAGGAATCTAACGCCTCCCCGGCAACGGCGCTATTTTGATAAGTGTCTAAAGATCGAGTTTCACGGCTTCTTCTTTTTATTAAAGAAAGTTGTCGGTTGTAGCAGAAGCCGCGAAACGAGGGAATTTTTTTCGATCTTTAAACCTATTAAACAAATACGGTTTTCTATCGGAAAACCGTTCACTAATATTTAACCAGGCAAGTGTTCCTGGGTCGAACTCAAAGAGGCAGAATATATTTCCTAGATCTTCCTATTCGTAATTTTATTTTAACTCTTCTCTAAGTCCGAAAGCTTTTTTAGTGATTTTTAATTTTATTATGTTTATTTGATTTTATTCTTTTCAACTTTTTATTTAATTTTCAAAGAGGGATATTTTTCAAAAGATTTACTTATTATATAGTAGGTGAATAATATCTAAGTGATACTATATAGTAGGGTGAACGAGGTTCGAGCCACGTACTCGAACTACACAAGAAAACAAAGCAAAACGAGGCAGTTTTCGATTAAATCAAAACACGTCAAAAACTCGTCGAAAAGCCGCGAAAATTTTATACTAAGTAGCTGTGGTAGTTGTGTAACTACCCTCAAAGAATCGTCGAAATCCGAGGTCAAAAGAACAAGAAACAGCCCCTACAGCCCAGGGGCATAAGCGTAAGAAAACTAATTAAAAATGTTTGCGAAAAGGTCCTGGAGGACTGTTCTGAAAGAAAAGTACAAGAAGCTTTACATTTAGGTCCCTGCGGAGGGACCTAAATGCAATTATTTAAAAATCTGGAGGCGGGTTGCAATTCTGGAAGTCGGCTGGGCTTATGATGCAAAATTTCCACCGTTTCGACTTTGACGGCCGAGATTAGAACCTGTAGGCGCGGATCTGAAGGCCACGGATGCGCCACGTGTCAGCAACCTGTGCTTCTGCTGTTCTTGAATCTGTTGAGCAGCTGACGGATGGGCTCTCTTCTCCAATTTATTCCGGTCGGCCTTCAACGTCTTTGGCGCTCCGGCGGGGCCAGAGGGGTGGCTCCTCCACCCCTCGAGCTCGCCCGCGGTAGGGTGGATGGCGGCGACGCTCCGAGCGACGGTGGCAAGTCGATGAAGATGGCACCTCAGCTATCTGGAGGTGATGCATGTTCTGTCAATGGATCTTCAAGATGACGTCCCGTGATGATCGAAGGTTTATATTGGCGAAGAAAGACCTCGCGAGCTACCTGGATCTGCAATGAACACACGGCTATGCTCGATTCTCATAAAATCGGCCAACAAATGTAAGATCTCGAGCCCCAAAATTTGAAGAAAAACATATAATTCCAGCCAAAGCAACCAAAATGCGAAGAAGATGATGATTTGATGATTGATTTGAAGCGAATTTTAAAGTGAATCGAGAGGGTTTTTGATTGTGCGGCTAAGATGGTTGGATAACCTATCTAAAAGCGTGATTAGCCACGCTAATCGTGGCTCGTAGATCGAGAAACAAAATCGCAAAAGATGAAAGAAATGACCTGGGAACTGGAGGTGTATGACCTCCAGGTGATGGCTCAACGAGCGGTCTTCTCGGAGCTTTACGCGGCGCGATGCTGCGATTCAAGGCATTGCTCCGCCTTGGGACTCCTCCTCCGACGTCCTTCCTCCAATCGAAGCCTCTCCTCGGTGCTGTCACCACCGTCGATGGCCGGAACAAGGCGAGAAAGAGAAAGGATCGGTTACTGGAACTTGGGTTCCTGGGTAGTTGGAGCAGTTAGTTTGGCTATGGCGACTTGGAGTCCTTATATAGGAATATCGGCTTGGGCTCCAAGTTTGATCTAAGGGTGGCGGTGAAGAGGGTTGTTGGAGGAGAAGATCCATCGGTTCAGATTAGCTAGAAGCTTCGAGAATGGCGTGGCATAAATGGGCAAAGAGGGTCAGTTGAACAACCTGGACGCAACCTCTTCTTGAGGAAGAAGACCCAGGTGCTGACAAGTGTCAGCACCTGGTTGGTCCAGGGACTTAAATACCTTATAAATTAGATATAAAATAGATAATTACATTATTTTAAGTAGGTATAAATACAAGAAAGTTAAATAAATTAATTTTCTACATTATGGTGTAATTACTTTTAATAAATAATAATTATTATTTAAAATATAAATATTATATTAATAAATATGTATTTATAAATAGGTTTTGAATTTTTAATTTAATAAATAATTAAGTAAAAATTAATTTTGTATTTTCTTAATTATTAGGGTATTAAATAAAACTTGTACGAATTTTTATTGATTTTTATGAATTAATTTACATATTTTAATAAATAGAGTAAGTATCTATATAGGTCAATTATACCTATATTTTAAGGTATTTGATTTTATAAAAATAATAAATAGTCTCCAAAAATTATGAAATAATTTATGGTGAAAGTACAAGATCATGAAATAATTTAAAAATTATAAAATTAAGAAAATAATAAATAGTTTGTGTTACATAAAATAAATAGCCCAGAAAACCCTTTGTCTTTTGGTCCCAAAACCGACTTTTTGCAAACGGAGTCCGAATTCAATGAAATCACCTTTATTAATTAGGTAATATTATTTTATGAACTTTAAAGGTGAGTAGAGTAAAATTGGAGTTCGTATGAGGAAGTTATGATGTTCGGAAGTTGAGATTTTGACAATTTGTAAGCTGGATTTCTTGGCATATTTACAGGGTAGTATTTTTAACTTATTTTTATATTTTTATTTACATTTTTATCAATAATTAGGAGAAGAGCTTGGTGAAAAATATGTTAGTATGAAATAATTAAAATTCTTTGAAGTTTTGTATTTATTTGATAAATAGTGAAAGGTGTAGATACATGTGTTAAATTATTTTTATTTGATTTTCTTTCCTTATCTCCCCCTACTTATTGGTTTGTCGACCAATCCAGGCTGACTTGGTCTCGGGGGCTAGGCTATAAATATATCTTACAGCTATATTTATATTTTAAGTCATATTGCATATATATACATATATTTCATATGCCTTTGTCTTTTTTTTCTGATTCTTTATTTATTTACATGAGTTTAATGGTTAAAAGTGAATATTTACACATGAATGGAGTTTTGTTAAAGTATGATAATTAGTGAGTATTTACATGTATTTGTTAAGGGTTTTAAGACAAAATGCGATAGAAAAGTTAATGAATCCTGGATTCATCAACCCCCTATACTTAAACTTTGCTAGTCCCTTAGCAAACACTTATTTTGAAAAAGTAAGTGAAAAAGAAAGAAAGTTAGAATGAATTTGTTTTCCTAAACCAATTCATGAGAACAGACAAAGGACAGAGCTCGATCGGGCCTGAAACAAGCATTTTGTCGGAACCTTAACTAGGATTAGGATTTCATCCTCAACAGTCTTCAAGTTCCATAATCCTTACTCAAGATCACTTCATCGGCTAGTTCAGACTCACTTATTCATATCGCAAACTCTATCATCCTTGAAGTCAACTTGTACAGTGTGTGAATTGATTTAGCTCTTCCTGCTTAGAGAACCGAAGAAACCGTCAATCCCGGCTATGCACTCCTATGGCTTCCTCATCCCACTACTCTTTCCTCGGGGAGGGAGGTATTCCCTTCTGAGTTCAGTTCTGCTATGTCCACAATCGAATATAGGGAGAAGTTAGAAGAACGAGAAAAGAAGTAGAGTGCGACCAGTGTAGACGCATCTCCTTGTGAAGCTCAACCGATGTAGCTGAGTCTTCACTAAGATGTGCAGGCATATTTGGTGGAAGCTTTGACCAATTTGGTCTTATTTGGTGGCTTCTGCTTTGATTTGACTTTGTAATTTGCTTGCACTGCATTCATCTTTTGTGCCTCGACGGATATAGAATCTTTTTAATCCGCCCATTTTTTTGAGGTCTTAGAAAAATTGTGTCAGCAGATCCTTCCCTCATCCGAAGCAACTATCGCAACCCCAATCTCTCTCGTCTTTAGACGTCAATGCCGCAAAGATAAGGATAGGAATGCACTACCAAGGTGTACTGTCCTTCGGAACTCCATGCGAGTTGAGCTAAGTGCAGAGTGCATGTGTTCAAGGTTGGTTCACTGGTGAAGAGTTGTACGGATGACTCCAAATGGTCTACTTAAGCTCATATGACTTGATTTCCCGAATATGGTCTTACGGAACCCAAAGATTTTAAGTCACCAGACCTGAAGAGACTAAATTCCAGTTCCTAATCAGCTCCAAGGTGTACCACTAATGTGACGGTTCCAATACCCTCTTCTCTTTTCTTCTGAACTACTTCAAAACTAAGATCTAAGATTTATCCTTGAGATCATATCTCAAGGTATGGAATAGCATAAAAAACTTATCATTATTCTTATACCATTTCAAATGATTAGAACATCATTTACATTTAGCATGATGAACACAATGGTACTCCCACTAAGCTTCACATGGTTCATCAAGATTCTATCATAAATCATAACATTTATAAATTCATCAAATCTAATGTTCCACTTATAAGAAGCTTATTTGAGTCAATAGATGGAGTTCTTCAGCTTGCATACCTTGCTTTCATTAACCATGAATTCCTGGGGCTACTTCATATGAATATCCTCGAAGAGGTATTCATACAGGAATGCAATCTTGACTCGCATATTGAAGATGTCATAGTCAAGTTGTGTAACTATAGTTAGCAATAATCTGATGAGTTTAAGCATGGTCACTGGAAAGCATGTCTCATCGCAAGCGATGTCTTCTTTCTATGTGTATCTTGACGACACGAGTCATGCTTTGAAAGTATGTACCTTCTCATCAGGTTCCCTCTTTCTCTTGAAGATCCATTTACACCTTAATGGGTCATACCCATATAGGTGAATCCTCGAGGGTCCATATACAACACTTCTATACAAAGTCTACTTTAGACATTACTGCTAACATCCATCTCTCCATGTCATGATATTTGGAAGCTTCATCATATGCAGTTAGATCATTGTCAAACATAACTGCACATGCAATACATCCTCAAACTCATTTGAAGAGGTATGAGCGTTTCATCTTTAATTATCCTTTTAGTTTCCAATTTTAGGGGCCTCATTATCTTCTCAAGATCCAATGAGTTCCTTCACTTTATTTTCATCTTGATTGCAAGAGAGTCATCCTCTAAGAATCATATCCTTAGAGATGAAATCTTTTAATAATCTCAAGATCATAAGTAGGTATCCAATACCATCCTTTATTTTCTTAATGAAGCAGCACTCTTTGGTGCTAGATTCCAGCTTACTTGCATCCATGACAACGTTATGGACACAGGAACCCTAAATCCTCAAGTGTCCAACACTAGGCTAGGTTCCAAACCATAGCTTATGAGAATGTTCGTGTTTAGATTTAAATGAAATCTTTTTAAGGATATATATTGTAGTCTCTACTGCATATATACATGGAAACTAAGAGGTAATTATGCTAAGATTCATCATTGATCAAATCATGTCATACATGATCAACTATATCTCCCTAAAACTCTATTGAGTTTAGGTGTATCAGGAGGAGTGAGATAGGAATGATATTCCTATCTCCATAAGGTATTCGTTGAATTCATCTAATAGGTACTTGCTACTCAGGTTAGATCAAATTCATTTCATATTCCTTAAACTTTGGTTCTAAATCAAAATTGTGAAATCTTTGAACATTTGAAAGCTTTCTAGGGTGAAGGAAAGAAATCTCATAATAATCATTGAATGATATCACATATCATTAATGTTCATTATGATGTAGATGATCTACATACATCAATATGTATGAGATCTTGAATACCTTGAAACCTTACACCATTCCCAAAGAAGGGTGCATTGGATATTTTTACTTTGAATACAATATTCACAAGTATGTAAGATTTGAAATTTCAGACATTCTAAAGTTTCATCTCTGACTAGTCTATTGATCTCATCAACATACTTATGTCCAAGGTTTGATGTCAGATCATTGTCAAATGATCTTCATCCCCATATTGATCTTTTAAGGTTTAATTTTCAGTATTAGAGATGTTAATGAACCATACATTAATTTTCTAATTTAGTAGAGTCCTCCAGATGTCAGACTACTATCTAAAATATATCCATCATAACTCTTTATAATAGGTTTTATTCCAGAATTCATGTTTATTTCCAACATTTAGAAATAAACAATGAATGTATTCTAATATCTAGGCCATAGAGATTCTCTAAGACTAAGGTCTCTCCCACTGAAAATGTGAAGTCTATTTATCCAATAGAGATTATTGAAACAATCGAATCAATATCCATGTAGATGACTATTAAACCTCGTGATCAAATTTTCTAGTCTTATAAAACATATGCAACCAATTGCAAGTGCTATAATAAGAATGAGCTACAATTATCAGACTTTGATCTTATCAAATAAAAAAGTCGCTTTCAATGATGATATGTAGATATAGATTATTTCAATGCACTATCTGGATCCTTCTCTAAGTATCTAAGATAGTCTAGATAATACCACTATCAGTACATTGGCTTATTGCAGTATTTCCATTCATCCAACTCTTCGAATGTAATATGAAAGTCAGAAAAGTGCAGTCAACTCTTTGACTTTCCTTCTAACAAGGGTCAGGCCCATGCTTCCACTACGCTTTCCTCATCTATAAACAACCATTGTCTAAGACAAAGGATCTCTTATGTTGAATTCAAAAGATTTCAATATAAGAGTATTTCAATATTTATTCATTCTTCTTTAAACACATATAATATGAATATTATGAAGCTTCGTGAATGACTTGAGTATAGATAGTAGAATGATGACACTTATACATCTTAACTCTAAAGAACTTTGGTTCAGGTGGGTACTCAAACATTTTGAATACATCATCTCTTATA
Organism: Ottelia alismoides; assembly: GCA_037367405.1. Taxonomy (NCBI): domain Eukaryota; kingdom Viridiplantae; phylum Streptophyta; class Magnoliopsida; order Alismatales; family Hydrocharitaceae; genus Ottelia; species Ottelia alismoides. The sequence goes on along the minus strand of JAZKJV010006041.1, from coordinate 330,883 downwards.
GAGCCGTCGTTCTGTATGATGCAGTGAACCATGTCATTCATGATTAAATGTTAAGAGCACATATGTATGCCAGGACATCTTCTTAGATTTTATAAGAATTATTTGATAATTACGATCATCATCGACATGTCACTTCCAAAGTACATTCGATGAAAGATCAAGACTATAGAGACACACAAACCTTAGGTTTCTGTCCTATTGTCTACTAAATTATCATTCCGCATTATTATGAGGAAACTTGCTTATTGCAACCACATACATTACGTGTCCAACTGCAGGTACGATATCTTGATCATGGATCCATTTATTATATTTTACTGGTTATTATTGAGTATAATTTTGAGTGGGTTTAATGAGTATTATCTAAAATAAGAAATTCACACACACACACACACACATATATATATTACTTTGATTTAGGAATCTTTATATCAAAGTCATCTTACCTTGTCAACACTGAAAGATCATTCCCTTAATCACTTCAATGTAAGAGATATACTTACCATTATATCTCAAGCATCCTTTCTTATCTTTATTACATCCCAATAATATGAGAACCTGTAATTTGGATAAAAAGAAGCGGAAACACATTCCGCATTGCAAGTCTAACTTGCATTCCCAATTCGATCTAACACCCGAGCCCACCATCCCTAAGGTGATGTTGACCCGTCATTAATTGAGCTAACCGTCAACAGGATAGAACTCGCTATGTGCAGTCCAATATCATTCTAATAGTATGAGGACCCGATATTGGGGTCACTACGCATACGTCCTTACTCTTTGGAGAAGCAAAGAGTCCGATCCAGATGCGCTTCTATGCAAGAGTTATCACTTCGGACAATCATCTCCTATATACAATCCCCGGCGATGGAACCCTTCGCCTTGATGGGAGACCATGGATGTCACTTATGTAATCCTCCATATCATGTTCAAATTCTAATTAATTATTATGAATCATATTCACATAATTAATTCTTCCAAGGGAAATAAAAACTCTATTCATAATAATAGAGTGTTTTAATTATAATTGGATCGAATTAATTTAACCATATTAAATCAATTATCAGTCCAATCAATCAACCAACAAACTTGATTGTTACTTGAATAATGGTATTATCTCAAAAATATGTATTATTTAAATTTTAATAATTAGAAAAATGAATCACGATCCCTTCAAACATTATCCCTTCCTTACCTGTTGTCATGGCCAGTATCGACGGGAGTGGGATAGACCACTCACGGAGCAACCTGCTACACCAACACTCCATGACTAGATACCATATCTGCCTTAGGTCAGGATAACGCTAATTGATCACTTTGTACTTTAGATGATAATCATTCTTTTCAACCAAAGTTATATAATAATAATCAAAATATTTTTTATTAACATTATAAGGAGATTTTCTAAACAAATCCCCAATCCTATTCAAGCATTGATGTTTGTTGGAAGGTTCATGTAACCAATTGTGATCAAGATCATATCTAATCAAGTTTTTGTTATGGTTAATGTCATTCAAGGAAGTAATCATCATATTTAAATATTTAACAAATATTCATTAATAATTATCTCAGAAAATTAGCCATTATTTCCATTAATTTAATTGAATGACAATCACAAGGTTCATAATCAAGTATGTAATATCCAGCAGTGACCCCTACTTACTAAAATTAGCATATCTCAATTAATTTAAATCCAAATCAAGCAAAATAAGTTTGCATAGTTTTCTAATTTGATTTAAAATAGAACCCAAGTGATATTCATGTATTTCTAGACAACTTAAAAAACTCTTTAATTATGTCAAGATTCGCCATCCTCGAAACAATGGATACATGTCCATTAAAATGATCATAACTTGAGCAATCCGATTCCAAATCATGCAAACTCAAAAATCCATGATTTCCTTATTTAATGGGGAACATTATCCAAGTGACAATTTTATTTTTGAACACTTTTAAGTAGGGCAAAAAAACGAACTAAACAGGGTTGCGTGAACAAAATGTGAAAAACATCACACAACCAAACAATCCCCAAGTCATCTTAGGTTTATGGATCATATTAAAAATCTTCAACATGGACCTGATACCACTTGAAGTATATGGGAAAAATCCTTAAATGCATCACGTAAGCATGAGGATCGCATTATATACGATGGGGAGCATCTAGTCGCACGAGGCAGCGGAATTTATAAAATTTTAAACAATGAAACCACATGATCCAAGAACACTTCTCAGATCTTTTCATCTAAATCACAATTAGGTATTAAGATTACCTCTTAAAGCATGGTTGCGATCGAGTCTCTAAATGAAGGGACCTCCTATCTCAAGTCCGATCCAACGGAGGAGACGCTTGCGAGCGCATTGATGAGACATGTGCTCCTCGCAATCCATGTTGATGATCCAAGCAGTGAATCTCCTGATCTCGACACACGAGATCCGATGTCTTCTTCACGAGCGAGGTACACTGAAGGAGACGGAGATCCATGGGCAAACAATCTGGCAGCATAATGATGATGTTGTGGCGATGGTGGCTCTCTCTAGGGCTCCATGGTGGACGGCCATAATGAGAGAGAGGGAGAGCGTTGGCATGTAGAGAGAGATGAAGAGAGTTTAATCCCTCTTGGAATTATATGTGTATTCTAAAAGGCAAGGGCTACCCTTCCTTTTATACTAGTTGGATGTATATGGATCTCAATACATGTTCCCTCTTAATCCAATGGTTTAGATTAGAGGTTAATATCAATGGCCATGATTTGTTGCTACAAATTTGCAACCGTAATATAATTAAAATAAATTAATTATATCTCTTTATCAATATACAAATTAATTCATTTTAATTTCAATTATAATAAATAGATAATAAGGGAGGCTACCACCACCCTGAAAATAGAGCGGACATCCCCCCTTGACTTGATCAAGGTGGACAACCACCTTGTTGGTGTTTTTACCCTCCTTAATATATACTTATTATATAAGATAAAATAAACAACTATTATTGCATTTATCTTAACAAAAATAATTCTAAATTAAATTTGTGAAAACATCAGTCACGCTATTGATAAATATGAATATACATATATCCAACATAATATGTAAATTAAATTTACAATTAATTGTTTATTGTGAATCCAATTCACAACAACATATAATTTGTAGTTCTATTTACAATTAATTCTCTCCATCATATTATAAATCATATTTATAATATCTATGATTATTGTGTATAGTGATATCCACATTAATCATATCGTTGATAATTAAATCATATTTAGTCATCTTGGATCTCTATTCTCATGTGCCCAAATAACATGAATCACATTCACATTATTCATATATTTGATAATTAAATCACATTTAATCACCTTAGATAACACTCCTTATAATATGAATCAAATTCATATTATTCATGATAATTAAATAATGTTTAATTATCAATATCTCAATGCTTGAATACATATATCAACGGTGAAATTATACTTGAACTCATTCAAGGATAATGTCCTTTCTCAGTGGATACTTGAAGATAAGGACTGGGTGATCTTATTGTCCACGTATAGTGACTTGGATATTGAGATCAAATCTCAAATCCATCTTGCGGACTCTCAAAGGTGCTTGATTAAATCAAGACCGCAAATCTAAACTTCTCATTGCATCTGAATCACATTCAGATCAATGCCCAACATTTGGACCAAGATCAGATTAGTTCTCTACTGAGAGGACTCACTAAAATCCAGATCTGTTTCATCACTCCCTAGGAATGGAAGCGTCGTGGTTATACAATCGTTTATGATCACATCACCCTCTGGTATTCCTAATACACGTACATCATGCAACTTGGAAGTCCTAGATTAAACCCGAAATATTAGATCATGTTTACATTGTCTACTTTAGGGTTTTATTATTAAGTTTCTCATTTAACTATTGGGAGTTGGTATCGATCATATACTTTCCAAAAGCATATATCGTACCCAGGTGTTGATCATATACTTTCCAAAAGCATATATCAAACCTACAAATTCAGTCAAGCTTCCAAAGTAAGACGAGTTAGATGATCGTGCACAGAATTTGATTCTTCCTAATATCTCATGAGTGAGCTCATGTATTCCGGTTCAGCATTGAACATGTATGATCCCTTTGAGAGATCGTATTACTCATATGCCCTTGTATGCACACCAGTGCGTCGGTGTATAGACCTTTATTAGGTCATCAACCTATTAGTCTGCCAAAGGTACATACTCAGACATATAGTAACATTCTATCTCCAGTCAAAGGATGCGTGCCTATATCATGACAACATAGGTCTTTGGTTATCTCGATCTCGCTAAGTCAACTCTTTGACCTAACTTGTCTAACACCTCCAAAACTCTATTCCTATGCAGAGGACCTACATCAAGAGGTCGGCTAGATAATAATCTTTAGATAAAGGATTTCCATCTCCTTCTAAGGATGGAGATCATCTCTTAATAATCAGTTGACGGTGATTGATGAGTCTTCAATCTAATTCCTTAGATATTCATCCAAGCACTAGCCTCTATGATTCAATAATTGAATCAACAGTTGTATGATCATTATGATGGCCATGGTACATAACCCTAATTGTATAAGGGACCTATTATGCAAATTAGTTATTCTTCGTTTCAGATAAGGAAATGATATTTGCAATAACATTTATTGCATAATGGCTCGTCATGGGCTTGCATGTCCAACAAGCTCTTATGGAAGTTTTTCCCCGATCAGCTCTGGCAATAGAGGGATGAGAGGCTCAACAACAACAACATGTAAGGGTGCATGTGCAACAAAGTTTGAGGAGAACCTTAGATCTCGTTGGAGATGGTGACTAAGTCTTAGTATAAATGCTTTTAGAGATTGTTGCAACTAGTAAGAGGGGATGAAGGTTGGCGTACTACTCTCTCTCAATGGTCAGTGTGTAAGACGATTGGAAGGCAATGGGTTTTAACTGATGTGGTTGTAACATAGCAATGGTGTGGGGAATCATGGGTTCATAAGAGGGAATGGGTAGTCTATTGATTACGATGAGCGGTTGGGAGTGTGGTGAGCGCGGGCAAGTTGGGAGTGCGAGACTCCACTATTTGAGACCTCACTATGGAGTCTAGCAATGGCTATTCTACTATTGAGAATTCAACTAACAATGGAGTCTAGTCAATGCTTTTTCTACTATATGAGAATTTAGCTCACATGGAATCTAACTATGATTTTTCTGCTACCTAAGAATTCCACCTACAGTGGAGTCTAAAAGTGATTTTTTCTGCTATCTAAGAATTCCACTCATTGTAAAGTCTACCAATAGTTGTTCTACTCTTTGAGGATTCAATTCAAGATGGAGATTGTTGATATGATTTTTCTATAATTTTGGGATCCATTTATATTATAACTAATCTAATGATTCATTCATATTTTGTTTGAGCAAAGTATCCATCCATATTCTAATTTGAAAATCTATCTAGACCATATATGGTTGGAGGATCTGTCTAGATTTTATTTGTTTCTTAACATGTTTGTTCTTCCCATTACGGGAGATTTGAAGATGTTGATATGCCTTAAATCCTAACCATCTGACCTAGATTGAAGAACCGTCCTATGCACCCCTCCCGTCGTACCACACACCAACAAGACGAGGGTTGTAAATCTTGTAGTGTAGTTATCTTCGTCTTTCTTATCCGTGTGTTTGTTTCTTGTGTTATGCCTCTGTTGCGCTCCACACAATCGTAAGTAAAAGAGTGAGCAAAGATCAGCTCTATCGATAAACTCAATAAACTTTGAAACTAAGTAGAAATGAGTGTTTTTTGACATCAGGCGCCAAGGAGATGTTAAAATAAGAAAAAGGCCAATTTTAATGACCAGGCAAGAGATACCTTCGAAGACTTTCTGATATCCCTACTTCCATAATAACCATCACATGGATGTCATCTTTGATCTAATCTGCCAATATGAGATGAAATTTGCAACATCATCTAGAATATGCACATTCGATTAGTATATACATATATACATGTGTGTGTGCCTAACATAAGTATTCGACAATAAATTGGCAATTCTCAAATTCATTCTATTTACATGTATATCCTCTAGAATCAACAAACATTGTGCACAGAAAAAACCTGGAAGATTAAGTTAACTAGGTCAAACATTGTGCACAGAAAAAACCTGGAAGATTAAGTTAACTAGGTCTAAAAATGTCTATATTGTGTTCTTCATCCAATAACCCATACTTGGATTCCTGATTGTAGAAATTGATGTGATCACCAAATCTCCCATTCTTGACTGTGATAGCCTCTTGTCGGTGATGGGAGATGAGAAGGCATGCCATTTTCAGTTCCATCTATAGGACCCTCATTTGAAGGTGACTTGTGCTTTGCCAACTGAACAAATGTCGTCCTAAGGCTGCTCTCTTGACTCTGAAATTAGTATTTTTTAACAAAAAAAAGAATACAAACATATAAAACTAAGAATAAAAATAAATGAGAAGACGTATTCTAATGTTGTCTAAGTTCAATATTTTTAGGTCCACTTAAATAATTTCATAGTTATAACCCACCTAGGAAGGTCTTGAATTTAATTGTTATAATCAACGTAAAGGTTAAATGATTAAGCATGCGGACTTCCATCTTAAAATAACACGATTCAATTCTTAAGAACTAGATATTAATTAAAAAATGATTCCAATGTTTATAAGAAAGTGATCGATGTATCAGTGCAACTATAGTAACATTTTTTTAATCCATCATCATTGTTAAATATACATGACCATTATTATTCATTATGAAATTATTTTTTTCAAGAACTTAATGACTACGATATTGTCCATTGATATCTTTTTTATTAACGACGATTTATATAGCAACATTTATCCATTGCTATTTTCAAAATTAGTGATGATCTTATATGGAGGATTGCTAATGATATAACAATTGATATGAAATGAATTCGTTGATTCATACGTAGTGACCGATTTAAAAAAACATCACTTTAAGCACATTTTGTTGTGATGTTAATGGATAATTAATATCACCAAATAATCCATCATTATTGATACAAAAAATAATGCATTATTAGTGTCACTATTGATATACAAAGATAATTTCACAGTGAGAAGCCCAACTTATTGAATAAATTAAAAAAATCCCAACTATGCGTCAATTTCCCATTAGAGATCTCATTTTTCAAATGTAACAGTTCCTGTGATAATTTTAAGTCGACGTTAAACTCTTAAGCTGAAAGATCACGTTCTTCCTTGTTAGTTTGAAGGGCTCTTTTTGTAATTTATCTAAACATATGTGTGTTATACATTCAACATTTTATACTAGAGAGCGCAACAATATCCAATATATCCAGTATCATAGAAATGTCTTTCAGTTGTATATAATCTTGCAGCCTGATTAAGAGAGTAATTAACCTCCAAATCCTTAGTTAGATAACAGTTAATACCATGCATGTGTGTGTTGAGTTGTTCACTAACCTCCAAGGTGGAAGCCATGCTGCTTAACCATATGAGTTCCTCCATAGCATCCATCTCTTGCCCTATGGTCTCCACCAACTCCCTCGCCAAATAGCTTGCCCTGTCCACCTGATCAATACATCCAACCATAGATTACAACCTTAGCATTTTTTAAATTCAAATTATCACTGATTACAACGTTAGATTTTTAATTACTTTCATAAATGTAAAGAAAAATATACCTATAGCAAGAATAATTTGATATATCAATAATGTATTTTTCGTTGGTAGAAATACGTAAACAAATTATATCTGTTGTAAAAGTAATGATATATTTTGAAACAAAGTTCATGATATATTTTGATATTCGTAACGCATAACATTTTCATAGACAAAGAATATACATTCATTGAAAATTTTAAGAACTGAATGTAATTCAACTACATAAAATCGGATGATATACAAAGAATGGATTTCGCAAGGCCAAGCTACCTGTCAATTTACTTGGACATGAGTATAACATTTCGGACTTAAATCACTGGATTGTTCTCTGAGGACAACAAATCCTGGTAACTTGTTGAGTTTGAGCCTCATATAAGATTCTATGTACACATCTTTTGAAAATTAGACACCTACCCAAGTACACAATATCAGATTTACGAGTAACATCCCAAATATAGCCCCACATCTTAAAACTCACAAAATGTGAGAGTGAGTTATAAGTAGCTGGGATCACTATTTCATACCTTGAACTTGAAAATTTTAGATGGTTTTCAATGGATTCAGTCAAATATTAATCCAACAAGTTGTTAGGGTCAGATTTTCTCGATAGAGATTTGGGGACCTAAACACGAGACGTTACAAACTATATTAGAGCCGGTTCTCTTTAATAGTGGAAAGAGCTAGCTGATGGGACTTAAGCTGGGAACACGCATCTGTCACTATTAGTGGGAATAAGTAACGAGAAATATTGCAACGAGAACATTGCAAATATAAGTGGAAGATGTTTGTAACACCACCAAATATAGCCACACATCTAAAACTTATTTTTTTTTGAAAATCAAGAGGGTGACATCCCAAGATGGGATTCATGAAGGATATGGTTGGATCCTCAAGCGCATCACGGAAGCGTGAGCGTCGTATCGAATACAACGAGGAGCAACTAGTCGCACTAGTTGCTCGATGCAGCGGAATTTAAAAAATTTTCATACGACGAAACCACATGATCCAAGAACACTTCTCGGATCATTTCGTCTAAACCACAAACAAGTAATAGGATTACCTCTTGAAGCGTGGTTGCGATCGAGTCTCTAAACGAAGAGACCTCCTGTCTCAAGTCCGATCCGACGAAGGAGACGCTTGCGAGCGTGGGGATGAACCGCGTGCTTCTCGCAATCCATGTTGATGATCCAAGAGGCGGATCTCCTGATCTCGACACACGAGATCCGACGTCTTCTTCACGAATGAGGCGCACCGAAGTAGACGGAGATCCACGAGCAGACGATCGGGCAGCATAACGACGACGCTGCAGCGATGGAGAACCTCTCTAGGGCATCCATGGTGGACGGCCACATGAGAGGGAGAGAGAGGGCTGTCGAGTAGAGAGAAAAGAAAGAGAGATATGCTTCTCAAGCATTGTCTGTAAAGAAGAGCAATGGGGTGCCTCTCCTTTTATAGGGTTTTGGGATCCATGGATCTCAATCCATGGGACAACACAAATCCAATGGCTCTCATTGATTGTGTTTCTTTTAATGGCTAAGATTTGTGTTGGTAAAACCAACAACAATTAATTTAATTTAATTTAATTTAAATATATGTTGATAAATCAACACAATTTAATCACAAAATTAAATCATCAATACATGGAGATAATGGAAGAGAGAAAAGCCTCCTTCCATGTGGAGAGGGGGGACCGCCTCCCTTTCCTAATGGGAGTGGTTGCCGTCCACTCTCCTCCATTAGGAAGGTGGCTATTTTATCTCTTATGCAATCTCTATTATTTGCAACAACTTTTGTTGCAAATTATTCTACAAAAATAATTCACAATTATTTTGTAGATATTGTAATCTTGCCATTGAAAAATTTGTGAATCATATTCACAACCTAAAATAAAATGTAAATTACATTTTCTATTCGATATCCAATGTGAATCCAATTCACATTAACATTTAATTAACAAATGTAAATTACAAATATCTCTCTCTTATATATTATAAATCACATTTATAATATATATGACTAATATGGATATTGCTATCCACATTATTCATATCCATGATAATTAAATCACATTTAATCATCTTGGATCTTTATTCTCCTGTTCTCAAATAATATGAATCACATTCACATTATTTACATCTTTGATAATTAAATCACATTTAATTATCTCAGGTAACTCTCTTTATAATATGAATCAAATTCATATTACTCATGATAATTAAATTACATTTAATTATCCATTTTCTCAATGCTCGGATACATATATCAACAATAGAATTATCCATGAACTCTTTCAAGGATAATGCGCTTTCTCCTCGAATACTTGGAGATAAGGACAGGGCGATTGTATTGTTCCACGTATAGTGACATGGATATTGAGATCATATCTCAAATCCAGATCGCGGGCCTCCCATAGATGCTTGATTAAATCAAGACCGCAAATCTAATCTTCTCATTGCATCTGAATCACATTCAGATCAATGTCCAACATTTGAACTAAGATCAGATTACTTCTCTACTGAGAGGAGTCACTAAAATCCAGACCTGTTTCATCACTCCCTAGGAATGGAAGCGTCATGGTTATACAATCATTTATGATCACATCACCCTCAGGTATTCCCAATACCTGTACATCCTGCATACTGGAAGACTCAGAATAAACCCAAAGTATTATATCAACTTTATACTGTCTACTTCAGGGTTTTATCAGTAAGTTTCTCATTCGATCATTGGGAGTCGGTATCGATCATATACTTTCCAAAAGCATATATCATACCTAGGTCTTGATCATATACTTTCCAAAAGTATATATCAAACCTACAAATTCAGTCAAGCGTCCAAAGCGAGACGACCATGCGCATGGAATTTGATTCTTTCCAATATCTCATGAGTGAGCTCATGCCTTCCGGTTCAGTAAATGAACCTATATGATCCCTTTGAGAGATCGTATTACTCATATGCCCTTATATGCACACCAGCGCGCCGCTGTATAGACCTTAATTAGGTCATCAACCTATTGGTCTGCCAAATGTACATACTCAGACATATAGTAACACATCTGTCTCCGGTCAGAGGATGTGAGCCTATATCATGACAGCATACGATATAGGACTTTGGTTATCTCGATCTCATTAAGCCAACTCTTTGACCTAACTCATGTGACACCTCCGAATCTATATTCCTATGCAAAGGACCTGCATCAAGAGGTCGGTCAGATATCAGCCTAACTGAGATAGGATTGCCATCTCCTACTCAGGCTGGAGATCATCTCTTAATAATCATTTGACGGTGCTTGATGAGTCCTCAATCTAACTCATTAGATATTCATCTAAGCACCAGCCTCTATGATTCAATAATTGAATCAACAGCTGTATGATCATTAAGATAGTCATGGTACATAACCCTAATTGTACTAAGGGACTTATTATGCAAATTATGTACTCTTTATTTTAGATTAAGGAGTGAATTGCAATAACATTTATTTAATGGCTCGCCGTGGGCTCGCATGTCCAACAATCTCTCACTAGCCCAAAGAGCCATTAATGGGCTAATCATTTAAACCCACACTCATGTGACAATCATAGGCTATTTAGAAAATAGCTAGATAAGCTTATCAGTCACTCTGTTCCCAAGAGACTACGCCAAGTCCTTTTACGGCAATTGCATATCTCCTAGTAACAGTGCTTGCATCCAATGCGAATGTTGCATCCTATGCAACCAATACTCAATTTTGTCGATTATAGTGTCATTGACACTACATCTTATTAATTATCATAACCAGTATTCCTATAATCCTTTTAGAATACCTTCATTCCTGGAGATCTCTATCTCCTAAGGTATTTACAGTTAAGACCCTTATAGATCACTATCTACAAGATCTTAAACTTTTGAAGATAAGACTTTGAGATCACTATCTCTAAGTTTTATCATCTTTGAAGATATTATTATTATTACTGCAATCAAGTGTTTTATCTCCATAGCAAGATTAGTAACAGTTTACTACTCTCACTGCATGGCAGACATCTGGCTCTTGTACACATCTAGCATATACCCAGCTTCTCATAACTGATGCACAAGTGTAAGCAGTTCTAGCATTCACTTCCTCAACTCTTTGAGGTGTTATCCCTCTAGACAGGTCACTACCACATCTTAAGGGAAGGAAGCCTCTCTTGGAATTTTCCAGAAAATGGAATAAGTCCAAAGTGTATTACTAATGTGACGGTCCCAATACCCTCTTCTCTTTGCTTCTGAACGACTTCAGAATTAAGATCTAAGAGGTATTCTTGAGATCGTATCTCAAGGTATGGAACAACCAAATTATAAAACACTTATTATTTATTCTTATATCATTCTAAATGATTAGAATAATATCTACATTTAGCACGATGAACACAATGGCACTCCCACTAAGCTTCACATGGTTCATCAAGATTTTATTTGAAATCACAACATTTATAATTTCATCAAATCTTATGTTCTAACTACATGAAGCTTATTTGAGTCCAAAGATGGAGTTCTTTAGCTTGCACACCTTGCTTTCCTCAACCATGAAACCCTGGGGCTACTTCATATGAATATCCTCAGAGAGGTATTCATAGAGGAATGCAATCTTGACTTACATCATGAAGATGTCATAGTCAAGTTGTGTAGCTATGGTTAGCAATATTCTGATGGGTTAAAGCAAGGTCATTGAAGAGGAAGTCTCATCGCAAGCGATGTCTTCTCTTCGGTGTGTAGCTCATGGCTACGAACCGTGCTTTGAAGGTCTATACCTTCTCATCAGGTTCCCTCTTTCTCTTGAAGATCCATTTACACCTTTATAGGTCTTACCCATATAGGTGGATCCTCGAGGGTCCATATACAACACTTGTATATGAAGTCTACATTAAACTTTTATTGCTAGCATCCATCTTTCCATGTCATGATCCTCAGGAGCTTCATCACATGAAGTCCGATCATTTTCAGACTCAACTGACACATGGAATCCATCCTCAAACTTATTTGAAGAGGTATTAATGTTTCATCTTTAATTGTTCTTTTAGTTTCCAATTTTAGGAGCCTCATTATCTTCTCAAGATTAAATGAGTTCCTTTACTTCATTTTATCTCGATTCTTAAGAGAGTCATCCTCTAAGAATCACATTCTCAGAGATGAGATCCTTTAAGAATCTCAAGATCATAGAGTAGGTATACAATACCATCTTTTATTTTCCTAATGAAGTAGCACTCTCTAGTGCTAGATTCCAGCTTACATGCATGGAACCTTATTAAATATATAATGTAGTCTCTACTACATATATACCTTGGAAACTAAGAGATAATTATGCTAGGATTAATCATTGATTAAATCATGTCACACATGATCAATTGTATCTCCCTGCAACTCCATTGAGTTCAGGTTCATCAGGAGGATTGAGATAGGAATGATATTCATATCTCCATAAGGTATTTCTTGAATTCATCTAATAGGTACAGGCTACCTTGGTTAGATCAAATTCATTTCATCTTCCTTCAAACTTTGGTTCTAAACCAAAATTGTGAAATCTTTGAACATTTCAAAGTTTTCTAAGTGAAGAGAAGAACTCTCATATCACAAATAATCACTAATAGATATCACATATCCATAATGTTTATTCTGATATAGATGATTCACATACATCAATATGTATGAGATCTTGAATACCTTAACATCTTACACCTTTCCCAAAGAAGGGTGTTTTGGACAATTTTACTTTGAATACAATATTCACAAGTATGTGAGATTTGAATCTTTAGACAATCTAAAGTTTCATGTCTCATTGATCTCATCAACAGAAATATGTCCAAAACTTGATGCCAGATCATTGTCAAATGATCTTTATCCTCCTATTGATCTTTAAAGGTTCAATTTTCAGTATTAGAAATCTTAATGAACCATTCATTATTTCCTAATTTAGTGGAGTCCACTAGATGTTAGATTACTATCTGCAATATCTCCATCATAACTCTTTATGATATGTCTATTCCAAATTTCATGTTTATATCCAATAATTAGAAATAAACAATGAGTATATTCTAATATCTAGGTCATAAAGACATTCTCTAAAACTAAGGGCTCCCACTGAAAATATGAAGTCTATTGATCCAATGGAAATTGTTGCAACAATTGCATCACTCCAAACATGATGATCATTAAACCTTAAGATCAAATTATTCTAATACAGATGCAACCAATTGCAAGTGTCATTAGAAAATTGAGATATAATTATTAGACTTTATCTTATCAAATAAGTAAGTCAATATCAATGATTATATGTAGATTAATCTGATGCACTATCCGATTCCTTCTCTAAGGATTCTAGATAGATTTGATAGTCATACTATCAACACATCAACTTATTGCAGTATTGGCATTCATTCAACTCTTTGAATGTCATGTGGAAGTTACAGAAATACAGTCAACCTTTTGACTATATTTCTTATTTGGGTCCAACCCATGCTTCCACTGCGCTCCCTTTATCTATAAGCAACCATTACTCAAGACTAAGGATCTCTTATGTTAAAATCAAAATTTTCACTATAAGAGTACATGCTTCATTCAATTCATACAATATGAATATTATGAGGCATCATGAATGACCAAAGTATAGACAGTAGAATGATGACACTCATCGTATCTACATCCATCTAAACTCTTAAAATATTGGTTCAGGCAGGTACTCAAACAATTTGAATACATCATCTCTTATAGAGCTACCATTCTGCATGATGCAGAGAACCACATCATTCATGATTAAATGTTGAGCGCACATATGTATGCCAGAACATCTTCTTAGAATTTTATTATAAGGATTATTTGATAATTATGATCATTATCGACATGTCACTTCAAAAGTACATTCGATGAGATCAAGACTTATAGAGACATACAAACCCTTGGGTTTTAGTCCTATTGTCTTATTTAATTATCACTTCTCATTATTATGAGGAAACTTGCACATTGCAATCACATACATTATGTGTCCAATCGCAAGTACAATATCTGGATCAAATGGTCCAATCCATGATATTTTACTGGTTATTATTGAGTATAACATTGAGTGGGTTTAATGAAGGATTATCTGAAATAAGAAATTTGCATAAGGGTATATATTTATATATATACATGTTTTACTTTGATTTAGGAATTTTTGTATCAAAGTTGTCTTGCCATGTCAACAATGAAAGTTCATTCCCTTAATCACTTTCAATGTAAGAGATATACTTACCATTATATCTCAAGCAAGATCTGGGATCTCCTTCCTTATCTTTGTTGCATCCCAATAATATGAGAACCTACAACTCGGATAAAAAGAAGCGGGAACACATTCCGCCTTGCAAGTCCAACTTGCATCTCCCAATTCGGTCTTTAACACCCAGGCCCACCACCCCTAAGGTGATGTTGACCCGTCATTAATTGAACCAACCGTCAATAGGAATACAACTCGCTATGTGCAATCCAATATCGCCCCAATAATATGAGGACCTGATATTGGGGTCACTACGCATACGTCCTTACTCTTTCAAGAAGCGACGAGCCCGATCCAAATGGATCATATGCAGGAGCTGTCACTTCGGACAGACATCTCCTACATATAATATCTGGCGACGAAACTCTTCGCCTTGACGGGAGACCATGGATGTCACTTATGTGATACTCCATATCATATTCAAATTCTAATTAATTATCATGAATAATATTCACATAATTAATTCTTCCAAGGTAAATAATAACTCTATTCATAATAGAGTGGTTTAATTGGATATAATTAATTCAATCATATTAAATTAATTATCAATCCAATTCAATCAATCAAACTTGATTGCTATACTTGAATATATATGGTATTATTCTCAAAGTACGTATTAATTCATATTTTAATAATTAGAAAAATACATCTTAATCCCTCGGATATTATCCCGGCCCTACCCGCTATCATGGCCAGTACCGGCGGCAGTGGGACGGACCGCATACGTTGCAACCCGCTACCCCAGCGATCCCCGACTAGACACCATATCTGCCTCAGGAAAGGATAATGCCAAATTGATTAATTTGTACTTGAGATGATCATTGGTTCTTCAACCGAAATTATACCATATAATAATCAAAATAATTTTGATTATAAGGAAATTTGCTAGACAAATTCCCAATCTTATTCAAGCAAGGAGTTTGATGATTGTGTTTCCAATTATGATTTAGATCAAATCTAATCAATTAATTGGTTGGGCCAAGTCAATTAAGGAAATAATCATCTTCTAAAATTTCTCAAAAATTTTCCATAATTATTTCTCGAAATTAACAATTAATTTCATTAATTGACAATCACATGGTTCTTGATTAGGAAATTAATTTCAGCAGTGACCCCTACTTACTAAAATTAGCATATCTCAATCAATTTAAATCCAAATTAAGCAAAGTAAGTTTCTATATTTTGCTAACTTGATTTACAACATAATCTATGTGATTTGCATGCATTTCGAGGCGTCTCTAAACAGTAATTAACTCATTAATTACGTTAAGATTCGCAGTTCCCGTAACAGTGAATACATGTTCATTAAAACTACCATATCTAGAGCATACGAAATCCGATTTACGCAAACTCAGATCCTATGATTTCCTTATTTAATGGGGAACAAAATCCAAGTGCTATTTTCGTGTTTAAACAATTTAAACATGGCCGAAAAATTACACTAAACAGATCTGCGAAATCAAATGCGATGAAAACTTTCGTGACCTTAACGAACCCAAGTCGTCCTCGGTTAGCGAATCATATTCGAAACCATCAACCTAAGGCTCTGATACCACTTGAAGGATATGGTTGGATCCTCAAGCGCATCACAGAAGCGTGAGCGTCGTATCGAATACAACGAGGAGCGACTAGTCGCACTAGTTGCTCGATGCAGCGGAATTTAAAAAATTTCCATACAACGAAACCACATGATCCAAGAACACTTCTCGGATCGTTTCGTCTAAACCACAAACAAGTAATAGGATTACCTCTTGAAGCGTGGTTGCGATCGAGTCTCTAAACGAAGAGACCTCCTGTCTCAAGTCCGATCCGACGGAGGAGACGCTTGCGAGCGTGGGGATGAACCGCGTGCTTCTCGCAATCCATGTTGATGATCCAAGCGGCGGATCTCCTGATCTCGACACACGAGATCCGACGTCTTCTTCACGAGCGAGGCGCACCGAAGTAGACGAAGATCCATGAGCAGACGATCGGGCAGCATAACAACGACGCTGCGGCGATGGAGAACCTCTCTAGGGCATCCATGGTGGATGGCCACATGAGAGGGAGAGAGAGGGTTGTCGAGTAGTAAGAAAAGAGAGAGAGAGAGAGAGAGAGAGATGCTTCTCAAGCATTGTGTTTAAAGAAGAGCAATGGGGTGCCTCTCCTTTTATAGGGTTTTGGGATCCATGGATCTCAATCCATGGGACAACACAAATCCAATGGCTCTCATTGATTGTGTTTCTTTTAATGGCTAAGATTTGTGTTGGTAAAACCAACAACAATTAATTTAATTTAATTTAAATATATGTTGATAAATCAACACAATTTAATCACAAAATTAAATCATCAATACATGGAGATAATGGAAGAGAGAAAAGCCTCCTTCCATGTGGAGAGGGGGGACCGCCTCCCTTTCCTAATGGGAGTGGTGGCCGTCCACCCTCCTCCATTAGGAAGGTGGCTATTTTATCTCTTATGCAATCTCCATTATTTGCAACAACTTTTGTTGCAAATTATTCTACAAAAATAATTCACAATTATTTTGTAGACATTGTAATCTTGCCATTGAAAAATTTGTGAATCATATTCACAACCCAAAACAAAATGTAAATTACATTTTCAATTCAATATCCAATGTGAATCCAATTCACATTAACATTTAA
Source organism: Ottelia alismoides (assembly GCA_037367405.1). Taxonomy (NCBI): domain Eukaryota; kingdom Viridiplantae; phylum Streptophyta; class Magnoliopsida; order Alismatales; family Hydrocharitaceae; genus Ottelia; species Ottelia alismoides. Next base: position 313,299 of record JAZKJV010006041.1, on the reverse strand, counting down.
TTAACAAATGTAAATTACAAATATCTCTCTTATATATTATAAATCACATTTATAATATATATGACTAATATGGATATTGCTATCCATATTATTCATATTCATGATAATTAAATCACATTTAATCATCTTGGATCTTTATTCTCCTGTTCTCAAATAATATGAATCTCATTCACATTATTTACACCTTTGATAATTAGATCACATTTAATTATCTCAGATAACTCTCTTTATAATATGAATCAAATTCATATTACTCATGATAATTAAATCATATTTAATTATCCATTTTCTCAATGCTCGGATACATATATCAACAATAGAATTATCCATGAACTCTTTCAAGGATAATGCGCTTTCTCCGCGAATACTTGGAGATAAGGACATGGCGATTGTATTGTTCCACGTATAGTGACATGGATATTGAGATCATATCTCAAATCCAGATCGCGGGCCTCCCATAGATGCTTGATTAAATCAAGACCGCAAATCTAATCTTCTCATTGCATCTGAATCACATTCAGATCAATGTCCAACATTTGTACTAAGATCAGATTACTTCTCTACTGAGAGGAGTCACTAAAATCCAGACCCATTTCATCACTCCCTAGGAATGGAAGCGTCATGGTTATACAATCGTTTATGATCACGTCACCCTCAGGTATTCCCAATACATGTACATCCTGCATACTGGAAGACTCAGAATAAACCCAAAGTATTATATCAACTTTATACTGTCTACTTCAGGGTTTTATCAGTAAGTTTCTCATTCGATCATTGGGAGTCGGTATCGATCATATACTTTCCAAAAGCATATATCATACCTAGGTCTTGATCATATACTTTCCAAAAGTATATATCAAACCTACAAATTCAGTCAAGCTTGCAAAGCAAGACGACCATGCGCATGGAATTTGATTCTTCCCAATATCTCATGAGTGAGCTCATGCAATCCGGTTCAGTAAATGAACCTGTATAATCCCTTTGAGAGATCGTATTACTCATATGCCCTTATATGCACACCAGCGCGCCGGTGTATAGACCTTTATTAGGCCATCAACCTATAGGTCTGCCAAATGTACATACTCAGACATATAGTAACACATCTGTCTCCGGTCAGAGGATGTGTGCCTATATCATGACAGCATACGATATAGTACTTTGGTTATCTCGATCTCGTTACATCAACTCTTTGACCTAACTCATGTGACACCTCCGAATCTCTATTCCTATGAGAGGACCTGCATCAAGAGGTCGGTCAGATATCAGCCTAACTGAGATAGGATTGCCATCTCCTACTCAGGCTGGAGATCATCTCTTAATAATCATTTGACGGTGCTTGATGAGTCCTCAATCTAACTCATTAGATATTCATCTAAGCACCAGCCTCTATGATTCAATAATTGAATCAACAGCTGTATGATCATTAAGATGGCCATGGTACATAACCCTAATTGTACTAAGGGACTTATTATGCAAATTATGTACTCTTTATTTCAGATTAAGGAGTGAATTGCAATAACATTTATTGCATAATGGCTCGCCGTGGGCTCGCATGTCCAACAATTCACTGCTTTAAGTATATATTACTATAAAAGAGAAGGTGAGTACATTACCCGGAGGTCCAGAAACGATACAAAGAATTAGAGAGAGCGAGTACATTCTCTGGGTAAAATCTTTGATTTTTGAAAATGAGATCATTCCTCCCCCCAAATGGCCCAAAGAACTGCGGAAGGCAAAGCGCAGTCGTCTGTGGAATTGCCCCCTACCGACCTCAACGCCCTCCAAAAATCCACAACACCTCCCGGTGAAAACCACGACACTCCAACCTCCCTCCAGACCTTATCAGACCCCGGACACCTGAAGAACAAATGATTTGCATCTTCTACCTGCTCCCCGCATCTGTCGCACTGAGTGTCGGGGATGGCAAATAGTCTTCCCCTCCTTGCTTTATCGCACAATCTTCCCCTTCTCAAACACCACAGGAAGACCTTAACCCTGCATGAGACCCTACTAGCCCAAATAATCTTCGTATCCAGGCATGGGTCTGGATCCAAAACTGTTGCGGTCCTCTTGAATTCCTTATACGCCTTCTTCGTCGAGAACTTGCCTTCCACCCACTTAAAATGGTCCCTGCCCTGAGTGATGCAATCTGTCGACGGAAGTTCAAACTGCATTCTGACTAGCTCCTCCGAACGCTGGTTAGAAAGCATAGATCTGAACTCTAGCGTCCAAGCCCCCGATGATCCAACCTGCACCAAGGAGCACTCCTTTCTTGCCGCAAGCGCAAAGAGCCTCGGGAACCTGCTGCTTAGCGATCCGTCTCCCGTCCAATCATCCATCCAGAACCTAAAGCTCTCCCCATTGCTGACCTTCAGCCGCAGTTTTGGAGCCAACAAAGGTAGAACTTCCGAACTCCGCCCCATAGCGGATATTCGAACTGCGCTCTCCTCGTCTCTAAGGATCCTCGAACACTGTAGAGCTCTCGCAACAATCTGGCCACCAAACTCTCCGAGTTGCCTCAAATCTGAATGACCCATCGTGCCAACAAGGCCTTGTTCATATACTCCACATCCCTAATCCCCAATCCCCCTTCATTTCGCGGTTTTGTCAGCTCCTCCCACCCGACTAAATACATCCCCTGTCTCAGTTGCTTGCCATCCGCCCAGAAAAATCTCCTCATCATGGCTTCAATCTTCTTGCGTACTCCAACTAGCATCAATCTAGGGATCGCCGACAACACATGCTTTAGAATGATCAGCTTCCCCCCCTTTAGAAAGAGTAACTGCCTTCCACCCAGCCAATCTCTGTTCCATTCTCTACAGCACCATGTCCCAATGTGATCTCTTGAACTTACCCGCCGCCAGGGGAAGACCCAAGGAAGAAATCGACAACTCGCCCCTCAGACACTCCAATATTGATGCCATTCTGCTGCTTTCATCCACCTCCATCCCAAACGGAATCACAATCGACTTTTGCATGTTGATCTGAAGACCCGAAAGACTGCTGAATATCTCCAAAATATGCACCGTCCTTCTGTTCATATCCTCCGTACCATCCAGAAAGAGCATCGTATCATCAGCATATTGCAGGAGCGGCACAGAGATGGCCCCATAGCAAAACCCCTCGCACCACCCCTCACCAACTGCTCGCCTGAACATAACCGATAAAGCATCCGCAACCAAGACAAACAACATCGGTGCCAGTGGACAACCCTGACGAATTCCCCTTTGAGGCTGGAAAAAATCCCCTTCAGGTCTCCTGTTCACCATAACTGAGTAAGAAGAGGTCGTGACACATCTCTTCATCCAAGAAATCCAAAGATCTGTAAATCATCGTCACCTAAGAGACACCCATAGAAAGCCCCAGTCCAAACAGTTATAGGCTTTTGCGTAGTCGATTTTCCAAACCAGACCTTTTTTTTCTTTCCCTCCTCCATTGAAGGAAAATCTCAGATGCCATAATCAAACCATCAACCATCTGTCATCCAGGTATGAAAGCAGACTGACCCTGCAGAATCACTGAGTCAAGGACACTCTTGAGTCTATTTTCCAGAACCTTTGCCACAATCAAGTAAATGGCATTTGACAGCGCAATTGGCATGTAGTCTTCCACTCTCAACGGATGCTCATTCTTTGGCAGGAGGACAAGCAAAGCACTATTGACTTTATAAAAGCTCATGTTCCCCTCCCTGAACTCATTGATCACGGCAAGAACATCCTCCTTCAACATGCTCCAGAACTCTCTATAGAAGAAGACAGGAAAACCATCTGGGCCAGGGGCACCATTCGCATTCAGCCCCCAAACCGCCTTTTTAACCTCCTCCTCCTCAAAGACCGCCTCAAGTCTCACTGCTTGCTCCTCTGATAACTCCTCCACCCCTCTCCCAAGCCATCCCAGCCCTCCCCCCGCCTCCTCCCGGACGCTTCCAGAAATTGTCCCCTGAGAGCACATCCCAGCTGTGTGTCCCCCTTCACCCTCACCTCCCCAACCTCCAACTCTTGGATGAGATTCCTCCTTCTTCTACCCGATGCCATAGAATGAAAAAATTTTGTATTTGCATCTCCTTCCCGCAATCACTTTTGCCTCGATCTCTGCCTCCATTCGACCTCCTCTTTCATATCTTCCAGTCGCAGCTCTTTTAGCAATCGTAGGAGTGCACATGGATCGGATTGGATCGGATTTTGGCTTAATCCGTGTCCAATCCACACATAACGGATTTTTGATTTTTCCAGTCCAATCCAATCCGTTAAACATGCAAATCCAATCCAGTCCAATCCATCGGATTACGGATCGGATCAGATTGGTTCGGATTTTTAATGCTCACCTAATCTATGATTAAGTTTGTAGCATAGTCGAACTCGACGTTCGAATCATGGTTCTAAATTTGAGATTATGGATAAATGTAAAGAAAAGAATAGTTAATTTTTGGAAAGCAATTTGACTTAATTTTTTTGAAAAGCAAAAATATATATGCTTGTTATGAATTTATTACAACCGATCATTGTATAACTAAATAAAAATAACATACTTGTGATTCGTAGAAATCATAAAAGAATCATATTGACTTTGTATAAAATTACAAGTTTGTATATATCAAATAGGAACTACAACTAGATAACTGCGCATGCGTAAGGAAGACCAGGTTGCGCATGCGCACAGCTAGGATAAGGACAACATCCGGTGGAGATATGTGTGCATCTGAGGGTGGAGATGTGTGTGACGCATGTGAGTATTTTGTTTGTATTGTAATGGGTCCCGAGTGGGTTTAGGTTTATGTATTATTATTTTTAGAAGTTTGTTTTGTTTGAATAATTGGAAGGGCCTAAAGGACATTGCGGGTAGGTATTACTTTTTTCTAAACCAACTAGTAGGGTGAGATAAGGGGTTTTCCAACAAGTTGTGTGTAGTAAAACTTGAATTAGAATAGGTTTAAGTTATAAAGAGACTAGATTGGATATTTACACATAGCTTTCAAATAAAATGTAATATATAATATGCTTTATTGAATATAAATAAAGTAGTATATATTATTATTTATTAACGGATTAACAGATTGGATCGGATTGGATTTTGACAATAATCCGATCTAATCCATAAATGAACGGATTTGTAAAATTTCAATCCGATCCGATCCATTAAACTTATAAATCCAAACCGATCCAATCCAATGACAACGGATTGGATCGGATTACGGATTTTATCCGATCCATGTGCACCCTTAAGCAATCGTGCTCTTTCTGCTAACTCATCTTGGTCTAGTCCTCTCTGGTCATCCAGCCCGTCCAAACATACTACCCCCTCCTGGTCAACTTCCCTCTGGGCTCTTTGCCTTGTCCTTACCTCTTTTCCGTAAGTCAACAGGAATTTTTTCAACAAAGCCAGCTTGGTTGCCAGACGAATCACAACAGTCCCCTCCGGTCTCCACCCGATCCAGCGCGAGTTCACTTCCTCCTTGAATCCGTCTTCCAAAAGCCATGACCGCTCAAATCTGAAGAAAAATCTTGTCCTTGACTGCTCCTCAGAAGACCACGGAATTGGCGTGTGATCTTAATATGTCCGAGGTAAAGCCCAAGCTCGATAAAGAGGGAATTGCTCCATCTCTTCAGGCGAAATAAGAAATCTATCCAAACGAGATCTCGATCTAACATTGCGCCAAGTGTACGTACAACCTGCCGCATCCAAAATTGATAGCCCACGTGAATGAACAAAATTAGCAAAATCTTCAGAGCCCGGATCACGAGCACCCCCGCATCGAGGTCGGTCTTCTGGAAAAAGGGTTAAGTTTATATCTCCTCCAATGAGCCAAACAGCATCCTCCACAGCCGAACCCTCCTGGACCAGGTCGGCTGCTAGTGAACCTCTGTCACTCCCAGTAGGGCCATATATATTTGTCACCGTAAAGGAAACCCCATCGCGTCGACTCTTCAGGCGAACCGAGATCGAGAAAAGTGAACGTCGCTCTCCCACCAACTTAAGCACCGACTTCTTCCAACACATAAGTAGACCACCTGCTGCTCCATGGGCCTCCACCTCGGCGACCTCAAAATCATCCCCACCCACCAGGTCTCGCCACAAGGCCTCTCCCCTCCTTCATACTTTCGTTTCTTGCAACAACATAACATCTGCATGCGCATCTACAATAAGATTCCTGACTCCGAGCCGTTTCTCGGGGCGGCCTAGACCCCTCACGTTCCAAGACAAAATCTTCATAATAACAACTCTTTATTCCTCTTCAGTGGAGCCACAATCCCCAGACTTTTCGCAAATCTTCTGTCAAGCAAGCTGAAGTAACTTGGACGTCCAATAGGAGATGTCGTCTGAACGGCTACCTCAGATAAATTCTGAGCACCCAAGCTCCCCATAGTTGAGGACTCAACCGCCCTCCCCCCCTTCCTCTTCCTCGTAGCCGCCACTTTCCTTTCAAACAACCAGCCGAACCGATGACTATCGCCGCCCCCCTCTAGACCTTCCCCACACACGACTTCCCCTGCTGGGTTTCCACTATTGTAACATCGCCCCCAAGCCATCCTTCAGGGCTACTGCTAACCCACCTCCATCTTGCTCTCCCCCTCGACTCCCAACCTCTGATCGCCGGCACCGCCCCTCATCTTGTGAGAACAAGCGCACATCCAACGCCAACCCTGACCCCGCAGGTAAAGTCTTCGAGCCCCCGAGCTGCGAATCGCAGGCCTGACGTTCGGCCTCCTCCACTAGCCTGCACGTCGTGCCCCCTAATCTTGAGTCATTTTCAACGTCATTAGGATGATGGCCAGAAACCCCCGCATCCGCAGGGGCCTGGGCTTGGGATGGAAAGCCATTCTCTTCACTCCCCAAATCCGGATCATCCGCACCCGATGGGAACTGTAACCGAGTCTTCACCAACGCACTCTTCCCAACATGTGTTGATGGGATGGAGCCACCGCGTCCGCATCGATTTCCCCATCAGACGGACAAGGAGCGGGAGCTATCATAACATCTTCGCGTGATTCTTGGACCGTAGCCTCCACATATGGGAGAGATGTAACGCCCGAATTAAAAGGTAAAGGCCCTTCAATACACCCCGTGATTTCCTTTCCTGCAATGATGGCTCCCAACTTTAATGCACGTGGAGGGAAGGTGCGGAATCATTCAAACTTCCTTTCCCATTATCTTGGAATCGAGTGGCCATGCATGGGGGATATGAAATGGACAAATTAATTGAATTGGACCGTTTCATATGCCCCGAAATTTCCTCGCCAATGAAGGCTCCGAACCGCAAATCATGCGACACAGTTTGAGGCGCTTTGACTTCCACGTTGATCGGCACCGGCACCGATTCACCCGCCGGCCCGGCAAACCCGGCATCCGCTCCTTGCTGAAGTCTAGGCGGCCACCATCGCCATGCTTCCAGCGTAGATCCAGATCAGATGGAGAAACTCCAACCGTAACCAGCTCCACCTAAAGGATACGCCCTTCCCACTGCACCAGCCACCAACAAAGTTGCCGAGGATGGATCTTCCGAACCCGAATAATGAGCTCAGGCCACTCGTCCGTAGCAACTCCTGCAATGACTATATCTTCAATCTCGATTATCCCCGAGAGAATAACTCGCACCTGATTCAGGGTACGCTCGCACCTGATTCAGGGTACGCCAGAGATACGGGATTCCTTGCACCCGCACCACAGCCAAACTACGTATTGAGAGGCTGCCGTCAAAAGCACACGTCGATCTCCACTGAATGAGAGTTTTTCCCGATTTGGACAAAGTCAACAATGCTTCGACTTCGTCCCCATCGAGACCCCGGGCCAACACCCGCCACGACGTTACCAACACCACATCCCCTCGACACTGCCCCCACCCCCCGACACCAACCCCACATCCGACGTTCCCCTGAAGAGCACTTCCTTCCCTCCCCCTTCCCCCACCAACAGATACTTCGCCTTCCTCAAGATCGGTGCCGTCTGATTCCCAACCCTGCATGAACTGCTCCTATACGCGAAGCCGCGACACTTGAAACAACGAACCGGCTCCCGACACCCACGCACCTGATCAAGTCTTTTGGATCTAATGGGTCCAGTCTGAGTAGATTATAAAGTCTGAGTAGATTATAAATGGTGGGGATAACTATTTGATGGCTTGAGCTTAAGTATTTTGGATCTAACGGGTTCAGTCAGATCCAGACCAAACAAGTTGTTAGGGTCAATTTTCCTCGATAGTGATCTATAATCTAAGCATGTACATATCTATATGATCAAACAATCCTCGATTTTGATAAGTAACGCATATGTAGCTATGATATTGATTTTAACAGAAAAAACGCAACAGCGTATATAGATATTCAGACATCACTTATTAGAACCTTCGGATTATGTAAAATACGCACTAAGGTTAATTTTATCATATTGATGAAAAAGGAATAATTAACAAAGCTTTATAGTACTGAAAGCCAAACCCTACGGGGATGTTCGGTTTGAGGGTTTGGGAAGTTTACCCCCATTAACCGACCCTTCTCTCTCCATGTGGGCTTCACTTTATTTTTTTTAAAAAAAATTAATTAATTATCCATCATCAATTTCATCAAAATAATATATTATACCATCATATCATATAAAAATTATAAACTACTCTACTTATCCTCACTTTTCCAAACTTCAATACAATCACATCACAATAATTAGTTACTTTTTCAAATTTCAATACAATCATATCACAATAAACTCACTTCTAACCCACCCCCAGTTTAACCATCTATCCAAACACCAAAACAGAAAAACAAGTTATCCTCTACCAGTTTAACCTGCCCTAACCCGTGTACCCTGTACAAGTTCATACATTCTTATCAAGGTCTCTTTTATATTTTACAAAAATTTCGATACCATCTACGTAATTTACAGTATAATCAAATTGGAGGATATTATTTTTCTTTATTCCATCGATTATTTAAAAGGGATATCACTATTTCTCATTTATAAAAGAGGTCGTTAGATATAGGGATGTCAGAAAATTCTCAAGTTCGATATTCTCTCAGGTTCGGTTCGCTAAAAGTTTGATTCAGATTCGATTTCAAAATAAATGAACCGAACTTGAACACAAGTTTAGGCTCGATTAAATAAATGAACCGAATCTAATAATCATAGGTTTGCTCATGTTCGATTCGTTAAGAGCTCAATAATCAGACACATATGTATATATATATATATACATATTTACAAATCCATATCCGCACAAGTGGACATTATTTTGAGATAAGTGTATTTTGTCCCATGATAAGTGAACTTTGTCGGGAGATAAGTGAATATTTATAAGATAAAAAGGTTTTATCTCGGTATAAATTATTCAAAAATAAATAGTCACATCATGGTTATGACATCCATCATCTATGTGTCTAGTACTTTTCCCTTCTTTATCCTCAAATCAACAGAATAAGTATAAATCTTACTTATTGCATATCCCTATATTATTCCTTATCCTCATCTGAATAGATATAAAAATATATTATAATTATACTTTTTTCAAAGAGACGAACATTATTAATCTAACTTTTTCAAAAGATGAAGAAGAGTTATATGAAGAAGAGTTAGGTAATGAAAAAACTAAATGGATATTTATTTTAATTGCGGGCACATACATACATACATACATACATACATACATACATACATATATATATATATATATATCCATTTATTTTCTGTGCACTCCCTCTTATTAGAGATATCTTAAGTTCGATATTCGCTTAGGTTCGATTCGATTAAAAAGAGGTTCGATTCAGATTCGGTTCGAAAATAAACGAACCAAACTTGAACACAAGATTAAGCTCGATTAAATAAACTAATTGAATCTAAAAAATATAGGTTTGCTCAGGTTCGATCCGTTTACACCCCTAGAGCTTTTCCAGTAAACTTGTGATGGACTTCTTGCTCGCCTCCCCCCACCTCTCTCATTTCCACCCGTACGTCAGCGTAACCCCCAAGATCATGGGCTGCAAGGGCCACAAGAAACGCATGCTCTCCAGGAAAAAACGGAATCCTTTTTCAAAAGACTCAGCAACCATGATCAAGCCTCAGCCTGAACCCATCAGTGACCGTAAACGACCCCCGACAAACTATACCATGATAAAGTACCTTGCATCCAAATCCCCTTCCACCTAAGATCAATACCAATACAAACCTTACCAGAGCAAAACTCCTCAAACGAAAGATCTCAATCAGATCTCGTTCTTGGAGTGGCCTTTATCCATCTTTCACCTTCATCTTCCCACCTAATCTGGACACCACTCCCTCCCTAGACGAAGGACACTACCATGTATGAAAGTGAAACCCCTCGTAAACTTTTTTCGGATCCTTATCATGTCCCCACGCAGACGAAGGCTTCATATTGGCTGATCGATTTTGAGGAAAGTGACCCTCATCCGAAATCATCACATGTAAATAAAATTCAATGCTATCTCCTAGGATCACTCAACCATCACATCTTGCCCCTTCATATTGGCTGATCAATTTTGAGGAAAGTGACCCTCATCCGAAATCATCACATATGTAAATAAAATTCAATGCTATCTCCTAGGATCACTCAACCATCACATCTTGCCCCCAACGAGAAACACAAGAAACGTTTCATCTTCCATGGAGAGATTTGAAACCACATCTCCCGTATCCAATGCAAAGATACGTCACACCCCTCCCCCCACATTCCTCGTTAACACCACCACTGCCTCGTGCCTTAACCATCCCACTGATAACCGTGCTTGCTTTCAGTGCCTTAAAGATGAGCACATTAAGTGTCGGGGTTTAGGTCATACGACGAGATCTAGCTTATATCCTAAGCTTATGCCGCCCAGATCAATAGCCCTCCCCTCCGCTTCCAAGAATAGGAAACCCATCAGACCTATGTATCTAAACCACCAACACCGGTGCCCTTGTGGCCGAACATAGACCTTCGCCACCAAGCTCAAGACATCCTAACTCTTGTGCAGACACCATCGTCGCTCTGGTTTGGCATGCGAAGGTTCGCTCGGAATCCATCACGTAAAAGCGACAACTTCTTTGTTGTGTCGTGTCAGAGCTCTACAAAGACATTCCCTCCATGAGATGGGTCAAGGCAGCTCTGGCGGAAGGGTTGGTTAATGAAGCCTTACGCTTCTTCTGGAAAATCTCGAACTGGTAACTTATCGTTGAAGCGGCTATTGAACAACTATATAAAAATCTAGCTGTGGAACCCTCTGCAACCTCTACCGATGAAATCACAATTTGGTTTTACTAATGGTCGGGGCCAAACGCATGGAAGAGACGAACCCATACTGTGTAGAAGTCCTCGATCTGTCCTTGCACCAACGATGTCATTACGTACTCAACAACCTCATCTAGTACTTCGGGAAGCTCCTACAATTTTAGGTACCCTCCTTATCTGAAGATTGCGATAATGCTTTTGTTGTGAATCTGTTGGTCGACATACCAAGGATTCAAGCTATACCGAAAGGTATTGAGGTTGTAATAACTGATGAAGTATTTGAAGCCATCTTCCACCCTATTCAACAGTTGCGTGAGGTGACCTTCACCCACTGTGATAGCCCCTCCTTGGAAAGCACCATCTCAGTTTTGTACTCTCAAGAATCCATCCCATGGATGCCCGACACACTCCCCCTTCACTTCGAGTAGAGAACAAGCTCCTACACCAATTGTATAACTGGCCTCGGCTCCATTTGGCATATGTTCTGATTCGTCATGGGTGAAGTCAAATATGGAACCCCTCCCCTTCCCATCACACCATGTCTTCTCCTCCGACCCCGGATTCCGTCTAACCAAAGATTTGAATCGTTTCCGTGGAAAACACAATCCCGTGGCTCAAAAGTATAGGAACCTCCATTGATGAGAACATCGCCAAATGGGCACTCTGGCACCCTTCCAATAAAATAAAATAAAAGATGAAGGCCACCCTCGAGACTATTCCTACACCGTCTGCGTCACCCCCATTTTCCACACATATACTAAAGAACATGCATTCCAAATATGCAGCAACTGGCACAACCAACTTCGATAACATACAAAAGGAACAAACCCAATCAGCAATAGGTACATGTTCTTCAGAATCTCCTTGTTTTTGGAGTGATCCTATTATTTCAGAGTTCCATCCCATCACGATAGAAAGTCCCACGGCCGATCACATATGCGCCATAGATCAAAAATCTGAGCACTTTCACGTAAGACGTGTTTTGGAGGTATCTAATTATCACATGTTTGAGGTGATTCCGAGAGATCCGGTATCGTTATGTCCATAAAAATTATCCCATTGTGATGTGAGCAATGTGAGGATCACGAGCACGTGCTTGGATTGAAAATCCGGGTACTTTCATGTGAGGCATGTTTTGGGGATAAGAAGTTATCGCAATATGTTTGGGGGATTCCAGGAGATCTGGGCATTGCATGTCGATAAAAATTATAGCACTATTATGCAGGCAAAATGAGGATCACATGCATGTGCTTGGATCAAAAATATGAGCACTTTCATTTGAGGTGTGTTTTTTAGGTATCTAGTTGTTGTGACATGTTTGTTGAGATTCTAAGAGATCCAGGAATTACATGTTGATAAAAAAAATATATCATTGTGATGTGAGCATTTGCATGGGACATATTTTCACGGTTTTCATATTGTATTGCAAATTTCGAAAGTGATTTCCGAGATATCCGACCTTCGTATCACAATAAAATTTTTATGCATTGTACTAATCTATTGAGTGAAATAAAAAGTGTAAACTAGATGAATAAATTGAATAATTGCCTATTGTGAGTGTCTGATCATCTCTTCATTAATCAATAACCTAATTGTAGTAAGATTTTATGGGACTAAATCTTAACTAGTTAAAATGGAAATCAATATCAAGATCATAACTCAATTAGGAATGAGATGGTTAGTAAGTGAAAGCATGATCTCATCATGTATCGCTATCTCAATGCTTGGTGACTTTGGTGATTATAAGATATTTGATATGGGTCGTTGTAAGAGTTTTTCCAACGTTCTTGGTACTTTGGTTGTTTCCACAGTTGATGCTCTTCTCCCATGTTGAGGGTAATGTGTGTGCTTGGGTCCACGGTTCAGGTATCTCCCATGTTGAGGTTTTGGCACACGATGCAGTTTTCCGTAATGCTTGGGTAATTGGAATTGGTGTTCGGAAGGGATGGACATGCACTCGTGGGTCGCTGGATAGAAGACTTTATGTCCTCTTCCCCAATACCTTACGAGGATTGGATGACACATAGGCCTGCTTGTGCCCTGAGGGGTTATGAGACGTCGTTCAAGAATGTGTGGTAGATAGCCTTGTTTTTGCTTGCAGTCATAGGATTAACACGAGGGCTAATGAGAGCCGACCACTTGAGTTAGTTACTCATATTGGTTCTATGAAGGGACTTCTGGGATGTGTTTAGAGAAAGGAGGTATACTTATCAATTTGTCCCCTATCCGGAGAAAGTAGAAGGTAGTCGTAGGTTCCCAACTATAGTTAAGTGTGATGAATCAGATCCTTAATCACAAATCTTTACTTGAGTTGTACCTACCATCAAAGACTTGAAGGCTGGGATTTAAGACTTAGCGCTTTAAGGAAGCGTGAAGATCGCAACATATGCGATCAAGAACAACTAGTCGTACTAGTTGCAATGGGCAGTGGAAGTTAATTTTTTTAACAAAGATGAAACCACATGACATGAGAAATTTTCTCATATCATTTCATGAAGATCACAAATGATCAAAAGGGTAACCTCTTGAAGCATGTTTGTGATCGTGTGTCTCTAAACGAAGAGACATCCTATCTCAAGTTTGGTCCAATGAATGATGCACATGTGCGCGTGTAGATGAGGTGTGTGCTTCCCGCAATCCGAGTTGATGATTCGGTTGTGAATCCTCATGATTTTATCTCAAAAAATCCGTAAACTTCCTCACAAGCACGGAGTACCGAAGAAGGTAGAGATCCACGAGCAATCGATCCGACAACGCAACAGCAATGTGACGATGGCAATGCTCTCAGGAACCATCAAGTAGACAACCACTAGAATTGAGAGAGAGAGAGGGCCTCTTGGACATTACGAGACGAGGAGAGAGAGAGAGAGAGAAAGAGAGATTTTTTGCTTTCAACTTGTGTAAGATAAAGACGTAGATGGTGGAGATGCACTTCTAATTGAAGTCAATGGCCATGATTTTATTGCATAAAATTTACAATAAGAATTAATTAATTTAAAAGAAAATAAATTTGTTGAAGAATATTCTACAATTTAAATTCAATTAAATATATTTATATGGAATAATATAGAAAGGAGTGGAGCCTCTTTCCATATCTAGGGTGGACGACCACCATGAAGAGAGTCTCCATGTAGCCATCTACTCCTAATAAGGAATGGATTCCACCTCCTTCCAATTTTGATGAGATCTCATATTTCAACAATTATTCCACATGTGTAACAACTATTATTGCTTAAATTTTCATCAAAATAATTCCCAATTATATTGTGACAGATTAATCATGCCACTGATAATTATTAATCATATTCAACTACCCAATACAAAACGTAAATTACATTTACAATTATTTGTATAATGTCAAACCAAGTCACATTAACATTTAATTTGTAAATCCTATTTGCAATTAAATCTCTCCATGATATTATAAATCATATTTATAATGTTTATGATTATTGTGGATAGTGGTATCCACATTAATCAGATATTTGATAATTAAATCTCATTTAATTATCTTAGATGACTCTTTTCATGTGTACAAATAATATGAATCACATTATTTATGATATTAAGTCTCATTTAATCATAAATTTTCCAATGCTCAAATATATTGCCAACAATAGAATTATTCTTAAACTCTTTCAAGAACAATTTACATTCTATGTGGATATTTGAAGATAAAGACAGGGCGATTGCACATTCCATGTATAGTGAATTGGTTATTAAGATCTTATCTCATATCCAGATCTAGGTGACCTCTCAAAGATGTTTGATTAAATCAAACTATAAATCTATTCTTCTCATTGCATCAGAATCACATTCAGATCAATGTCCAACATTTGGACTGAGTTCATATTGCTAATCTCCTTAGAAGACTCACTAAAATCCAAACCTATTTCATCACTCCCTCAGAATGGAAATGTCATGGTTATACAATCATTTACGATCGCATCACCCTCGAGTATTCCTAATACCAATGCATTCTGCATACTGGAAGACCTACAATAATCCAAAGTTTTAGATCATATTTGATATGCCTTCTTCATGGTTCTATCATTAAGTTTCTCATTCGATCATTGGAGTTGGTATCGATCATATGCTTTCCAAAAGCATATATCATAGCTACAAATTTTGTCATGCTTCCAAAGCAATACAACCATGCATGGAGTTTGGTTAGACTCGATATCTTATGAGTGAACTCATCTCTTCTGATTCAGTAGTGAATTTGTATGATCCCTTTGAGAGATCGTATTACTCATATGCCCTTGTATGCACACCAACTTATCGGTTTATAAACCTTGAGTAGGCCATCAAACTAATGGTCTGCCTAATGTACATACTTAGACATATGGTAATGCATCTGTCTCTAATCAAAGAATGTGTGCCTATATCGTGACAGCATACGACATAGGTCTTGATTATCTCGGTCTCATTACATCAACTCTTTGACGTAACTTATCTGACACATCTGAATCTCTATTCCTATGAAGAGGACCTACATCAAGAGGTTAGTCAGATATCAGCCTTTAGAGAAGGATTGTCATCTCCTCCTCATGCTAGAGACCTTTCTCAACAATCATTTGACGGTGTTTGATGATTCCTCAATCTAACTATTTATATATCATCCAAGCACCTACCTCTATGATTCAACCATTGAATCAACAATAGTATGATTATTAAGATGGTCATGATAACATAACCCTATTTGTACTAAGGGACCTTATACGTGCATTCATTCATTTAGTATCAGAGTGAGAGTAAAATGAATCAATAACTTTTATTGATATCAAAAGACTATAATAACATTTATTGTAGAAATGATCCGCTCAGGGCTCACATGTATAACAAACTCCCACTATCCCTCAGAATAATTCATGTACAATTTTTAAACACATACTAATTACATGTTGGTTGAAAACCATTTATAGTAAAGGTTTGGTAATGGTATCATCAATATTATCGGTAGAGGACACCTTGGTGATGATAATATTGCCATGCTTTTGATTCTCCTGAATGATGTGGCATTTCCTTTTCACGTGTTTGCTCTTCTGATATCATCTGAGTTCCTTCACCTGAGATTTGGCTCACATGTTACCATAGAGCAGCGTGATGGGAGTATCTAAGGAAACTACACCAAGTTCCAAGATGAACTTAAGTCATCACACCGCCTCCTTTGCAGCATCCTATGCGGTAATATATTCGACTTTTGTGTTGAATCATCCATGGTCTCATGTTTATTGCTTCTCCATCTCACAGCACCACCGTTCGACAAGAATATAAACCATGAAGTTGACTTGCGGTCGTCTATATCAAATTGAAATTCTGAATCTGTGTACTCTAAGACTTGGAGATCACCATCTCCATAGATCAAGATGTAATCTTGTGTCCGTCTTAGATACTTAAATGTGGTCTTCACTGCATTCCAGTGTTGTTCTCCATAGCATGATTGGTAACAGCTTGCCACTCCCATTGCATGGCATATATCTAGCCTTGTGCACATCATAGCATACATTAGGCTTCCCACAGCTGATGCATAAGGGCATCAAGCCATGGCTTTCTTATCCTCAACACTTTGAGGAGCCGATACTTTAGATAGGTGTGTATCGTGTCTTAAGGGAATGAAGCCTTTCTTATAATTTTCCATATGTAATCGTCCTAAGATCTTCTTAATGTATACATGTTGAGACAATCCTAAAATCCTCTTTTCTCTATTTCTGAATAGCTTCATACCCAAGATATAAGAGGCTTCTCCAAGATCTTTCATCTCGAAGGTATGGGATAACCAGACCTTAGCACTAGTCATCATCCATGTATGATTCTCAATGATAAGGATGTCATCTACGTAAACCACAACGGACACAAATGGTGTTCCCACTAAGTTTCTTGTAAACGTATGGTTCATCAGGATTCTGAACGAAATCATAAGTCTTTATGACTTCATCAAATCTGATGTTCCGGCTACGAGAATCTTGTTTGAGCCCATAGATGGATTTCTTCAGCTAGCACACTTTGCCTTCCTCAATTATGAAGCCCTGGAGCTACTCCATTTAGAAATCCTCCTCGAGGCATTTATTGAGGAATGCAGTCTTGATGTCCATCTGTCAGGTGTTGTAGTCAAGATATATGGCTATATCTAGCAGTACCCTGTTGTATTTGAGCATAGCCACAGGAGAGAATGTCTCACCGTAGTTGATGCCTTCTATATATACGTAGACCTTGTCTACGAGCCATGCCTTGAAGGTCTCTACCATCCCATTAGGAGCCCTCTTTCTCTTGAATATCCATTTACATCCAATGGGTTTTACCCCTCTAAGTGGATCCTCTAGGTTCTATACACCATGATTGTGCATTGAGTTTATTTCAGCCTTCATTTCTAGAATCCCTCTATCCATGTCATGGTCCACGAGTACTTCATCAAATGAAGTTGGATCATTGTCAATTTCACCTGACACATGAAATCCATACATTTCAGGTGGCATAAACACCCTCAAACTCCTTCGAAGAGGTGCAGGTGTTTCATCGTCATTTACTTCTTCAGTTTCTGGTTCAGGAAGCTTATATCCTTCGGGGATTCAATGATTTCCTTTACTTCGCATTTATCTTGATTCTTAAGAAAGTCATCCTCTAAGACTTTTACATCTCTAGTGACAAAAAGCTTTTGAGTCTCAGGATCGTAAAGTTGGTATCCAATACAGTCCTTTACATACCCATTGAAGTATCACTCTCTAGTGCGAGATTCAAGCTTACTTGCATCAGCGTTCTTTGCATGGATCAATCAACCCCAAATCCTCAAGTGACTAATACTGATCTTGGTTCTAAACCAAAGTTCATTAGGAGTTTTGGGTATATATTTGTCAGGAATCTTATTAAGGATATATATCGCAGTCTCTATTTCATATCCCTAGAAAATAATAGATAAATGTATTTTACTCATCGTTGAGTGGACCATGTCATGATGATCATATTGTGTTTTTCTGCAATGCAATTTAGTTGGGGAGTTCCAGGAGGAGTGAGATTTGGATATGATTCCTCTCTTTGAGGTATTTCTTAAATTCATATGAGAGGTACTTGTCACCTCGATTAAATCGAATCCATTTCATCTTCCTATCAGTTTAATTCTCAACTAAAGATATGAATTCTTTGAACTTTTTGAAGGTCGCATTCCTATGACTTAATAGGAAGATAAACATGTATTGTGAATGATTATCAATAAATGCCAAATAATATCAATGTCCATTTCAAGTCGCAGTACTAAAGGGACCACATACATCGATATGTTAGGTCAAGAATACCCTTTCATCATGTACCCTTGTTTTGAAAGGGTGCTCTGGTCATTTTACTTTGAATGCAATGTTCACATGTAGGTAAATTTTGGACATGTCGAAAATCTAAGGGTTCATCCTTCATCAATCTATGATCGTATCAATAGATAAATGACCAAGTCTTTGATGCCAAATCATGATTTAATGTTTTCTGTCCTCTCTGGATATTTTAGGATTTTTATTAGTGAGTGTCAGATTCATGATAGGTTCATCGATGCACCTGCAACATATTTATCATAATGACTTATGGTAAGTTTCTCACAAAATAAGAACAAATATCCATTTCTAACTAACTTAGATACATATAATAAATCCTTTCTAACCTTTAAACATAAAACATTCTTTAAGTATAAGAACTCTACCACTAGATAATGATAGTCAGCACGTCCCAACGGCGACTGTTGCGACAAATGCATCAAATCCCACCTGGATGACTATCTGTACTTCATCAAGATTTCTTGTTTCCTGAAACAGATGCAACAAATTGTATACATAAATAGAATCTATGACCCAACTACCTTCTCATCTTACGATAAAATTTATTTCAATGATGAAAGTAGATTTTATACATTTCACGGCATTATCTTTACCCATCTCTAAGGTTTTCAGATAATTTGGACAATCTCTTTTCCATTACGCTGGCCTTTTACAGTGATGATATACATCTATTTTATTGGATGTCAGATGTGTGGAAGCTTGAGAGGATGAGTCAACACTTTGACTCTTCTTCTTCATCTGTTGGACCAGACTCTTCCGGAACCCATGCTTCTGATTGTTCTCTATGTAGTTCACATCATCAAACATCTCTTTTAGATTCATCATTATATCATGGGCATTCTCCATGTATATATGTTGCTTCCGAAGCACATTAGACATAGATTCTAGAATATAGCATCTAACCAACGAGTGGTCCTTATTAAAATTTTCATTAAATTTTAATTCTTCCATTTACATAGGGTTTGTATGCTTGTTCTCAGATAGCACCTATCCCATATAGTCTACAAAGAGAACATGCTCCAAATTATAGATCTAGTCTGAATAATTTGGTCCAGTAAATTGGTTGACCTTTGTAAGCCTGCTGAGCGGGTTCATAGATTTTATACCTAAGATTAATAATGCACTTATTAGAACATATAAATAATTATATATTCAAATTTAAAATCTTTGATTAAGGGTTTTTAAATCAAAGTTGTCTCATCTTCTAATACTTTGAAAGTCCGGTCCCTTATTAATCTTTCAAAGAAAGAGATATACTTACCGTTATATCTCTAGCAAGATCTAGGATCTCCCTTCTATCTTTGTTGCATTCCAATAATATGAGAAAATGTAACATAGGTAAAGGAAGCGGGAACTCATTCTTTCATGCAAGTCTAACTTGCATTTCTTAATCGATCTTTAACACCTGGGACCGCCGCCCTTGAGGTGATGTTGACCCATTGTTAACTGAATCAACTGTTATTAGGAATAGAACTCGCTATACGCAATCCAATACCAGCTCAATTATATGAGGAATAGTATTGGGGTAACAACACATACGATCTTACCATTTTAAGAAGTAAAGAGCCTGATCCATGTGCGCTTATACGTTAGAGCTATGACTTCGCATAGGTGTCTCCAGCGTATAATCCATGGCGATAGAACCCTTCACCTTGACGGGAGATCATGGATGTCATTTATAAGATCCTTCATATCCCATTCAAATTTTAATTAATCATCATGAGTCATATTCATTATGATTAATTCTTTCAAGGGAATTACATCTCTATTTGTAATAGATTGTTTATTTTAATTGGATCTAATTAATTTAATCACATTAAATTAATTAGTAATCCAATACAATCAACAGACAAATAGATTTTGCTTGATGTCACTATGTAGTATTAGCTCTCACAAGTATGTATTAAATTAATTAGAGTACAACTTGACTTACTCATATTACCCTTTCCTCGAAATGGATCTGGCCAGACGCTTGAGTTATGTTGGGAGGGAGCATTTTCTTAGCATGCAAGGCGCTAACTAAGAAACCAAGCCAGCATACCCGGTCTAAACACTTCACCATCCTAATTTAAAACAATACAAACTGAATCAATGTACTTGTGATTTTATCGATCATTCCTTTGATGAGTGGCATGATACTATATAGTATTCACCCAGAAATCTTAAGCAACTTAAACTATTTTAAAGATCTTAAATTTCTAGTCATATCAAGCAAACATGTTTGATTTTGCATGTAAAAGTTGACCTACAACTATTGTAGGTTAAACTAGGGTTTTGTCATGAAACATTCATTCAATGGTAATTGATGTTTTTAATTCAAATAATCTAATAAATATGTGAATAATCAAGTAATCATGGTAAATTCATAATTTCTTTTATTGGCATTGAATGATAAATACATTAAGAAAGTTCTTGTGATGATCCAATCATCTTCCGACCCATCTCCACTAAATGTGGAATATCTAGGGCAAACGGAGTCAGAATCACGTCAAATAAAATTCGAGAAATTTTCTAGTTCAAATATCTACTTAATTAGTATATTTTAAATTTATTTCATGATTGGAAAATAGTAATCAGAAATTAATTTGATACAGATCTGTGATTACATGCAAAAATAATTTGATTGTGGAAACTTTTTGAATCTAAATCAATGTACCTTTGATTCCAACCTGAAGCAAATATTTTAGAGACATATTTAGACATTATAAATAAATTTAAATACCCAAAACAATTTTTCAAATAGTTCACAAATAGTAGCTTTTCATTTTAACAAAAAAACAATTCAAAACAAACATCTCTATGTATAAATGAGTCCACACGCATCCGATATACAAAACCTTGCTCCCTTAAGGTTTGGCTCAGATCCAAGACCTATAAATAAGGCTCCTATACCACTTGAAAGCTAGGGTTTAAGCCTTATCTCATCACAGAAACATGGAGGTTGAATCATATATGATCAAGAACAACTAGTCATACTAGTTGAAAGGGGCAACAGAAATTGAACTTCAACAAATATGAAAATACATGACATGAGAACTTTTCTCATATCATTTCATCAAGATCACAGATGAGTAAAAGGATTACCTCTTGAAGCGTGTTTGTGATCGCATGTCTCTAAACGAAGAGATCTCATGTCTCAAGTCTGATCCAACGAAGGATGTACTTGTAGGTGCATGGATGAGATGTCTTCTTCCAGTAATCTGAGTTGACGATATGATAGTGAAACCTCCTGACTTCGTCTCATGAAATTTGTAGCATTATTCATGAACACGAAGCACCAAATAAGGCAGAGATCCACGAGCAATCGATTCGACAATACAACGGCAACGCGACGACGGTGATTCTCTCAAGGACCACCAAGTGGATGGCCACTAGGGTTGAGAGAGAGATCCTCTTGGACGTGTATGAGAGGAAGAGAGAGATATATTTGTTTCTTTCAACTTGTGTAAGAGAAAGAGCTAGATCAAGCCTTTCTTTTATAACAAATTGGATGCTGGAGATGCACTCCTAATTGAAATCAATGGACATGATTTTATTGCATAAAATTCGCAACAACAATTAATTAATTTAAAATAAAATTTTTTTGAAGAATATTCAATAATTTAAATTCAATTAAATCAATTCATATGGAATAATATGGAAAGGAGTGGAGCCTCCTTCTATATCTATGGTGGATGGCCACCATAGAGATAGTCTCCATGTGTTCATCCACTCCTAATAAGAAATGGACACCACCTTCTTCCAATTTTAATGAGATCTCATATCTCAGTAAATATTTCACATATGCAACAACTATTATTTCTTGAATTTTTACCAAAATAACTTTAAATTATTTTGTGATAATTTCAATCATGCCATTGATAATTACGAATCATATTCAGTCACCCAATATAAAATGTAAATTACATTTACAATTAATTGTATATTGTGAATCCAATTCACATTAACATTTAATTGGTACCCTACACCATAGTGGAAGCGTTCCATGTTAGAATTATCTGTCCGACTCGGCTTGATACATTTCTATGAGAGGATAATATGAGTAAGTCAAGTTGTACTCTAAATACTAAAATCAAGAATAATATGTACTTGTGAGAGCTAATACTATATAGTAATATCAAGCAAACCTAATCGTTTGTTGGTTGATTGGATTTAATTGTTGATTAATTTAATATGATTAAATTAATTAGAATCAATTAAAAATAAACACTCCATTATGAATGGAGATGTAATTTACTTGCAAGAATTAATCATAATGAATATGATTCATAATGATTAAATAAAATTTGAATGGGATGTGGAGGATCATATAAATGACATCCATGATCTCCCGTCAAGACGAAGGGTTCCGTCACCATGTATTGTAGGTTGTAGATGCATGTCCGAAGTGACAGTCCCTACATACAAACGCACATGAATCGGGCTCTTTGCTTCTCGAAACAGTAAGGTCGTATGTGTAGTGACTCCATTATTAAGGCGATATTAGATTGCGCGTAGCGAGTTCTATTCATATTGAAGGTTGATTAAATTAACAATAGGTCAACATCTGTAACACTCCAACCCCAAACATAGTCTCACATCTAAAACTCACAAAGTATGATAGTGGGTTATAAGTGGTGGGGATTACTACTTGACAACTTGCGCTTAAGCATTCTGGGTGGTTGTCAACAGATTCATTTGGGCTCAAACCCAACAAGTTCTCAAGGCCACTTTTCCTCAATAACATACCGGAGATCTAAGTCCAGGACGTTACAAGTGCTATCAAATCCAATTTCCTCTGATAGTGGAAAGGGCTACCCGAGAAATGGAGCTACCCCTATAAAGAGATAGGAGGAAATGGCTATGCAGAGCATGCAACTGCCACTATCACTGGGAATAAGTGATGGATCATGTCACAACGAGGACTTACGAATATAAGTGGGGGAGGTTGTAACACCCCAACCCCAAACATATTCCCACATCTAATACTCACAAAGTGTGAGAGTGGGTTATAATTGTCGTGGATTACTGCCTGACAACTTGAACTTAAGCATTTTGGGTGGTTGTCAACGTATCCATTTAAGTCCGAACTCAACAAGTTGACAGGGCCAGTTTTCCTTGATAACGGATCAGGGATCTAAGATCGGGACGTTACAACATCACCTTAAGGGTGGTGGGCCCGGGTGTTAAAGATGTTTTGGAAAACATATGTGCTCTCAACATTTAATCATGAATGACATGGTTTGCTGCATTATGTAGAATGGTGGCTCGATAAAAGATGATGTACTCATACTGTTTGAGTACATGCTTGAACTTAAGGTCTTTTTGAGTTGTAATGAGTGTGGATATGATGAATATCACCATTCTGATATCTCTACTCAAGCCTTTCATGATACATCATATTATTCATATTGTATGAATAGGATGAAGTATAAATAAATGTTGAAATATTCTTATATTGAAATCCCTTGAGGACATGTTCAATTTAAGAGATCATTTGCCTTAAGCAATGATTTTTTAAGTGTTAAGAAAGCACAGTGGAAGCATGGGTATGATCCATGTCAGAAGGAAAGTCAAATAGTTGAATGTACTTATGTGACTTACATACATATGGCATCCAAAGAGCTGGATGAATGCCAATACTAGAACAAGACGATGTATTGATAGTATGGCTATATAGACTATCTAATATCCTTAAAGAAGGACCCGGATAGTGCATCACGATATTCTACGTCAACATATCATCATTGAATTTGACTTATTAAATAAGAATAAATTCCAATAATTGTATCTCCTTCTAATATCATTGCAATTGGTTGCATATGTTTTAGAAGACTAAAAAAATTGATCTTAAGGATTAATAGTCATTTACATGGGAGTTGATGCAATTGTTGCAACAATCTCCATTAGATAGAAAGACTACATATTTTCAGTGGGAGTCATCAATCTTAGAGAATGTTTCTATGACCTAGATATTAGAACACATTCATTGTTTATCTATAAACTTGTTAGAAATGGACAAACATTCTGGAATAGACCTATCATAAAGAGTTATGATGGATATATTTTCGATAATAATCTAACATCTAAAGGACTCTACTAAATTAAAATATTAATGAATGGTTCATTAACATTTCTAATACTGAAAATTTAAACCCTAAAAGATCAACAAGAGGATGAAGATCATTTGACATTGATCTGGGATCAAGCCTTGGACATAGGTATATTGATAAGATCAATAGACTAGTAAGAGATGGAACTTTAGATTGTCTGAAAGTTCAAATCTTACATACCTGTGAATATTGTATTCAAAGTTAAAATGTCTGATGCACCCTTCTCTAAGAATGGTGTAAGATGCCAAGGTATTCAAGACCTCATTCATATTGATGTATGTGGACCCTCTATGTCATAATGAATATTAATGATATGTGATATCCATAAATGATTAATCATAAAATGAGATTTCTTCCTTCACCCATTAGAAACCCTTAAAATGTTTAAAGATTTCATGATTTTGGTTGACAACCAAAGTTATAAGGAAGATGAAAAGAATTTGATCTAACCTAGGTATCCAGTACCTTTAAGTTTACTTCAAGGAATACCTTATAGAGAAAGGAATAACATTCCTATCTCACTCCTCCTAATACATCGCAACTCAATGGAGTTGTAGGGAGATGCAATTAGATCATGTGGGACATGATTTGATCAATAATGAATCTTAGCATAATTACCTTTTAGTTTCCAGGTATATACGTAGTGGAGACTCTAATATATATCGTTAATAAGATTCCATGCAAATATGAACCCAAAACTCATCGTGAGATATGGCTTGGAACCAAGCTTAGTGTCTGACACTAAAGGATTTAAGGGTTGCTTGGTCCGTTCTATAACATGGATGCAAGAAAGGTAGGATCTTTATGACCTTGAGAGTGCTGCTTCATTAGGAAAATAAAGTATGGTATTGGATACAAACTTTATGACCATGATATTTGATGAACTCAGAATTCGCCTCTTTAATAATCGATAATTTAGTATAGGAGGCAAAAAAAGGTCAATCAAAAACCACAATCTTAGAATGTTGTGGATTATTTTAACTTGGCAAGTGTACCAAGGTCAAACACGGGGAACGACGATTTTTATTTGTGTGATTTTAAATTAATTTAAAATAAGTAATTAATTGCTCAATCAATTTCTATGTCATAAAATAATTAGAAAATGTGATGAAATGGAATGCAATGCAGAGGAAAATAAACAGAGAAGATAATGGAGCGTATAATATGTGATTTTATGTGATTTAAATCCTTAATGAAATTGACCAATTATTCCTCGAAATTAATCACAAATCAAAATATTCAAACCGATCCCAATGCTTCAGGTTAATAAATCAATTGATACTCATAAAAATTCGAAGAAAAATATCTGCCCTCAAAATCTCGATGGTTTAATTCTTCAAATAGTCGACAATAATATTAAAGGAATAAACCTTAATTAATCTCATGTAAATATTAAATCCTCTAAGATACCCAAAATAGTTATAAAGGGATCAGATAATTTCAAGTCCTCGCAATTAATCCCCTGCAAATAACGTCAATGATCTTCTCAGTTAAGAATGGAACAAATAAGTCAAGACGAAGCTTGCATAAATAAAAATGCTCTTCAAATAATGATCAACAATAAATATCCTTAGAACTGTCCACAAGATATGTAATATGAAAGAGCATAAAAATAGCTTCAAATCGACATATTATACGCTAAAATCGGAGTTCAAATGAGCAAGATATGATAGTTTGAAAAGCCAAGGACTAAAATGTAATAAAAAGTTAATTTATTTGCAATGAGGTCCTTGGAGGGGCTTATCTGCAAAATCAAAAAGTCAGAGGGGCTTTTTTGGAAATCAAAATCAAGAAGGCAGGGATATATTTGCAATTATGTGAAGTGGCGAGGGTCTGTATGCAAATTCTCCAAAGTCACGTGCAACGGACGTGACGATGATGTCAGCTAGAGTCTTCTTGTAATTCTGGAAGAAGATGATGGTGTGGGTGCAATTTTACCCCGTACACACATGTTGTGCACATGCGTGCAAGGTTCGGGATTCCGGACGTGCAGGTTCAGAGCCCGAGCCTCCACGCGGTCGCTTCTAAGAGGCTTGGGTTGATAGCACGCTAGGGCACATGCTCGGAGAACCCGATGATGCACGTGTCAGCTTCGTGTGCTTTGGGTCTCCGAAGCTGTGGTGGAGGCGCGGGTGAGGCTCGGGCCACCTGAACCTTGAGGCACGGAGGGCGGCTCAGGCAAGTCCTCGTGGAGGGCGAGGAGCCATAGGATCAAGGGCTACATCCTGATCCAACGGCCCTGATGATGAAGGCGGGGATGGTGGTCGGACAGAAGGTGAGTGGCGGAGGCGGTGGAGAAGTTGGCGGCCCATGGCCGCGTACGGAGGTAAGGGGGTTGAGCGATGGAGTTGTCTGCTGGAGAGGGAGTAGAGGTGTGTTTCGTGGTGGCGGCGAGGGTGAGCTCGATGGCGGCGCTACGACGACAACGAGTCGTGGTTGAGGCACTTGATGGTGGCATCGTGACCTCCAAGGATATGGAGTTGAAGCGGATGACCTACAACGTTAGCAAAACCAAGTAAAAAAAAGGGAAGCGGAGGTGGTGTATGGGTGAAGGGCAGAGCTCGCGGGTGTTGGTGGTCGTCGGGCTGCCGTGGAAGGCGTGAAGGAGGGCAATGGGGCTCCTTATGCATACGCGTTGGAAGAGGAGTTAAGCTCCGGCCTTGGCGAGGCTGGAGGCGAAGGGGGGTTCTGGAGGATAGAGGGGAAGCATAGGATCTCAAGGGGTGAAGGTGATCTACGTGAAAGGGTGGAGGTTATGAAGATGAAGGTGCTTACGATAGAGAGTCACCTGGGTTTGGAGCGGTGGAGCTCTCTTCCAATGTCGTGGCTCAACTCTCTCCGGTGAAGGAAGAGAGGTGCTTAGCTGTCTGTGGGACTGGAGCAGTAGCATGGGACACGAAGTGCGCGCCTTGGATCATGCCTGCAGGAGGAGGCTCGTCGAGAAGATGGGGTGTTGTCACCACCCTATGTGGTGGGTTTCTTCCTCACTTATTGGAGATGGCGGATAGGGCTAATGATCGGGCTAGGGGTGTCTTTATAGGAGTAGGAGACGAGGTTACGTGAGAGGGAAGGGGCGGTCGTTGCATGGCCGTAACGGTCGGTGAAGGAGTAACGGTTGGGGAGACGGCGGCGCTAGCCGTTGAGGGTTGTAACGGCAGCGGGGTCACATGCCTCGTACGTGACCAGAGAGGAGGAGAGGTCATGTGCGTGACATGTGACCTGGGGGGAGGAGAGAGGATGCAGGAGTGGGTGCCACGTGGCACGCCCAAGTGCTGCTACGTGTCACCCCAAAAAAATCAAAATTTAAAAGGGAAGAAAAATATAAAAGAAATATAAGGAGACCTCGGATCAAAATATTTCCTTCACAAAAGTTGTACCTCTCAACGAGATCTACAGCTTTCATGAAGGACCCAGGAGCAAAAGAGGTCATTTGTACATAGTGATATTTTTAGTGGTCTACATGTGAATAGTTAACTGACTTTTTGGGATTTTGTAATTTTTTGGTATTTTAAAATAGGATAAAAATTATATAAAAATATAAAATATAAGAACATTAATTACACACTAATATTTTTTTTTGGATTTTTAGAAATAAGAAAATAGGAAAATAAAATAGAATACGAAATATGAGAAATTTGTACATACTTACAACAGACACTCGAAAACTGTCGGTTTCTTTGATTTCATTCTTGATATAGATTTGGATTTTTAAGCCGTTTGATAAAACTTTCATCAAAGAACACAAATGAAAAATAAATAGAATTAAAAGGGTTAATTATATACATAAAAACTCAAGTCAAAAATAGCAAAAAGTTAAAATGCGCAAAAGAGGCCCAAAACCTCTCTTTCACATATGAGCTCCGAATTTTACGAAATTGATCTTGTTTTGAAGGTATTTGAAAATGGAGTATTTTAAAAGTGAGTAGACCAAAGTCAAACACTGTATGAGGAAGATATGAGTGTTTTAGTCCGTTAGACGTGAAATTTGATTTTGGGTTTACTTGACACTTATTTGTGTTAGTAAATTTTTTGTATTTTTTGTTTATTCGTATTAGTAATATTTACACAATGGAGGTTGTTTTGGGACAATTGGATTTAGGATGAATTAATAAAAAATCTGGAAAGTTAGCAGTTTATTAGGTCAATTTACACATTATGCAATTATGCATGATGAAACGCAAATATTATTTACACATGTATGAATGCTAATGATGCTCTATTAATTATTAAATGTAAATGAATTATGGGGAACCTAGCCAGATTGACCAATTTTAGCTTGATGAATACGATATTCATCATACCCCTATACTTAAATTGTGCTCGTCCCCGAGCATCAATGAATAAATGACATAATTGAATATATCCCTGACTGTACATGTGGATTTTCAAGGCTCAACTTTTTTCGAGAACCCTAAATTTAAGTAATCCTAAATTTTTGGACTCAACCATGCTCTAGTCGGAAGGAATCCAACTTCTCTATTTTTCAGACTCTCTTTTTGTACATAAAATATAAGGATATGACTTTTAGTGTACTTCATTCATGAGAGTCAAGTCGAGACATCACCTGAAGTTCCAGTCCAGGAGACTCTCCTCTAGACCTAATCCTCCACACTAGGGAATAAGTCTATTCTTGATTTCAATCCACCGTCTCATTAGTTTGTCAGACTTGAAAATGTAGATGGACAGCCAGATGATGGAGGGCATGGGATTGTCTCTATTTTTCTCTCCCTCACATTGGAACAACGGGCCTCTTGAGTGCCTTATTACTCAACAGTTAGAT
Source organism: Ottelia alismoides (assembly GCA_037367405.1). Classification (NCBI taxonomy): domain Eukaryota; kingdom Viridiplantae; phylum Streptophyta; class Magnoliopsida; order Alismatales; family Hydrocharitaceae; genus Ottelia; species Ottelia alismoides. Next base: position 283,902 of record JAZKJV010006041.1, on the reverse strand, counting down.
ATTTTTGTTGTTGATCAATGTGTCCGTCAAGCCTGCACTTGTTTTTCTGGGAGTACACCGGGGTGTGTCTCTTTTGAGTATCTAAGATACCTTCGACGCCCAAACTTGTATCGCTTATGATGCAGAGCCCTTTTTTTATGCTAGCCTAACTTCTTGGTCTTAATTAGTGCTTGGTCCAAGTGAGCACTTCTAATATAGTTGGGAGCACTCACCATTGGTGGAAACTCATTTATAATTTGACTTTGAAGGATAGAGCCTTTCTTTGAATATTTCTTTTTTTCTTTTCTTTTATTTTTGGCTAGATCCACTGCTTTTACCAAAAGTTGGCGCACACTGATCAACAATTAAGTTTCATCACACCCTAGCACATAGGTAAATATCAAAGATATAGCATATAAACTTGTTAACATACTGGTTAGGGTTTTGCTGACACTCAAGTTTCTTGAACCCTTCATTAACTTTATCCCATCCTCGAGCATCATTAGATCGTGTCTAGACTCAAATCTCCATTTCTAGTTTCTCAAGTGATAGCTCAACTCATCTCATCAATAATGCAGTTGCGAAAGTGAAGTGTTGATCATATTCTTTAGAGGGTAGAGATGAAGAGTGCAATATAGCACTCAAATCTTTCAAACTCGGGAAGTGTGAATTATTAAGTATAAAACCCTTAATGACTAAGGCATGTTAACTCAGACTCTCAAAATCACAAAAATCAAGTGTCCTCAAAATCCCCAAGCCTTAAGTGTACGTGAAAGTGTCAGGAATATATCAACCAAGGAATTCATGAGATGTTTGATGAAATGCAAGACCATGAGTGATTTTTTTTCTTTTTTTTACGCAAAAAGTTTTTTTAGAGAAATAAGTATTGTTTACAGAGAGCATTTAGTATTATATACATAATATACACTACTTATACCTAATCCCGATGTTAGATGAAAATAATTAAAGTACGAGCTATTGATAAAGTAGGTAAAATATATACAAACACCGCCCTCATACTTAGTTAGTGCTATGTCCTCATGCACAAAGTGAAATGTAGATATAGCTCGTACTAAATATAGCTGAGTTAAGAAAAATAGAAATCCACATGCCCCCTATACTTAGACTTTTGAGGGACTAAGCATAGCAAATAAGCATGAAATGAGGCAGTCATGGGTGAGCGGAAAAGAATAGAAGTGATGTGTACACAATGATATCAATCCCACTATACTTAGGCTCATATCAGCCTGAGTATGATCGGATAGACAAAGGTGGGGGATCGGGTAGATGAGTAGGTTGATGGATATATAGAAGAGTGATGGAATTGAAGAGGTGGCTTATCTGGGCAGTTCGCATCTTTCGTCTAGTGTCGCGCCCTGAGTGAAGGAGATATGTTCTACATGCACTAATTGCTCACTGGATTCGATAAAGTGTTTAAGAAGCTGACCGTTGACTATAGAAATTTACGTGCTGTCTGTGGTCTCTGAGATCTCAACACTTTTGTTATTGTGCACCTCTCTTACGATGAAGGGTCCCATCCATTTGGATTTTAATTTACCTTGGAAAATTTTCAATCTTATATTAAATAACCATACTTTCTGCCTGGGGAGAAAGGTCTTTGTTCGGATGTTCTTGTCGTGCCATTTCTTGACTTTATCCTTGTAAATGGTGTTGTTTTCGTAGTCTTGATTTCGGATTTCGGATTTAGGATAGTTCACTCAAATCCATCTCTCTATTCTTCTTTCCTTGGTGATAGTTCCAATTTATCTTTTTGAATGCCCATTCTGATTTATGCATGAGTTCTGCGGGAAAATGAGATGGCTTTCTGTATACCATTCGAAACGGGGAGGTGCCCAATGGGGTCTTGTACGCCGTCCGATAAGTCCATAGAACCTGATCCAGGAGTTGGGACCAGTTCTTCCTGTCAGGGTGGACTAGCTTCTGTAAAATTCCGTTGACCTCCCTGATTGACATGTCAGCCATGCCATTGGATTGTAGATGGTAAGGACTACCGACACGGTGCTCAATGTTGTATTCCTTAGTCAACTTCTTCACCTCCCGGTTGACAAAGTGGCTACCCCCATCATATATTAATATCTTAGTGATTCCAAACCTCAAAATAATATGATCCTTCAAAAACTTGCATACAGTCTTGTTGTCTGCCGCTCGAGTAGGGATAGCCTCCAGCCACCTAGATATATTCTACCGCGAGAAGAATATATTCAAATCCTTGATTGTTAGAGAACGGGTCCATAAAGTCTATGCCCCATGCATCGAATACATCACAATGCATCCCATTCTCTGACAAACCGGGCACAACCTCACAAAATTGTAGGCATCCTTAAACAAGGTCGCTAGTAAAATCCACATTATAGTATCTTCTCAGCGGTCCTCTTCCTGGAGTGATGTCCTCCTGCCTCCAAGATATGACAGAGATTGAGGACGCTATGGAATTCCTCTTGAGGAATGCATCTTCTTCATATACAATTCAATCCTTCAACGAAAAGGAACGGATCCTCCCAATGGTAATGTCTGGCTTCCGACTTGAGTCGGTCGATTCTGTTCTTGGGCCAACTCTGAGGAACTTTCTTGGAGAAAAGATAGTTTACCATGTCAACATACCATATGAGAGAGTCAATAGTAGAAATTGACTCGTCTGGGAAGGTTTCACGGATGGATTCAGACTCCAGTATTTTGTTATGTTCGATCCATGATAAATGATCAACCACGACATTCCTAACCCCAGGTCTATCTTTAATCTCCAAATCAAATTCTTGAAGTAAGAGTATCCATCTGAGGAGTCATGCTTTTGCATCTTTTTTTGCCACTAAGTATCAAATGGAAGAATGATCTGTGTAAACTATCACCTTAGATCCTAGAAGTATAGATCGAAATTTTTCCAAGGTAAAGACTACTGCAAGAATTTCCTTTTCGGTCACCATGTAATTTTTAGGAGATGGGTCTAAAACTTTGCTTGCATAGTGAATAGCATATGGGATTCCATCTTTTCTTTATCTTAACGCCTCCCCTACTGCGAAGTCTGAAGCATCTGTCATTATCTCGAAGGGAAGAGACCAATCGAGGGATTGTAGGACGGGAGTCTCAATGATCCTCTTTTTGAGAAGCTCGAAGGCTTCAATACACTTATGATCTACAATGAATTCAGTGTCTTTCCCTAAGAGGTCAGTCAACGATTGGGAAACTTTTGAAAAATCTTTAATAAATCTCCTATCCGACATGCCTCAGAAAAGACCGCACTTGTTTCACATTGGTAGGTGTCTCGAGTTTCTTGATCACAACCACCTTGGCAGGATCAACCTCCATTCCCTTCTTGGAGAAGACATGCCCTAATACAATACCCTATTTTTACCATGAAATAGCTTTTCTCCCAAGAGAGCACCAGATTTACTTCCCTACACTTTTGGAGGAAATGATCCATGTGCGCTAGTCAATCATCGAATGAATCACCATGAACCGAGAAGTCATCCATGAAGACTTCAAGGAAATCTCCAACCATTTTGGCAAAAACTGCAATCATGCACCACTGAAAAGTGCTGGGGGCATTACAAAGCCCAAAAGGCAGCGCTTGAATGCGTAAGTGCCGAAAGGACATGTAAAAGTAGTCTTTTCCTTGTCCTCAGGGGCGATGGCTACCTGATTGTAGCCCGAGTACCCGTCTAAGAAATAGAAGTATTCTCTCCCTGCCAATCTCTCCAAGATTTGATCAAAGGAAGTGGAAAGTGGTCCTTCTTCGTTGCGACATTCAAGCGCATGTAATCCACATAGACACGCCATGATGTGGGTACCCGTGCCGTGATCTACTCTCCCTCCTCATTGATGATAATCTGAAGTCCTGACTTTTTCGGGATGACATGCAAGGCAACACCCACTTGGAGTCTGAGATGGGATATATGAAACCAGCTTTACACCATTTTTCGATCTCAGTCTTAACCACTTCCCGTAAATTAGGATTCAACCTACGTTGGCATTTACGGGAGGGTTTAGCATTATCCTCAAGGTAAATATGGTTTAAATAGAGGGTGGGGTTAATCCCTGGAAGATCAGAGAATCTTCATCCTATCGCCTTACGATTTTTCTCTAAAACTTTAAGCAGGTGGATCTCCTGCTCTTCGGTCAGATGTGAACTGATGATGACCAAAAACTGCCCCTTATTTCCTACAAGGAAGGCATACTTAAGAGTAGGGGCAATGATTTGAGCTCGGGTAAGTCTGTATCATTTACAGAATGTGGCTCTCTCATTGATGATTCTGGTTGTGATGTGCATGTTTGTTGTGTATCAATATTGGCCACCATCTTAATTGTTTTGGGGATCAGATCATTAAAGATGGAATTAGGTGTGGCAAGCGTCGTGCCCAATCTTTGTACCTTACTCTGGGATTGTCCATAAGGAGAATGGACTGATGGGTCAAGAGGGACCTCTGAGTCTCCAGGAGTATATGTAGATGTATGGATGAGCTGGTAGACTAAATAATCAACAATGTTCTCTCTAGATGAGAGTGATTCTATCATTGTGGTTGGGTTCTGTCTCCAGGGCCCAACATTTTCATCCATATTTTCTTCCTCAGGTTTTGATTATTCAGACTCTATGCTTGACTCAGTGTCAGGTCTATGAAACCTAGTTTGCTTCATTTTAAGTTCAACTTTTCCAAACTAGATTTTCCATGATGTGTAATCGAATATAGCTCCTGCGGTCCTAAGGAAGGGTTTCCCTAGTATCATTAGGAGTCTTTCCAATTTCTAGGGACATCCATGTTAAGTATTGTGAAATCTACTTGGTAATTTTGTCCCTCTATGTTGATGACAACATTTCGAATCTCCCCCTTGGGTCTCTTAGATGATGTATCTATGAATTGAAGTACGGCTGTAGATTGCTTAAGAGGACCTAGATTTAGCTGCTCAAATAGAGTAGTGGGCATGAGATTGATGGAGGAGCCATTGTCTAGCAATGTTTGGGAAAACTTGATTTCATTGATCTAGCTAGTGACAAAGTGAGCACCCATGTATCTTTTCTTCCTTGGTAGCTTATTTTTTATCAGGAAAGATGTAGCAATAGAGAGTATGTGCTTCTTTGTTCGGCTAGGGTTCATTTTGCTATCCCTTGTCGGTATGCATCTCACCTTAAGGTATTTCCTAAAAGCCGGGTCTCTTTCTATCATCTCATCTAGGGACAAAGTGACCTTGATGTTTTCTTTGCAAATGCGGGCCATGTCTTCATCATTTTTTGGTTTTTGAAGTTTTTCTTCTTTCCTTCCATAAGAGCACAGGAGAAAGGAATGGACTCATTGTGATCAAAACATCACTTTTGTTGAATGAGGAATAAAACTTATTTACAGGACTCGGACTGACTGATTTAAAAACAGGAAAATTGGTGGTCAACTATTACGGGTCTTGGTGGTGCTTCTTCGTCAGACTTTGATTCTGACTCTCCATGGCCTTCAGTGGTGTAGTGTACGATGGGTTGTGTGGGTGGGTCTTCTTTTTTTCCTCCTCATGCCTCTCTTGCTCAATTCCCCCAGGATTGTGTGAATTTCTGGACACTGGGGCTATGTCATCGTGTACTTTCGCTTGATCAGGCATGGTTACGGTCCTTCCGTTCCTAAGAGAAATATGATAAGTGTCATCATGAGAAAAGATCTTATATTCAGGTAAGGAATATTCAAATATTAATACATGATTATGTCCGAGGCTATTTGTAATAGTCTAGACTTGAGATGGAATCACGGTTTAGGTGCAGTTACCTCATCTCTCCATCGAGACAGTCGATTTATGTCGACTCTCATATCATGAAGTTCGTCCAACACTCACTAGAGTTCTTGAGAGATAGAAGAAGAGGAGGACCCCTGGCCCTACTTGGCCTGAGGCTGCTGATATTGTCTGAATTGGCCCTGTAGTCCTTGGCGTTGATATTGTTGCTGATGCGGTTGCAGGTTCTAATAACCCGTACGGTACTGCTGGCGCTGTTGCTGCTGAAGCTGGTAGGTGGGTCAGGCTTGTGGTGGACGAGGGTTCGGAGTAGTGTTTTGATCTGAACGGTTAACAGGTTCAAGGTTATACCAAACTCCGTTTATCTCTATAACTTGTGGAGGTTCCTCGTAAATGGTTTGAATGGAGGTTTCTTCAGTTTGATGGGAAAAGACTTGATCTTCCCCAATGGCTTTGCTTCCCTACCCCTTGCCCTTGAATATAGTGAATTTGGTGTATGGGGACAGGGAAAGAAGTTATGGCAGATATCTGCATCTTGGATACCTTGTCAGCCAATTCCTCCATTTGTTTAGGCAATTTAGCCAATTTCTCCATATCAAATGATTTATGGAGTTCATCCATCTTCTTGTAAATCTGATCGACCATAATCAGGTTGTCATCTACTATTCCCATATCAGCACTCTGATCGGTCGTCAGATTATTGACCGTCTTTTTAGAGTCATCTATGTAAGCTCGGTTGGTGGTCTGTGCACGGCTGGATTCAGCAAGTCTCTTGAACACCTTGTAGATGATGTCCTCGTGGTGTCCTATGTAGCTTCCTCTACAGGATGCACTCACTAACCCTTGGGTCTCAGGGTTCAGTCCACTAACAAGACTTTGGGCCAGCATCATTTTGCTTATCCCGTGTCCTGGGCATTTCTGGATTAGGTCTGTGAACCTTTCCCGGTTTTCATAGAATGGCTTGCTCGGGTGTTGGGTGATGCTTGTGAGCTTGATCCTCATCTGATTAATTCTACTCATAGGGTAGAATTTCTTTAAGAATAATGTCTTGAAGGTGGCCCATGTCTTGACCACTTCCCCTAAGTTCTTCAACCAGTAAGCCACTTTATCAGTCAAGGTGAAGGGGACAGCTCTCAGCCTTATGTAGTCCTGACTAACCCTAGGGTGACATAGGTTAGTGCAGACTAGCTCGAAGTCGCGGAGGAAGATGTATGGTTCTTCGTAATTATTCCCTCCGAACTTAGGCAATAATGTAAGGAAATGTGGTTTGTGTTTGAATGCATCCTCGGGGGGTACCGGCCTCAACCAATTATAGTCTTCATCTAATTCAGAGAGGTATGTATCTTCCATAGCAGCCTCACTGCGTTGCATTTCTGCCATCTGTGCTCTAAGGAGTTCAATGTGTTGTTTGATAGCAGTAATTCTAGCCAAAAGTGCACGAATAGGGTCATTGTCGTTATCATCCTTCTTTGGAGGCATTTTGTCTTCTTCTTCACCTTCAGATGCAAACAAATCTAAGTTAGGCTCGTGCTTGGAAGATTTAGGGGTTAAAGTTTCTTTGGCAGGAAGGGAGTAAGAGAGAGGGTTAGCCTAGGGTTGACTAATCCCTATAGATGTGTGGTGAAACATGGTTTGGAGAAAAGGATTGTCTCCATACCATGGGGTTTAGAGAAGAGAGTCATCTCGAAACCGAGGGGATGAGTTACTTGAGGAGCTTAGGGATTTGTTCGCAGAATCTGAACGCAGAACTCTAGAAGAATCCATCTTACAAAGGAATTTCCACGGAGCGTACAAATGTAGAGAAGACCTACTCAAAACAAACGCAATTCAAAACTCATCATTTAACCACTCAACACTGGTGAAGGCATGTTAGGGCTCGACCACTTATCTTTTCATTTTTAATTTAATGACAAAATAGTTTTTAAAAATTAAGTGGAGTTGTTAGGTGCCAAAATATTTTACAAAGACTGTCCCGAGTTCATACAACTAGTTGCACCTACTTTCATCTAGTATAGGTGTAAGTACGGACCGTTTAAATGGCTACCCGTGTTATTTGAGGATGGAGCCTTACACAATGTCCTCTAAACCACCCATTCTACTAAGGGAAGTCGGACCGTAAAATGACTACCCAAACCCTCACTGAGAAGTAGCTAATTATTTACAAAAACAGTAGTCTTAGTGAAATTTTTTGGTTTTTGGCTCTACCCTAAGTGTGCAATCTGATCCTTACAAATAATGAGTAGGTTTCTCTCCACCAGACACAAGGGTAACTTTTATGTCAATTTTATTTACAATCAGCTTGATTAGCAGTCCCAGTTTTAAATTAAGGTTATCACTGAAGTTTTAGGTGAGCACAGAAATTCACGCCTAACGCGCAGTCCCAATTCCTTTAATTCCTAAGTTGTAAAACTGAGGAGGGATAATCGAAAAAGCCGATGCAAGCATAAATCAATGATACATGCTTAAGAAGAAGACTTATAGTGACTCCTCACGTTCTTCATACGGGATGCAATACAAGGAATTGAAATTACACTAAATGATATGCACAGATAAAATCACCCTAGGCAGATAGTTCTATTATGGGAAGAATTGATTTCAATTTGGATAATGTTGCAGTGTGTTTAATTAGTGAAAAAGTGTAGCCTAAAAATTACGAGCACAATCAATGGTAAACAAGCAAGCGTATATGTGCCTAATTCCTACGCCACTCAAGTTGGGTCCCAACCACACAGAAGGGGTTGAAACAGACCCAACACACAAAGAAGTCCAGTCTTGAATTATAACAAGGGTTCAGAGAGAGGGACCCTATGAGTAATGCAGAAAATAAAATATCTAAGCTCTCTCTCACAAAATTAAAATATAGTCTTCTTCTTCGTAGATCCTTTACAATATCCCAAAATTCGTTCCGAGCAATCTGCGAAGAGAGAAATTGCGATTATTATCAAAAGTGAGAGAGAAATGCAAAATAAAATGAAAAGGAGAAAAATGACACATAATTAATTTCACAAAAATTAATTACAAAAAATAATTTAAAACCCTAAAAACTCGTCATTCCCTCGGAATTTGCTTCTTTAGTAATCGATAATTGCAGTATAGGAGGCAAAAAACGGTCAATCAAAAACCAAAATCTTTGAATGTTGTGGATTATTTTAACTCGGCAAGTGTACCAAGGTTGAACATGGGGAACGAGGTTTTTTGGCGGTTTTAAATTAATTTAAAATAAATAATTAATTGCACAATTAATTCCTATGTCAGAAAAAAATTAGAAAACATGATGAAATGGAGTGCAATGCAGAGGAAAATAAATAGAGAAGATGATGGAGCGTAGAATCTGTAATTTTTTATGATTTAAATCCTCAATGAAATTGACCAATTAATCCTCAAAATTAATCAAAAATCAAAATATTCAAACTGATCCCAATGCTTCAAGTTAATAAATCAATTGATACTCATAAAAATTCGAAGCAAAATATCTGCCCTCAGAATCTCTGTGATTTAATTCTTCAAATAGTCAACAATAATATTAAAGGAATAAACCTTAATTAATCTCCTACAAAAATTAAATCCCCAAAGATACCCAGAATAGTTATAAAGGCATCAAATAATTTCATGTCCTCGCAATTAATCCCCAGAAAATAACGTAAATAATCTTCTCAGTTAAGAATGGCATAAATAAGTCATAACGAAGCCTGCATTAATAAAAATGCATTGTAATATCAAAGAGCATGAAAATAGCTTCAAATCGACATATTATACGCTAATATCGGAGTTCAAATGAGCAAGATATGATAATTTAAAAAGCTAAGGACTAAAATGTAATTAAATAATTAATTTCTTCACAAAGAGATCCCTGGAGGGGCTTATTTGCAAAATCAAGAAGTCTGAGGGGCTTTTCTAGAAAATAGCCACAAGCGAGGGTATTTCTGTAATTATGCGAAGTGGCAAGGGTCTATATACAAATTCTCCAAAGTCACGTGCAAAACACGTGACGATGATGTCAGCTAGGGTCTTTTTGCAATTTCGGAAGAAGATAAGGGTGCGGACGTAATTTTACCCCGCACACATGTGTTGTGCACGTACGCGCGAGGTTCGGGAGCCCGTACGTGCAGGTTCGGAGCTCGAGCCTCCACGCGGTTGCTTCTAAGTGGCTTGGGCCGGTGGCATGCTAGGGCACAGGCTCGGAGAACCCGGGGTTGCACGTGTCAGCTTCATGTGCTTTGGGGCCCCGAAGCTGTGGTGGAGGTGCAGGTGAGGCTCGGGCCACCCGAACCTTGAGGTATGAAGGGCAGCTCGGGCAGGTCCTCGTGGAGGGTGAGGAGCCGTAGGATGAGGGCTATAGCCTGATCCAACGGCCCTGATGATGAAGACGGGGGCGGTGGTTGGGCGGAAGGCGAGTGGTAGAGGCGGAGGAGCGATTGGCGGCCCATGGTTGCACGCGGAGGCAAGGGGGCTGAGTGGTGGAGCTATCTGCTGGAGAGGGAGCGGAGGTGTTTTCTGCGGTGACGGTGAGGGTGAGCTCGATGGCGGCTCTGCGACAACAGCAGGTCGTGGCTGAGGCGCTTGATGGCGGTGTTGTGAGCTCCAAGGATATGGAATCGAAGCGGGTGACCTGCAGCATTAGCAGAACCAAGAAAAAAATGGGAAGCGGAGGTGGTGTATGGGTGAAGGGCAGAGCTCGCAGGTGTCAGTGGTCGTCGGGCTATCGTGAAAGTCATGAATGAGGGCGATGGGGTTCCTGATGCGTATATAATAGAAGAGGAGGTGAAGGGGATTCTGGAGGATAGAGGAGAAGCGAAGGATCTCAAGGGGTGAAGGTGATCTCCATGGATGGGCGGAGGATATGGCCTTGGCGGCTGGAGGTGAAGGGGGGTTCTAGAGGATAGAGGAGAAGCAGAGGATCTCAAGGGGTGAAGGTGATCTGCATGGAAGGGCGGAGGATATGAAGACGGAGGTGCTTATGATAGATAGTCGCCTAGGTCTGGAGCGGTGGAGCTCTCTTCTGATGCCGTGGCTCAACTCTCTCCGACGAAGGAAGAGAGGTGCTTAGTTGTCCGCAGGACTGGAGCAGCAACAAGGGGGCATGGAGTGCGCGCCTTGGATCATGCCTGCAGGAGGGAGCTCGCCGAGAAGATGGGGTGTTGTCACCACCCTATGCGGTGTCTTTCTTCCTCACTTGTTGGAGATGGCATATAGGGCTAATGATCGAGCTATATGTGTCTTTATAGGAGAAGTTGATGATGTTACACGAGAGGGAAGAGTCGGCCGTTACACAGTCATAACGATCGGTGAAGGAGTAACGTCCGGGGAGACGGCGGTGCTAGCCGTTAAGGGTTGTAACGGCAGTGGAGAAGGTGTTGCGCGGAGAAGGAGAGGGGCGAGGTTACATGCCTTGCACATGACCAAAGAGAAGGAGAGGTCACATGCATGGCACATGACTTGGGGGTAGGAGAGAGGGCGTAGGAGTGGGGTGCCACGTGGCACGCCCTGGGGCTGCCACGTGTCACCCCAAAAAAATTTCAAAATTTAAAAGGGAAGAAAAATAGAAAAGAAATATAAGGAAACCTCGGATTGAAAAATTTCCTTCACAAAAGTTGTTCGTCTCAACGAGATCTACAACTTTAAAGAAGGACCAGGAGCAAAAGAGTCATATGTACAAAGTGATATTTTTGGTGGTATCCATGTGAATAGAAAACCGACTTTTTAGGATTTTGTAATTCTTTGGTGGTCTTAAAAGAGGATAAAAATTATAGAAAAATACAATAAAATATAAAAACATTAATTACACACTAATCTAATTTTTTTGGATTTTAGAAAATAAGAAATTAGGAGAATAAAATAGAATATGAAATATGAGAAATTTGTACAGACTCACAACGAACACTCGGAAACAATCAGTTTCTTTGATTTCAGTCTTGATTTAGATTTAGATTTTTAAGTCGTTTGATAAAAAAATTATCAAAGAACACAAATGAAAAAGAAATAAAATTAAAAGGGTTAATTATGTACATTAAAACTCAAGTCAAAATAGCAAAAAGTTAAAATACGCAATAGAGGCCCAAATCCCCTCTTTCACATATGAGCTCCAAATTTTACGAAATTGGTCTTGCTTTGAAGGTATTTAAAAGTGGAATACTTTAAAAGTGATTAGACCAAAATCAAACAATGTATGAGGAAGATATGAGCGTTTTAGTCCATCATACGTGAAATTTGGTTTTGGGTTTATTTGACACTTATTTGTGTTAGAAACTTTTTTTATTTTTTGTTTATTCTTGTTAGTAATATTTACACAATGGAGGTGGTTTGGGGTCAATTGGAGTTAGGATAAATTAACTAAAATCTGGAAAGTTAATTGTTTATTAGGTCAATTTACACATTATGCATTTATGCATGATGAAATACGAATATTATTTACACATGTATGAATGCTAATGATGCTCTATTAATTATTAAATGCAAATGAATTGTGGAGAACAGAGCCTAATTGACCAATTTTAGCATGATGAATAGGAGATTCATCAATATTCTTAAAAGATTTCATCTCGAAGAATACGATTCTAAGAGGATGACCTTCTCGAGAATCAAGATTAGAATGAAGTAATGGGACTGATTGAATCGTAAGAGGATAATAAGGATCCTAGAGTTATAAACTAAAAGGACAATAAAAGATGAAACACTCATACCTCTTCAAATCAGTTTGAGGGTGGTAAAACCACCTAGAGGGTATGGATTTCATGTGTTAGAGAAATCTAACAATGATCGAACTTCATATGATGAAGCTTCCGTAGATCATGACATGGAAAGATGGATGTTAGCAATAAAGTATAAAGTAGACTTCATATACAAGTGTTGTGTATGGACCCTCGAGGATCCACCTATAGGGGTCAAATTCATTGGGTGTGAATGGATCTTCAAGAGAAAGAGGGAACTTGATGAGAAGGTAAAGACCTTCAAAGCACGGGTCGTAGCCAAGAGCTACACACAGAAATAAGACATCGCTTGCAATGAGACTTATTTTCTAGTAACCATGCTTAAACCCATCAGAATATTTCTAACATTATCTATACAACTTGACTATGACATCTGTAAGATGGAAATTGAGATTGCATTGCTCAATGAATATCTCAACGAGGATACTCATATGAAGTAGCTCCATGACTACATTTTTGGAGAATGCAAAATGTATGCTAAATGTATATAAAAATCCTAATCATTTGTAATGATATAAGGATGATAATATATGTTTTATGATATGGTTGTTCCATACCTTGAGATAAAAGATCTCAAGGATGCCTCTTATATCTTAGTTCTGAAGTTGTTAAGAAGCAAAGAGAAGAGGGCATTGGGACCATCACATTAGTGGTAAACCTTGGACATATTCTATTTTTTGGAAAACTCCAATAAAAGCTTCACTCCCTTAAGTATTGATCTATCTAAAGGCATAGCAACTTGAAGAGTTGAGGATGTTAACATCAATGCTACATGCCCAAAGTGCGTCAGCTATGGGAAGCTCGGTGTATGCTAGATTTGTACAAAAGGTCAAATGTCTACCATGCAGTAGTAGTAAAATATTATCAATCCTACTATGAAGATAAAACACTAGTTTGCAGTATTAATCAACATCTTCAAAGGAAAAAAGATTTTTTGATATAGTAATATCAAGTTTTTTTCTTTAAAAAATTAACACTTTGTAGATAGTGATCTAAAAATATCTTACCTATAGATACCTTTACTAGACATAAAACTACATCTTAATATAAGGAGATAGAAATCTCCGAGCATAAGGGTATCACTGACTGCTTATAACAACTATCGAGTTTTAGTGACAAAGGCACAATAACTACTTTAAAAAGATTGATTATTGATCTCATATGATGCAACATTCGTATTGGATGAGAGCACTATTACTGAGGGATATGCAAGTATGTAAAAGGACTTAGCAAAATCTCTCTGGAACAGAATGACTAGTCATCCTATAAAGATATTTTTCTAAATAGCTTATGATTCAGACATGAGTGTGGATTTAAAGATTATCCCATTAAATGGCTCTTTGGGGTAGTAGGAGATTGTTGAACATGTGACTCTGTGACGAGCCCTTATGCAATAAATGTTATTGCAAATCACTCCTTAATCCCAAATGAAGAATAATTAATTTGCATAATAGGTTCCTTAGTACTACTAGAGTTATGTACCATGGCCATCTTAATGATCATATTCCTGTTGATGCAAATGTTTAATCATAGAGGTTGGTACTTGGATGATATCTAAAGAGTTATATTGAGGATTCATCGTTCACCATCATATGATTGTTATGAAAGGATCTCCAACCTGACAAGGAGAAGGCAATCTTTCTCTAAAAGTTGATATCTAACCGACCTCTTGATGCAGGTCCTCTACATAGGAATAGAGATTTAGAGGTGTTAGATAATTTAGGTCAAAGAGTTGACTCGACGAGATGTAGATAACCAAGACATATGTCGTATATTGTCACCATATAGGCACGCATCCTCTGACCAGAGACAAATGGGTTACTATATGTATGACTATGTATATTTGGCGGACCGATAGGTTGATGACCTATTCAACGTCTATACACTGGTGAGTTGTACAAGGGCATATGAGTAGTACGATCTCTCAAAGGGATCACACATGTTCATTATTGAACTGGAAGACATGAGCTCATTCATGAGATATTGGGATCAAATTCCATGCACGGTCGTCTCGCCTTGGAAGCTTGACTGAATTTGTAGGTATGATATATGATTTTATAAAGTATATGATCAATACCTAGGTACGATAAATGTTTTTGGAAAGCATATGATCGATATCAACTCTCAATGATCAAATGAGAAACTTAATTATATAACCCTGAAGGAGACATTTCAAATGTGATCTAAAACTTCGGGTTTACTCAAAGTCTTCTAATATGCAGGATGTACGGGTATTAGAAATATTCAAGGGTGATGTCATCATAAACGATTGTATAAACATGAAACTTCCATTCCGAGGGAGTGATGAAACATGTTTGGATTTTAGTGACTCCTCTTAGTCCAATTTTTGGACATTGATCTGAATGTGATTCAGATGTAATGAGAAGATTAGATTTACAGCTTTGATTTAATTAAACATCTCCCCAAGATCTTGATTTGACATATGAACTCAACATCCAAGTTACTATGCATAGAATGTACAATCGATCTGTCCATATCTCCAAGTATCCATGGAGAGAGCACATTATTCTTGAAGGAGTTTGAGAATAATTTCATAGTTGATAATGTATCTGAGCATTGAGAAAAATTGATAATTAAATATGATTTAATTATTATGTATAATATAAATATGATTCATATTATTTGGACACATGAGAATGTTGATGCAAGATAATTAAATATGATTTAATTATCAAGGATATGAATAATGCAGATATCATTATCCATGTTAATCATATATATTATAAATGTGATTTACAATATATTTGAGAGAGTTAATTGTAATTGGTATTTATGAATTAAATGTTGATGTGAATTGGATTAACATTGGGCAACTAATTGTAAATACAATTTATATTTTATTTTGGATGTGTATGTGATTCACAATGTGTCAATGACATGATTAAAATTATCCCAAAATAATTTGGAATTATTTGGTGAATAATTATGCAATAAAAGTTGGTGCATATGTGGAAGATTATGTGAGATATGAGATCACATTTATTTGGAATAAGGAGTGCACCTTCCTAACATGGAGGGTGGACGGTAACACTTGATTTATCAAGTTATGGCCGTCCACTCTTTGTAAGGAAGGAGGCATGTCCTCCTTCCAAGTCCTTCCATGTTTATTGATTTGATTTGAATTAAATTATATTGATGATTCTTCAATATGTTTAACTTATTTTAAATTAATAAATTGTTGTTGCAAATTTTTATGCAATAAAACCATGAAAATTGATTGAAAGCACAAAACAATCTCAACCATCGGATTTGTATGCACATGGATTGTGATCCATGGACAATCAAAATAGTATAAAAGAAAGGATAGTCCTAGCCTTTCTTTTTGAATACATTACATGAATTACAACAAAAAATCCATTTCTCCATGTTTCTCATACACGCCTACTCTATGTCTCAACAATGTGGTCGTCCACATTATTGACCTAGAGAGACTCGCAGTCACCGCGACACCATTGTGTTACCGAATCGGATGCTCGTAGATCGCATACATCTCCGGTGCTTCTTACTCATGAAGAAGGTGTTGGATTTCGTGAGACGAAATCAGGAGACTCCTCACTCGGATCATTGATTTAACCGAAATTCAAGGGGTCTAAATAGTGTCTCACACAAGGCGGAGACAACCGTGTCGCTGCGGCGACCCTCAGTGAATCCCGATTAAAATCAACAATTAACCCACACTAGAAGTATCAAGCAATGACAAGCAGATGTGAAGTTAAAATTTATTTTTAACTCTACATAAATGATGTATAGGAGCAAGTACGTAGAGAGTTCGAACACAGGGAGCAAGGCAGGGTAGATCAAACAGGTGTGTGTATGAGAAAGTGATGTGTATGTCTACACTATGCAAATGCAAATATTTTTGTGGGTTTTAGATTTTTAATTTTTTTTAATTTAATTTTTTTAAATTTTGTATTTTGATTTTTAATTTTCTGATTTTTATATTATCTTTTTATATTTTATAATTTTTTTTCAATATTGGAATATATAAACTATATAAGAAAAGAGATGCTAGAATATTTAAAAAAATATGCAAAAATGCTCAAAAATTCAGAAATAAAATTTTTTTGGTCTTTTTATGATTTTCTATTGTTTTTGTGATTTTAGGTATTTTTCAGAATGTTTTTGGTATTTTTTAAGTCAAAATAAAGAAAACAGTGAATTAATGTTCTGGCTGAAGGTAAAATAGGAATGAAAAATATCAAACAGCCACAAAATTTTTCCAAACTAATTTTAAAAAAAGGGAATAAAAATGAGAACCTACAGGAACTAAGTTTGCATTTTTTGGAGTTTTTTATGATTTTTTAGATTTTTTTGAAGTTTTAAGATGTTTTCTAATTTTTAAGGTTTTGGTTTTGAATTTTTTAGTGGTTTTTGGACTGACACTAAAATAGGATAAAATAGACAGTAGGTATTTTTTTTGGAATTTTCCTAGGTGTTTTAATATTTTTTGGTATTTTCTAAGCTAGACAGTAGCTAAAATGCATATTTTTGATTTTTAATAAATGCTAAAATGCAACAAAAATAAAAAGCAAAAATATGGTGTGAAAATGCAAGTTAACAGGAGCTTAAAAAAAATTTGAGAATTTTTCGAAATAAAATTATGCTCCAAATAAATAAGACAAGTGCACAAAAATGTCTGGCCTAGCAGGGGTATATACGCAAATATAGAAACATCCAGGGGCAAACATGCAATTTTCCAACAAAATATAACACTGTATATTCAATTTAAAGGACCAATCACAAATTTCCAAACCTGCACGGGTACAGGTGCAAAATGTCCACCAGGGCGCGTGACTTGCACGCGCCTGGGAAGGACTCAACTGTAATATTAAAAACCTCGGGGGCCAAGTTGCAATTTTTCCAAAAATTTTACATGTACTACAAAATTTGCTGGACCTAGACAAAATAAACAAACACGGAGGGGGTCCGTGCAAAATACTCGCGCCTCACATGAACTGGTCACGTGAGGTGACGTGGCCAGGACCTCTTTGCAATTAGTAAATGTTCAAGGGTCTATTTATAAATATTACAAAATACTTTAAATGGCAAATGAAAGTTTTAATAATAATATTTAAATACAAAAAGTCGCGAGGGTTTGAACGCAAAATACCCTCGCGGGGCGGATCCAACGGCAGATGAGGGCTCACTTATCCACGTGGTAGCGATCCGTGCCCCCATACCCCTTCGGTCTGGACGCCTGAGATTAAATGATCTTCTCGCGATGGACGGTCCTGGGCATCCCAGATCTAACGGCGGTTGTAGCGTCTGGGCATCCTCCAAATCGGACGGCTGGGAGATCTGCTCGACGAACTGGGAAGAACCCGCGGGAGTGCGAGCTTCCCCAGCCCCGATCTCTCCTCTCCGCTGCAAGGCAATGCTCCAAAGTGCCCCGAAAGCTTCCTGGAAGATCCTTGAATCGACTGGGGGTCTCAAAAAGACCGGAGGAACTCCGGTATGCACCAGCAAGGTCGGAGAAGCAGAGGTCCTCCAGTTACCTCGGCCGGCCTTCAAAATCACCCCCAGATGCATGTTGAGGCTCTTGGACCTGCAAAACCAAGTGACACCATCGAGGGCAAAATGCCTCGACGGCTTGCGAAGCAAATGGTGGAGTGACGGCAAAATAAGTGTGAACGCGAAGTTGGCCGGAGATAGCTCCAGCGAATGATCGATTGAGCGAATCGATGTGAGATTGGATGCGAAAAAGGGACCTAAGTGATGCTAAGACTACAAGGAATGAAAAGAGAACGAAAATAAAGAGAATAAACACCTCGAGGGCCAGGGGCCCGAGGTTAAAGGTACCTCGACGGGAAGGTGTCGACGGAGGTGGGTGGAACGCCCCCGATGCACCTACGACTCTCCTTGCAAGCGCGAGATGGAGTGTCACCTCCGACTCACTCTGGAACACGAAAGAGAGGAGGAAACTCAGTTGAATGGGGTTCAAAATCGAAAATAGAGGTGGCGGGTGGTTATTTGAAGAGTTGCGAGGTAGCGGACTTCGAGGCGGGATCACGGGTGCGCGAAGAAGATCTAGGAAGATCTGGTAGGCCGGCGAGGATCCTGGTGCTACAGGGAACAAGTTTCATGAAGACGTCCTCTTCTCTCGAGCAACGCAATGATGGCGAAAATATCAAGAAGAACGGGTCTCAGGAAGGTCCGACAAGAGGCATAGGGCTAAGACCAAGGAGTTGACACGAGGTCAACTCTCCTGGCCACCTGGTTGGTCCACGTGGACCAACCAGGAAAATCCCTGGAAAAAGATTTTGTAAATTCTTTATAAAATAATAAATGATATTATTTTATCTAGGTTATTAAATAAAAAATATTTATTATTTTATATAGTATTTTATTCTGATTTTTAATTAATTTTATGAGGTATATTTTTACAAGTTTACTTTTATACCCCTTATAGGTATATTACCTATATATTTTATTAATTAATTTTTATTTTGGTTTTTATAACTTCTTTAATTCTGTTTATTATTTTATAAAATTATAAAATGCTTTTATACATGTAATTATATTTTTATTTTAGTTTTCTGATTTGATTTGTATGTTTAATAAAATATAAATATGTGTTATCTAGGTATGTATATAGGTATAATACCTGTGTATTTTATATATATATACTTTTATTTTGAGTTTTATTTAGGTTTTTATTCTGAATTTAATGTACAAAATTATTATAAGTAGTATTTACAACATTATAAAAATATAAAAATACAAAAATAATGAATAAATAATAAATTGATTATTTTAATCTGTACAAATATACAAGTAGGGTCCAAAACTCAACTTTCAAACCGTAGCTCCGCCAAATGCGAAACTATCGACATTAAATAGCTTATTTTATTCTATATACAATTAAAGGTGATTTTGCAGCATTTGGAGTTTTTATTTGTGAGATACGGGTCTGGGAATTTGGGAACCTGGATTTATTCAGACCATAACGTTTTATCTGTATTTTTATTTTTTTGTGAAATCAATTTTGTATTTTTCTTTATAAAATTATCTACAACTTTCATGTACAAAATTTCTTTATTTGATGTATAAAAAGTGGAACCAAAAATAGGTCCCAAAATGAATAAAGAATGAATAAAAAGAAAAGGTATTTCCTCTGTATTTTGACCCTTATCTCCCCCTACTTTATTCCTGGTCGACCTATTCATCAAGATGCCTAGGTCTCGGGTTTCGGGTCATAAAATATTTACAATATTCTATTCTTTTTCTTTTCTTTTATTTATTCTATTATTTTGGCTTTAATTATAGTAATTTATACACTAATTACACGCATATGCATGGATGCTAAGATGATGAATTTAATGCTATTTACACGCACATACTAGGGTTTTTGAGGCCAAAATGATAGAATAAAGATGATGAAATGTGGATTCATCAATCATCAACTTGGATTGCAGGAAGCACACATCTCATTCACGTGCTCGCAAGTACGACCTTCGTTGGATCAGACTTGAGACACGATATCTCTTCATTTAGAGACACGATCACAAACACGCTTCAAGAGGTAATCCTTGTACTTGTTTGTATTGTTGATGAAATGATTTTAGAAGTGTTCTCAAATCATGTAGTTCCATTTATTTAAAAATTTTAATTTTCGATGCTCGATGCAGCTAGTATGACTAGTTACCCTAGGTCGTATGTGATGCGACCTACACAGATTCATGATGCGGTAAGGCCTAAACCCTAACCTTCAAGGATTTCATCACCTCCACCTGTATTTTTTTTACATTTTACATGGTACTATTAGCTTCACTTCAAAATGAGATATTCTGGTCTAATGATCATGGATTTTAATGTGTGTAGGTGGAAGAATTTTTTTATAGGTATACTTTCAATAACTATCATTTAAACACTTAATTAGGCACTAATTTAGGGTCACATTTGTCCATATCCCCATCGTTAACCAACCAAATATACATAAATGCCCGGTCAACATAAATGAATAAATATTGTAAGATCATTTTATAGTCTCATTTATAGCACGTAATAATGTCTGACATAAAGTGATCTTAAAATATTACATTCATATTGGCTTTCCTTATTTTGAAGGTCCCAGACTAAGGGAGTCTGTAAGGATTCAAACTTATTATAAGGTGATCATTGTCACATGTTGTAGTTAACTTCTAATGAAAATTTGATTGCATAACCCATTTCTCTTTGGTATACCAAATCAATCATAATCTACTATTGAAATTGTCACTACTATGAAGGTTTTAAGACTTGATTGTGATTGGTTTTTAAGGTAACTGGAGTGTGCGTAGTTATGCTGGAGAATTTTCCTCAAAAATAAGCTAGCATGTGACAATGGTAGTCTTATAGTAAGTTTGAATCCTTATGAATGGGCTCAAGTGATAACTTAATGAAAATACTTCTCTTCTCATCTCCTAAAATTAGTAAAATAGGTTTAGGTCAATGGTCAGTTTTATTTTAGGTTTTTTAGGTTTGGTCTATGAACTTAAGCCGATGTTAAATCTTCTCCTCTCATTTGACCTTATGAATTGTTACATTCATGTGAAACCGATGGCTACTAGAGAGTACATGTACAAGCATGTAGTAGTGGACGTGTTATAGAGATCTTTTAAAAAGGTATTCAAGAATTTGTGAAATTTGCTTACGCCTAAGGTTCTCGTGTGGTGGATTCCAGTGGTACTATCTTGCGTTTGTGTCAAAAATGTCGTTTATTCAAGAAGAGATATAAGGATGAAATTCAATTGCATCTTTATAAAAATGATTTGATGGAAGGCTATCAAATTTAGTGGAGGCGTGTGTGGTGAGGTTTTCTATGACATGATTAATGAGTCAAATGATGTGGATACTATCAATCCATTTGTAGATATGGTTATGGACTTGCAGATCTAGATTTTAACCCTGATTGTCCAGATGAAGAGGAACCACATGATGTGTCAGCTGACTTCTATGAGTTGTTGAAAAAGACAGAAGAGACATTATAGTTGGGTTATAAGACATATTCAAAATTCTCAACAGTTTCAGAACTTTTATCGATAAAGATGGAGTGTAATATAACAAATCATAATTTTGATGCCATGCTTACAATTATGAAGAAAATAATAGCCAAAGATGCCGAATAATCTGGAAATTATTATAAAACCAAAAAAATGATGTGGAAGATGGGCTTAGCTAAGGTTAGGATAAACTCTTGTATAAATCATCATATTTTATATTGCGGAGAACATGAGTATTTGACACATTGTCCTAAATGTGATGAGCTAAGATTTCATGAATCAAGTAAAAGTGAGAAAAAATATTAAGGAAAGTATTGCGTTATTTCACGTTAACTCTGAGATTGAAGCGATTATATTATTGTAAGGAAATAACGAAAAATATGTTATGGCATGCAGAACATAGTCATAAAAAGTACATGGAGAATCCATCAGAATCTGACTGTTAGAATGAATTAATGCCAACCTTTCCTTCATTTTCATAGGAAAGAAGGAATTGCATTATAGATTTATCTACAGACGAATTTAATCCTCATGGAAGAAGTAAGGATTACTCTTATTGGCTAGTAATGACAACACCAAACAATCTAACTCCATGGTTATGTAATAAGAGACCATTCATGTTTCTATCATTATTAGTGCCAGGACCTACGCATCTAGAAAAATACATTGAAGTGTATTTACTTCCTCTCATAGATGAATTGAAGATGATATGGTTTGATGGAGTGGATACATATGATGCAAATAAAAGTCAAATATTCAATATAAAGTATCTCTACTATGTACTATAAATGACTTCCCTGCTTATGGAGTGTTATCTGGATGGAGTACGCATGGGTGTAAAATGTATCCATATTGTATGGAGAGTACGGAGTCTTTTCAGCTTCAACATGGTCAGAAACTTTATTTTTTATCATCATAGGAATTTTCTCTCAAACGATCATCCATATTGGAGACAAAAATAAGCATTTAAGAGGAATATCATTGAACTTGCATATCCTCTGGTAATTAAGACTGGTGATTGATACTATCACGTTCAGAGGAATTTCAAAACTCAGACATGGGCAATGGAGATAAAACACAACCTCTATCTAATTGTGGTGATAGACATAATTGAATTAAGAAGAGTATATTCTGAAAATTATTATATTGGAGTAAATTATTGATAAGACACAACTTAGATGTTATACATATCGAGAAAACTATCTTTGATAACATCTTTTATACAGTTTTGAATGTAGCTGGTCATACAAAAGATACAATAAATTCTCGTCATGATTTAAGGATCATATGCAATCGTTATGAGTTATATATTAGGTATCTTGATAATGGAATGGTCGAAATTCCTAAAGTGAAGTGCACATTAGACAGAAATCAAGTGAAATATGTATGTGAATGGATAAATAATTTAAATTTTCAGACGGATATGCAATAAATTTATTAAATTTGGTCAATTTAAAGAAGTTTTCATTTAAAGGAATGAAGAGTCATGACTGTCATATATTCATGGATAGACTGCTATCAATAGTGTCCAGGAGACTGTTACCGAAAAATATCATCGGCGTTCTATCCGATGTTAGCAGATTTTTCTATGTTCGTCCTGCATACACTGGATGGAGATGGAATATCTTGAGAAAAATATTCCTATGATTATGTGTAATTTGGAGAAGATATTTCCACCAAATGTTTTTATTCTATGGAGCATCTGATGATTCATCTTCCATACGAGGCAAAAATTGAGGGCCCGTGAAATATTGGTTTATGTATCTTTTTGAAAGGTATTGTTTTTAAAATAAATTTTTACTTTGATTCTAATGTTATATGATTAAAAACTCATTCTACATAGATTCATGTTCTTCTTGAAAAGAAAGGTCCGAAACAAATTTAGAATCAAAGTATCTATCAGTTCTCAGTATATCTACGAGGAAGTAGCAACATTTTGTATGAGGTATTTTCCTGAAAATGTGAAGACTATCCACAACAGATTAAGGGAGGAATGAGATAATCTGCTCTGACGAAGAACCTCATATCAGTGTCTTTCGTCAGTCATCTCAAGTAATAGGAAAGGTTAGAGAGCATCTACATCAAAATAAGAGAAAGATGTTGCTGAGCTCTACATACTAGACAATTGTGCGGAAATAACACCATATGTTGAGTACATATCTTTATTTATTTTCCAAACAAATGAAAATTTCATTCTCCTTATCTTTTAATAGATAGAGTGTTCATTTTAGGGAATTTAGAAGGGAAATTATTAAACAAAATCTTATATATACAAATGATTAAATTGTGAGCACATATAGGAATCAATTTTCGGAGTGATTTAATAATCGAACAAAATAATTAGACGGTAATGATTGTTGGAGTAATAGTTATCAATTTCATACCAAAAATCCGGGTAAAAACTTGACAAATCAGAATTACGGAGTCATGGTTTGTGGATCTCGTTATGGTGAAGATCATTTGAATTACTAAGGAATCTTAGAGGAGATGTTGCAAGAAGAATACACTGTTCCAGGCTTAAACATAATACTGTTTTTTGTTGTTCGACTGGTACGATCTAAATGAAGGCGTAGTAATCAAAACATCATCGATGTATACAAAGAAAATTTATACAAAGATTTGAACCATTCATTCTTGCTTCTCAAGTAGACCAAGTTTGTTATCCTCAATATGTATCAAAGAAGAAAAAGAATGTTGAATCTTTCAGTGTCATGAAGATAAATTCAAGAAGTTATATTTCAAGAGAAGATACTCCTATATAAGATGTTATAGAGGAAGCTTTCACTCCTACTCATGAGCGAATGAATGTAGCAAACATAGTCCCAATCATCAAATCTATTAGATTGACAGACATTGAGGTGATATATGATAACCTAATAGATGATGTAGAAGTTACAAACGATGATTCGAACAACACCGCAATCAATGAATCGTGTTATAATTCACTTGAATCAAATGACGAAGATTAATTGTAAGCTTTAGTAAAGTATTGTACCATTTTTTAAAAATCCATTGATAATTGTATAAATAATTATTATATTGCCATTACAATCATGGCAGATTTTAAATGTGGCGGCTCTCATGGATCTCAACGATCCATCGTCCGACCTCCTCGGATTCACCTTCTTACAATAAGCAGCCTACCTTGCATTTTGATTTAGAATCACTTCCTAACGAGACTTGACTTGTCATAGCCTACTACAAGTCTCTTGGTTATCCCCCTACTCCCTTTATGGAGGTGTATATGGAGAGCCATCTTCCTTAGCCGCTCCTGATGCATGCCACGTCTTGGTAACTGCATGGACATCGATGGATTTTGATTCTCCTTCTTTTATATGTTTGAGCACCCACGTACCTTTACCCAGTGGAGTTGGGCATACTTTAGATCCCTTCCATTTGTTGGAGGTTACTGCTGATGGGAGGTAAAAAAATTAAACTTTCTCATTTTAACTTTCATATATATACTCTTTAAAAAATTTACAAAATTCTCTATGAATTTTTTGATTGGTGGCAGGGTTGCAAAAGAGATAACCAACATTGTCAAGACACATTTGACTAGTACGTAATTTCAATGGTGTCGCATTCCTACTACCAAGTATGAGAGATTGTTTGAGATGTAATTGGTAGGAATAGTACTTTATCGAAATAATTGATAATTTTTGCAACTCATTTATCTAAGTTTTTTGAAAATTTTTCAGAGTAGGTATCATTTTGTTCCTGGTATGGTGAAGGAGGCTTATCATCGAGATTTTATTCGTTTAGTGGGGAAGATGACGAGCGATACATGTTTAAAGGTAAGGAGAGACTTGCTTACAAAGATGGGATGTGAGGAAATGATTTTTTAGGAGATGAAGAAGTTCCCACCTACATGGTGTACGAAGGAAAGGTATTGTCTTATCATCATAGTTTAAATGTAATTTTTAAAAGAATTTATGATCATTTAATATTTGTTGCAAGTGGTGGATTTTGTGATGCATTCATTACAGATTCTGAGTTTGGAAGGAGATCGACAGCGGGAAGGACAAACCGCAAAAGATTGAAGATCGGGTCGACTGATGTCTCCAAAAATATATTTAAACACTAATTTATTATATTTCAATTATGTTGTTATTATTATTTATCTTTATTTTTCCATGTGTCTAGGTTCGAAAGAGAATCCTTGATTCAGAAGTGGTGGTCTAGGTCCCATATGAGTGGGAAAGAGGGATTGTCTCAATGGTACACTCCTGAAGCAGGAGAATTGATGGTTAGTTTTTTTATTTTTAAAGCAATTTGAAAGATATATTACAATTAATTTTTCTAATTTTTTTAACTTCTATTTTAGAATTGTTATTTGGCATTATCTATAGAAAAATAAGGTGGTATTCATGATAGGAAACAACCACCATTGGATAAAATAATTTGGAAATATGCATAGAAAAATATTATTTTATTTTATTCAATTTTTAAATATATCTACATATTACACAATGAATAATAGGTGTTAGAGGAGAGGGATGTTGTGGTGAATTAGAAGCAGACGCTTGGTGGTCTTCAACTGTACTATGTGGAGGAGCACCGTCAATCGTATTCTACTTATGGTCAACCATGGTATTCACAACCACAATCATCACAGACATCATCGTAGTGGAGTCCTAGATAGGGATGATGGTGGAGAAGGTGATGAACCTCCAAGAAGATTTAACAGCGTACTTGTAAGTATTCTACTTAGAACGGGTAATAATTCTATCGTTCTTTATCTTCGCATGCATATCTTATATATACATATTCCTTAATATAGGTCACAAGGGCATGCATCTCAATATGATGAGATTGAATCAGAAGACGAGGAGGGGGAGAATGACCAAGAAGAAGAGGCACGCATGTATGTCAGGTTTAAGGAGAAGGAAAAGGAGAAAAAGAAATCAAAATAGAGTTTGATTTCAAAAAATTTTAGATCAAAGAAGAAATGATTGTTGGTTTTTTGTCTTATGTAGTTAAATTTCAAACAAGTCTTTAAATTTATAGAAACTTTGATATTAGATGCAGTTGTACTTGTAGATTATTTCAACTGTAGAACCTTTAGAACATCTATTTGTTGTATATATAGGAATTTAGCTCTTAGATATGATGCATTTACATATACTGAAGTTGTCTATGAACTTATATGTTTAGTTTGTACGTAAGTTCTATATATTATGTGAGTTTGACATGTACAAGTTACTTGGACAAGTATTAAAAGGATATCGGTTAGAGGGGTGCATATTATATGTAATGTACTTTTCTCAACTTTAATAAGCACTTGTAATGGTTTCTTGGCAGGTTTTACAGGTTCAACAGGGTGTCTAAACCAGTTCGAACCTATATATATTCTTTCAGCTCTACATGTTGGATGAGAACATGTGCTCGCCAGGAGCTCTCAGATTGTCCGCCCTATTTTGTATGGGCGAGTCATTTGGAGATACTACTTATGCATGCTTAGAAGGAGGGTGAGCACCTGGCGTACATAGGTGCTCTCCTGCCTGGCCTTGCGAAAGAACTATCCACGAGCACATGCCGGGCAAGCACATGGTGTGCACATGTGGGCATACACATGACGTGCACATGACGAGCCACCATGTGCATGCCAATCGTGTCTTTTTTGTAGTGTAATGGACCTTATAAGAGCATTCATTCATTTAATCTCAGATAGGGAGTGAAATAAATCAATAACTTTCATTGATATATCAAAACACTATATTAATATTTATTGTAGAAATGATTTTCGTAGGGCTCATATGTCTAACAGGACTTTACCAATGTGTAGTTCTTTTTCCGAGTGAGTTGCCTCGGTGGATAATACTTTACTTGTGATGTACAACATGGGAAATGGCTACTTTGAAATAATGTGAATAGATTTGAATAATGGTTATAATTGGAATCAATTGTACTTATCTGAAAAGGTAAAGTGAAAATTAGAATGGACTCATTAGATTAGTAAAAGAAAGTGTCGGGAACTTAGTTAGGATGCATCTACTTCACCCCATACCTATGAAGGCACCAACCCTAAGAAACATCATTTATTGGTGGACACATAGCGTGAGTCACTCATGATCAAGAGTACTGTAGACTATTTCATTCCTAACAATAATGTTGGGCAGTAATAATAATGATAATAACCTTATTATGAATCTCGGATACATCATCTTAAAATCTATTTATTATTCTCTTGTCTTAAATAATTCAATAAAAATCACAATTAAATCAATAATATTTACTTGTATTATATATAGATAATCTTGTGTATAATTGTCCTATTTTTTGTATAATATCTAACCTAATTTATTATATTTAATTACTAACCATTTTTCTTATTTTATTTATTATTAAAAATCCCTAAAAATTAGGTTAATTACTGTATATGTTTATTTTGGATTTTAAAAAGAAATTAAAAATACAAAAAATATCAAAGCCACAAAACAACGTTTTTACCTATTAAAAATACTCCAAAAATTTCATCTTTGTACAAATGACCTCTTTTGGTTTTTTGTCCAACATGAAACTTGTAGATCTCATTGAGATCTACAACTTCATGTTTTGACCTTTTTCTAAGTCAGCTTCCTTCTATTTCCTTTTTATTTTCTTTTCTTTTTTGTTATTTTCGAATTTTTTGGAGCGGCCACGTGGCGCCCTCTGGGCTGCCCACGTGGCCCGCTCCTCTTCATGCCACCCGACCTAGCTCTCTGCCCTTAGATCACCATTCCCCTCCTTCATCCTAGCCCTCCATCCGTGCTTACATCTTAGCCCTCAGATTTCTCCTGATATTCCATTTCATCCACCCATACCCGCTTCATCCTGAACAATTGGATGACCCTTCTATCCAATGGCTCCTCATCTTCCACGTCATCTCTCTTTTTCCCATCGTTTGATCCTCCCGCCTCCATCTCGCCCCTTAATCCATGCTTCATCTCTACCCTCTGATCAGATTACAGGATCTGATCTGAGCCCTCTGCCCGTGCTCAAGACAGGATCGTTTGATCGCGAGATCCAACGGCCCGGTTCATCATCTACCTCCTGACGCCTCCTTCCTCGGGCGTTACACATGCTTTTCCCTTCACTCCCTTCCATTTCTGTCTACTGCTCTGATCACCCTCCTCATTCATAATGGTCACCTCCACGTAGACCTATGCTCCATCATCCTTACGCCTCCATCGATGAGCCTCCCCATCACTCCACGCATCCAGTATCGACCGCTCAAAATCGTCTCCCACCTTTGTAACTCCCGATCACACTATTCCTATAAATTGATTTCCTCTTCCACTATCACCCTCGTCCACCACTTCATGGCTCTCCCTCCTAGTCGCCTTCCCCTCCTCATGACAATAGGAGGCGGAATTGGCGAGCGATAATGGTCGGAACTCCATGTGTTGACCCTCAGCCACCCTAGTAGAGTAACGGTGGCTCCGCCACTGATGAGCACTGAGGATCGGTCACACTCGTCATGCGACGACTCCGAGGTTCCTTGAACCTCAGCCTAGGCTGCTTCATCCACCTTATTTTTCTCCTGTCCTACAAGTACTTCTTCCCAATGGTTTTTCTTCATTTTTCTCTTAATTTTTTCACCGTACATGATTATTCCCACCACCACTTGACCATCTCCCCATCTTCACCACATCACCATCACCCTCGCCACACATTCCGCTCACCTTCTTCTTCCGTCAAAACCTCTAGCCACCCCGCCCCTTTTCTCTTCGCCTCACCGGAGAGGAACACACCAGGATCATCGCCTTCTTTTCCCTTAGCCCTATGCTCCACCGCACCCCACTCCTCTTGCACCCACGTGCACACTTCAGCTATCACTAACCTTGCATGTACTCCTAGTCTTCAATGGTCGGAGTTCTATCACCATCTCCATTCAAGAGCGGGATCTCTGACGAGGCCCATCGTTGGCTTCTTCTTGGACCTCCCACGCCTTCTCCGCCCCTGCATCTTCATCGCCAACCTTTCATGTAGCTTCATGGAGATCTAGCACGCATGGTGGAAGGAGGCGGAGCTTCAGGACCTTCACAGGAGAGCAGCCTCCTCCAGTGAGAGGGGGCGGAGTATGAATAGTAGTTATCGTTCGATCATTGAGATCGGACGGTCCAAATAAAGCTTCGAGCCTCTACGCCTATCTCTAGGCTCAGGTGAACAAGCCTCTCCCTGAATCACTAGATGTTGCCACGTCTTCCACCGACACTCGCCGCCTCCCAAACCTCGCCCCACGTACGTGCCTTGCACGTGAGGACGGGGTTAATTGCAAAGACCACCCTGGGATTTTTAGGATTTACACCCAGGTCAAGGCATATGTGCACCATGTGAATGCTTGGACAAATTATACAAAGGCCCAGATGGATTTCATTAATTGCATAAAGTCCCACGTGCTTCATGGAGAATTTACAAAAAGGCCTCTCCAATTTTTGCTAACTGCAAATAGGTCCTTCCAGAGACCTATTTGTAATATTTATCTTCATTTTCCATGCATTTTTATGGCATTTATGTTGTTGCATTGTTTCTTTAATATCTTGAGCACACGGACTCCATTTTAATTGATTTTAGTGTCGTTTTGAAGCTTGTTTCATTGTATTTTTAATGGCATCATTTTATTTATAATTCGAGACTAAATTGAATATGATGATTTTTATGATCTACAGTGTACCTTCTCTTTTAATAAAATGTCATTAATCATCTTTAGTGCTCGATTTGACTCTGAAATTGACCCTTAATCTATTGCTCATGGATGTGCTTAATTTTGGGCATATTTGTATATTTTTGTCTTGCATACATTTATTTCCATCCCATTAATTTTTT
The DNA here is from genome assembly GCA_037367405.1 of Ottelia alismoides. Classification (NCBI taxonomy): domain Eukaryota; kingdom Viridiplantae; phylum Streptophyta; class Magnoliopsida; order Alismatales; family Hydrocharitaceae; genus Ottelia; species Ottelia alismoides. The sequence continues at coordinate 253,682 of JAZKJV010006041.1, read as the reverse complement.
GCTTGCATTGCATCTCTTTTTAATGACATCTAAAATCAAATACAAATTACACGCATCACTTGTCTTTGCATTGCTTTATCTGCTTTGCATATCACATCTGCATGAAGTCCTAGGCCTTTGGAAAATAATCACTCTTGATATAAACAATAATCTTTGATAAATAGACGAAGAGGCACGTGTCCCTTTGTTCGACCTGGTATACTTTCCAAGTAAAATAACTTTTGCATATTTGAAAGTGTGGTTTTTGTTTAACCATTTTCATCACCTATACTACGATAAAAGACGATTCTTAACATGGTGAAAATGTGTTCATCAAATGGAATTTATTGCTGGAGACACAGCTTATCTTTATTTATTTTATTGAATTTATTGTATTATTTTTATGTGAATATTTTCAAAATTTTTAGGTCTTTTTCTTTGTGTTATTTTGCATCGTTTCATGATTATTTTTCTTGTTATTTCTAACTGATTCTTTTGTGGCAGGACCCATGGAGATAGAGGATGCTTCAGACCCATGGAAGCATAGAGTTGAGAGCTCCTGTTGTAAGGAGCTACACAAAGAAAAACAAGAAAGATTCAAGGAACTATAGTCAACATTTCTTTCATGCATTTTGTTGTTAAAAAATGTATCATATGCATTGTTAGCTGTCCTCGTTCGAGGGCTCGCGTGTGTAAAAAAAAAAGAAAAAAAAGTAGATCACTAGATGATCTACACCCCCCCCCACACACACCCCACCATATCTGTATATTCACTACCCCCCCCCCACACACACCATCTTTGTATATTCATACACACTCTCTCTCCCCCGCACATCCCATCACAATGCATATAGCCCCCCTGCCCACATCTTCATCTGTGAAAATTCAACACCCCCCCCCCACCCCCATCTCCATGATATTCATCTGTGTATGTACACCCCCTACACCCTAACCAATCACGGGCACCCCAGCCCAATTCCAGATCCATTACTTATTCTATTTTCAGCCTAAGTATAGGAGGGACTCGAATCAATCAACCTTCCCTCCATCTGTCTTATTATACTTAGGTCATTTTTGACCTAAGTATAAGGGGACCTTCTGGAGTCAGTTCTGCTATATCACCTTGTATTTAACCGGAGCTATGGCTTCATATCACTTGTGCTATGAGGACATAGCAAAAGTTAAGTATAATAGGGTATACCATATATTATTGTATATATAGTTTACCCATAGCTCGTATTTTAAAATTTTTGAAAACTTTTTGGGGTTGGTTTAAGTATACTGGTGAACTGATTTTTGTAAAAAATTGCTGTAAAACCTGTTTGAAATTTGGAGGGATTAACTTTTGTAAATAAAATTAACCTTATTCAAAATTTTCCATAATAATTTGAAAAATTAAAAAAATTTCTTTTATAAAGACTCTGAACTACTATGCTTAAAATGAGTAGATACTCTTCAGTGATGGAACTTCGGTCTCCCTTAGTAGATTGGGTGGTTTAGAGGACACTATCTATGGGCTCCATCCTCAAGTAACACGGGTAGCCATCTAATGGTCTGTACTTACACCCATATTGGCAAGAAGTAGATGCAACTATTCATATGAGCTTGGTCCAGCCATTATCTCTCTGGAGAATTTAAAAAATGAAAAATTAAAATCACAAAAAATTATAAAAGATGAAAATCACAAAATTCACTAACCAAGGAGTTGGTATATTCCTGACACATTCACTATCACTCAAGGCTTGAGGATTTAAAGACATTTTATTTTGAGATCTTGAGACACTGAGTTATCCAGTCTTAGTCATTAGGGTTTTAAACTTAAAAATCCACACTTCCCTAGTTTGAAAAGATTTGAGCATCATATTTCACTCTTCATATCTACCTTCTAAAGAATATGATCAACACCATCACTTTCACAACTGCATGATTGATGAGATGAGTTGAGTTATCGCTTGAGGAAATAGGATTGGTGATTCAAGTTTTGACCTGATTTAATGATACTCGAGGATGGGATAAAGTTAATGAAGGCTTCAAGAAACTTGAGTGTCAGCAAAACCCTAGTCAGTATGTGAACAATTTCGCATGAAATCTGTGATATTTACCTATGTGCCAGGGTGTGATGAAACCTAAATAAATTGTTGATCAGTGTGCACCAACTTTTGGTAAAAGTAGTGGAGCTAGGCAAAAAGAAAAGAAAAGAAAGAAAATATTGAAAGAAAAGAGCTCTCAAACACAAAGATAAATTCAAAAGAGCTTCCACCAAAGGTGATCGCTCCTAATTATTTCAAAGTGTCCACTTGGACATAACGCTATTAGGACTAAGGAGTCGGGCTAGCACCAAAAAAAGGGCTCTGCATCATACAGTGATACAACTTCGGGTGTCGAAGGTATCTTAGATACTAAGAGAAACGCTCCGGTATACTCCCAGAAAACCAGGTGCAGACGACTCTGAATTCTCTTGATGGACACATTAATCAACAACAAATATCTACATGTGTTGAGTAATAAGGCACTCAAGAGGCTCCTTACTCCAAGGTAAGGGAGAAAAATAGACACAATCCTCTGCCCTCCATCGTCTGGCCATCCATCTACATTTTTCAAGTCTGATAAACTAATGAGACGGTTGACTAAAGTAAGAACCGACTTATTCCCTAGCGTTGAGGATTAGGTATAGAGGAGACCTCCCAGGATTGGAACCTTGGGTGATATCTCAACTCGACTCTCATGATTACAGTACACTAATTTTCATATCCTTATATTTTATGTACAAATAGAGAGTCTGATAATTAGAGAAGTTGGATTCCTTTTGTCTAGATCATGGTTGAGCCCAGAATTTTAGGATCACTCAAATTGAGGGTCTTCAACAAACTGAGCCTTGAAAATTTCACATGCACTGTCAGGAATTAATCTGACTCCTTCATCCTTTAGATGCTCGAGGACGAGCATAGTTTAAGTATAGGGGTGTGATGATTCTCAGATACATCATGTTAAAATCAATTTATTATTCTCCTGTCTTAAACAATTCAATAAAAATCACAATTAAATCACTAATATTAACTTGTATTACATTGTATATAATCTTGTGTGTAATTGACCCATTTTCTGTGGAATATCTAACCCTAATTTATTGTATTTAATTACCAACCCTTTTTCTTATTTCTTTATTATTAAAAATCCCTAAAAATTAGGTTATTTATTGTATATATTTTTTTGGCTTTTAAAAGAAATTAAAAATAAAAAATATCAAAGCCACAAAAACAGTGTTTTTACCTATTAAAAATACTCCCAAAAATCCATCTTTGTACAAATGACCTCTTTTGGTTTCTTGCCCAAGAGGAAACTTGTAGATCTCATTGAGATCTACAAATTTCATGTTTTGACTTTTTTCTAATTCAGCTTCTCATTATTTGTTTTTTTCTTTATTTCCTATTTTGAATTAGATTCATTGGGCCATGTGGCGCCCTCTTGGGCCACCACGCGGCCCGCTCCCTCTAGTGCCACCTGCCCCTTTTTCATCATTAGACTCGATCTGGATGATTCCATCTGAATTGTCCTGGCCCTTCTCTTCTCAATCTTTCGATCTCCACTGATCGATAACATCTCAACCATCCGCATCTGCCGCCCTCGCCATCGTTAGATGATCTCCCATCCAACGACCAAGCTCCAACCACGTCACCCCTCCTGTCCTGATCGATGGATGAGTCTCCAATATCATCTAAGTCGTTCACCCCAACGCTCTCTTGCCGCTAGATCATATCATCTAATATGATCCACGCCCTTTGTCCGCACCCTAATCATGGACATTGGATCGCAAGATCCAACGGTTCTCGTCCATCTTCCTCCTCCCACGCACCCCTCCCCTAGGCGTTATGCCTTGCAGCCACTCTGCCCCCTTCCATTTTTAGCTCTGCCCTCCAGATGCCTCTCGTTAATCTCAGCCACCCCATGCAGCCAATATCTCTGCAATCTTCGTGTAACCCCCAACACCCCTTCCATCACTTTTCCATCACTCCACCAGCCGTTGCAAAACACTCCAATAATTCTCACTTCTTCCACCTATTAAAACTGTGCACCGCCTCCATCTACCCTCATCTACCATTCCACGGGATGAAGCCCAGCTTCCCTCGCCCCTTCAATTACAGCGGAGGGGCAAACTTGGTGAGGCGATGATGACTTCTACTCAGGTGATGACCTACAGCATTGACCATCATGCCATGGTCTCCTAGGAGCCAATCAAGCCCCCTGGATCGGTCGGCCAGGTTGAGCGATGACCGGAGGGTTGAATAGACCCTTAGCATAGACCAATTCCTTCATCGATGACTATCTCTGATCTCCAGGTAACTCCCTTCATCTCGTACTCATGTTTTCTTCCTTTTTATTCAAAACACAAACTCCTCTTCTCTGATTACCAAGCATCCTACCACCTTCACTAGACCACCCTGATCTTTGTGCCCCTTTCGACCACTCTCTCTCCATCAGAACATCAAATAACCACACTCTTTTGCTCTCTGCATCATCGGAGAGGAACTCGCCGGGTCCCCTCCTTCTCTGCCTCTTGGACCTCCACTTCATTCACATCGCACTCAAGAGTTGCTTCGGCTATACTACCCTTGCAGATACTCAATGGGATGAAATTCGTGCCTATGCTCTGTTCTGGGACCTCATCTCCGATGATGGCTCATCGACCGACCACTCCTATAGTCGGACCCCATCGCATCTCCAGCTACTTCATGAGGCTCTTAGATAGCCTTCTCGACCTTCGGGCCTGCAAAAGGGCATCAGTGGAGCTCCATAGGGTCATTGGAGCCCCGCTTTCTCCGTCAAGCGTGAGGAGGAAGAGGGAGAAGCCACAATGTACATATGTCATTTGATCCTCACAATCAGACAATTCAGGTGAAGTCACGTCAGCCCCTCCGAGGCAAGGAGGCTCAGGAAGCCCAAACACTCCCCGAGCTACCAACAGATGCCACGTGGCCCGAGCCTCGCCCGCCTCCCAAACCTCGCCCTACGCACGTGCCTTACGCGTGAGGATGGGTTATTTGCAGAGACCACTCTGGGCTTTTCAGGATTTACACCCAGGTCCAAGTGTGTGTGCATCACGTGCACGCTTGGACAAATTAAACAGAGGCCCAGATGGATTTCATTAATTCCAAGAATGCCCTTACGCTTCAGGAATATTTAGAAGGGCCACTTTAGGTTTTAGTTCTTGCAAATGGATCCCTTCAGGGACCAGTTTGCAATATTTAGCATTTTATTTTCACGCATTTTATTACATTTATGCCCCCTTGCATTGTTTCTTTCCTATCTTGAGCATTTTGTAGTCCAAAATAAATGATTTCAATTTCATTTTGATGTGTATTTCATTGTATGTCTAATGGCATTGATAATTTCATATTTTGATACTCTATTAAATGGGCTAATTTTTTTATGACCTATAGTGTCTCCTGCTCGTTGATTAAATGTCATTCATCATCGTTAACGCTCAATTCGGTTATGAAATCAATCTACATTTTCTTGCTCAATGATTTGATTATTTGCGACATACTTGTATATCATTTATTTGTTAGCATATCATCGCATACTCCCATTCATTGCATCTCATTTAATTGCACTTTAAAATCAAACAAAAAATTAAGCAGCATTCTATTGTGTTCTTACATTATTGTATCTGCGTATCATTTTGCATAAAGATCTAAGTTTAGAAAATACTCACTCATTACTTAATCATTATTTTTTCAAAAATAGATGAAGAGGCTCATGTCCCTGTGTTCGACCTTGGTATACTTGCCAAGTAAATTAACTTCCACATATTCGAAAGTGTGGTTTTTGCTGAACCATTTTCACCACATGTGCTATGAAAAAAGACGATCTTAAAGTGATGAAGATGCGATTCGTCACCTTACAGAGATAATATAACATAAGTCTTGAAGTTCACATAGAGTTCACTTATGAGAGAGGTCCGCGGCTTCTTAGGTACTTTCTTTAGTTCATCCCTTCAATTTCATTATTGTCTCTTCTAGTGGTTACTTCTTCTCTATTATGGTTACTGCTTTTCCCTTGTAGTAGAATAAATCTATGTTAAGTAATTGCTCATAATGTATTCCTTTTCCATGTGGTCCAAGAGGTTCACAGGACCCACTATTGCAGTAGAGAGCGGCTCTATTGTTGAGAAACTTACTAGACCCAATTGCACCGTACAAGGTGTGTACTTGTGATTTTTGAAGTAGTTACTTCACTCTTGCTTCTGTACTTTTGAGATATGATGATTTGTAGATATACTTATAGTAGACAGTTATAGGTTATGTATATTTTGTAGACATAGTAATTGATAGTTCTTTGGTTATAGTATATGGTTATGTAAATGAAATAGAAACTTATGCAGTTCTTTCTTTTACTTTATTTGCTTTGCTTATTCAATTGCAATTGATATTATATATATATTGAATGTGTGTTCCGAATGTGAATATGGTGTTTACAGAATGTTTTCTTAGTATCTTACATCTGGGGGTGTGACAATAGCAGGCAAGATGGGAGATCATCTTTAGGCAGAAATCTAATGATGGCTAGGGCTATCAAAACCTTGAATTGTTTAACTGCATCATGCTCTCTAAATCTTGGGTTAAGACTCAGGATAACCACACTTCCATTCTTGCCAAGATTATTAGAGAGAAATGTCAGAACAATAGACCAATACCTTTGTTAGAGCCTCCAAACTCCAGAGACTCACTAGCGCTCTATTGAAGTAGGGTCCTTGCCTATACATGATCTCACCTTGAGATCCATTACATCAGGGACAACAATTTGCTCTAGATTGATAGCATTAATAGAGACCCTCCACTATATGTTCTCACCCCCTCCTGGGGGCCTCTACTCATAACAAAAAATGCACCTTAACCAAAGCTCTATCCATACTAGGATCCAAATCAAACTAGCTCAAGGCACTGGCTAAAAGATCAAACCAACATTTGACATCCAGCAAATATAATGCTTCATTGCAAACCTCCCCCCTTACATGACTGTTGTGGAATCCCTATTTATTCCAGGTAACAAATACCCTTCTGAAGCTTATAAACGATATATATATATCTCCTCAACCATGGTGGTTTAGACCTAAAATGAACAATAAATTCTGGCACAAATCATTCCATCCTAAAATTTCCCACTTCCTTTGGTAACTGATGAATCTCCATTTCATCACCTTTATTCTATCATTTTGACCTTGAAACCCCCTAGCTAATGCATGTAAATAGCATTAATTTCTGCAAAATAGCATTCATCATTTATTGCATTTATTGCGTAAAAATATTGTTTTAATGCCAAAATTATATAAAAAGGGAAGAAAAGAAAAAGAATAAAATACCAAAAGTATTTTAGGATCCTAAACCCTGAGACCAAGTCGAGAATTGAGTTGGTCGACAAAGAATAAAGTAGGGGGAGATAAGGGCCAAAAATACAATAAAAACACATTTATTTATTCATTCAATAAAGCATTTTTTACAACCATTTTATTCTTTATTATTTATACATCAAATCAAAAAACTTTGTACATGAAAGTTGTAGATAATAATGTAAAAAAATTACAAAATTGAGTTTGTACAGAAATAATACAATATGTACCTTTTATAGACAAAATAAAAGCCAAAATCCTAACTTTACATGCCCATATCTTTCAAATAAAAACTCAAAATGTATCAAAATCACTCTACTTTTATATAACTTTTAATAAGCTATTTCATGGAGGTGGTTTCATATTTTTTTGGAGTTAAGATATGAAAGTTAGGTTTTGGACCCTAATTGTACATTATAGCTGATTAAAATATTCATTTTATTCATTCTTTATTATTTCTGATTATATTTTTTATAATTTGGTAATTATTATTTATATCTTATGTACATATTAAAACCAAAAAGAAAATACAAAATAAAATAAGTCTATATAATATATAGGCAAAATACCTATGTTGATACATGTATATAAATAAAGTAGAAACATTCTTTTATTATTTATTCTTTTATATTTTTATACTCTTGTAAAATATAATTCCATTAAAAATATAAAGCTAAATAAAAATCCAATAGAATACATTAAAATAAAATAAGGAATATAAATCATAGATGAAATACCTATAAGTATACCTACATATTATACACCCTTATTTATAAGTGTACAAATAAAATCACAAAAATATAATGAAAATATATTTATATTAGATAAAAATAAGTTATAGATATATAAAATAAGAGAATAATATATAAAAAATAAAATATACAAAATAAAAATAAATTAGCCAAAATATAGATAAATATAACTATAAATATAATCCTAAAAATTAACTACTAATTAATAACATCAAAAAATAAATAAGAATCATAATAAAATATTACATAAAATAATAAATATTTTTTATTTTATAATAAAAATCAATAAAATCAAATATTATTTTAAAATAATTATTTTTGAATAAAATTGTTGTTTTGTCATTTAGTGCCCAATCTCTACAAATTAGTCGGTCAATAAGGGTGCCCTAACTTGTAGTTAAATAAACGTCTCCACCTCCCCTTGCTTCTTTGGTCATCTTCTACCCTCTAGAACCCAGAGGCTTCGGCCAAGAGTGCATCCCCATTTTAGGGGAGGTCCCCTGAGTCCATGGTGGTTGGAGGCGGTGGAGGTTGCACCCAAGGCGGCCAACTTCGGCCACCTCTGCTCCTTGGCCCTCGGTCAGGTAAGAGTTGTGCCTTTTTCTTTGCTTTAGGTAGCTTTAATTCACTCATTTAAATTCTGCAATTAGTTTAGTCATTTGTGTTGACCGACACCAGACCACCTCATCCTCTTCTCCCGTCGTTTCTGATTGCCCCACTACACTCCAGACCACCAGATCCCCTGTGGATCTGGATCTAGGAGCTTCAACTCCACCGCCTGCCGGAAGCACCTCCGCCCGACCCACTCCGCTCCATTCCACCACTAAACGAGCCCCCCGAACCGTCCTTCTTTTGTTATGCTTAACGTATGCAGGTCTGGAGGCTCGAGACCCCCGTTGGGGTCGATTTTTGACATCCTTTCAGGTACCCGGTGGAGCCCCCATCCTCCAACCTTGCGGGGAGCCACCGTCTCCTAACGCTGCCAATCAAAATTGGACCCTTCCAGGAACGTCTAGATCCACTTTGTAGCCACGTTGCATAATGGGAGAGCGGGATCTGCTTGGAGGAAGCTCGCCTCGCCGGAGCTTCCTCCCTGTTCTTCCCTCTTCGCTCTCCGCCATTGGATCGAGATCGAGCCCCAGACGTAGCAGTTGTCATTGGATGTATGAAGCCTCAACCGTTGATCGCCTTTGGATGATCTAATCAGAGCCATCCATCGTCGAACTAGTATCGACGCACAGGGACGCACCACATGGACGAGTGAGACGGTCTCAGCCGTCCGATCGCTTGCATAACATGGGGTAATTTGCACTTTAGCCACACCTTTCTGTATATTTAATATTTAGTATTATAAATAAAAATTCATGCGTAAAATAAATTGGGAATTTTACGAAAAGGCCCGTGTACTTCATTTATTTGCTCCTAGGTCCATTCCACGTCACCTCATGTGTCGTCCAACATGAGGTGGTGAAATTGCATGTATGCCCCTGGTATTTATGTAATTGATAAAAAGTCCAATAAAATTGATTTATGTTGTATATTTTTAGCAAAATTGCACTGAGCCCCCTAAAGTTTATTTTATTACAAATATACCCCTGATAGGATATGTATTTTTATGCAGTTGATCTATTTCTTATAAATAGTTGTTTGCTCCTAAAAAATCACAAAAATAGGGATTGATACCCCTTGCCATGAACCTTCACGACATGTATTTTATTTTGATTTTTGGGCATTTTATCCATTTATTAAAATCAAAAGGAGCTTAACTTTGTACTATCTAGCTTAGAAAATACCAAAAAATATAACAACATCTTGAAAAATTCCAAAAAAATTACATATTATCTATTTTATTATTTTTTAACTTCATTCCAAAAATCACTAAAAATGGAAAAAGAAAAGGCTTAAAAATTGAAAAACTATAAAATCCTTCATAAAAATCTATAAAATCATTAAAAATCCAAAAAAATGTTTTTCTTAACTTTCTTTCTATAAATATTTATATATTAAAATTGATTTGAGTAACTTTGGACTTATCTACTATTTTTAATATTCAAATCAATTTCGCTCTATTTATTTAATCCCTGATTTGGGATATTTTTTAGTTTAAAAATCCTTAAAAATTAGCAAAATTCTAGAAAAATTACAAAAATGCTATAAAAATATATAAAATATAGAAACAATTTTTATTTCATATTTTATTTATATTTAGTAGTGTTTATAAATATAATCCTCTATATTGTATATATAGTCTTATATATCCTATATATAGCTTTAAAAGAAAAAGAAAATATAAAAATCTGAAAATATAAAAAGAAAATATAAAATTATAAAATTAAAAACAAAATACAAAAAAATAAAATAAAAATAAAAATAAAATAAAAACACACAAAAACAATAAAAATGGACAAGAGATGAAAGATAAAATTCCTTCTACCGTTTGCTCCATGAGTTCGAATCTACATATGCTTACACCTATACACATGTTATTGTAGAGTTATAATAAATTTTAACACCACATTTTTTAATTTATTGCTTAATTTGTATTGTGGGTTAATTGTTGATCGATCGAGGTTCTTATTGTGGGTCGCCTCAGCGACTGCGTCTCTACTCTGTGTGATATGTATCTAGACCCGCGATGAAAATCTCTGTCATCAGTCACTAAACCATGACAAACTTCGAGCACAAGATAGACCTTTAACAATACTACCTCAACCACCAATGTGTGTCCACTATGCCTGAGTGATGAGGAAATTGTATCTCGTTTGATCCTCTACTGTCCATTTATTATTAGAGTCTTTAACATATTAAATATATCTCTTGTAAGGGTTAATGTTGTGGTATTTTTTGAATAACATCCTGTCAGACTAATGGAACAGTGACCCGCCGCAACATGATGCCCCTCCAACCCGTACATATAGTTGAGATCTTTGATACTTGGGGAATAGACTTCATGGGACCTTTCACCACCTCACAAGGCTATCAGCACATCCTACTCGCTGTTGACTATGTGTCCCGTTGGGTTGAAGCCATTCCCACTTGTGTTGCTGATAGCGCCACTGTTGTTAAATTCCTAAACAATCTCTTCTCCCGATTTGGATTACCCAAGGTGGTCATTAGTGATGACAGAACACATTTTCTGAATGCTCCAGTCAAGAACTTACTTAAGAAAAATGGGGTCGAACACTGGGTCTCAACTGCCTATCACCCACAGACCAATGGAATGGTTGAGCTGTCAAACCGGGAGATCAAGACCATCCTCTAGAAAATTGTCCGCTCTGATCGTAAAGACTGGTCTCAACACTTACCTTCTGCTCTTTGGGCCTATCGTACAGCCTTCCGTACACCCTTAGGAATGAGCCCATATAGGTCGGTCTATGGAAAGCCTTGCCATCTACCTGTAGAGATCCACAACAAGTCACTCTAGGCGATCAAGAAATGTCATTTGGATTATGATGAGGCTGGAAAAAAAAGACTATTGGACTTATCTGAACTGGAAGAATTGAGATCACAAGCATATGATAACAACCTACTAAACAAAGAGAAAATCAAGTTGTGGCACGATGCCAACATTTCGAGGAAAACATTCAAAGAAAATCAAAAAGTATGGCTATTTGATGCAAAATTGAAGTTATTTTCAGGAAAACTGAGATCAAAATGGAAAGTACCATACATTGTAACTCAAGTATTCGATAAGGACTCGATAGAAATTTCTGACCCAAACACTAAAGCCACTTTTAGAGTCAATGGTCAAAGACTAAAACCCGTTGTTGAACCATCTGGTCCTATGCCTGTCTGCACAACATACCTTCTGCAGGAAAAATGAACCACCACATCGCCAAGCTGAGGCGTTAAATCATGCACTCGCGTGAGCTTCTCCTCACAGGTATCTTTTCGTCTTACTGCTCGCATGTTCATTTTCACTGCATTGCATTAGATAAGTATGGGGGTACCCCTCCTCACTGCAAAAAAAATACTTTTCACTCACTCCTTCTTTTGGTCTTCCTATTACACCTTGTCTTCACCATGGGGACATGGTCTCTGATAAGTATGGGGGGTGTCTGCATAGTTTTCAAAATTGCATACTTTAAAAAAAACTTCAAAAAAACTTCAAGAAAACCACCAAAAAATACATCCTTCCTAGTTTTATCATATCTTTTGAGAAAACAACTCTTCATTGCATAGATCATAGACAGAAGCTGAGTTGACCATAATCCACTTAATTCCATTAGAATTTCACTAGGCATGAGTTTTAAGCTTTCTTCATGTCCATATGGACTTTATTCTCTCAAGTTCCACTAACTCTACTGGTGAATGAACTTCTGTATCTAACTAGATCACCTGAGCAACTAGTTTCACTCTTAAACTCTTCAGTGGATATTAAACAACTGCACATTGCACTTAGCTTGATTGAGTTGAGTTTAGAGATACAATTACAATTTAGTTGAGGTGAGGAGTTGTCCTCTTGGTTGTGCCAATGCCTGAACCATATCTATAGTCAGTGAAGGAACTTGACTCAGGGGAAACATGATCTCTCTAGTCTAAGTATGTCAGCAATTAAGACAGTATCGTGCCTCCAAAGACAATATTAAGCCGATACCACCTTTTGATGCCAAAACCCAAGACAAAAAACACCACAAAAAAACATATCACAATACAAATGCTAAAAACCACCAATCATGCAAAGATACACAAAGCAAAAGCAAAGAAGACCACCAAATAACCCTCCTCCACCAAAAAGTCATGGTAGCAGCCCAATGATGCCACCTAAAATTCTTAAAAGAGGCCCATGGTTATGCTCTGCAAAAAAAGGAAAAAATGAGAGCAACGGACCAAAGCGGTCTACGGAAAATCCCGAAAATTAAAATCCCATTCTCCAAAGAATTATGACCTACTGTTTATGCTGACAAACTTGGGTGAAAAGAGAATATGCCTGAATTCAGGTGAGGACTGAGTCTATATGTGTAGGGAATCGTTCGGTACCTTAATAGATTGTACTGTTAGCTCGTTCTCTTGACTCACGAAAGCTAAAACATCACGAACACCGTTTGTATCCATTCAAGGTCAAAGAGAATACCTGTTGATTAGAATGATCTGACTTGATCGATTTTCTGAAACCATCTTGAGTTTTTCGGAACTAAGAGACTGTTGAAACTACAAAACTTGAGTCAAGTCAACTATTCGAGCAAATCATTAATCCATGGGTCAACTCTACTGAAGTTTGTGTATTTGTGTGGTTAAGATCTGAAAACTCAAGACAAGACTTTGTGGGTATTTCTGCTGTAAACCCTCACCCAACCTACCTTGGCTATTTTCCCTATCCTTCATTATTACTTATATATTTCTTGCTCGAGACTAGCAAGACTTAAGTATGGGGGTGTGATGATTACAATATATACAGAGATAATATGATCAAATTATGTGATATACAACCTTAACGATTGATCTATAAACTCCAAATTCACATAATCTATATTCCTTACATACAGCAGCGAAAATATCCATAATTGCACACAATCAATTAAAATCTCTGCATAACTGATCATGATTTTGTAACCTAGTAAAATGTTTTCAAAATATTGATTACATATTCTATGATTCTATGATTTCTAATCATCCTTGTTTAAATTACCTAATATAACTTGAATAATTATCTATATAAACTAATCAAATCATGTTTATATTTATTATACTAAGAGAGAAAATAAAATTACATTGGATTTATATCTACAACATTTACTAAACAACCAACACATTGGTGTCCCCTACAATTCATGAACATTTTTTTATTGGAAAAAAGGGAGGGAGGATAATGTAAAAGTTCCTTTCTTTATATCTTGCATTAAGCCATCCACGTACCTTCCCCATGCATACTCTCTTTACTATTCACTCTCTCTCCTTTTCAAAAAAATTATTAGCCGCACATGCAGAGTATACTCCCCATGCACGTAGGAAGCCCTTCCCAATTTCATTAATATACCATTTATTTCTTTGTTTTGCATGGACGGCCACGTCATCTATAAGAAGGATACAACTCACACAACTAAAGAGCCCCCCCCCCCGACCCGTAGCCTTCAACACAAGGATCTCGCCCCCGACTGTCTCTCCTTCTTCCTCCAACTCCCGCCACCGCGCACCGGCGTCCTCCTCCTGCGCGTACGTCGTTGTGCGCGGCCATTCTTCTCTAGCATGTAGCAGCGCACTCAGTTACCTTCTCTGCGCATCCCGCACACGCCAACTTAATCTTCTCCAGTCTCCGGCTATCTCCTCCACGAGCCTCCGTCCACCCGCGTCCCCTTCTCGATGCAAACTTTACCACCATGCGCGACCAGCAGCTCCCCTATGCATTCCGGCACTTCCTCCATTGCAACATGTAGCCAGTGGTTCCATCTTGTGCGACCAGCACCCCCAGTTGGCCCGTGCACCCCTGCACGCGACCTTCACCCAGCCCCTGTTTCCGTGCATGCAACTCGCAACTGCTTCAGTGGTCAATCGGTGCACCGCCGTCTCTCACATGTTCGGGTCTTTTGTGCTACCGCCCATCAACCTCGCACCGACCGTGCGGCCTCTTGCCTTAGGCGTCACCACTGCCCGTGCGCTGCTTGCTCTTCAACAAAGCTAGCGCACTCCAACGTGCCACCGTGCATTTCCATCAGCCTCCAGTGCCAAGCCCGTACTCCATTACTCTTCGTGAGGACATGCCCTGCTTTTCTAGGCTCGTTCTTTTCCAATGTAAAAGATAGGAGCTCATACTCTCTCTCTCTCATCTTTTTATTAAGTATTCATATTTTCTATCTACTATTGAATCATTTCGTTACTTGCAAAAGGTTTTTCTGCATTGAATATGAAATTGTCTCTTTGAATCTGTTTATTATGACCATATCTTTGACATTATTAATCGCAGCAAGTTTAGCTTTGCCAGTTTCATAATTAGTCCGATCTTATTCAATTTGCATTACAATCCCTAATCTCTCTTAACCTTTACATATAACTAGTGTGATCTATTCTTGCTCTTTAAAATAAGTTATCCATACTACATTGCGAACTTGCTAAGTCCCTATGGATTCGAACCTCTATTTGCCATATGCATATTGTATGTGTCCATTGTGCTCGTAGTTGTAATTTATTTGATTGACTTGATTGTTCGTGGTAACACAACGACTTGATAAAATCACCTTCTTAAATCGTGAAAATCTTGTTATCAATCATATATACAAGGACAGCCAAGAGGGGTCTGTACAATGGCATCCTCAGGGTCAGAGATGGTAACAAGATGTGAGTGAATGTGTGGGTGAAGGGTCTGGCAGATGAGCACTCTCCTCACTGTCTGATTCGACCAAAGGTCTCCCGAATTCTTTTTGTGTTTTTAAAATTTTCTCATTTTTTTGTATTTTTGATGATTTCAAGCTCTCACAATAATCCTCAATTAAGTCCAAATCATCAGATCGTGAAGCATCAATATGGCTCTTATTTAGGCAGGTGAAGTCGTCAATCCTCGAATTCATTTGCTCCATGAACTGGGTCAAGGTCTCAATTGTGGAAATCGTGAGAGGTGACTCCAACAGATCAGTCTCGAGTGGATGTGAAGGTGGAAAATATGGAGGTGGAGATGTATGTGGATAAAACTCTGAGGGCTGATATTGTGGCTGGGACGGATATGTACAAAAATTAGGAGGAAAGTCCTCTTGAAAAAAGTGAGGTAGACCGGCTGCAAAATTGCACAAACATTTAGGAGGCTGAATAGGAATTGGGCACTAATCCTTAGTGTGTGCACGAGCAATTAAAAGCGAAGACAATGAAGGGATTACTCGCCCCAAGACAAAGATTTTTCTTTTTAGTCAATTTTAGGGTCAAGTAATGTTAACAGTCCCAATTTTATTTGGTTATCACATTTTTTGGATTTTTAGTAGAAAATGCACGAATCTTATTGATGAGTCAATTTTACTTAGCACCTAGGTGATCAAAATCAGAGGAGAGTCGGAAAAGCAATGCAAGAGACAAATTAATGATGAATGCTATAGAGAAATGCTCATCTTGCCTCCAGCACTCTACATGCAAAGATGCTCAGCAGAATTGAAACCTATCTATATGCAATGCAAGCCGATGAAATTGCCCTAGGATGAGAAACTGGTATTAGCATGAAGAACTAGATGCTAGATATCTAGAAGAGAGATCCAAAAGTCAGGTCTAAGAAGTGCATTGATGTCCGCCACAACAGATTCTGGCAAGCGATATGTAGCACTTCTCTCAGCACTCGATCTTAAATCCAAATAAATAGCAATTAGATTTGTCTAGATCCAAACGTAGACTATAGGCACATGATGATATAATTAGGTGTTTGAACCTAATACTATCGTCAAGCAGCTCCTACACCTAAGGGATCAATAACACAAAAGAAATAAAACAAAACCGAGAAACAAATGAAAAAATGCGAAGAAAACCGACAAAACCGCGGTGAGCGCCCAAGTGAACAAACACTTGGAAATTGGGCCCGAATGTCCAGTGTCCAGAGTGCATGTATTATTATAAATTAAATGGTCTCTCTCTCACTTAAATTCTACAAATAAATAAATGCACAAAATATGCTCAAAATGTGACTGTCTTCTCAAGTCCTCCAAGCCTCCTTGGTGCTAGATCAGAATCTCACACCATCTTCACGTGGGTGCACAGGTGCCTTGGGTAGAGGGCCTCCCTCGATCCGCGGTACCTCCCACAAAGTCAACAAGAGAAGGTGATTAAACAAGTCAAACAATAAGATCAGATAAAAAAGCAAATAAATGAGGCAAAAATATAGACAAATAACACAATCAATCAAAAAGTCGATCTATGCGTTGTTGCTCCCCAGCAACGATGCCATTTGATAATCAGGATTTTGTGGAGGTCGTGTTAATCTAAAAGGCGAACCAACGGTCGTTGAGATGACCTCACACGAAACCCCAATTAATCAACAATTAACCCACAATTCAAAATCAAGCAATGAAAATAAATGTGCGAAGTTAAATTTTATAAATAACTCTATAACAAAATGTGCATAGGTGCAAGTATGTGTAGAGTGTCGAAACATGAAACAAGCAGGATAGATCGAGGCAATAAATGCACAAAAGTGAAAGTGATGTGTTTGTCTATATATGTTCTCTTTTGTGGGTTTTAATTTTTATTTTTTTATTTTTTATTTTATATTTTTATATTTTGATTTTTAATTTTCTAATTTTGTATTTTTCTTTTTTTATTTTATATTTTTAATTCCTTTTCTTTAAAATATATATAGAGCTATATAGAGATATATAAACAATATAGGCTACGGTTGATTTAAAAACTAACAAGAATAATAAAAAATAAGAAAATAAAATATTTTTTGGGTTTTAAAAAAATTACTGTTTTTATGATTTTTTAAGAATTTTTGCTATTTTTTATATATTTTTAAAGTCGAAAATACCCTAAAATAGAAAATGATGAATTACTCGAATATAAATTAAAGATTAAAAATAGTAAATAGAGTCAAAAATTCTCCAAATTAATTTTAAAATAAAGATAATAAAATGAAGAAAATTTTTGGATTTTTTTTAAAATGTTATAAATTTTTATGAAGTCTTTTAGAGTTTTTCTATTTTCTTGAATTTGCTTTTATATTTTTTAAGTGATTTTTTATCTGAAGGTTGAAAACACAAAAATACACAAAATATATTTTTTGGTAATTTTTCAAAAGATTTTTATAATTTTTATATATTTTCTTTTACAAACAAGGACAAAAGTGCATGTTTTTTTATTTTTTATAAATAATAAATTACTTCAAAATGCAAAATAAAAATGATGGCATGTAAGAGTAATGCACCAAGAAGCTATGTATATTTTTGGGGATTTTTTGAGTTTAAATGATATATTAAATAAATAGAGACAACAAAAGGAAAATGCAACATTAGTAGGGGTATTTCTGTAAATAAATAAAAGTGCAAGGACCAAGCTGCAAATTCACCAAAATTATATAACGCAATATTAAATTCACTGTACCACTTATAAAATCCAAAACTCAGGAGGGCCTTGCTGCAAAAATTCCAAAATCACATGTCTGGTCACGTACGCCACTAGTGGGGACTGAAATGTAATTATAATAAAACCTAGTGGTTTGTTTGCAATTTTCCAAAAAAGTTATAACTTAATTAAAAAGTTTCAGTTTGAACATAATCACTAAATGCCTAGGGGTCCAAGCACAAAATGCCCCTCACGTGATGCGTCACATGAGGTGGTGTGGCCTAGACCGTAATGCAAATACCGCAAAGTTCAGGGCCCTTTTTATAAATTTTACAAAACTATTATAAGGGCATAGGAAATTTTCTAGGCTAATTAATAAATACAAAAATGATGAGGGTAAAGTTGCAAAATACCTACACCTAAGGCGCAATCCGGTCTGTAGACGATCCACTAGACACGTATCTGCCCCACAACGCACGGTACCCTATCGTGAATGCTCGGCTCGGATTAGATACCCTGGAGGGATTGGACGGTAGTGGTGCAATGAGATCCGACGGCAGCTGGAAGTCCCGGGTTGCTATAGTTGATCGAACGGTGCTCGTCGATGGTGGAAGAACAATTGATGAACTCGTCGGTGGCGAGTTTGAAATCGAGGCAACTCCTGCCTCCGACCACCCCGAGCTTCACTGGTGGCTGCTTTGTGCTCCTGCACCTCCGGTGAGTTTCCAAGTGCCTCAAAGTGCTCCAGGGACTAATGATAGGTCCCTGGAGGTTGCAATGGACCCAACGAACCTGGAAGGTGCTTCCTTGGCAGAATCGGGGCTCAGATGCCCCCTTCTCGACCTGCATAAAAACTAGAAGGCACGACAAAGCTCTGGTAAGAAGGACAAGGCTATTATTGGTGGCGATAGGTTGTGGTGATGAAAAAGGAAGGTGGTCGGAGCTCAAGAGTTCTGGCGAAGGACTAACTAAAAATGCATGCTAATCATGCTATTAACTACAAAATTAAAGCATAAAAGTGCATCTAAAACCTACAGCTATCTAAAGAGTTAAAGGAAAGGGATTAAAAACTAGCTCGAATGGCCAGGAGCTGTGAACATGTACCTCGACGGCCAAATGGTCGGAGATGGCTGGAGATCGCCTCAAACCTGCTCCCTCGACCCAACTAAGAGCTAGTCGAGCTCCCTATCACGGAGCTCAAACCCTAAGGCGTGAAAGGATGGGAGGAAAAGGGTAAAAAGGGACTCAAATTCGAAATGGAACATTGGGTGGCTTTTTGTACATGGTGAACTAGACGCTCCAAAGAACGAGGCAATGACAGTGATTCAGCAACCCTCACCCCAAGGAAACGTCCCAGCATGTATGCTCGAGGATCATGGAGAAAAGTCAAGAAAACCGCATCATCAAATGGTGTAATATGCATCCTCCAAAAATCAGAGAAATCGAGGCGAAGCGACGTTCTGACATGAGGCAGACCTCAATCAGAGAGTTGGTCGAGGTCAACGAACGAGATGATCTGGTAGGTCCAAGTAGACCAATCAGACAAAATCCTGCAAAAAATATTTGTAAATTCAATTAAAAATAATAAACTATTTTATTAATTTTAGGCTATGAAAATGAAAAAAGTTTATTATTTTATAAAGTATTTTATTATGATTTTTTTGTTTTTTGGGTTTTTAAAATTACAGATTACTTTTTGTGGTTATATATTTTAATATTTTATTTTTAATTTGTATTTTTGATTTTATTATTTTAATTAATTTTTTATATATTTATAACTTATTTTGAGATACTTAAATACATTTTTTTCTGATATATTATATACACTTAACTAAATAGGAGTATTAATTGTATAGGTATACTTATTGGTATTTTACCTATGTGTTTTGTACAAGTATTTTATTTTTTGCATTTTCTTTAGTGTTTTATTCTAGTTTAAATATGTACAAATATTATACATGATATTTACAAAATTATAAAATTATAAAATTATAAAAATAACGAATAATAAAAAATGAATATTTTAATCGGTACAACATACAATAGGGGTCCAAAACCTAACTTGCACGTCGTAACTCCAAAAAATATGAAACAACCTTCATTAAATGGCTTATTAAAAGTTATATACAATTAAAGTAATTTTGATATATTTTGAGTTTTTATTTGAGAGATATGGGTCTGGGAAGTTGGAGTTTTGGAATTTTATTCAGACCGTAACTTTTTATCTGTATATTATTTTTGTATGAAACAAATTTTGTATTTTTATATATTTAATTATCTACAACTTTTATGTTCAAAGTTTCTTTATTTGAGGTACAAAAGTGGAACTAAGAATAGGTCCCAAAATGAATAAGAATGAATAAAATAAAAGGGAATTTTATTGTATTTTGGCCATTATCTCCCCTACTTTCTTCCTTGTCGACCTACTCATTGAGATGCCTAGGTCTCGGGGTTTAGGGTCATAAAATATTTTCAATATTTTATTATTTTTTTCTTTTCTTTATTCTATAATTTAAAAATAATATTTTATAAACTATTTACATCACAATGCATGGATGATAAAATGCATGAATTAAGGGTATTTACACGCATTTACTAGGATTTTTAAGGCCAAAATGATAGAATAAAGATGATGAAATGGAGATTCATCAATTATCCATACGCATATCTCTGAAGAAGGGTCTCATACTGGAGTCCATGATCACTGGAGAATAGAGTTTGAAGAAGTCTCCTCGTCGGAGAACTGGGTGTCTCCCATCTAGCACAGAGAATGGTGTTCTACTCTGGAGTCCCTTTGAAACCACATGAATAACCTGGAATAGGGAATGGTCCTCTACTTTGGAGTCCCTATGGCCCTCATGTAAACTCTGGCCGAAACATAAAAGATAGGGACTGATGAGTCTGAAGTCGCCCTAGTTAATTTGTCGTGAATTATCGTACGGTTAAAATTAATGTCGTTTCGTTGTAGACGGGCAATCAAAATCAGTCAAGAAATAACCACAATTAATTAATTCATTTTTCAATCGATGTGGTTTAATGTTTGTTTTACTTGGGCAAGTCCCAAGGTCAAACTCAAGGAGGCAAAGGAACAACCTAGATATTTGTCTATCAAAGTTCGTGCATGGTTTTCGAGATGGTAACTTTTGTATTTTTAATGCAATTTTGGGATGCAAAATGCAAATATGGCCAATTTTAGGGACTAAAATGTAAAGATCAATCAAACGATGTCCAAAAAATATGAATCTTGGCCAAGATGACAATTATGATGAAATGAATACATTGTAATTTTTTTAGAATTTTTGGATGCAAGATGAATATTTTATGGATTTATGAATGCAAACAATGTCAAGTTCAATAATTAATTGTAATAAATAGTAAACCTAAATATTTTCAAGGGGTAAAATTATCCAAGATCTATCACAAGGTGACGATCTCAGAAAAATCTTTAACCTCAAAAATATTAGATTTAATACCTGCTAAAATTAAATATTGAAGTACGCAAAATGATTTTTATAGGGCAAACCATGCATGCAAATGTAAATATTTTGGGCACGATGTAATAACATCTAATTCTATAATACGTGAATTTTGGGCTATTTTTAGAGCAATGGTCAATTAATTATGAATTTCGAAGCATAAAGTGGGAAAAATATGCACTTTTCCATAAAACATTTAATTATTAATTAACCACATATCACAATCAAACATATGCCATGATGTAGAGAATTAATTAAAGAACATCATGCTATTTTTTAATAATGAAAATGATGCAATAAAGCAATTCAAAATGAAGGGGGAACACAAGGGTGTTAGTGTGAATTATAATAAATAATTAAAATAATGCAGAGAGGGACTAATGTGTAATTACCTACACCTTGAGGGGTATCTTTGTCAAAATGTTCAAGGAACACATGCTCCTCACGTGTCCCTGGGCTAGCGAGGGTTCTTCTGGTGAATAAGCAAAAGCGTCGAGGCATGATGGGAATATGTCCACCAGGGCACGTGCAAGGCACGTGCTTGATTGTTGGCGAGAGCTGGCTGCAAATGTTGAAATCTTAAGGGACATTTCTGTAAATGTCTCAGTGGTCACGTGTGTCCCACGTGACCCCTGGGCTGGTGACTTCGGTGCAAATCTCGCAGATCTCCAAGGGCTGAATGTAAATAATCCACCCGCACGTGCAGATCACTTAGGCGGAGGGGTGCTCTGTAGTGATGCTTCCTCCTCACGTATACGACACGTGGGAGGACTTTGAGCAGGCGACCCAGTTGCTGGCGGAGGAGTCGACACTGCTATCGTGTGGGGCTCCGGTTAATAGTGTTGATTGTCAACGCAGAGAGTGGTCGGAGCTCCTGGAGGATGCGTGGGTGGAGCTGCTCCATCGTGGAGTGCTGGTGGTTGAGGATGGTGGAGTGGTGCCCTCTCGTCGTTGATGAAGGACGGTCTTGGTTACGAGGCTTGAAGCTGGTGAAGAGACGATGGAGCAAGGGAGCGTAGGATGGATGGAGATGAAGTCATTGGTGGCTCGACGGTCGACGAGTGTGACGCCCCGTCCCTCCGGCTACGAAACCGACGAGACGGGAGCGTCGGACCTACGGTCCAAATACGCCCATGATCTATGATACTCAGCAGACCATCTTATGCACATTAGATTAACATTTGAAATATAAATAACAACATGAGAATAATATGAAATGGAAAGAAAAATGCACCATCCATTCTCATTGATAACCAAATCATCAAGTCCATGTCCACAAAATGAGATACATCGTATGGTTATAATTTTGTATAAGAAGCTCTCCACATATGTAGCTACAATGTCTCTCAAGAATAACAAAAAAATAGTGCGGACGTAAATAAGTTACTCTAGTAGGACACACCCTGTCTGATGCAAGTATGACGAGGGAAAAGTCCGATCTCTTCCAAAGACCGCTACTGTGGCGGCGGCTGCTCCGATATACCTGTTGGGTTCACACGAGGGTAACGTTATGAGCAATTGCCCAGTAACGAAACAAACACTATACTGACTAATGCAGGGGTAAGAAAAGAATGTATACTCAACTTTATTTAATGGCACATGCATCTATTGAAAAAATTTTGAAAGAACACCAAGTCATCCTAATTCACATTGGATCTCATAATTATTTACTTTTATTTATTTATATAATAATCATTTAAGTATAACCACCATAATCTTGATATTTCTACAAATTGATTAGAGTTCACAACAGTATACATTTTCCGACACCCGATCAATAATCATTTCTCGTATTATTTTAGCACATGCAAGTACGCGACTCGCAGGCCTCCGCTACGCGGGAACTTGTTTGTCATCTTGGATAAACCTCCAAGTATTTCAACCTCAAATTCTTCAACTTCAAACCATATCCCGAAACACCTCTCACAATACTATTACTCTGAATAGAATTTGATGCGGCCACACCCAATTCTACTCCGAGTCCTAATATCGTGTATAAGTGCGAAATCAAGAACGCCAACCACGCCACCTGCCTACTCCGTCGAGCGACTCCGGATGCTACCGGGCTGCTAGGTGCAACGTGTCATGCAACTCGTCCGTTGGGGTCGTGACCTTCAAGGCATCTCTCCGAGGCCCAAGGGTGCATGCCCAATCCCTTGAGGCACCTAACTCCAACTATCCGATCACCCTAGAACTCGTGGAATAATAATCACTAAGCAATATGACCAACATTAGCGAGCCACCATAAATCTAAAATATTTGGCGTAGTCATGTGGAGTCATAAAGAGACCATTCGGAATTATCACTATTGCCATGTTTATTTTTAGAATGTGAAGCATCATCATTGGAGGTATACACGTTATCACTAATATGTGGTATATACGCGTGATATTTCTAAACAATAATACAAACAATAGATCTTGGATTAAACAGGTTTGGTCTAAACCCACCCCAATCTCTGGTTATAACATTGTACGATAGGATATACTTGCTCATTGTCATTAAAAACTGAAACATCCTAATATGATTGGAGCATAACATTTTAATTATATTTGCGATTCAAATCGAATCCTACTATCTTTCTTATAATTCAATTAGGAAACTTTTGGATCAATCTTATCCACACAAAACACCTATCTCTTATTTTGAAACAACAATTTAACAATTTACTGTGCATAAAAAGTAACATATCGAAATTTTATATAAACAATTAGCAACCGAAAGGTGGTCGATGGGCACCAATAAAAAAATATCTTCATCTTAATGGTCTATCTGTATATTTGTTTTTATAAAATTATCAATCATTGGTAAACAAACAGATGATGATTATACTATTTTTTGTTAGATTTATCTTAAGAGCGTCTGAGTATTAATCACATCCGTTTCGACCAAAAAAAACACAAGTACGTGAGCATCTACGAACAAAATACATAGGATTATCAAAACATCTTACCAAACAATTATATCCATGATATACGTTATTATCCAATTAAAGAAGACATTATTACCAATTCAATGGGTAATGGACGGTTTTGTAATAATTAACAATTTGCATGGATTTAGCTCCGTTTTTTTTTGGAATACGCAAAGCCACAATAAAATTCACATATCCTAAAATTCTGAGATTAAAAACACGTATAACATGATTGCTGAATCCTTGAAAAGAAAATCAAAAAGTGAAATTAAACATACACATACGTTATCACATGACCTTAATTGTGATCAACGTAACCATAACATATACAATAGCCTTCATTGTATATGCATCCGAGATGGAATATGTGATAGAAATCTGTATAGCAAGATAGATTTGACAATTACTACAAGATCATATAGCCTCTCCATTTCGATTACTCACGAGGGAATAAAACAAAATTGATATCCATACTACCACTAAGTGGGGTTAACAGTAAGAATCGTGTGAAACCACAGCAAGAGGGAGATATTCATCATTACTAGTATATGAAGCATATAATAAGGATAACCAAGGCTCTAAACATGCTCAATCATATGGGCACAAAAGTCGTATGAAACCAACAGCAAGAGGAAGGTATAACGTCGTTACCTCCGAGGATGTTCCCTCGGGATCTCCTCTCACACGGAAAAGATTTTTCCGTATCTCGATGGTAGCGCGAATGCGTGTGCGGAGGTGACCTCGAGCTTTCCTACGTGATGGTGTTCGCGGATCTTCGATCGGAGCTCTTCCGATTTCGACGGCAGCCCTCCGATGATAAAATCGATCAAGATGGTGGTGCTCCAAGGAGAGGGAAAGATGGTGGTGGCTAGGGCTTTGAGAGAGCAGCCTACCATCTCTTATTTATAGAAGGAGAGGTGGATTTGGATCTCGATTCGGATCCGGTTCGGATCCATATATGGGTCCCGATTATGATACGTAAAACAATGATAACTTGAGCTAGGAATGTCGGAATTGGGTGTTCTTGGGCTCGTTGGAAAGATCTCGACGAGATCCACGTAATGGTGTGATTTATTAAAATTTTTGGATGCCAAGAATACTCCAGATTTTTAAAGAAAAAAAATTCGGGATTTCACATCATAAAAATCTTAAAGGAAGTCTCGTCCTCGAGACGTAGGATTTGACGTATGGGTTTTGAATGTGGTGTAGATTTAGGCATAAAAAAAATCTTAAAGAGAACGAAACCCATAAAAATCTTAAAGAGGATTGAAATAGGGTTTCGTGAACATACCTTCAAAAAGATAGGGGTATTTCTGTCGCATATCTGCCTCAGGTTCCCAAGTGGCCTCCTCAACATTCTGACTTTGCCACAATACCTTCACTAAAGGGATGTCTTTCCGTCGTAACCTCTTGACCGCCCGGTCTAAAATCTGCACGGGTGCCTCAGGAAAAGATAAATTTGGTTCAACCACGAGGTCCTCATAGCTAATCACATGTCGAGGGTCTCGGATATACTTCCGGAGGTTTGACACATGGAATACATCGTGCATGCCTGCCAAGTGAGGGGGGAGTGCTACTTGGTATGCTACCTTTCCAATACGAGATAAAATCTCGAAAGGGCCAACGAACCGTGGTGCCAACTTGCCCTTAACACCAAATCTCTGAATACCTTTCATTGGAGATACTTTTAAGAATACAAAGTCTCCAGTGTCAAATTCAAGATCACGACGTCTCTGATCAGCATAGCTCTTCTGACGGCTCTGTGCAGTCAATAGTTTCTTCCTAGCCGTCTCCACTGCTCTTGTTGTGTCCTCGATTATCTGAGTGGAATAAATACCCTTGTCACCCACTTCCTGCCAACACAAGGGAGTGGTGCACCTCCGTCCATACAATGCCTCAAAAGGCGCCATGCCAATACTAGCATGGTAGCTGTTGTTATAAGTGAACTCTACCAAAGGAAGGTGGTCCTTCCAAGATCCTTGCCACTCAATGGCACATGCTCTGAGTAGGTCTTCAAGGGTCTGGATTGTTCTCTCTGATTGCCCATCAGTCTGTGGATGATAGGCTGAACTAAGACATAGTTCAGTTTTTAGGGCCTTCATGAATTCTCCCCAATAATGCGATGTAAAACGAGAGTCTCTGTCAGATACAACCTCCTTGGGAATCCCATGCAAGCGAATAACATGTTGAATATATAACTTGGCCAGATCTACCGGAGTGCATGTCATGTTCACGGGAATGAAATGTGCAGACTTGGTCAACCTGTCCACAATAACCCAAATGGCATCATGTCCACCTACTGTACGAGGCAAGGATGTCACGAAATCCATAGAGATACTCTCCCATTTCCACAACGGAATAGGTAGTGACTGTAACAAGCCAGGAGGACGCTTGTGCTCTGCCTTCACCAATTGGCACGTAAGGCAACGAGTAACATATTCTACAACATCTCTCTTCATCCCCTCCCACCAGAAGTGTTGACGGAGGTCTCTATACATCTTGGTGCTCCCTGGATGGATAGATAATCTAGAACAATGAGCCTCATCTAGGATGTCTCTCCTTAACTCGCCATCATCAGGGACACAGACACGGTCCCCCTTCCATAAGATGGACTCACATACTCTGAATCCATCAAACTCCTCCTTCAGGCATCGATGGAATAAGTCTTGTAATTTTTGATCTGTTTGCTGACCATGCACAATCCTATCCCATAGTCCACTATACTTGGCAGGTACAGTTACAGCGTCTGTAGTACTGTCAAAGGGGTGCCACTCACTAAGTGTTGCGAGCATATCCCATGTCTGTAGCCATGCTGCGGTGCCCTCGGTATGTGCTCTTCTACTCAAAGCATCTGCCACTACATTCCCCTTACCCGGATGGTAAGAGATAGTGCAGTCATAATCCTTCAACAGCTCCATCCATCGCCTTTGCCTCATATTCAACTCTCGCTGGTCAAAGATATATTTGAGACTCTTGTGATCTGTAAAAATCTCAAATGTGACCCCATATAAATAGTGACGCCATATCTTCAACGCGAAGACTATAGCTGCCAACTCCAAGTCATGAGTAGGGTAGTTCCGTTCATGATTCTTTAATTGTCGTGATGCATATGCCACGACATGACCACGTTGCATCAACACGGCTCCTAAACCCTCCTTTGATGCATCAGTATACACTGTAAAGTCTAAGGGGCCTGAAGGAAGGGTGAGAATCGGAGCACTGGTCAGTCTTTCTTTCAATGTACGAAAGCTCAGCTCGCACTTGTCGCTCCAAAAGAAAGGGACATCTTTCTGTGTCAGACGAGTAAGGGGTAGAGCTAGCTGTGAGAAGCCCCTAACAAAACGCCTGTAGTAGCCGGCAAGGCCTAAGAAACTGCGTATCTCAGTAACTGTCTTGGGCTGCTCCCAGGACATGACTGCCTCTATCTTGGCTGGATCAACCGCCACCCCTGCTCCTGAAATTACATGACCGAGGAAAGCTACTTCGGTAAGCCAAAATTCACACTTGCTGTATTTTGCATACAACTTGTGTTCTCTGAGTGTCTCAAGAATAATACGCAGATGCTGCTCATGCTCATGCTCATCACGTGAGTAGATCAAGATATCATCAATGAACACCACCACAAAACGATCTAAGTATGGACGGAAAATTCTGTTCATCATGTCCATGAACGCAGCAGGTGCGTTCGTGAGTCCAAACGGCATAACCACAAACTCATAGTGGCCGTATCTGGTACGAAAAGCAGATTTAAGCACATCCGCGTCCTTAATTTTCAATTGATGATAACCCGATCGTAGGTCAATCTTTGAGAATACTGCTGCACCTTGCAATTGATCGAAAAGATCATCTATTCGTGGAAGTGGGTAACGGTTCTTTACCGTCCTTTTATTCAATTGCCTATAGTCGATGCACAAACGCATAGACCCATCCTTCTTCTTTACGAAGAGGACCGGTGCTCCCCAAGGTGATGTACTGGGACGTATAAATCCCTTTTCCAATAATTCCTGCAGCTGTACTTTGAGTTCCCTGAGTTCGGCTGGTGCCATTCTATATGGAGGAATGGAGATCGGTTGCGTGTCGGGTATCAAAGTAATCTCGAACTCGATCTCCCTTTTTGGTGGTAGTCCAGGTAATTCCTCTGGGAATACATCAGGAAAATCTCGTACAATTTTGACGTCTTCAATCATACGATCTTCGACGGGTAACTCCACAATATGGGCGAGAAAACCTATGCAACCCTGATCGAGCATGTGTTGGGCCTTCAATGCCGAAACATATAAGACCTCACTATCTGAGGTACGTCCATCAAACTGAAAGGTAGGTATGCCTGGGAGACGGAACACTATCGTCTTCTCGAAGCAATCAAGGCATGCGTGATAATGCTCGAGCCAATCCATACCTAGGATGACATCAAAATCTTCTAACTGAATGAGTAAGAGATATGCGGGCAATATGTGTCCGCCGATCTGCACTGCTACATTCTCCACTGCTTGTCGCACTATGAATAATTGGCCCCCTGGGCCCTTGATGTAGTATGGAGATGGAACACAGACTGGCTCTTTATCTAACTTGGGCACTAATCGATGTGCTAAAAAGGAGTGCATAGCTCCCGAATCAAATAAAGCATGTAATGATATACCATGCACTGAAATCATACCTCGCACTACAGCTCCTGAGGCGTGGGCCTGCTCCTGTGTGATTGCGTTCAACTGTCCCTGAGGCTGTGGAGGGGCGTTAGAACCTGCAGCACTGAAGGTTGGTCGTGGTGGAGGACGTTGAAAACCTCGACCCCCACGGCGGGAAACTGATCCGTGTGACTGTGCAGAAGAGAAAGTTGGTCGTATACTTGGTGGATGGCCACCGAAGTTGCTGGCAAGTAAAGGACACTTGGCCTTGAAATGGCCCGGCTGTTGGCAGTGGAAACATCTGCGATCTCCTGACTGAGAGAAGGAGCCTCCTGAGACAAGGCTAGCACCTCCTGTCTTACGGCTCTGTGAGTGTGTCGAAGAGCGGAAGGAAGTAGTACCCCGGCTCGCCAAACCCTGCCCCAAAGTAGGTGTAGGGGCAAATCTGCTAACGGTAGGAGTAGTAGCCACTGGGTGGAAACGACGCTCTCTACGAGTTCTGTAGAAATCTCGACGAGCAGATCTCGTGGGCTGAGGTGGTTGGAAATGTGATGGACTCCCCTGAAGCCGACTCTGGGTTGCCTCCATTTTGGTAGCTTTAGCAGCTACCTCCTTGATGGAAGTGAAATCTAATGCAGATAGCTGGTGCTGCACATCATCACGCAGTCCCCGGATAAACTTCTGTAAATTCTCCTCGGGAAAAGCAGTAGTTGCTGGTGAGTGGCGGGAGAGTTCAGTGTAACGAATGAGATACTCTTGGGCCGTCATTGACCCCTGCTTCAGCTCAGCAAATAACCTCCTCTGATCCTCAACCCAGTGATCAGGATAAAACTGACTACGGAACTCATCAAGAAAAATTTCCCATGTTATGGGATCCTCCAGATGTTCCTTGGTGGCGAACCACCAACGCTCAGCATAACCTGCTAGTGAGAACTCCACAAATGTAAGCCAAGACTCTTCAGGAGCATGAATCATCCTCAACACCTTAGATACGTGGTCCAGCCATAGCTCAGCCTCATCTGGTGTGCCGGTGCCAAAGAATTGTGGCACCTTAGATCTCTGATATGCTGCGTAGGTCGTCTGATGTTTCTGCAGCGTCTCTAGGTCATCTGATCCTTCCGGGTCCAGAGACACCGAAGGATGAACACTGCCCTCATCCTCACGAGAGGGCTGGTACGAGGAATCATCCTACTGGAGGAGCCTTTGCTCCAATACCTCCTGACGTTGTTGTATACCCTGTACGGCCTGAACTAGCAAAGCCAACTGCTGTGCAATATCAGGGTCAACACGAGGCGGCATGATTCCCTGCGAGAATCATTATATATAAAAAAATTATTTCTATGATTCGAGAGACAATGGACACTTTAAACATGACTTTAATTATTCTCCTTACTAATGACAAGGTCAAGAGACTCTGTCACTATATTTATATTTCAAATATTGTTAACAATTCTAATATGCAAAAGAGAGAATGGAGTATCGTGCTCTGATACCATCTGTGACGTCCCGTCCCTCCGGCTACGAAACCGACGAGACGGGAGCGTCGGACCTACGGTCCAAATACGCCCATGATCTATGATACTCAGCAGACCATCTTATGCACATTAGATTAACATTTGAAATATAAATAACAACATGAGAATAATATGAAATGGAAAGAAAAATGCACCATCCATTCTCATTGATAACCAAATCATCAAGTCCATGTCCACAAAATGAGATACATCGTATGGTTATAATTTTGTATAAGAAGCTCTCCACATATGTAGCTACAATGTCTCTCAAGAATAACAAAAAAATAGTGCGGACGTAAATAAGTTACTCTAGTAGGACACACCCTGTCTGATGCAAGTATGACGAGGGAAAAGTCCGATCTCTTCCAAAGACCGCTACTGTGGCGGCGGCTGCTCCGATATACCTGTTGGGTTCACACGAGGGTAACGTTATGAGCAATTGCCCAGTAACGAAACAAACACTATACTGACTAATGCAGGGGTAAGAAAAGAATGTATACTCAACTTTATTTAATGGCACATGCATCTATTGAAAAAATTTTGAAAGAACACCAAGTCATCCTAATTCACATTGGATCTCATAATTATTTACTTTTATTTATTTATATAATAATCATTTAAGTATAACCACCATAATCTTGATATTTCTACAAATTGATTAGAGTTCACAACAGTATACATTTTCCGACACCCGATCAATAATCATTTCTCGTATTATTTTAGCACATGCAAGTACGCGACTCGCATGCCTCCGCTACGCGGGAACTTGTTTGTCATCTTGGATAAACCTCCAAGTATTTCAACCTCAAATTCTTCAACTTCAAACCATATCCCGGAACACCTCTCACAATACTATTACTCTGAATAGAATTTGATGCGGCCACACCCAATTCTACTCCGAGTCCTAATATCGTGTATAAGTGTGAAATCAAGAACGCCAACCACGCCACCTGCCTACTCCGTCGAGCGACTCCGGATGCTACCGGGCTGCTAGGTGCAACGTGTCATCCAACTCGTCCGTTGGGGTCGTGACCTTCAAGGCATCTCTCCGAGGCCCAAGGGTGCATGCCCAATCCCTTGAGCACCTAACTCCAACTATCCGATCACCCTAGAACTCGTGGAATAATAATCACTAAGCAATATGACCAACATTAGCGAGCCACCATAAATCTAAAATATTTGGCGTAGTCATGTGGAGTCATAAAGAGACCATTCGGAATTATCACTATTGCCATGTTTATTTTTAGAATGTGAAGCATCATCATTGGAGGTATACACGTTATCACTAATATGTGGTATATACGCGTGATATTTCTAAACAATAATACAAACAATAGATCTTGGATTAAACAGGTTTGGTCTAAACCCACCCCAATCTCTGGTTATAACATTGTACGATAGGATATACTTGCTCATTGTCATTAAAAACTGAAACATCCTAATATGATTGGAGCATAACATTTTAATTATATTTGCGATTCAAATC
Source organism: Ottelia alismoides (assembly GCA_037367405.1). NCBI lineage: Eukaryota > Viridiplantae > Streptophyta > Magnoliopsida > Alismatales > Hydrocharitaceae > Ottelia > Ottelia alismoides. Next base: position 221,583 of record JAZKJV010006041.1, on the reverse strand, counting down.
GAATCCTACTATCTTTCTTATAATTCAATTAGGAAACTTTTGGATCAATCTTATCCACACAAAACACCTATCTCTTATTTTGAAACAACAATTTAACAATTTACTGTGCATAAAAAGTAACATATCGAAATTTTATATAAACAATTAGCAACCGAAAGGTGGTCGATGGGCACCAATAAAAAAATATCTTCATCTTAATGGTCTATCTGTATATTTGTTTTTATAAAATTATCAATCATTGGTAAACAAACAGATGATGATTATACTATTTTTTGTTAGATTTATCTTAAGAGCGTCTGAGTATTAATCACATCCGTTTCGACCAAAAAAAAAACACAAGTACGTGAGCATCTACGAACAAAATACATAGGATTATCAAAACATCTTACCAAACAATTATATCCATGATATACGTTATTATCCAATTAAAGAAGACATTATTACCAATTCAATGGGTAATGGACGGTTTTGTAATAATTAACAATTTGCATGGATTTAGCTCCGTTTTTTTTGGAATACGCAAAGCCACAATAAAATTCACATATCCTAAAATTCTGAGATTAAAAACACGTATAACATGATTGCTGAATCCTTGAAAAGAAAATCAAAAAGTGAAATTAAACATACACATACGTTATCACATGACCTTAATTGTGATCAACGTAACCATAACATATACAATAGCCTTCATTGTATATGCATCCGAGATGGAATATGTGATAGAAATCTGTATAGCAAGATAGATTTGACAATTACTACAAGATCATATAGCCTCTCCATTTCGATTACTCACGAGGGAATAAAACAAAATTGATATCCATACCACCACTAAGTGGGGTTAACAGTAAGAATCGTGTGAAACCACAGCAAGAGGGAGATATTCATCATTACTAGTATATGAAGCATATAATAAGGATAACCAAGGCTCTAAACATGCTCAATCATATGGGCACAAAAGTCGTATGAAACCAACAGCAAGAGGAAGGTATAACGTCGTTACCTCCGAGGATGTTCCCTCGGGATCTCCTCTCACACGGAAAAGATTTTTCCGTATCTCGATGGTAGCGCGAATGCGTGTGCGGAGGTGACCTCGAGCTTTCCTACGTGATGGTGTTCGCGGATCTTCGATCGGAGCTCTTCCGATTTCGACGGCAGCCCTCCGATGATAAAATCGATCAGGATGGTGGTGCTCCAAGGAGAGGGAAAGATGGTGGAGGCTAGGGCTTTGAGAGAGCAGCCTACCATCTCTTATTTATAGAAGGAGAGGTGGATTTGGATCTCGATTCGGATCCGGTTCGGATCCATATATGGGTCCCGATTATGATACGTAAAACAATGATAACTTGAGCTAGGAATGTCGGAATTGGTGTTCTTGGGCTCGTTGGAAAGATCTCGACGAGATCCACGTAATGGTGTGATTTATTAAAATTTTTGGATGCCAAGAATACTCCAGATTTTTAAAGAAAAAAAATTCGGGATTTCACAACGAGGACCAGAGCAAGGCAGTAACAGCGAAGGCGTGCTCGCCGTGATGCAATGAGGGAGAACCCCCGGATCTCTCTCGACCTTCAAGGGAGGAGGTGTTACATGGTGTCGTCACCACCGGGGAAGCGCCAACCCTTGAGATGTGTTAATCGACGGATGGGCAAGACGAGGAAGTGAAGGTCGCTTAAATAGGGGATGCGAGGACGACCGGCGATGGAAGGAGATCGGATGAAGGTTGATTGGAGGTGCAGCGTGGCTAGAAGATATGGTGATTGATCGGAGGGTGTTAGATTGGCGAAGGACGGGGGTGGCGCTAATTTTGGAAGGGGATCGACGATATTGACAGGGCGGTGTCTGTCGTAGATGGAAAGGAAGATCGGGTACGGTGCAGGCGAGATCCACAGGCGAGGCGGTCGGGTGCGGCTGCTATGGCCGGCGGCCAGTGATTTGGGGGACGGTGGAGGGCGACGCATCCTCAGATGGAAAGGGGAAAGAGGACAGCATGTGCTGGGCGCGTGCGGTGGAGGCACGTGTGCAGCACGTGCATGGGTTTTCTATATTTTTTATTTTTTTATTTTTTTAATTTTTTTATAAAAAATGAAATATAAATAAGGCAAAAATGGGTGACATGTGGCAGCTCCAGGAGATGCCACGTGTCAGCCCTAGAAAATTGAGAAATAAATACAAAGAAAAATAGAAAAGAAATAACAAACGACCTCGGATCGAAAATTTTTCATCACAAAAGTTGCTCGACTATAACTTTCGTGAACCAAAACCAAAATAGATCATTTGCACAAAGTGAAATTTTTGGGGTACTCTGTACATAAAACACCTTGATTTTTGGGTTTTAAATTTTTTATCATTTTTATACCATGTAAAAATCTGAAAAAATAGGATAAACTCAAAGATAAATATTTACTCATTAATCTAATTTTTTGGATTTTATTAATTAAGAAAAGAAGAAATAAAACACGAAAAAGACGATTTTTGTACAGACAATTAGTGAAGACTCTGACTCAATTAGTTTCTTTAATTTCAAGCTTAGTTTGGATTTGGATTTTTACGCATTTTAATAAAACTTTTATCAAAGAAGACAAATGAAAAAGAAATAAAATAAAATGATTCAATTATGTACATAAAATAATAAGTAAAAAACCGCTAAAATATAAAATGTACAAAAGAGGCTCAAAACCAACTTTCACATATGAGCTCCGATTCACTTGAACTTGGTCTTGTTTTTAAGGTAGTTGAATGTACAATAGTTCAAGTGAGTAGGATCAAATCGGACACTGGATGAGGGAGATATCGAGGTTTTAGTTTGAAAATCCTAGAACTAGGATTTGTTTTTGGTCCACTTATTTAGTTAGTGATTTTTTTGTATTTTTTTATTCTTGTTAGTAATATGTACACAGTGGAGGTGATTTTGGGTCAATTGGAGATAGCATGAATTAGTTAAAAATCAGGAAAGTTAGGCTAATTTACATGTCATTTTGGCTAGGATTTTTGGCTTCTTATTTTGTACAATAATAAGTGATAAATACCATTCTTATCAAAACATGCATGAATGCTAATTATGCATAATAAATGAAGAAAGACCAATGATTTTTAGGGATTAAAGCTTAATTAATGACTTTTAGAGTGATGAATCTGAGATTCATCATCCCCCTATACTTAAACCATGCTCATCCCTGAGCATCAAAAGCAATGCAATGAGGTGAAATGAGATTGGGTTCCATACCAAGACCATGAGCAAAAGGTGAAAATGAAACTAGACCTAACCTTTGTATTATTAGTGTGGCGAAACTTCTGTGAGACTTAGGATTTTAAAATCAACATCCTTTAAGTTCTACACATCGTTGTCACAATTTCGGCTCAGAAGTCATCTTAGATCGATCCTCTTCCCAAAGCATACCCCCATGTGTGTGAAATGTTTTAGCTCTTCCTATCCATAATGCCGGACTACCATGCAAACCTCCTCTCAAGTAACAAGTCCTTGATGAACGTCAAATTCACCTCTATAAGAATGTGAAATAATGTCGTAGTACAGGAGGTGAATTTGGTTCAGCAAAAACCACAGTATTTGAATGTTGTGGAAAATTTTAACTTGGCAAGTCTACCAAGGTCGAACACAGGGACACGACTGCCTAATATTGTTATCGAATTTCGATTCGTGAAGCACAATATGAGTTAATTCCAATTTCAGGTCTATATGAAGAATTATGCAAATTACAATGCAATACTAAGATGGATGCATTTTTTTAATTGATTTTTATGCAAGTTAACGTGATGCATGAGCAAATATGCAAGATAATGTATATACAGAATAAAGCCTACAATTATACCCTAAAAAAGCGAGCAATAAAATAGAAATGAAATCAGTGTCAATTTAATCATCACATTAAAAAGTGGTCATCAAATCCAAGCAAGACAAGGAGAGCAGGGTCCCATTTTTCGCTTAAAAATTCACTTCAATTAAAACAGATTAAGCATGCTAAAATGTAAAGGACAAAACAAGGATCAAAACGACACTAAATCATGCAATTTGGGCCTATGATGCTCAAGTTATGCTAAAAACAGTGCAAGGGCATAATTGTAATAAAAATGCAATAAATAAAAGGGATAAAAATTGCATTTAGGTCCCAAGAGGGACCTAAATGCAATTACCAAAAACCGCCTGGGCCATTTTTAAATTTTTCCATTTCGCGCAGGGACCTTTTTCAATTTCTGAAACCTTGGAGGGGCTCTCTGTAAAATACCCAAGCACGCACGTGAGGCACGTGCCTGGGGACCAAAATGCAAATATCAATTCTTCCAAGGTCCTTCGTGCATATTACCCAAGCCTCACGTGCGGTGCACGTGAGGGCCCAGGCTCGGGAGGAGGCTTCAGGCTTGGGACACGTGGCTTCTTATGGAGGTTCGGCTCGAGGTTCGGATGACCCGAGCCTGTAGGTCGGGGAAGAGGCTCCGGTCCACCACGTGTCATCATCTGGGCTGTCCGATCCATCTGATCGGACGGCAACTGTATGTCGTCCTCCTCCGCAGGTCACGGAGAGGATGGGGCTCCGACGACCTGCCATTCGCTCCACCGTTGTATCTATCAGCTTCTGAAGGTCGAGGAAGACAGCTGGGTGGCTGGCGAAGATCTGGGAAGCGTTGCAAGGCTCCGAGGCGGGTCGGAGGTGGATGTTGATGAAGCTTCGCCAGAGAAGAAGGCCTCGAAGAAACGCCGATGCTGGCTTCGGCCATTGAAGGTTCCTGCAAGCGTTAGATGTAGCCGAAGCGAGTGTGAGTGTGTGCGAGGTGAGATGAGATGAGATGGGAGCCGGGCGAAGGCGAAGAAGATGGTGGCTCAGGGGTTTCCTCCGCCGTGAAGACGAAGGAGTTGATTCGAAATGCGAAGGAGTTCTGGAGGAAGGAGGAAAGTGGGCGAAGATGCGGGTGAGCTTGCAAAGGTGGGAGCCTTGTCAGATGGTGGTGAGCGATGATGGAGGAGGACGGAAAATTAGGAGAAGTAGAGGGATAAATTTCCTCGCCGGAGCGAGGCGAATGGAGGCTGAAGTAGCTTGGGCTGAGGCTCCATGGGAGCCTCCGGTCGTCGCCCCGTGAGGCCTGTTGTGTCCTCGTAGCTCAGTGGTGTCCGGATATCACCGATACACGGCGGAGGTGCCGCGGGTCGACACCAGATCATCACCATCGTCGCCTCGACATTCCGCCCCTCCGCTGTCACCGGAGGGGCGGAGGAAGCTAGGTGAAGACCCAATAATGGTGGATGCGATGCTACGGTGGTGGAGGAGGGGGTTAAATAGGCGGAGGAAGAACGGGGGTTATGTGGTAGTCGGGGGTTTTCGATGGGTGAGGTTTCAATGAGGGAGTAACGGTGATGGGTGTTGATAGTCGTGCGAGGATGGCGGAAGTACGGGGAAGGTGTTGGTGGCGTTACGACGAGGAAGGGAGGTCCGAGGAGCCTTCCAAAAATGGAAGGGGGAGGTACGCACGCGAGATTCGTAACTCCTGGGAACGAGGGCTTCAGAGGTAGGAGACGACCTCCTGACTGTTGGATCTCGTGATCCAACGGCTGGGATGGGAGAGCGGCGAAGGGTTGTGATCAGATCCATAGGATCTGATCGAACGGCCGGCAACGGAGCGGATGTGAATGGCTAAGATCGGGCGATGGGAGAGATCCAACGGTGGGAGATAGCAGGGTGACGTAGAGCATGGAGAGGCATTGGATGGTTTGAAGATCTGACGGCTGGTGTGAATATGTGACGTGGCACATTAAGATGCGTAGGATGAGGATGAGATCGGAGGGTCGTGGATGAGGCGTAAGTGGGTGGCTCAGATCTGATCTGGGAGTTAGATCGAACGGTGGAAGATGGAACGCGGTCCAACGGGTGATATGGAGGCGGGCTAAGATGATCCAACGGCCTAGGAGGCCGCCGGGTGTCGTGAGAAGAAGCGGGCCACGTGGCGGATCCAGAGAGCGCCACGTGGCCCAATCAGAGAAAATCAAATAAAAATACAAAGCAAAATTACAAAGAAAATAGGTAGAGGCTGAATTAGGAAAAACTCAAAACATGAAAGTTGCTCGTTTCGATGAGATTTACAACTTTCTTGTTGGTCAAAAAGCCAAAAGAGGTCATTTGTACAAAACGTATTTTTGGGGGTATTTTGAAGAGGATAAAAATACCGATTTTGTGGTTTTGAGATGTTTTTGTATTTTTTTATCTTTTTAAGGGTCACTGATTTATAGACAATTATTCTATCTAATTTTTAGGGGTTTTGAGGATAAAATAATTACAAGAAAAATAAAGGATATTAAATACAATAAATTATGGGTAAAATACACACAATATGATACATGATAATAATAAAGAATTAAAGGGTATTTTTATTGGATTGAATAAGCAGGGGTTTTAATTAGTGGCTTTTAGCATGATGAATACGAGATTCATCATACCCCTATACTAAAACCATGCTCGTCCTCGAGCATCTAAAGAATGAAGGAGTCGGATTAATTCCTGACAGTGCGCGTGAAATTTTCAAGGCTTGATCTTTCGAAGACCCTTGACCTAAGTGGTCCTAAAATTCCGGGTCTATCCAAGCCTTAATCAGAAGGAATCCAACTTCTCTGATTATCAGACTCTCTTTTTGTACATATAATATAAAGATATGACATTTAGTGTACTGCAATATGAGAGCCGAGTCGATACATCACTCAAAGTTCCAGTCCCAAAGACTCTCCTCTAGACCTAATCCTCAATACTAGGGAATAAGTCTATTCTTGCTTCAGTCAACCATCTCATTAGTTTGTCAGACTTGAAATGTTGATGGTCGGCCAGATGATGGAGGTAATGGGATTGTGTCTATTTTTCTCACCCTCACATTGGAACAAGGGGCCTCTCGTGTGCCTTTTTTACTCAACAAATGTAAATTATTATATTGTTGATCAATGTGTCCGTCAAAAGAGTTGGAGTCGTCTGCACTTGTTTTTCTGGGAGTATACCGGGGTGTGTCTTTTCTGAGTATCTAAGATACCTTCGACACCCAGACTTGTATCGCTTACGATGCAGGGCCCTTTTTGTGGTGTTAGCCCGACTCCATGGTCCTAATTAGCACTTGGTCCAAGTGGACACTTTGAAAATGTTTGGGAGCGCTCGCCATTGGTGGAAACTCATTTTTTATTTGACTTTGATAATCAGAGCTTTTTTTTATATATTTCATTTCTTTTGTTGGCTAGCTCCACTGCTTTTACCAAAAGTTGGCGCACACTGATCAACAACTTCCTTTAAGTTTTATCACACCCTGGCACATAGGTCAATATCAAAGAGATAGCATATGAATCTTGTTCACATACTGGCTAGGGTTTTGCTGACACTCAGGTTTTCTAAAGCCTTCATTAACTTTATCCCATCCTCGAATATCCTTAGATCGGGTCTAAACTCAAATCTCAGGTCCTAGTTCCTCAAGTGATATCTCAACTCAACTCGTCAATCATGCAGTTGTGGAAGTGACTGTGTTGATCATATTTTCTTGAAGGTAGAGATGAAGAGTGCAATATAGCACTCAAATCTTTCAAACCAGGGAAGTGTGGATATTTAAGTCTTAAAAACCCTAATGACTAAGGCATGTTAACTCAGACTCTCAAGATCACATAAATCCAGTATCCTCAAAATTCTCAAGCCTTGCGTGAGTGTGAATGTGTCAGGAATACACCAACTCCTTAGGTTAGTGATTTTTTTGGTGTGATTTTTGTCTTTTACAGATTTTTATGGGTTTAGTAATTTTTTTTAATTCCTCGAAGAGACAATGACTGGCCCAGGCTCAAAATAAAAGCATCCACTCTCAGCCAGTATGGGCGTAAGTACGGGCCGAGACCCGTGTTACTTGAGGACGGTGCCATATACGATGTCCTCTACACCACCCACTCTGCTAAGGGAGACCGAGATTCCCTCACTGAAAATGTCTACTAAGCCTAGTAGTCAGAGTCAGATTCCAAGAAAGATCTTTAATTTTTCAAAAAAAAATTCAAAGAATATTTACAAAAATTAATCCCTCAATTTTTAATCAATAATTTTTATACGATTTTTACTCAGTTCACAAGTTTACCAAAACCCAGCCCGAAAAATAAAATTTAAAAAGTTTAAAAACGCGAGCTAAGGCTAAAGTAAATATATAGTAATATACGGTATACCCCCCTATACTTAAATTTTGCTATGTCCTCATAGCACAAGTGCCATGAAGCCAAGGCTCTGTTCAAATATAGGGTGATATAGCGGAATTGAGGAGGATGGTCCCCCTATACTTAGGCCAAAATTGGCCTAAGTACAAGAAGACAGAACGAGGGAGGGGAGAGTAGGCAGGTCCCCCCTATACTTAGGCTACAAATAGCCTAAGTAAGGTCTGAATTAGGGGGGAGGGTGTTCTATGATACAGGGGTGAGGGGGAGGGGGTTCGTGAAATATACAGATAGAGACAGAGAGAGAGAGAAATATACAGGGGGAAGGGAGATGGGGTGAGGATGCATGTGCAGTGTAGGTGTGTGTGTATGAGGGGGGGTAGATCATCTGTGATCTATTTTTTTACAACATGCAAAACTGAAAATAAATATGCAGATGCAAGTTTTTTTTTACAATATGCAATGCAGGCTGTCTGATCTTAAACTCCTATAATTTCTTCCTGAATTCTTTTGCGGCCTTTTCAGCGGAAGCTCCCGACTTCGCGCCTCCATGAGGATCAAGCGTCCTCAATCATCATGGGCCCTGCCACAAAAGAGAAAAGTTAGCCATACCGAGAAATTAAATCAGCAGTTATGATGCAAAAAAAATTATGCATGAAATGAGGACCTACAAAAATGAAACTAATCGACAAAAAAATCAAAATTCAAAATTTAAGCAAAGTCGTATCCCCAGCAACGGCGCCAATTGATGAACGTCAAATTCACCTCTATAAGAATGTGAAATAATGTCGTAGTACAGGAGGCGAATTTGGTTCAGCAAAAATCACAGTCTTTGAATGCTGTGGAAAATTTTAACTTGGCAAGTCTACCAAGGTTGAACACAGGGACACAGCTGCCTAATATTGTTATCGAATTTCGATTCGTGAAGCATAATATGAGTTAATTCCAATTTCAGGTCCATATGAAGAATTATGCAAATTACAATGCAATACTAAGATGGATGCATTTTTTTAATTGATTTTTATGCAAGCTAAGGTGATGCATGAGCAAATATGCAAGATAGTGTATATACAAAATAAAACCTACAATTATGCCCTAATAATGCGAGCAATAAAATAGAAATGACATCAGTGTCAATTTAATCATCACATTAATAAGTGGTCATCAAATCCAAGCAAGACAAGGAGAGCAGGGTCCCATTTTTTGCTTAGAAATTCACTTCAATTAAAACAGTGGTAAATGAGACAATTAAGCATACTAAAATGTAGAGGACAAAACAAGGATCAAAACGACACTAAAATCATGCAATTTGGACCTATGATGCTCAAGTTATGTTAAAAACAGTGCAAGGGCTAAATTGTAATAAAATGCAATAAAATAAAGGGATAAAAATTGCATTTAGGTCCCAAGAGGGACCTAAATGCAATTACCAAAAACTGCCTGGGCCATTTTGTAATTTTTCCATTGCGCGCAGGGGCCTTTTTGCAATTTCTGAAACCTTAGAGGGGCTCTCTGTAAAATACCCAAGCACGCATGTAAGGCACGTGCCTAGGGACCAAAATGCAAATATCAATTCTTCTAGGGCCCTTTGTGCAAATTATCCAAGCCTCACGTGCGGTGCATGTGAGGGCCCAGGCTCGGGAGGAGGCTTCAGGCTTGGGACACGTGGCTTCTTATGGAGGTTCGGCTCGCGGTTCAGATGACCCGAGCCTGTAGGTCAGGGAAGAGGCTCGGGTCCACCACGTGTCATCATCTGGGTCGTCTGATCCATCTGATCGGACGGCAACTGTACGTCATCCTCCTCTACAGGTCACCGGAGAGGGCAGGGCTCCGACGACTTGCCATTCGCTCCACCGCCGTATCTATCAGCTTCTGAAGGTCGGGGAAGACAGCTGGGTGGCTGGCGAAGATCTGGGAAGCGTTGCGAGGCTACGAGGCGGGTCGGACGTGGATGTTGATGAAGCTTCGCCGGAGAAGAAGGCCTCGAAGAAATGCCGATGCTGGCTCCGGCCATTGAAGGTTCCTGCAAGCGTTAGATGTAGCCGAAGCGAGTGTGAGTGTGAGCGAGGTGAGATGAGATGAGATGGGAGCCGGGCGAAGGCGAAGAAGATGGTGGCTCAGGGGTTTCCTCCGCCGTGAAGACGAAGGAGTTGATTCGAAACGCGAAGGGGTTCTGGAGGAAGGAGGAAAGTGGGCGAAGATGCGGGTGAGCTTGCGAAGGTGGGAGCCTTGTCAGATGGTGGTGAGCGATGATGGAGGTGGTCGGAAAATTAGGAGAAGTAGAGGGATAAATTTCCTCGCCGGAGCGAGGCGAATGGCGGCTGAAGTAGCTTGGGCTGAGGCTCCATGGGAGCCTCCGGTTGTCGCCCCGTGAGGCCAGCTGTGTCCTCGGAGCTCAGTGGTGTCCGGAGATCACCGATACGCGATGGAGGCGTTGCGGGTCGACATCGGATCAGCACCATCATCGCCTCGACATTCTTCCCCTCCGCTGTCACCGGAGGGGCGGAGGAAGCTAGGTGAAGACCCAATAATGGTGGATGCCGTGCTACGGTGGCAGAGGAGGGTGTTAAATAGGCGGAGGAAGAACGGGGGTTACGTGGTAGTTGGGGGTTTTCGATGGGCGAGGTTTCAATGAGGGAGTAATGGTGATGGGTGTTGATGGTGGCGCGAGGATGGCGGAAGTACGGGGAAGGTGCTGGTGGTGTTACGACGAGGAAGGGAGGTCCGAGGAGCCTTCCAAAAATGGAAGGGGGAGGTGTGCGCGCGAGATTCGTAACACCTGGGAACGGGGGCTTCGGAGGTAGGAGACGACCTCCTGACCGTTGGATCTCGTGATCCAACAGCTGGGATGGGAGAGCGGCGGAGGGTTGTGATCAGATCCTTATGTTCTGATCGAACGGCTGGCAACGGAGCGGATATGAATGGCTAAGATCGGGCGATGGGAGAGATCCAACGGTGGGAGATAGCCGGGTGACGTGGAGCATGGAGAGGTGTTGGATGGTTTGAAGATCTGACGGCTGGTGTGAAGATGCGATGTGGCGCGTTGAGATGCGTAGGATGAGGATGAGATCGGAGGGATGTGGATAAGGCGTAAGTGGGTGGCTCAGATCTGATCTGGGAGTTAGATCGGACGGTGGAAAATGGAGCAGGGTCCAACGAGTGAGATGGAGGCAGGCTAAGAGGATCCAACGGTCCAGGAGGCCACCGGGTGTCGTGAGAAGAAGCGGGCCACGTGGCGGCTCTAGAGAGCGCCACGTGGCCCAATCAGAGAAAATCAAATAAAAATACAAAGAAAATTACAAAAGAAATAGGTAGATGCCGAATTAGGAAAAAGTCAAAACATGAAAGTTGCTCGTCTCGACGAGATCTACAACTTTCATGTTGGTCAAAAAGCCAAAAGAGGTCATTTGTACAAAACGTATTTTTGGGGGTATTTTTAAGGGGATAAAAATACCGATTTTGTGGTTTTGAGATGTTTTTGTATTTTTTATCTTTTTAAGGGTCAGTGATTTATAGACATTTATTCTATCTAATATTTAGAGGTTTTTGAGGATAAAATAATTACGAGAAAAATAAAAGATATTAAATACAGTAAATTATGGGTAAAATACATGCAATATGATACATGATAATAATAAAGAATTAAAGGGTATTTTTATTGGATTGATTAAGCAGGGGTTTTAATTAGCAGCTTTTAGCGTGATGAATACGAGATTCATCAGTCCTCGGAGAGTCAGGTATTTTCCTTCTAAGGTCTGTCGCGCTGTGTTCATAATCGAATAGAGGGAGAAGTTAGAAGAAGGAGAAAAGAACTAGAGGGTGGCTAGTGTAGTCACCTATCCTTGTGAAGCCGTCCAGTTTAGCCAAGTCTCCACCAAGATCTGCAGGTTTTCTTGAAGCTTGAACCTTTTTGATCAAATGTTTATTTGGTAGTAGACTTCTTTGTATTTGGATTTTTGGTAGCTTTACTTGGATCTTGTTATGCCCCTACGGATATAGAATCTTTTTTTCCGTACATGTTTTGAGGTCTTAGAAAAAATTATGCCCAGCCATCCATCCCTTTTCCGAAGCTTTATTTCAACATGTACTCTGGTCTTCAGATTTCCACGCTACCAGAAAAGAAACCCACACAATCTTCCAACACCCCGTCTGAATTGAGCTAAGTGCATAGTGCGAGAGTACAACTTAATTCCCAATTTCAGAGTCGTACTCAGAAGGAAGAGACCATGTTAGACACTAAGAGTCAAACGCTACATATTGTCATGTGGAATCGAAGAATTAAGTCAAAGACCTGAAGCTTCTAAAATCCTATTTCTCAGTGAAGTTCCTCTGAAATTTAGGTGAATTAAGGTCAAGTCCAGACCACTCTCGGTTTCTGCTCATAACTCGGTTCAGAACCTAAGGGCTTTTCACAAATGCAAATGAATGTAATGCTGGATGAAGTGCATGTGTGTGAAATGCAGACACAATTTTTTTAATTAATTTATTTTTTATTTTTTTTGAAAAAGTTTTTTTATGAATAAGAAGCCTTTTTTCAAAAAAATTAGCTGGACACAGTCAGTGTTAGTAGCAAAACTTTTTTTATCATTTTTTTGTTGTTTTTTTAAGTTAGTTACCCACCCCGTAAATACATATATACTTACGCGGAAGTACGAGCTATGGGTAAAATATATACACAGTATATATACACACCCTCCTATACTTAGCGAGTGTTGTGTCCTCAGAGCCCAAGAAGCGTGGATAAGACAAAGCTCGAGCTAAACGTAAGAGAGTGAAAAAGAAAAAGAAAAAAATAGATCGGTTTGCCCCCTATACTTAGGTTGTGAACAGTCTAAGTATAGAAGAAGAGCGAAAATGAGGTGGTTGGGATATGTGAATGAGGAGAGTATATACATATGGGCATCGGTTCCCCCTATACTTAGGCTCTGGTCAGCCTAAGTACAGAAGAAGGGTGGAAATGAGGCGATCATGAGAAGGAGTTTGATGAGGGGAATGGTATATACAGATGGCATCGGTCCCCCACTATACTTAGGCCTTGGCCTAAGTAGAGGAAGAAGATGTACAAGGAAACCGATGTGGTTGGGAGGGAGGATGGGTAGCCGATGATTAAGGCGGTTTTCGACCGATCTTTTTATGAGTCTGTTGTGGGAGAACGTAATGATAAGAATGAGATGAAGCATATGATTCCCAACCATCATCAGTGTTATCCTCAGAGAAATCATGATGGATATTAGATGAAGCGTATGATTCAGATGAAAGATAGCCATCATCGGAGTTATCCTCAGAGGAATAGTATTTTAAAGTGGAGGCACTCCTGATATTCTTGTTCTTTAGTTGCTTTAGTTGTTTTCTCAGAATTCATTCCTTCTTGGGATCAAGTGATTCTTCCTCAGATGATGAATACTCTGAAGCACCAGTCTCAGTCAGCTTATAAGAGATCCAGTATATTTGATGAGACCAGGAGAATCGGCTTTGGATGAATAATAGTGAGGAATGGGAGTCATCCAACGGGAATCGAAGTTTGGATCCTTGCGAAGGTAGGGTTTTATAACTACCGAATAGATCTCACTCATGTAGATTACCTTCTTTGGACCTGATGAGGGATCATGAGATGATTCCTCTTCTGAAAGGTCAAAGGGGACTTTCTTTTTAGATGAAGGAGCAGTCATTTTGTTTCGTGAAGGTGTTGGTCCTTAGAGTGAGGTGTTGACACTTGAGTCTCTAGAAGGATAACCATTGAAATTTTTCTCCTTGGTAGGTGTTCGTCCCGCATCTTTGTTGTTAGTTTTCTTTATGTTTGTGCACTTTTGAGTTGGATTGATTTGGCCATGGTAGTCAGAGAAGGTTGACTCAGGGTAAGCCCATGCATATGTCTCAGGATCATATAAGAAATACTTTTCTAGAGCAGCGGGAAATGGAATAGTAGGGAGAGTCTCTGCATGTTCGTTCTCAATTAACTTGATGTTGGAGCATTCTTGTGTTGGTTTGATTTGATCAATAAAGTCAGAGAACGTTTCGACCGACTCAGGGTGAGCCCATGCATATGTCTCCGGATCATATGAGTCATATATTCGATTTTCCATGGTGAGAGCCGTTGGGAATGGAATAGGGGGGAGAGTCACTAAACCAATAGTCTCATCAACAACCGCTATCTCAGGTGTAGCAACAGGGTAGGGCTCTTCTACCGTTGATGGTTACGGTTGTCGAGGGCTTCGTGGGTTGCCTCAAAAAATCGTGGTTTTTCAGAGATTTGTTGAGATTCAAGTGCTCCCAATGCTGTAAAATTGATTTCCCGAGTCTCGCACTCAATAATTGTCTTAGCCAATGCTAAGAATGGCTTTCCAAGAATGATTGGAGACTGGTTGAATTCTCCTTGATGCTCAATATCAATGATCGTGATGTCCACTTTGAGCGGAGCACCTTGGAATGTAATGATGACCGAAATGGCTCCTCTTGGCTGCTTTATCGATCGATCAGCCAGTTGAACGATCTCTCATATCTTCCTGGTATGTCTGAGTTTAAGCTCGTTGAATACAAAGATCAGGAGGATATTAATTGGTGAGTTGTCATCAATTCGAGAATGGGTAAAAATTGTCTTTAATTCCACGGTCAAGTCTGGGCAACCGCTTCACTGTGCGGCTCTTGGTTTTCTCCTCAACATCAAGGAGGTGGGCATTGACAAGATATGTCTTTTAGTCTTTGTTCTTATCCTACCCAACTTTTTCATCATTAATTTGTTCATTACAAATTCTTTCAGTTCGGGGAAGTATTCAATAGCATGTATAAAGGGAAGTTCAAAAATCAGTCTTTTCTCCAGTGCTTCCCTTAGAGCAGGATCCAAATTTTTTAGATCTTCTTCGGTTTCAATTTTTATATATTTTTCTGGATTTTTTTTCGTGTATTTTTGAATATTTCAATTTTTGTTGATATTTTCTGTGTGTTGTGATGATGTTGTGTTTTCTGTAGATGAGCAGGGGCTTAGATGTGCTGAGTGAGAATCAGAGTCAGAGTTATTCCTAGGGGAGTAATATGCAGAAATGTCGCTGTCAGAGTCGTCTCTAGGGTGAACATAGTCCATGGGTTTCTGAATATCCTCAGGTTTCTCAATATTAGATTCATTTATTTCATCCTCTTCTTTCATACCCGAGCTTCCATAAAATGAAATTAGTCGGTTTTTGAATTTTTCTTCCATCAATTCATATGTCTTAGTAATCGTCGAAATGTCATCCTCCAACAAAATTTCAGGATCAATCATGTGAGCAGCATGTATGGTTTCTTGAATTGAGATTCAATCATTGCATCTTCCATTTTCATGTATGACCTGGGACAAGATCTTCTTGGAATATCTAATATATGATCTTTATCTTCTGAAAATTTCTCCTCAAAAATCATGGAAGGAGTCTGCTTTATGTCATGGCCACTATTGGTCTCATACTCAACATGTTGTGATTGTGGTATATATTGTTGGTTTGAGTAGAGTCCATTCCTTTGGTCATGTCTGAAGGTGGGATTGTCATGGTTAATCCAAGATGGAAGATTATCAGGTGCGGGCCAATCCTCTTGATATGTTTGGACCTCCATCTTAGTCAAATCTAGTTGTGTATTTGTTAAGTATTGACATATTCCAACAATGTGACGAGGAGATATTGAAGTCAGTTGGAGTTGTTGTCTCGGTCGGTCATTCATCTCAAAAGTGGTTTGATCTTCAAATGATTCATGAGTTCTGACGAGTAATGGGTCAATTCAAGATGGTAGTTGCTCATTGGTGTTCAAGGGTGGGGAAGGTGGAAGATTTGAAGAAGTATTAAATTCGATCATATGGTTAGAATCTCCCATGAATGATGGATTGACATTTACAGAATGTAAAGGATGGATTGTATGATTAGAATATAGAGTATTGACATATGAAAAAGTGGAGACCTCAGTCGATTGTTTGTTTGTATGATCCGAATACAAAGGATTGTCATTCATGAAGTAGATCGGAATTATAGAGAGGGTTGGATATATTTGTGGGTGAGATTCTCTTGTGGAAGTTGGATGAGATTTTGAAGCTTTGGGTTTAACTGATACGAGTTCATTTTCATAGTATAGCTATGATGGATACTCGGACAAATGTTCTGTCATTTTTGAAAGAACTGACAAAATGAATGATGATTTGGGTTTGACCGAGATGAATTTATTTTCATAATATGGATCTGGAGGGTACTTGGAGAAAAGTTCCATAATTTTCAAAGGAGGTTTATCGGTTGACATCATAGATCTTGATTAATGATGTTCAAGTGCTTAGGATATTCAACAGAAGAAACCTTAACTGTTCCAGATCACGAAAGGATAGTGATGGCACAAGTGTGTGGTTTGATATTCGAGATCGGTTTACGCACACCAATACAAACACAATTCAAACCCCAGGTTCACCAACTCGCACAATGAAGCCGCAAGAGTTCGGCAATTATCTTTTCAATTTTAAGTTGGTGATAAATTAATCTTGGAAAAAATGTAGCGAATTGTTAGGTGCTGGAAATTTTCGTAATGACTAGCCCGAATTCTTACGAGTAGTTGCACCTACTTTCAGCTAGTATGGGTGTAAGTACGGACCATAAAATGGATACCTGTGTTACTTAAGGATGGAGCCTTACGCAATGTCCTTTAAACCACCCACTCTACTAAGGAAATCCATACCGTTTACCAGCTTCCCGTAGATCCTCACTGAGAAGTAACTAATCGTTGTTATAGAATCAGTAGTCAATATGAAAATCCATATTTGGGCTCTAACCTTAAGTGTCGTCTCTCGCTCACTCAGATAAATAAAATGAATCCAAGGTCGGGGTTGTTCTCCCACAAAAATTCTCTATTTTATGTGTTAATTACAGTCAACTATATTTAGCAGCCCCAATTAAGCGATCATTGAAAAATTAAGTGAGCATAAATACACGTCTACTATCCAATTTCCTTTTAAAATTATGTGATAAAACACGAGGGAGAAATTAGAGAAAAGCCGATGCACATGAAACAATGATGTATTCTCAGATAGAAGACTTACAGTGATTCCTTGCAATCTCCATGTGAGAAGAAATACAAGAATTGAAAGATTATTCTAGATAATTGAAAGTCGATTAAAACCGCACCTAGTAGAAAGATCTTTTAGTCAGGAAGAAATGAGTTAAATTTTTGACTAAATTGAAAAATCTAATGTGCATCTCGATTAAAGTAAAGTTTGGTTCTAGGTTCTACGAGCACAATCAAAAATTAAAGGCTCTAGTAGCCGTATGTGCAGGTCTATCCTAAGTGCCACTCAAGTCAGGCCCCACCCTCACCGGAGAGTGAAACAGGCCACGACACACCACAGAAATAGTTCAAGGTCTTTTTTACACACGCGAGAGTCCAAATGGACACCGCTAGAAATGAGCAATTAATTACAAATGATAAAATTGCATAAATAAATCCTAGACTCTATGCTCTCTCACGACTCGACTCAATCTTAATTTAATTGTGGTTTTTTTGGACATCGGTGAAGATGCATCAGTTTTGGGAGAAACCGCTCCACGTACACCGGGTACCTCGCAAGAAAAATAAGAGAGAGGATGTAAGAGAGTGACTCAAAATTTTATAAAAAAATAAAGATAGAAAATAAATGCAGAAAAAATGGGAAATATACAGTGAATATTCGATGGTTAGATTACCCAAATGTGGAAAACTAAACAAAAAAACTAGACAAAAAAAACTAAGATGTTTGCCTCCCCGACAATGGTGCCATCTAACGAGTCCGAAGTCGCCCTAGTTAATTTGTCGTGAATTATCGTCTGGTTAAAATTAATGTCGTTTCATTGTAGGCGGGCAATCAGAATCAGTCAAGAAATAACCGCAATTAATTAATAAAATTTTCAATCAGCGTGGTTTAATGTTTATTTAACTTGGGCAAGTCTCAAGGTCGAACTCAATGAGGCAAAGGAACAACCTAGATATTTGTCTATCAAAGTTCATGCACAGTTTTCGAGACGGTGCTTTTTTGTATTTTTAATGCAATTTTAAGATGTAAAATGCAAATATGGCCAATTTTAGGGACTAAAATGTAAAGATCAATCAAATGATGTCCAAAAAATATGAATCTTGGCCAAGATAACAAGATGAAATAAATGCACTATAATTTTTTTATAATTTTTGGATGCAAGATGAATATTTAATGGATTTATGAATGCAAACAAAGTAAATTTCAATCATTAATTATAATAAATAGTAAACCTAATTATTTTCAAGAGATAAAATTATCCAAGATCTAAGGTGATCGATCTCAGAAAAATCCTAAACCTCAAAATATTAGATTTAATACCTACTAAAAATTAAATACTGAAGTATGCAAAATGATTGTTATAAGACAAATCATGCATGCAAATACAAATCTTTTTGGGTACAATGTAACAACTAATTATGCGATGCATGAATTTTGGGCTATTTTTAGAGCAAAGATCAATTAATTATGAATTTTGAAGCATAAAGTGAGCAAAATATGCAATTTTTCACAAAACATTTAATCGTTAATTAACCACATATCACAAAAATGTCAAGCATATGCCACAATGTAGAGAATTAATTGAAGAACATCATGCTATTTTTTAATAATAAAAATGATGCAATAAAGCAGTTCAAAATGAAGGGGGAACACAGAGGTCTTAGTGTGAATTACAATAAATAATTAAAATAATGCAGAGAGGGATTAATGCATAATTACTTATACCTTGAGGGGTGTCTTTGCAAAATTTCCAGGGAACATGTGCTCCTCATGTGTTCCTGGGCTGGCGAGGGTTCTTTTGGCGAATAAGAGAAAGCGCCGGGGCATGATGGTAATATGTCCACCGGGACACGTGCAAGGCACGTCCTTGATTGTAGGCGGAAGCTGGCTGCAAATGTTGAAATCTTTAGGGATGTTTCTGCAAATGTCTCAGCAATCACGTGCGTCTCACGAGACCCCTGGGCTGATGACTTCGGTGCAAATCTCGCAGATCTCCAGGGGCTGAATATAAATAATCCACCCGCATGTGCATGTCATGTGGGCGAGGGGTGTTCTGTGGTGATGCTTCCACCTCACGTGCACGGCACGTGGGAGGACCTCGGGCAGGCGACCCGGCTGCTGGCGGAGGAGTCGGCGCTGCTATCGGGTGGGGCTCCGGCCACTAGTGTTGATTGTCGATGCAAAGAGTGGTCGGATCTCCTGGAGGATGCATGGGCGGAGCTGCTCCGTCGTGGGGTGTTGGTGGTTGAGGATGCGGGAGTGGTGCCCTCTCATCATTAATGAAGGACGGTCATGGCCACGAGGCTTAAAGCTGGTGGAGATACGGTGGAGCAGGGGAGCATAGGTTGGATGGGGATGAAGTCATTGGTGGCTCGACGGTTGATAAGGACCAGGATAAGGCAGTAGCAGCAGAGGGGGGCTCAATGTGCTGCAACAAGGGAGAACCCTCGGATCCCGCTCGACCTTCAAGGGAGGGGGTGTTACACAATGCTGTCACCACCGGGGAAGCGTTGCCCCTTGAGATGTGTTAATCGGCAGATGGGCAAGACGAGGAGGTGGCAATCGCTTAAATAGGGGATGTGAGGATGATCGGCGATGGAAGAAGAACGGATGAAGGTTGATTGGAGGTGCAACGCGGCTAGAAGATCTGTTGATTGAGCGGAGGGGGTTAGATTGGCGAAAGACGGGGCGACGCCGATTTTGGAAGAGGATCGACGATATTGACGGGGCGTCATCTGCCATAGATGGAACGGAAGATCATGGGCAGCGCAGGTGAGATCTGCAGGCGAGGCAGTCGGGTGCGGCTGCTATGGCAGGTGGTCGGTGATTTGGGGGACGGCGGAGGGCGGCGCGTCCTCAGATGGAAAGGGGGAAGAGGACAGCACGTGCTGGGCGCGTGCGGTGGAGGCACATGCGCAGCACGTGCGTGGGTTTTCTATATTTTTTATTATTTTTTTATTTTTTTTATAAAAAGAAATATAAATAAGGCAAAAATGGGTGACACGTGGCAGCTCCAAGAGCTGCCACGTGTCAACCCTAGAAAAATTGAGAAATAAATACAAAGAAAAATAGAAAAGAAATAGCAAACGACCTCGGATCGAAAAAAATTCTTCACGAAAGTTGTTCGTCTCGATGAGATCTACAACTATCATGATCCAAAACCAAAATCGATCATTTGCACAAAGTGATATTTTGGGGTACTCAATGTACATAGAATACCTTAATTTTTTGGTTTTATAATTTTTTGTCATTTTTAAACCAGATAAAATCCGAAAAAATAGATAAACTCAAAGATAAATATTTACACATTAATCTAATTTTTTGGATTTTTATTAAGTAGGAGAAAGAAGAAATAAAACACAAAAAAAGATTATTTTTGTACAGACAGTTAGTGAAGACTCAAACTCAATTAGTTTCTTTGATTTCAAGCATAGTTTGGATTTGGATTTTTACACATTTTAATAAAACTTTCATCAAAGAAGATAAATGAAAAAGAAATAAAATAAAATGAGCCAATTATGTACATAAAATAATTGGTCAAAAACTGCTGAAATACAAAATGTACAAAAGAGGCCCAAAACTCAACTTTCACATATGAACTCTGATTCACTTGAACTTGGTCTTGTTTTGAAGGTAATTGAATGTATATTAGTTAAAAAGTGAATAGGATCAAATCGGCCACTGGATGAGGGAGATATCGAGGTTTTAGTCCGAAAATCCTAGAACTAGGGTTTGGATTTTTGGTCCACTTATTAGGTTAGTGATTTTTTTGCATTTTTCTTTTATTCTTATTAGTAATCTGTACACAGTGGAGGTGATTTTGGGTCAATTGGAGTTAGCATGAATTAGTTAAAAATCAGGGAAGTTAGAGTAATTTACAGGTCATTTTTGTTGGGCTTTTTGGCTTCTTATTTTATACAATAATAAGTGATAAAATGTCATTCTTATCAAAACTTGCATGAATGCTAATTATGCAGAATAAATGAAGAAATGTCAGTGATTTTTAGGGATTAGAGCTTAATTAATGATTTTTAGAGTGATGAATCTGAGATTTATCAGGGACCACACAAAAGATGGCAAACATGTGCACATCTGAAAAAATCGCATACATGTGCATGTCTGAAACTGAGGACTCGAAATCTGACGTCGAATCTGGATATTTGTTGTAGAGTCTGTAAATCTGACTGGTCTGGAGAATCTGAATCTAGAATCTAGATCCGACTTGTGACTATACACACTACTCCCCTTTTCTCCCACACTTGTTGAAAAATAGAGACATCGACAAACTTGGGAGAAGATAAGATAATGGGGGTAAACAAAACATGAATCCTGCATTTTTTTCTTCATTTTTTTAATAAGCCGCATAATTTTTTCAACTTTTCTTCTCATTTTTGTTTAAAATATTTTTTTATAAATATGTTTATGGCTTTTTTTGGTACGCACCTTTTCAAAATCATTTTTTTAAGCATGCCAATCTTTTTTTCCTTTTTGGCTTCTCACTTCTCTCTCCATTTTTTATTTTTATTTTGGCCCGTTTGGTCCCTTACCATAGCAACAGAGGAATTTTTTGAACACCCGATGGCCTTTTGGGCCTTACCCTTATTTAGGGTTTCCCTCATGGGAACCCCTTCTCCATCGATGACTTCCACCTCGATGGGGGCGTCGTCACAGCAGAATAGGAGGAGGAGAAATGCCTCTTTCTGGAAGTACAGAGATGGAGGGCAAAGGCTCACATACGCCTGGGGATTGTCTAGATAGTGGGGGCGCAGGCGATGAATGAGTTGGAGAAGGGGGATCTTCTGCGAGTGGGGGCGCGAGAGAAACGAGCGATGGTGTCCTAGTATGCATGGTCACCGTAGATAGAGGATCCTGCGCCCGCGCTCAGTGGCGGGAACGCACGCGTAGGTCTCAACCAGCTCCGCCATTGGAGATCGACAGAGGTAGAAGTCGAGGTTGAGAGAGCCTTGTGCGGCTAGGATGCTGCCTGGAGCACCTGGAGCATGATGGAGGTCCCCTCGCATCACCGCCTGGTCTTGCACTGCCTGGAAGAGCATCGATGCTCCTCCACGTCTAGCAGGGTTTCCTCGAAGAGTAGCGTTGCCTTACATGCCTCCTGCGATCTAATCTTGCAACTCTGCCAATGCTTGGTTCGACGCCAACGATGATGCTTTTTCAAAATAATTTACAAGAGGCTAGGGATTACAGGGGGCTCCCATGCGCGGCAGTGGAGCATTGCGAGGGCTGGGAGCCCTTCGATCTCCGGAGGAGCTACTAGCCTTGGCGGCTAGATCTAGAGATGCACAGGGCAAGGAGGATTAGGATTCCATCAAGAACCCTAGAGCCGATCTCGATTAGGCTGGAACCAATCTTGGATGAGTAGATACATGTGCGATAATGATGAATCCATGATTCATTAACTTTTCTGTTGCATTTTGTCTTAAAACCCTTAACAAATGCAAGTAAATATTCATTAATTCCCATCTTTTATTCAAACTTCATTCATGAATAAATATTCACTTTTAAGCATAAAAAGCATGTAAATAAATAAAGAACAAAGAAAAGGAAAAAAAGGCAGATTGGAGATATGTATAAATGTACAATATGACTTATAAATATAAATATAATTATAAGGTATATTTATAGCCTAACCCCCGAGACCAAGTCAATATGGATTGGTCGACAAACCAATAAGTAGGGGGAGATAAGGAAAGAAGACCCTAAAAATAAATTAAGACACATCTCATGTACCACTCACTATTTATCAAATAAATACAAAACTTCAAAGATTTTTAATTAATTCTTAGCATATTTTTCACCAAACTCTTTTCCTAATTATTTTTAATATATATATATAAATATAAATATAAGTTAAAAATATTACCCTGTATATATGCCAAGAAATCCAGTTTGTAAATTATCAGAATCTCAACTACCGAACATCATAACTTCTTCATACGAAGTCCAATTTCACTCTACTCACCTTTAAAGTTCATAAAATAATATTCTCTAATTAATATAGGTGATTTCATCGAATTCGGAATATGTTTGCAAAAAGTCGGTTTTGGGACCAAATGACAACGGGGTTTCTAGGCTATTTATTTTATGTAGCACACACTATTTACAATTTTATTAATTTTATAATTTCTAATTATTTTGATGATCTTGTAATTTAACATTAATTTATTTTATATTTTTTGGAGCTTATTTATTATTTTAATAAAATCAAAAACCCTAAATTATAGGTAAAAATGAACTGGATAACTTATACCTATATTTATTAATATATGTAATTAATTTATTAAAATCCCCAAAAATTCACACAACCCTTATTTATTATTCTAATAATTAAGAAAATATAAAATTAATTTTTAATTATTTATTTATTAAATTAAAAATCCAAAACCTATTTATCTATACATATTTATTAATATAATATTTATATTTCGAATAATATTTATTATTTATAAAAAGTAATTATTTTATAAATTAAATAATTTAATTATTTACATTTCTTGTTTTTACACTTATTTAAAGTAACGTTATTTAATATTTAATATTGCATTTATAAGCCATTTTAACTCATCTGGCCAACCAGGTGTTGACACTTGTCAGCACCTGGTACATCTTCTTCAAGAAGACAGTACGCCAGCTGTTCCAACTGAGTGTCAGCACCTGGTGCATCTTCTTCAAGAAGATAGTATGCCAGTTGTTCCAACTGACCAACTTCACCAAATTCTCCAGCGTGTATCCTAACCCTTCCCGACGATCCAATCCATTATTCGACTCCCCTAACAACCTTCTTCATCGCCCACCATTAGATCTAGCTTGGTGAGCATGAAAACTCTCTATATAAACCTCCAAACTTCGCAATTTATAATTAACTCTCCTTCATCCACCCAAAGCTCAAACTGCCAGTGGCCGACTCCCATCTCCTCCACCTCGCTCCGCCTCACTCCGGTGGTAACAGCACCCGAAGGCTACCTCGCGTGGAAGAGGGATCGTCGGGGAGAAGTTCCAAGGTGAAGCTCCGCCTTGCATCGCCGCCACGCACGCGTCCAGCTCCGGCGAAGATCGGACGTCGCAGCAGCTACCAGAGGTAAATACACCTCTCTGTCCCAGATCTACTCCTCCACCTCTATCGAATTTTATCTCGATTCTCGTGCCACGATTAGCGTGGCTAATCACGCCATTAGCTAGCATAATCAGCCATCTAAAATGCACAATCAAATCTTTCATCTCCTTTGTTTCACGTTTGAATCAAATCGCATTTCTTATCTTGTGGTTTCTCACGCCGACTAGCATTTATTCTGGAAGTAACTTTTTGATCTTGCAAAACCATAAACATTCGGTCGATTCCTTGTGAATCGAGCACATATACTTGTTCTTTGCAGATCTATCTTGCATCAGGAGCGAACTCAAGTCAGTTGGAGTCTTCTTCATCAAGAAAATCATCTTCAAAGAAGCCGCAACAACCTGGAAACCAGCTCCAGCTCAACGAGACCGCCACCTTCATCGAGCTTCCACCGCTGCTCGAAGCCATCTCCGCTTGACGTCCATCGCGAGCAAGCTCGAGGGTTAGAGGAGCTAACCCTCTGGCCCCGCCGGAGATCCCAGTTCGTCGTCAATCGCCGATGAAAAGTTGGCGAAGAAGCGTCTTTCGTCAGCTGCCCAATCGCCCAAGAACAGTTGAAGAATACGCGGGCTACAGGCTTGCGACGCGTGTCATCATCAGACGAACCCGATTGCATATCACGTTATAATCCAGGCCGTTGAAGCCGAACCGGTGGAAAATTTATGTACTAAACCCCAAAGACTTCCAGGAATTCCAGAAGCTCAGGAAGTTGATGAAACCACGGGAGAACGCCTACCCCCTTAAGGAGCGGGATGAAACCACGGGAGAACGCCTCAGAGGGTTGATAGTCTATTGCTTTTGTCTTCTCGATACAATAGCTATGGGGGGTCTATATATAGCTCCCACTGAGTCTCCACAGCTCCAAACTATTAGATGTGGGACTAAACTCTAGATGAGATAAATGGATTATGGAGTGATCCATTTATCCATCTACAATATAAGAAGCGCACAACCAACTACTCCAATAGGTAGTTATTTGTATTTTTTAACGGAAGAGGCTTATGTTGAAGGAATAGTAAGGGATATATTATTATTATCCATTTTGATTTCAGGATCAAAACATTGGCCGTATATAGAGAGAGGAACAAGAAGGAATATCACTCGTTATTCTTCAAACGAACAATTATAGTTGAATCGTGTTAAATAGATGTTCTTTGTCATTTCTAACATTTAAAGCATGCGATAGAAAAATGAAAAAAAAGGACTTTTTCTTAACATGACTTGCACATCAACAACATCAGAGGATTTGTTAAGGGTTTTGAGTATATTGTTAAGTGTATATACCATGTCTCGAAATAAATAGGAGATCAATTATTTAATAATAATGTGGATAAGCACCTATTAATGTTTTATAAATAATAATAATAATATGAGATTAAGCAAAGAAATTTAAACAAGAAACATTATTCAGCACAACTCAATATGTGTAAAATTGATGTTACTAGTTGATTTCAGTCATTTTTGGAAAATAGTATGAAATAACGAAAGAATAGAATTTTAATATGGTATTATACTTACAGCTCCATAGTGTCTAAATAGTCTATCTTCCATCTCTTCCATCACAAGGAGCGCATATGACATGGCATCTTTAACGGCAGCCACGTCAGCCTTCAATCACAACCGGTAACATAGGTAAGAGAAGTTTGATATTTTACTACTTATCAATTCATTACAAACAGTAAGTTGCACAAAAATCTCTGAATTATATAGAACTTATTTCAATACCATGCATGAACTTTAAAAAATAATATTGTGATACTTCATCTTTTATGATTTATCTCAGATTGATTCTCAACTAATTTGATTTATAACTAGAAAGGCAAAACGAACAATCAAATTCCAGTAGTTCTAAATTGTATTGGAACAAATATTAAAGATTCAATACCTCATTGTTACTTTTTAATGTTCCAATGTGATATTGAAATTAAGGATATACTTCACCGATTTTGCATTGTTAAATATATGGTTATATTATTCATTGCAAAATTATTTTTATGCCTCAAATTAGTGATGAATATAATATACGCCGACATATCATTAGCGACGGTCCATATGGTGATGCTTATCCGTTGTTATAGTTCAAAATTTTAACTAATCATCACTAAATTTTGAAATAAAAATCTAGCAACAGTTAGGTAAAATTTTGAAAAATAGCAATGGATAAGCACCTCTATATGAACGTCTCTGATATTGCAACATATATTCTATTCGTCGCTAATTTAAAGTATACAATTATTTTGTAATGAATAATATCATCGATATTTATTTAGCAATAGATGATTTAGTGACGAATTTGGAAAAAAAACATCATTATAGTCCAATTTTGTTTTGATGTTAAACATTATGAAAATGAAGTATCTAGCACCAAA
This sequence comes from Ottelia alismoides, assembly GCA_037367405.1. Lineage (NCBI taxonomy): Eukaryota > Viridiplantae > Streptophyta > Magnoliopsida > Alismatales > Hydrocharitaceae > Ottelia > Ottelia alismoides. The sequence continues at coordinate 194,914 of JAZKJV010006041.1, read as the reverse complement.
GTTTGCAAGTTCGTAGAAAAATCACAACATATTTTTTGTTGTAGAATTGTATTTTTACACACAAAAAAATGCAAAGAATGGTACTGTTTTAGCAACAACTATTAGATGATTTTCTTTCAAAAATTACTGGTATTTTTCCCTTGCTTCTAACCGATCATTAGAATGTCAACGTGTAAGCTATATAATATGAATCGGTATTAATAACATAAGAAGGATTACGTTGTTCATCGCATCTTAATAGTGTAGAGTTTAATTTCCCTACGAATAGAATCTGTTGTGCGGCGTTAACATCCTATAGAAAAGTATATTCCTTTTATTTAAATAAAATTGAAATTATGTAAACATAGCTACGTCTACCTATTTTAAATTATTCTAGAAATAATTATGTTGAAATGAAATTTTGGATTTTTAAAATATCATGTGGAAATTAAATTTCAACGCAATTAGAGGTAAGGACACTGTTCTCGATACCAATCTAAGCACGGGACGTTACAAAACCAAACAAAAATATTGAAGCGCAAATGCACTTACATGAGCACCGTCTACCAAGGGGACACAGGAGCAATAGGCCTGGAGGGTGGACGCCGACCTCGCGACGGCATTGGCAGCTCGTTCGCTGATCTTCTCCCACTGCATGAGCAGTTGCACCTGGGGCGCAACGATCTCCTGCAGCTTCGCCCTCCGTCGCAAGCCCTCCACCACTTTCCTCTTCGTCGCCACGAGTTTCCGCAGTTGTCGCAAGCTCACCCACACGCTGAATAGCCTTCTCTACATAGTCACGCACAAATAGAGATTAAGAATCTCAACCATAAGAAGCTGCAACGAGTAGTAGCAGCTCATATCAATAACATAAAAAGCCATATACACACACATTAAGAGACTGATCATATATACAAGTTAGTGCAATCAAAAGTTGCCATTTTTTTCTGTGTTTAATCTTCCATTGAATCAAAAATATGAATCAAATTATACATGGCCGTCAAACAAGGAATTCTCGCAGATTTAGAGATAAGAAGCATCAAAATAATAATAGAAAAATCCAATGAAATTCGGGAATCATATACTTGTTTTTATATTATCGTTTTTATAATTCGGCGATCCCATGCAAAAAATGAGAGATCTTCGAAGTGAGAGAAACACAGCGAGAGGGGATCCGCACCTCCGAGGAGACCTTACCGGCCTCCATGGCGGCCTTGGCCTTGGCATTCACGAACCTCCATTGCACGTACCTCGACGTCAATAGCTTCAGCTCGTGCGCAACCTCCACCGTCGCCGGAGACACCGCCGGCGACCTCCTCCGCCGGAGCATCCCCAGCGCACCTTCTTTGTTCCTCGTGCCCCCGAGCTCCGCGATCTCGGGGGCCTTCGTAGACCGCCCGGGCGATAGCGCCCATGCAGAGGGGGTAACCTTACCCCCCGGTGGAGTCCTCGGGGGTGCAACCGTCGTATTTGAGGACCTCCTTAGTGTTGCACCGGTGAACTTCGAGGCGGAATTGGAGCGGAGGATGGTCGAGAGCTTGCAGGTGGGAGGCGAGCGAGGTGGGTTGTTTGTCATGGTCTTGGGAACGGAAGGGGTGCGGCGGAGACGTGGGTGGCCGGATTGGCTTCGGTGATGGACGGAGAACTGGGAATTGGAGGTGGCGTCCATGGAAGCGGAAGAGAGGAGAGGAGAGGATGATGGAGAAGTTGGATTGGTGTTTACTTTGAGAGAGAGAGAGAGAGAGATTGATGTGATAATCCAAATATTAATTAGTTTTACATTGAAGGTATGACTGTAATTTTATGGTGTATGTAGTGGTAGAATGGAAATTTTGTATCAGAGTGGTCGGATGTAAATAAAAATTAGGTTTTTTATCCGTCTTAAAATATGACTACGGATTCGGATATAAAACGGATATCGTAGATTATGTTAGATATGCATTTATTGAATGACTTGCACATGAAACAAATATAATAAAGGTATTTTTAAAAAATAATTATATTAAATATAATTGTAGGTATAAATATATTTGCAATTATATTATTGAAGGGAAAAAAGAATATGCTTTCTGGGAGCATGTAACTTACATGCTTTCATCCTTTTCTTATATTTTTTAATTTTTTTGAAATGAAACTTTAGGGAATTTAGATCATCATATATCATCATGGTGTTTTTCAAAATTCAACTTAGTTCGAGACTTCTATTCCCTCTATCAAGACTGTCAATTTTTAACAGTATCAGAATTACTGAAATTGGCCCCTTCAGATAGAAATCTGCTTTACACAAAATTTGAAGCACATATTCTACTTATTATTTTAAGTAAATCCTTCCAGGATTTCATTTAGAAAATAAACAAATGTGCAAAAAAAGATGATAGCATGCTATTATATGCTCCGGGGAGTATACTCATTTAATCCTATTTTAAATATATATACCGGTATGCAAATATAGCAATTTATGGATAAAAAAGTGATATATGTATCTAATGCATATATATAGTTCATCTCATACTACAGTGTGTGCTATGATCTCACAAAACGAGGACGTGACATCCATTACAACAAACTAGTGAGCCTAAACCAAAGAATAATTTGAGCAGCCATTGTTATATCTTCCGATATAAACAAGAGAATTTATTCGATGAAGTCAATGGTACAATTTAAACGAATATTATTCTCTTGCCATGCCATTATAATGCCAAATTTTAGTAACAATTGGAACAAATTTTAAAGTGGGAAATAACAGATAATAATTGGTGTATAATTATTGGTAGCAATATAACAACGAATATTGCATTCTTCGTGAACTTCAAGAATCAAAGAAATCGTGCGACGAGTAATATTTATTGTTCAAATGTAACATCAGAATAAAGCAATAATTTTCAATATATTTGTTGCTTTAGATCAATTTTGTTGCTGTGGTACACACAGAGCGTGAAAATGAAAGCATCCACCCCTTTGTGCATACTCAAAGGGTATATATACAATATTTTTAATGGATGTTAGTCCTCTTATATCTTCTCAAAAAGATAAGATCAGGATGCTATAATCAGGGATAAAAGGTGTATATATGGATGATGGATTTCAATCAGCATAAAGATAGAAAATTGTTTTCAGTTTTTTTTGGTAAATTACGAAGGACCTCAATTATGCATGAATTTCCAATTAGGGACATCATTTTTCAAATGTAACTAAGAATGGCTTCATCTTATTTTTTGTCCTAAATGCATGCCTATGTAAGCATCCACAGCTATTTTATGTCGACGTTAAATCCCAAAGTTAAAATTTCAGAGACATTGTTACAATTGAAATATGAGGCTTCTAATTGAGAATCGCTGCCCTTTTTTAAATTAAGACGGACTATATATAACACGAAATAGGGTATACATATAATGCACCCCTTTTGTATGATATATAGGAATTGGCATGATATATATTTGGATGCAAGTATGGATGTTCAATATTTGCATATATATATATACACACACACACACACACACACATATATATATAGGGCATATCCAGAGGGCACTGTGCCGATTTGGGTCGTGGTGAGCACCAAACGTGGGCTCGCCACGTGTATGTGTCGGTTCTATTTGGAAGGGGACGGTTTTGGCAATAACAATGTGCATGCATTATTAACATAATAAGAATTCGAATTAAATCATTTCCTTAAAAATAGGTGGTTGGTTTTAGTAAGCTAAAAAATACGCATTTAAATTATTGTCGGCATATATTCTATTTATGGAATGATCATTCCACGTTTGGATTAGAAAAGATAAATTACTGATTATAATTATTGATTACGTCAATTACTAATGTCCATACAATAGTTACCTATTACAAATATACATATTACTGAACGCATTATGATTGTTACTGAATTTATAGTTATTTTACATCTGTAATATTACATTGTACAGAGATCAGTAATTCATTTATGTTACTCAAGTAATACATATTCGGTTCTCAAGTAAGTATTATTGTGGGATCAGTAATTAAGTATGTGAATTACTAATGTCCATACAATAAGTACTGATTACAAATGTCCATTTTACTGAAGTCATTTTGATTGTTACTAATGTTATAGTTACTTAATACTTTGAGTCTTACTAAAGCACATCTTATTTACTTATATAACATTTTTAATTACTTATAATGTATCGAGTGTTACTGATAGCAATACATAAGTTACTGGTTACGTGATTTTTTATACTTATTCCAACTTACTTATTCCCTTACCTTCTTTTACCTACAATTTATTATATGTTACTGATGGTTCTATATATATTACTTATTTTATTCTTTATTTTGAATTACTATCGAATCACACATTCTTTACTTATGTAGCCTATTTAATTACTTGTAATACGTCAAGTGTTACTGATGACACAAAAATGCGATACGACTGAGGTAAAGGTATAAAATAAGGTCGTTGCGACCTCAGTCACTCGAATGCGTCAATCAAGAAAATGAACCACACATGCAGATAAATCAATCAAAACACAAAGTAGAAGTGGTCCTGCTATAGGTTTAACCTGGTATAGCTCCCAGGGTCGAACTCAAGGAGCACAGATTGGCCTTGCGGCCTACGATGTAGTCAGAAATCCAAGAAAGTCTTTTTTATGGTTTTTATTTGTTTTTATATTTTTTTAGAATTTTTAATTAATGAGAAAATGAGATACAAAGAATGCAATGCAACTTCAACAATTTATACAACACACAAAAATGATGCAAAAATTCCAGAAAATTGGTTTTTATGTTTTTCAAGTTTTTTACTGTTTTTGGTGAATTTTTGAAATTTTTCTAATGGGCAAATTAATTATTAAAAATCAAACAATGCAAAGAATGTAGGGTACTGTCCAGCAAGGTTTAAGACCCAAAAATAAAATAATTTTGGATCTCAAAAAGCCCTAAAGGTAATTTTCCTATATTCTAGAAAGAATAAGGAAAATTTAGGCACCCTAATTATTGTTTTTGGATTTTTAATTTATTTACTACAATTTTTATGAGTTTTTAGGGGTTTTTCAATTTTTAGGGTTTTTAAATGATGAAAATTAGCCAAAATTGGCTAGAAAATCAAACAACCAGTAAACAACAAGTCCTAATTTTTTTAGAATTTTTGGTGGAGTTTTTATAATTTTTTTTGTATTTTTTAAGTCAAACAGTAGCAAAATTAGGGGTTTTTGAATTTTTAAAAATAATAAATGGAATCAAAAATGTCCCCAAAAATCATAGAAATTCCTACACCATGGCAGGAGCCATGTGTCAAAATTTCATTGGATTTGGAGGTCGTTTGATATTTTATTCAAAAATAAAGGTGGGGCACTGTGCACAGGGACCTAAGTGCAAATACCCAAAAGTTCTGGGGTCCTGGTGCAAAATACCCAAGAAGTCACGTGCCAAGCACGTGTCTGGGGCACACAGGGACCTAAATGTAATAAAAACCAAGTCCTAGGGCTAATTGATAACTCGTATCAAAAGCCCAGGGGTATGGTTGCAAAATTCCCAAAATAATTCGCACATGCGCATATAAAGTGCTCACAGGGGTATATTTGCAAATAAACAAAACATTTCATTCAATTCAAAACATCCAGAACTACAAGGGGTTCTATGCAAATAACCCAACAAAACACGTGCCAAGGCACGTGGGTCTCTACTGGCAGGGGTATAAATGCGAATAAAATTAAGTCCGAGGTTCTCTATGCAAATATCCCAGAAAATAAACAACTAGAATAAAAATTACAGGACTAAAACGAAATAAACAAACTACGAGGGGGCCCTATGATATTTACCCCTTTATTAATAGCCGACGGTTGGATAGGCGCCACGTGGGTGATCGAACGGTCTGGATGGCGGCGCCTCTTCTCTCTTCTCCTCTTCGGCTCTGATCGACGGTCAAGGGAGAGGCACGTGGCTGATCTGACGGTGCTGGGCTCGGGTCTCTCTCCTCTGCGATCAATGGTCCAGATGCGCTCCTCGGGTGGATCAACGGTCGCTGCTCCTCCACAGATGAACGGCTAGGATTAGAACTGGAGCGGTGAGGACGATCGGACGGCGATGGAGGGTCCTCGAAGAACTGATGGCCGGCGAACTTCGCCGGCCTCCTGCGTGCACTCCGGTCCTCCTCAGCTGCTGCTATTGATCGGAGAAGCTCCGCTGCACTGTTGCGCAGCTGCTGGTGGTGGCCAAGGGTCCAACCGAGCCCTGGAGGGGCTCCGGCGAGACCTGGCTGCTCGAAGCTCCTGGCTGAATGGACTGGAGGCTCAGACACCTCCTTTGGACCTGCAAAGTAGACAAGAAGCTTCGCGGGTCGAGGGCAAAGTGCCTCGACCCGGTTAGGTGGCGTGAAGGTGAACGGTGCGGCGTGGCGGAAGAGCTCCGGCGAGGCGACGGCGGTGGAGCTCGACTCCCAGATCCTGTGCGATCTGGGTTGTGCGAATGGGTGAAGAATGTGCGTGAGGATACGGTGGAGGTGATGAAATGGTCGGATGGTCGAGATGATACGCGAAGTGACCGGAATCGGAGATGTACGTCGGAGATGGGATTTGGGCGTAATCGAAAATTAGACTAAATTAAAAGGAACTAAGGGTACCTGATGGATGCTGGAGACTGTGCTGGAGATGGGCTATCTCCGGGTCGTAGCTTCGAAGGGCGTCAAGGCCTGAAGCTCGGTGCTCGACGCTGGCGGCGGAGCAAGAACGGCGAAGTACGCCGGATCAGAGGAATCGCCTCCTCGCCTCACTGCAACAAAGGCTGACGCTCGCTGTCACTCAGGCGGAGCCAATGGAGGTCACGGGGAAGAAGGAGAGGGTCCAAAGATGCGGCGCGGAGGCGGCGGAGGTGATGGTTTTATAATGTGACCGGGCGATTAGGGTTGCGTGAGGACAGCAAAGGAAAGCATGGATTCGATGGCGGAAGATCCGGCGAGGGAGAGGGATGTGCGGCGAAGAATCTGGGCGCGGGGGTTGAGTGGAAGACAGCCTGGAGCGCGTGGGAAAAATCGGGGAAGATGGGCTGGCGCACGCATTCCGGAATAGGAAGGAGGTCGCGGGGGAGTTGACCGGGGTCAACATTCCCCCGTGGACCAACCAGGGGCGGCCACGTGTGCCCGGATTTTGTTTTATTTTCTTAGGGTAGAAATAGGCTGAATTAAGGAAAACTCAAAACATGAAATATTTTTCTTTTATTTTTTTCTATTTTTTGGTGATTTTTATTTAATTTTTGGAAATAAAAATAGGTTAGCTCTATATATAGGTATATGTACACTATATGGATTTTTATTTTTGATTTTTTTTATTTGTTATTTTTTTGTGTTTTTATGCTCATTTTGTATTTTATTTATTTACAAGATAAAATATAGAATAAAAGAATATTTTTATTTTAATTTTATCACTTATATACAAGGGTGAAATAAATGGTTGAATATATTTATATACATGGTATAAATACAATGTATTTTTGTATTTTCAATTTTGTGATTTTTATTTGATTTTTGTTTTGTTTCTTTTTATTTATTTTATTTACAAAATGTGACATAGAATATTTACAAAAAGTTTAGAAAATAATTGAGTTTATTTACAAGGTTAAATAAATACAATGGTGTGGGTTATGTACATGGTGAAAGAAGGGTATTTTTGTATTTTTGATTTTTATCTTTTTATTTTATTTTTAATAGATTCTAAATATACACACATTATGTACAAACATATTTTTGGGTGAGGAAAATATAAAGTTTTATTATAAATATATACAAATGAGCTCCTATCTCCCTCTACTTGGCTTTTATGCGGTCAGGCCCATGCTGAGCCCTCCCTTGGGTTAGGTTGCTCAATATTTATTCTAAATATTTCCCTCTTTTTCTTTTTGCTCTTTATTCTTTTATTTTGTGCACAAAAACATGCTAATTATAGGTTTTTACACAATGCATGCTTTTGGTAATTATTTGTATTTACACATATCTACATGTATTTGCAAAGGGTTTTTGTAGCTAAAATAGAAGAATAAAGAGTGATGAATGGGTATTCATCACCCCCCTATGCTTAACTTTGCTAGTCCCTTAGCAAACACTTATTTGAAAAAGAAGTGAAAAAGAAAGAAAAAGAAAAAGAAAAAGAGGATGTACATGGATCAAGGTTGACTTATTAAATTTTCCTTCATTAACTTGAAATATGGAGCTCGATCAGATCTTTGGATTATTAATGTGTCGGAACCTTATTTGGACTTAAGCCTAAAACTCAACAGCCTCCAAGTTCCACCAATCTATGGGCAAGACTCCTCAATAAACCAGATCAGAACAAGTCTACATACACAAACTCTAATGACCATGAATCTTTTCCTTGCGGTGTAAGTGATATGTGGCTCTCCACCTCAGAAGTAATAAAGAAACAACCTCCCTCAACCTGGTAACTCTAATGCCTCAGTCTAGCAACTCTTTCCTCGAGAAGCGGGGTATTCCCTTCTAAGTTCAAGTGCAACCGGCTCAAGGAGAGGGGGTAGAAGTATAGAGTTTTGGAAGCTTAGCCAGTGTAGCTAAGTCTCCCGCTGCAAGCTTCATGAGATGTAACATGATACCATAAGCTTTTGCTTCATACTCCGGTGGGGTTATTAAATTTTCAATCCGACCCACCATTTTTTTGGAGTTCTTTTCGCATTTTTGCATTTTTTTTTTTTCAAGACTTCTGTACACATATCTACATGGTGCAGCATATATAAGAAATTTCCCCTTGAGCCAGTAGACTATCCCTCTTTTGAAGCTTTATTGCAACCCACAGCTTCTGTCTTTAGCTTTCAACACCACTAGACCAAGTTGAGGTGCACTTCCTTCACTATAAGAAGAAGAGAGGTTCCGCCTAGAAGTACTACCCTCATATGCTACCCCAAGCCAAAAGAAACTGCCTCCTCACCACCTCATCCATGGAGAGCCATGTGTAAAGTGCAGGTACAAGTTAAGCCATTGTCTCTGAGAGTCATATGTGTGTTGTTAAGTGCTCTACTTAGGCTCATCAAGATGACATATGCTCATAGCCTAGTGGACTCAAAGAATTAAGTCCTTATGGACCTGAAAAGCCTTAACCCTAAGTCCTACAAGGTTCCTCTTGAAGTTAAGTGAATTAAGATCTTATTCAAGCTCCATTTCTCAATTTAATTCCAGGCTTAGTTTAAATGTCAACTCTCATCCAGGAAAAACTATATACATATATGTACACAAGATGCTATTTACAAATATTTTACAAACATGCAAAAATTTTGAAAAATGTTTTGAAATCATGAATGAATGATGCATGAAGTGCAGGTTTTGCAAAAAGATATTTACAAACATTTACACAAGATTTTTGCAAACTTTTGATTTTCAAAACATTTTGGAAAAATTTTGTACTATATACATAATTTTGATACAAAATATTTACACAAGCTTTACACAAAAGATTTTTGAAATCATTTTTACAAAAATACTTTATACACTAGCTATGTCTGTGCAAGAATAAAAGAGGTTTATGTACATGAAAAATTTTTAATTTTTGTGATTTTTAGCCATTTTATTAATTAACACACTCACACAAAGTACGAGTTATGGCTAAAGTATATATGAAATATATACACACCCCCCCTATACTTAGCTCGAACGATGTCCTCAGAGTGATCAAGAGCGATGAAGAAGACATAACTCGTGCTTAGTAAAAGGGAAGTGAAAAGGAATGAATAAATGAATAGAATGAGATGGACTCGGTGGTCTCCCCCTATACTTAGGATTAACTAATCCTAAGTATAGCAAGCTGTACATGAAGGGAAAGCCGAGTGAAGAAGATACAGAATCTGCCCCCCCTATACTTAGGGTAAAATATCCCTAAGTATAGGCAGCAAAAACAAGAGCAGAAAGAATGAAAAGAATACTCACAGGCCCGACATCCCCCCTATACTTAGGGTAAAGTACACCCTAAGTATAGCATAATCATAGGATGAGAAATGGGATGTGGGACTAAAGAATAGAATGATATGGACAACTGGATCTATACAGGCGGAAGAACAGTGAAAATCAGGCGTGAGATGCAAAAGATGTGAGTCAAAAGACCACATCTCACGCAAAATGAATAGCGGCAATAATAACGTCCCGCGGCTCATGATCTAGAAATGGTTTGAGCCGCTGGCCGTTCACTCGGAAGGTACTCTCAGAAGATAACTCAGATATATCAATGCTACCGTTATCGTGTACCTTTCTGACCAAATAGGGTCCTTTCCATTTGCTCTGTAGCTTCCCTGGAAATAATCTAAGCCTCGCATCAAACAGCCATACTTTCTGTCCAATCTCAAAATGCTTGTGGCTGATATGAGAATCATGCCACTCCTTGACTTTCTCCTTATAATGTAGGCTGTTTGAGAATGCTGCATCTCTAAGCTCTTCCAAGGCGGCTAACTCTGCCCTCCTCTGGTCTCCTATACCATTTGGATCCATCAATATGTCTGTAACTGCCCAGAGTGACTTGTGCCTCAGCTCAACTGGTAAGTGACAAGGCTTGCCATACACGAGGCGAAAGGGAGATGTACCCAATGGAGTCTTGAAAGACGTCCTATATGCCCACAAGACCGAGTCCAAAAGCTGTGACCAATTCTTTCGGTCAGGGTGGACGACTTTCTGCAAAATATTCTTGATCTCCCTATTCGACACTTCGGCTAGACCATTCGTCTGTGGATGATACGGTGTGGCAACACGATGGTCTATGCCGAACTCTCTAGCAAGTGCCTTCACCTGGTCGTTGATGAAGTGAGACCCCCCATCAGAAATAAGAACTCGTGGAACCCCGAACCGCGTGATGATGTTCTTTTTCAAAAATTTGCAAACTGTCTTCGCATCTGCGGTTCGGGCAGGGATAGCCTCAACCCAACGACTAACATAATCTACGGCCAACAGAATGTACTCAAATCCCTGACTCTTAGGGAATGGACCCATGAAATCGATGCCCCATGCGTCAAAAACCTCACAGAAGTGAATGGGCTGCATCGGCATCATATCACGCTGTCCACAAGTGCCCATCCTCTGACAGTCAGTACACCTCTTCACGAACTCATCAGAGTCCTTAAAGAGTGTAGGCCACCATAAGCCGGATTGGAGCACTTTCTGTGCCGTTCTCCTCCCAGAATGATGTCCTCCTGCCTCAAGCTTGTGGCAGTAAGTGAGGACACTATGATGCTCCTCCTGAGGAATACACCGACGCCAGATGCTATCCCCTCCTTCGTGGTAAAGGATGGGATCCTCCCAGTGGTAGGACTTGGCCTTCGCAAGGAAGGTCTCAATCTTCTGCTTGGGCCAATCTTGTGGGACTTTCCCAGCAACGAGAAAGTTCACAATATCGGCGTACCACGGGAGTGAGGCGATAGCAAGGATCGCCTCGTCTGGGAAGGTATCACAAATGGGATCAATCTGCTCAGAATCCTCAGGCTGCTCTAATCGGGATAAATGATCCGCCACCACATTCTTGACTCCAGGCTTATCCTTGATCTCAATGTCGAACTCCTGGAGTAGAAGGATCCATCTAGTAAGTCTGGCCTTGGCATCCTTCTTTGACATGAGGTACCTGATGGCGGTGTGATCTGTGTACAAGGTCACTCGGGATCCAATGATATAAGATCTGAATTTATCTAGGGCAAACACTACTGCTAGCATTTCCTTCTCTGTGACTGTATAATTCCGCTGGGCGGAATCCAATGTGCGGCTAGCATAGTGTATCGCAAATGGTACTCCATCCCTCCTCTGTCCTAGCACTGCCCCTACGGCAAAATCAGAGGCGTCCGTCATGATCTCAAATGGGAGAGACCAATCGGGTGGCTGAAGGACAGGAGCCTCAATTACGCACTGCTGGAGAGTCTCAAAGGACGAAAGACACTTGTCATCGACAAGGAACTCGGTGTCTTTCGTCAAGAGGTCAGTCAACGGTCGGGCAATCTTGCTGAAATCATGAATGAATCTCCTATAAAAACCAACGTGCCCCAGAAAGGACCGTAGCTGCTTCAGATTGGACGGCGGTGTGAGTTTCCTAATGACATCGACCTTGGCCGGATCAACCTCCATGCCTCTGTTGGAGATGATGTGGCCAAGCACCGTCCCTTGAGTCACCATGAAGTGACTCTTCTCCCAAGACAGAACCAAGCGGGTATCAATACATCGCTGGAGTACTCGGTCTAGGCAGTCAAGACAGGAATCGAATCCGTCGCCGTAAACCGAGAAGTCGTCCATGAAGACCTCCAAACACTCCCCTACCATGTCCGAAAATATCGACAGCATGCATCTCTGAAAAGTCGCAGGGGCGTTACATAGCCCGAATGGCATGCGTCGAAAAGCGTAAGTACCGAAGGGACAGGTAAAGGTGGTCTTCTCCTGATCCTCAGGAGCGATGGCCACCTGGTTGTAGCCCGAGTACCCATCTAGGAAGCAATAATGGCTCTTCCCTGCCAGTCTCTCTATGATCTGATCAATAAAAGGCAGGGGGAAATGGTCCTTCTTGGTGGCCTGGTTGAGTCTCCTGTAGTCAACACAGACCCGCCAAGAGGTGGGTACTCGTGTAGCAATCTCCTCTCCCGACTCACTGATCACAGTAGTGATGCCCGTCTTCTTGGGCACCACATGCAAAGGGCTAACCCACTTGGAGTCGGAAATGGGATAAATAAAATCTGCACTCCACCATTTTGATATTTCCTTCATAACAACCTCTCTTAGGTTGGGGTTCAGTCGCCGCTGGAACTCACGCGACGGCTTTGCCCCTTCCTCGAGATAGATATGGTGGGAGCACAACGAGGGGCTAATCCCATGGAGATCTGCTACGCTCCATCCAATTGCCTTGCGGTTCTTTTCAAGAACCTCCATCAGACGGGATTCTTGTTCTCCAGTCAGATCTGCAGAGATGATGACTGGGTACATCTCAGACTTTCCTGCAAGGAATCGATACTTCAGCGAAGTAGGGAGCGGCTTTAGCTCTGGACAGCTGGGTGCTGGCAAATCTGGCTTCTGAAGAAGATGTGTGTATGCGGATAATTCTGCCAAATTTGCCTGGGAGAATGATAACGAACTCTCACAAACTGGATCTGGAGAAGGCGGGTCCTCTACATTATCTCTGCTCTGCTCTGCCTCTACCTCCTCCTCATCTATAGGCTCAGGTGGATCCAGATCTGGCATCTGATCATTACAATCTGCCCAATCAGATTCTGAATCCGAGGGATCTATATCAGACTCGGTGGCATCAGTACCACCGGAGAACAAGGTGGCATCAGCACCACCATAGAGCAGGGTGGCCTCAGTACCACCATCACTGGAAATCGTGTCGCGATCAAGGTCCGACTCTGCTGACTCAATAGTATCCTGAACCAGGGCCGTGCTCTCCAGACTCTCCTCTTCTATCATCTCTGCATCAGCTGTATCTGAATATGAGAGGATAGTCTGTGCTGCAGGATCTGCCCAAGCTGCCTCATCATCTGTGATCACAAAATCACAGTCCTGGTGGATGTCTGGCTCTGTGTCTGTCAGCTGCTCTGAATCTGTACTACCATGTGAGCGGGATCTGGATCTGGCTCTGTGGTCCTTGACCGTCTCTATTTGTATACTCTCGCCCTGGACGCGAAAGTACACCTTCCCGCTGTCATGGTCAGTCACTGCCTTGGCTGTGGCCAAGAACGGGCGACCGAGGATGATGGGGGAATCGGTCAACGAGTCAGGGGTCTCCATGTCCAGCACTACGAAGTCCACGGGGAATTGCAAACCCTGAATCGTGACGACAACGTCTCGTAACAACCCCTTTGGCCTCTTGACAGACCGATCAGCAAACTGAAGGTATGTCCTGCTCTGTCTAAGAGTGCCCAACTCTAAGTGGTCGAGAAGGGCTGCCGGAAGAAGGTTGATCGACGATCCGCTATCTAATAGAGTGCGGTCGAACCTCTGCTCACTAATCTGACATCTGACATACGGGGCCCCTAAATCTGGCCTCTTAGTCGGCAGATGGTTATGGATCGCGTAACATGTGGCCTTTGTTAGCACATGAATTTCTGCGGTCTTGTTCCTCTTCGTCCTCCTGACTGTGGTCCTATCTCTCAAGGACCGCTGAAGAAGAGGGATGTGCTGCAAAGCCTCATTGAGGGTCAGCTGGATGTGAAATCGGTCTATCATGCTCTGGCTGAACTCCTCCTGCTCTCTCTTTTTTGGGTCTTTTTCTTTTTTCTTCCCCTTCCCCAACTCAAGGGCTCTAGGAAAGGGGATCACAGGGTCCTTCTCAGATGAAGGACTAGGAATAGGCCTAGATGATTCAATGACTGGATCCTCACAAACATCATTCACAACAGTGGGATCAGAAGAAACTAAACCTTTTCCTTTATTCAAATCAGAGTTCCGAGATACATTCATGCGAGGAAAGACAACATTTCTATCAGAATAAATGTTGGTGGCATCAGTACCACCTCTAGTTGGCTCTACCACTAGACGTCTTGCGGCATCAGTACCGCTGGCTGGCTCGGCTCTGCTGGTGGCGTCAGTACCACCTCCTCTATGTGGTGAAACGGCGGCCTCAGTACCGCCGGTGGAATCAGCATCTCTGGTGGCATCAGTACCACCGTCATCATGATGTGCGGCTTCAGTACCGCTCTCCTCTTCCTCATCTGGCGCTCTAGATGGATCCTCGCGTTGTCGCTCAGATGAGGCGCCTCCTGCTGGTCTTCTACCGCTCCTAAGTGTGACAAAATCAGCATCAAATGTATCCGACGAGATAACATCAAATGATTCACTAGAAGTGGTAGGCTCAGTGTGAACTACCTGCTCAGATTTCCTCTTCAAATTATTCGGATTAGGCTCAATCTGTGCAGGGATGGCGGCCTTCCCTCTCATCAGGTCCCGCATCTCCTGGCGGAACTCGTCCATCTCCCGTCTAAATGTAGCCTGCTGCTCTGTGAAGAGGCGGGCTATATCATCCATGGCGGGGCTCTCATGGGAGCCCGACGGGTTGCCTCTCTGGTAATAAGGCTGCTGGACCTGGTGCTGCTGGGGCTGAGAGGGGTAAGAGGATGGATGCTGCTGCTGGTGAGCCTGCTGCTCACGTCTCCAATACTGTCCCTGCTGCTGATAGGGACGAGATACCAAGGATGATGGCTGGTGTGCTGGGGGCTGCTGGTGATCTCTCTGCTGGGAGTACTGCCCTCCCTGACCGGCTGGCTGCTGCTGGGGTTGGTTGCCCCCATTCCCCCACCTGAATCCGGGATGGTCTCGTCGGATTCCAGGTTGAGGACGGTCATACCAAATCCCGTTGACATCCATCAACGGCTCTGCATCGTAAGGGGCTGGTGGGAGTACATCCAGAGGCTGATCCGGCTGATATACCACCATCTGCAAGTCTGGAGATGGTGGTGCCTGGTAAGAGGGCTGCTGCTGCTGGTACGACTCCGCCTGTACAAGGTGGACTTGTCTAGGCTGCTGCAAGGAGCTGGAGCGCTGGGACGAGCTGCGGCTGCCACCGGAATCGCCTCGCGACAGAAGACGGGGCTGAGGAGCCGTCTGTGCCTCCTGAAGACACAAGAGCTGGGTCTTCATGTCGCTCAGAGTCTGTGCCATTTCCTCCATCTGAGTTATGCCCTGGCACTGCTTCTTCTCTATGATTTCCATGCGGTCCAACTTCTCGCTGATTATCCCCATGTCCGCAGCGGCCGACTCTGCCTGTGCGGCTGCAACTGTGGACGAACTGGATGGACCTGCATCAACCCGTGCTATCCGCTGATACTGCACGGGTCCTGGCGGCTGCTGAGATCTCTGAGTGTACAACCGGGTCTGGGACATCACCATGTAATTTTCTGCCATCTCTTCATAGATGGCCCAGACTTGGTTGTGGTCCTTGGCAAAGTAGGACCCGCCGCAAGAAGCATTCACCAATCCCTGAAGATCTGGTGTCAGCCCACTGAAGAAGCTCTGAACTAGGTTCGGCTTCGAAATATCATGGTGTGGGCATCTGTCCAGAAGCTCTCTGAACCTCTCCCATGCTTCGTGAAATTGCTCATTAGGGAGCATGGAGAAGTTATTGATCAGGGCCCTCGCTGCATTTGTCCGCCCGAGTGGATAGTACTTGTTCAAGTACTCGGTGCGGAGCTGATCCCAGGTGTAGACAAACTTCCCTAGATGTTTCAGCCAGGCGGCTGCTCTATCTGCCAGTGAAAAAGGGAAGGCCATCATCCGAATCGTATCTTGGTCCACACGACGGTCGTGGACAGTGCTGCAGATCATCAAAAACTCCTGGAGATGGAGGTGTGGTTCCTCAGTGGCGAGTCCGTGAAAATGAGGAAGCATCTGCAGGGTGTTCGGAGGGAACTTGAAATCCCCCACGATAGCAGGAATCACCACCCACTGGTGCATCAGTGTAGATCCAGGGTTGTGAAGCTCCCGCATCGGTCTTGCAGCGGCTGCGGCTGCCGCTGCTGCGGCTGCTGCTGCGGCTGCTGCCTCTGCCTCTGCATCAGCGTCAGGAATGTCCTCCGGCTCGCTCGGCTCTTCTCGCTCTCTTCGGAGTCTCTCCAACTCCCTCCTCATCTCGATCATGAATGCCCCCTGATCGCGTAACTGGTTCTGAACTGTCTCTAATGACGCGATCAGGGTGGAGTTGATCGCCCCCTGGTCTAAAACAAAGTGTTCGGGCTGGCGATCGTCTGAACTACCGGCTCCAGCCATAGGGATGTCTGCAAAATCAGATGAGCCTAACTCAGGTTCAGTCAAATGAATTCGTCTCTCCTCGGGCTCATGCCTCTCAGGAACAGAAGAAAGGGGATCGAGGGGGAACAGGGTGGATTCGAACTCGGGCCCGGAGAGCTGGTCTCGACTCTCACGGGCCAACCTAGATGATGAAGTAGACGCGCCTGAAAGCGGTGCAGCCAGAGGCTGCCTAAGAGATCGTCTTCCCATCATCTTGATCTTGGCGAGTTGGGCGGATGGGATCTGGAGAAATTAAGATCGCAAAGCAAACCCCCGGTTCACCAACGCAACACAATGTGAAGACCGTGAAAGATCGGTCAATTTATCTTGTCAATTTTATTTGGTGAACATACAAGATATCAGAGCGATTACGTGACCTGCTGGGATACCCGATACTCTCTCAACCGACTGTCCCGCACAGAAGAGTCGGTAATCAGTCGAGATGAGCACCGGAGGGCTTTACCTAGTGTTCGGGTTACTCTCTCGCACAATCAAACCAAACAATGAGGGGGTTGCTCTCCCCAAGACAAATTTTTAATGTGAGTGTCTTTTAGGGTCAATAATGTTATCCAGTCCCAATTTTTTTGTTTTTCTTTTTAAATATTTTTCAAAATAAGTACAAGCGGCCTAACGGTTTTTCCGATTCTCCTGATGATTAACCCAAAAACAGAGGGAGAAGACGAAAAAGCCGATGCGCGAAGAAATCAATGATGCATGCAGAGAAAGAAATGCGTACCTTGTCTCCAGCGCTCTACATGCAAGTGATCCGCGCAGAATTTAAATACAGAATAAAACTACCTAAATGATGCAGCGGGAAAAACCGGCCTTAGACAAGCAATTTCTATTGATCGTGAAGAACAATAGTTAGCTAATCGAATTGAGTCCGGAGTCCGATCTTGGGAGTCACTCGGTGCCCGCCACAACGGGTCCTGCCAGCGCTGTATGTGATTCCTCACGGCACGTGGTCTCAAATCCAATTTCACTAACTTTTTCAATGAATTTTATTAAGGTCCAATTACGTTCTATGGGAACAGATATTCTATTAAGTGTTGGGCCTTAAAATTTACGTCACAATCAATCAAAATTCCTATGTCTAGGGGCTCGAGGAAAACCGCGTAAACACCGGAAAAGGCAGCTAGCTATAAAACCACGATAAAAGCCGCGAAAATCCAAATGGGTCCCCCGAGCACACCGGTGCTCGGCGAAACAGACCCGCTAAGTTACAAATGTCCAAGAAAAGTCCAAAGTTCAAGTCCTAAATTATTACAACAAGAATAATGTTCTCTCTCTCTCTGAAATAAAATCTCTTCTCCTCTCTCTCTCTTCCTGCTCTTCTTCCCGTGCGGGTCCTCAAAATGTGTACTCCAAATTCCAAGCAGTACCTCGCACAAAAAATGAGAAAGAGAAAGTGTCAGAAAACAGTTATAATGTAGAGAGACAAAGAATACAAGAATGAAAACTGACTACAAAGCCGTGCTCCCCGGCAACGGCGCCATTCTGATGACACAAAAATGCGATACGACTGAGGTAAAGGTATAAAATAAGGTCGTTGCGACCTCAGTCACTCGAATGCGTCAATCAAGAAAATGAACCACACATGCAGATAAATCAATCAAAACACAAAGTAGAAGTGGTCCTGCTATAGGTTTAACCTGGTATAGCTCCCAGGGTCGAACTCAAGGAGCACAGATTGGCCTTGCGGCCTACGATGTAGTCAGAAATCCAAGAAAGTCTTTTTTATGGTTTTTATTTGTTTTTATATTTTTTTAGAATTTTTAATTAATGAGAAAATGAGATACAAAGAATGCAATGCAACTTCAACAATTTATACAACACACAAAAATGATGCAAAAATTCCAGAAAATTGGTTTTTATGTTTTTCAAGTTTTTTACTGTTTTTGGTGAATTTTTGAAATTTTTCTAATGGGCAAATTAATTATTAAAAATCAAACAATGCAAAGAATGTAGGGTACTGTCCAGCAAGGTTTAAGACCCAAAAATAAAATAATTTTGGATCTCAAAAACCCCTAAAGGTAATTTTCCTATATTCTAGAAAGAATAAGGAAAATTTAGGCACCCTAATTATTGTTTTTGGATTTTTAATTTATTTACTACAATTTTTATGAGTTTTTAGGGGTTTTTCAATTTTTAGGGTTTTTAAATGATGAAAATTAGCCAAAATTGGCTAGAAAATCAAACAACCAGTAAACAACAAGTCCTAATTTTTTTAGAATTTTTGGTGGAGTTTTTATAATTTTTTTTGTATTTTTTAAGTCAAACAGTAGCAAAATTAGGGGTTTTTGAATTTTTAAAAATAATAAATGGAATCAAAAATGTCCCCAAAAATCATAGAAATTCCTACACCATGGCAGGAGCCATGTGTCAAAATTTCATTGGATTTGGAGGTCGTTTGATATTTTATTCAAAAATAAAGGTGGGGCACTGTGCACAGGGACCTAAGTGCAAATACCCAAAAGTTCTGGGGTCCTGGTGCAAAATACCCAAGAAGTCACGTGCCAAGCACGTGTCTGGGGCACACAGGGACCTAAATGTAATAAAAACCAAGTCCTAGGGCTAATTGATAACTCGTATCAAAAGCCCAGGGGTATGGTTGCAAAATTCCCAAAATAATTCGCACATGCGCATATAAAGTGCTCACAGGGGTATATTTGCAAATAAACAAAACATTTCATTCAATTCAAAACATCCAGAACTACAAGGGGTTCTATGCAAATAACCCAACAAAACACGTGCCAAGGCACGTGGGTCTCTACTGGCAGGGGTATAAATGCGAATAAAATTAAGTCCGAGGTTCTCTATGCAAATATCCCAGAAAATAAACAACTAGAATAAAAATTACAGGACTAAAACGAAATAAACAAACTACGAGGGGGCCCTATGATATTTACCCCTTTATTAATAGCCGACGGTTGGATAGGCGCCACGTGGGTGATCGAACGGTCTGGATGGCGGCGCCTCTTCTCTCTTCTCCTCTTCGGCTCTGATCGACGGTCAAGGGAGAGGCACGTGGCTGATCTGACGGTGCTGGGCTCGGGTCTCTCTCCTCTGCGATCAATGGTCCAGATGCGCTCCTCGGGTGGATCAACGGTCGCTGCTCCTCCACAGATGAACGGCTAGGATTAGAACTGGAGCGGTGAGGACGATCGGACGGCGATGGAGGGTCCTCGAAGAACTGATGGCCGGCGAACTTCGCCGGCCTCCTGCGTGCACTCCGGTCCTCCTCAGCTGCTGCTATTGATCGGAGAAGCTCCGCTGCACTGTTGCGCAGCTGCTGGTGGTGGCCAAGGGTCCAACCGAGCCCTGGAGGGGCTCCGGCGAGACCTGGCTGCTCGAAGCTCCTGGCTGAATGGACTGGAGGCTCAGACACCTCCTTTGGACCTGCAAAGTAGACAAGAAGCTTCGCGGGTCGAGGGCAAAGTGCCTCGACCCGGTTAGGTGGCGTGAAGGTGAACGGTGCGGCGTGGCGGAAGAGCTCCGGCGAGGCGACGGCGGTGGAGCTTGACTCCCAGATCCTGTGCGATCTGGGTTGTGCGAATGGGTGAAGAATGTGCGTGAGGATACGGTGGAGGTGATGAAATGGTCGGATGGTCGAGATGATACGCGAAGTGACCGGAATCGGAGATGTACGTCGGAGATGGGATTTGGGCGTAATCGAAAATTAGACTAAATTAAAAGGAACTAAGGGTACCTGATGGATGCTGGAGACTGTGCTGGAGATGGGCTATCTCCGGGTCGTAGCTTCGAAGGGCGTCAAGGCCTGAAGCTCGGTGCTCGACGCTGGCGGCGGAGCAAGAACGGCGAAGTACGCCGGATCAGAGGAATCGCCTCCTCGCCTCACTGCAACAAAGGCTGACGCTCGCTGTCACTCAGGCGGAGCCAATGGAGGTCACGGGGAAGAAGGAGAGGGTCCAAAGATGCGGCGCGGAGGCGGCGGAGGTGATGGTTTTATAATGTGACCGGGCGATTAGGGTTGCGTGAGGACAGCAAAGGAAAGCATGGATTCGATGGCGGAAGATCCGGCGAGGGAGAGGGATGTGCGGCGAAGAATCTGGGCGCGGGGGTTGAGTGGAAGACAGCCTGGAGCGCGTGGGAAAAATCGGGGAAGATGGGCTGGCGCACGCATTCCGGAATAGGAAGGAGGTCGCGGGGGAGTTGACCGGGGTCAACATTCCCCCGTGGACCAACCAGGGGCGGCCACGTGTGCCCGGATTTTGTTTTATTTTTTTAGGGTAGAAATAGGCTGAATTAAGGAAAACTCAAAACATGAAATATTTTTCTTTTATTTTTTTCTATTTTTTGGTGATTTTTATTTAATTTTTGGAAATAAAAATAGGTTAGCTCTATATATAGGTATATGTACACTATATGGATTTTTATTTTTGATTTTTTTTATTTGTTATTTTTTTGTGTTTTTATGCTCATTTTGTATTTTATTTATTTACAAGATAAAATATAGAATAAAAGAATATTTTTATTTTAATTTTATCACTTATATACAAGGGTGAAATAAATGGTTGAATATATTTATATACATGGTATAAATACAATGTATTTTTGTATTTTCAATTTTGTGATTTTTATTTGATTTTTGTTTTGTTTCTTTTTATTTATTTTATTTACAAAATGTGACATAGAATATTTACAAAAAGTTTAGAAAATAATTGAGTTTATTTACAAGGTTAAATAAATACAATGGTGTGGGTTATGTACATGGTGAAAGAAGGGTATTTTTGTATTTTTGATTTTTATCTTTTTATTTTATTTTTAATAGATTCTAAATATACACACATTATGTACAAACATATTTTTGGGTGAGGAAAATATAAAGTTTTATTATAAATATATACAAATGAGCTCCTATCTCCCTCTACTTGGCTTTTATGCGGTCAGGCCCATGCTGAGCCCTCCCTTGGGTTAGGTTGCTCAATATTTATTCTAAATATTTCCCTCTTTTTCTTTTTGCTCTTTATTCTTTTATTTTGTGCACAAAAACATGCTAATTATAGGTTTTTACACAATGCATGCTTTTGGTAATTATTTGTATTTACACATATCTACATGTATTTGCAAAGGGTTTTTGTAGCTAAAATAGAAGAATAAAGAGTGATGAATGGGTATTCATCAGTTACCAAAAGTCACACATAAATTACTTAATTATAGTTATATGGTGAACATCCAAATGTCAACTGTCTTCTAGTTCATTTAGATGATGTTGTTTTGCTCTCACTCCTCGGCATAACAACAGCTTCTTCAAGACACCAAATTGTTGCAATGTTCTACAAGAAACAATAAGTTAATTGACCATTTAAAAAAATTAAAATATCAAGAAATTGGAAAAGAATACACATTAATTACAAATTTTTCGATAACGTTTCAAGAAGGTACTTGCTTCAATACTATTTTATATCCGAGAATAGTAAGAATTGTAAAAAGAATGGTAACTCAACAATATACTCGCTTCAGTAAGAATCATTCAATGACAAGTAACTTTTAATGAATTGTTAGTAACGTTTGTTATATGACAAGTAACTTGTAATGTGTTGTATTTATAAACTTACTGATTGTTATAATATAGTTACTGACAGCCAGTAATGAAGTTACAATGTTACCAGAGTTACTTGTTATTATTATAAAGTTACTTCTACATGCTAAAAAGTTACTGATGGATAGTGTAAATATTACTTGTTATATATGTAAGTTAATAAAATACTAGTAATGGTTTACAATGTTACCAAAGCGTATATTAATTGTTACTGGTCATTATCCGATAGTTACTAGTACAAGTTATATGGAATTTCTTACTAATATATATATAAAACTTACTGATACATGTAATAAAGTTACTCAAAGCCAACAATAAAGTTACAAATTTACTGTAACTTTTATTATATGAAATCAAAATACCTTCGATAAAAAATCAATTAGGAATACAAATTGTGTATCAAAATGAATAAAAATCGATATTATGAATAAAACTTTCTCATATTCCAATCATACTTCTCGAATAAAACATCGCTTACGATAAAAAATATGCAGTATTCATAAAAAAATTAATGTATTCATCATCTCGTCGTATTGATCCCAAAATAAATATTGCTAAAAATCAAAAAATCATTAAAACAACGAAATTATGATAGAAATAAGCGATTAAATTATGAAATTGAATCGCATACCTCCCATCTTGCGTTGGAACGAAACAAATGCCATGCGTTGGAATGAAACGATAGATTTTACCAATCAAATGCACGCGCCTTCCTCTTTCCACAAATGCAAGGCTATTTTTAGCAATGTACTAATTTCCGATTTTGTTTTATTTCCATACAAAATCGGTTCCTATTTTTTGGGATTAATCGGTTCCTATTTTTTTGCGATGGACGGCTAGGATTGGGTGCTCATCCGAACTCAAATGGGCCCTGTGCTCTCTGGATAAATTCCCTATATATATATATATATATATATATATATATATATAGGGACCCTTTCAAATGAGGTGGGGTCTCATAGAGATTATAGTGAGCCAACAATAAATACGGTTGGATTAGAATCGGATGGATGGGATCAAAACCACTATCATTATATGGAATGGTTTTGACGATAAAACATTTCTATATATAGAGAATACGAACGTGCGATTTTAATGGGATAGTAGAGAAAAATACGGAACTACAAATTAGGAAAAACTACTTTCTTAAAAACAGACGCCAGGACGGCTAATAGTACAAAAAATATTACTTTATTGGTATAGTTTATTGAATTCTACTTTAACAAGTTGCTATTATATGAGACTTTTTTGAAATAAATCTATTATAATTACAAAATTTATGTTTTGGATTTTAAAATTTTTTAACAGATTTAATATGAAAATGTTAGTTGACAATTTGAAAAAATGAACAATAATTTGAAATTGTAACGTATAATAATACAAATATTATGATATGAAACGAAATAACATATACTACTTAAATTTAAAAATTAAGCGAATTTATTAAAAAGATGATGGCCTCATAAAGTATACTATGCTTTTTTAAATTAATAATAAAACTCCAAAATTTTGAATTTATGTACTTAATAAATATTAAATTTTAATTATATTTTTAATAAAGTTGTTTGAATTTTACAAATGTATGACGATATTTTGAAATACCTTATAATATATTACAAAAATTTCTTGCATTGTAAAATACAATTCTTATTACATGTTCCGACTTTACATATATAAATTTCAAATCCATCTTAATATGGAAAGCATTGATTAACTAATTAAGATAATGTATCGACGACTGATTATGATAATGATAAAAACATGGAAAGTAATAAATTACTTCCGTAAAGGGAGCTCTCATTCTGCTCCTACATTTCCGCCCAAAAAAACGAGAGACGGTTGTGGCATTTCCAAATCGAACATAATAGTCGGAATTGTAGTTAATATGTTAAGATTTTCCATAAAAAGAGGAGGGAGGGCGGTTTTGATGGTGGTTTTCTATTGGAAAACCGGATTTAATCATGACCATCAATTCAAATCAAACGGTTGTAAATTGTGGCTCACTATAATCTCTATGAGACCCCGTCTCATTTGAAGTTTCTCCTATATATATATATATATATATATATATATATATATATAGACACACACACACACGTCTGTTAGTATAAGATTGGATTAATATATACGATATATGGAGAGGTTAACATCTGGGATAGGAAAGAATTATCCCTATCGATATTTATGTAAAGGGAGTCTAGTACTAAAGGGCGGCACGTTAACATTAGATAGGTTAGGTGTAAGGGAAGGAACATCTATCTATACGTCACAAAGAGAGAGTGGTGCGCGTGTAAGTGCTTCTTTGTATTATAAGAAACCTCATAAAAGGGTTGTGGGCCTCCATTACATCCCTATATTATATGCCATCTCCATAAGATATGTGTCCATTCTTCATATTATATGTGTGTGTGTGATTGTGCTCGACGTTCAATACAATAGTTCATTAGCTGAATCGACATAGAAAATTGTGTTTATAATGGACTTTGAAAGTATGGTTTGAGATTAATTTATTAATTTTTGGAATAATCTACAGTCCGACCGATTTTTGAAATTCTTTCTTGTCGGCTGGCTGGGATGAAGCTTTTCTCGTCGAGCCTTTCTTGATCCTTTTTCCTGCAGTTGATTAATTCCAAAAAAAGGTCTCCACTATACATCGGTTCTCAATCACGGACATCATTTTTTAAATGTAACAAAGAGGGTTCCAGTCTTTTTGTTTTGTCTCAAATACTAGCTTATGTGACCCCTTTACCCCGACATTTACACTCTTTGTTACTTTTAAAAAATGGAGACCTATAGTTAGGAGCCGAGGCATAGTTTTGTAATTTACCTAATGCCTTTCTCAACTCGCTTGATCACTTGGGGCCTATTGGGTTACTAGGTTATCTCAAGGAAACCCTGTCTACCCTTCTGTATTCCTAGGTTGGAATTCTATCACAAACCAATGTAACATCACATCAAATATTTCATTCCAACACTCCCAACCATGCAAACAGAACTATTCACAGGAGGATACCCCAACCACTCCAACCCAATTACCAAACAGGCCCTTGATGTTTGGATCTTGCCTTCCGAGACCGAAAGGATATTTGTGTTAGCATTTGATACTACATATATGTTGGTTGAGTCAAACTAAAATGAGATCTAGTATCTATATATTTTTCCATGCTTGCAAGCAACCCCAATAATAGAGATCCAAAAATACGTCGATATGTAATTGTCTATTTGTTTGCTAGTATTGGGAACAATGAAGGATTGAGTCAATTAAGTAATTAAACTTATGAGCTCAAGTAATCGTCATTCTCCCGAATCTACTCTTTTTTTGTTTACATATATAGTTAAGGGAAGAGGGAAAGGAGGCGACTAGAGGAGGTGGTGGTGTGCCCTCATTCTCCGCTGAGGTTTGGGCAGAGGTTTGTTGTGCGCTTGAGCTGCAAGCGCCGGTGGGTGCTGATATGAATGTTTTACTGGACTTTTGTGATAAGTTAATCAGTGACGCAAAGAAAAAGAGGGATATGTTGCCCTGGCAGTGATCACATGGATCATTTGGGCTGAGCGGAATGAAAGATGGACATCTTCAAGGCTTTCTTCTGCTAGTGTTACGGCACGAAAAAACATCGACATGGTGAGGATTGCAATGGGTTAAGTACCTGTAAGCTGAATGTAACACCTAAACAGCAGCTTTCTTCATGTGAAATTAGCTTGCTTTGGTGCAAGCTTCGATGCTATTGCTTTTTGACTCCTAATATACTAATAGAAATTACCCAGCAAAAAAAGGTGGTGGTGGTGGTGTTTGGGAAGGGATGTCATGTGGACTTTGATATCGAGGGGGCTCATCAAGCCCATTGCAACAATTTAAAGGGCGCAATAATTCTCCAAGGAAAGTTCTCAATGGACTCTTTTTATCGTATCAAGTTTCAACTCTTTTTTCTTATTTTCGGGTACTCTACTACTGTTCATGAAAATCATATATGGCTTGTACGTATGCACATATATCAAAATGACATAAAACAAATGCCAAATAATACATTTTCAAATCTAATAGGAAATGGGGCAATATATCACATCCAATTCCAGGGACAAAATACCCCCCAGCAAATTGAACAGTTAGAAACTGAGAAGGGTCATGCCTTCAAGAGAAACTGTAAATAAGATGTAAAAAGCATCATTTCCTAGGTCAAACTAATCTAAAGATTTACTCATGTTCTAAAACTTAACATTTGAAAGCAAATCAATTTCAAGGAAAGTTATTCTAAATGTCCCAATTCTCAAGGATATGCACAAAATGACTAGAGGGTGAAAACAGCTGAATAAAGAAAAGGTCGTAGGTATTATCGCATCCTTTCTATGTTTCTAAAAACATATTCGTCTACGAGTATCCAGCTGAGCTCGCAAACCTGCAGCTCACTGGAGAAATCACAAGGAAATGCAGCATCGCGGGGCTCCAGCAAGCAGATCGCTATTAGAATAATATCAACTCCTAATAAGTCGGCAAGCAAACAGCATAGTTAATCAGATTGATAGACGCTTTCATGGTAACGGAGCAAGTAAATTAATCCACGTCTAACAAAATGTGCAACCCATATCTCCCAGTATGCCAACAGGCATGTGACATAGATACTTGCCCAAAACCAGACAAACCAATCATAACAGTGACGACTGGCAAATAACAAGGTAAATTGATTCAGAATCATTCAGTAGGCGGTACTAAAATCTAAGATTCAGAGTCCCTCGATCATCCAACAGGTGACATCTGAAGAAGCTAAGCAACAATGGCATTCGAGAGGCACGGGGATCAAAGTTTCTCTATTGTCATTCTGAAGTTTTCTTGTGGGATGCATCACTGCCAGGAAGAGCTGCATGTCCGGCCGTGATAGCGACATTTTCTTGGACAGAAGAAACAGGCAACGTAGTTGGGACTTTGACCACGGTTTTATCATTGTCAGGATGGTAAACAGTAACCACTTGTTCTGAGGATACTGGTGGAGTCTGAAAATCGGTTGATTCTGGTGCCATCGCTCCCGGTCCATCATTTGACCGAGGATCACCAGATAAGACCTGCTGGTTTTGAGTGCCAAGGACATGATTTGGCGGAATAAATGCGACTACACGTCCAGGGAATCGCCTAATTTTGGATAGATGCTTCTTACCGGACAAGTGGCTCTCAAAGACAGCTTGAGTGTCGCATGTAACGTTGCATACATTGCAGAGAAGCGGCATCTCCTTGGGGCGCTTCGGTTGCTTGTTAGGTGCTGAGTCGAAATTTCTCAACCTCTTGCCAGCACGACCAATCCTCACTAATCCTCCTCTATTCGGACGAGAACGACCATAGCCACCTCTCATCGGCATTGTTGGAAGCTGACCCGGTTGTGTCTCCGACAAAGGTTCCACATTCACTTCCTCGGACTTCTCCACATTGTCCTCTACCTGTTTGGCCTCCGTTGTACCATCATCCTCAGTAGCATCTTTAGCATTATCAGCATCTGCTTGTTGAACGATCAGAGTACCAGGCTGTTCTAGGGTTTCCTTCTCAGATTCCGTTGCAACATTTTGTTCTGTGTTTTTGTCCTCTAACTTCTCCTGATTATGTTTCGCTTCAAGTTCCTCCAGTAGCTTTTTCCGAGCTAGCATTTCCTCTAACTTTTGAACAGTTTTCTTGTGCCTTTTTCCATTCTTATGCTGCTCGAGAATTTCTAGGCTGTTGCAGTCAACCCTACAGACATCACACCATGCAACAACGATAGGACGTTGAGGTTTTGCAGGAACAGGCACAAGGGTCTGTACAGCGGATGGTTCTTGGCCAGATCCTTGATGCTGGCCTCTGCCCCTACCACCACGGCCTCCATGTCCCCTGCCTCGGAAAGTAGGAGATCTACCATGTTGTCCATTCACATTAGGGTTGAAACCTCCACTACCACTGCTGCCACCACCACGGGGCACTCCACCACCCCGCGTGCCACGACCTCTTTGCTTCCTACTGCCAACCTGTAAAACTCAAACATATAAAAGTCGAGAGGTCAGGTGTAAGTGCAAGCAGAGGGATTCCTGATTATAAAAAATAGTTATTTTCTTGGAAATAGGAAATATAGCATTGAGAACAAACCTTTTGCACCGTCTCATTTTCGCTGAATTTCAACTTACGTACTGAGTGTAAAAATCTGTCAAAAGCTTTAATAGGAAAATTTTATATACCAAACTAAACTGTTTTACCCACGTTAGCTGAGAAATTCATGGAAATGGAAAGTTAACCAGTAAAATCAGTGGTTCATTGTTTTCAAGTCAATGAAAATGGCTTCCCAATTCCATATGTTTCAGCATATCATGTCTCCAACAAATAGACATGCTAAACAAGATAGACCAAAGTGTGTCTCATTGAACTGCCATTTTTTATTATATTATGTTTTTAGGGTTATTTCAGCTACAAAACTCACCAGGAGTTGGATTTGAGGCCAAGAATCTGGATCCAGTTCCAAGTTCAGAAACATTTGAAAGCTCTTAACCGAAATCAATCAAAGCTCTTTACTGAAATATTGCTTCGATCTTAGGAACTGCCAAAAGAATAAGCACAAGGATAAACAAGAGTAAGGGCCCATGCAAAGATGTTGTATGATTACTTGAGCATTTCCTGTGCTCGCTTTAGAAGCTTTTATATCAGTTGGTGTTCCTAAAGTGATGATCTCCAGGCATCGAAACAAAATAACCATGCATTTTGCATCGAGCAAACACTTTATTAAGGAGAATGAAGATCATGCACTCTCATCCATTTAAGGATATTCATCAGGTCAGATATATGCAATGTCTGAAGAGATTGCCATAGCAGAACCTAGCTAGGCAAGCTCTGTTTGGAAGAATAGAAGTTCAGAAACTCAAGCAAAATTTTCATGTCATTTTGCTATAAATTAATTGACCACATTTCAACTGTTTCTGAACAGAGCCTGAGCTGCCATGTTACTTTTCCCAACACATGGACATTGCACATCTCTTACATAGAACAACCAATTATCCATGTTTTTAGAAATTAGAATCAGAAATCTAGATAAGTATAGAAACCAACCGAGACTCTGGAGCATCATTAGGACAAATATTGCTGATTGTAAGAGCCCTCAAACGTGCACTGGCTCACTCCAGTTTCCAACCCACCTATGACCAAGTAAACATAACATCTTTCTCAAAAAAACAGTCCCTTCCAAAATAGATCCACTAAGTTCCCGGGAATATATTTAAAATGGTAAAGAATACAGAGAGTCCACGAGGAGATCCTTAATAGCACACCAACTTAAAATTCCTTGAGCAAAAGAGTTAAGTTGATGCCCTGATTATTGGCAGTGTCATTATCTCAATGGATTCTATGCACTGTAAAGAGCATATAAATCCATCAAGATAGACAAGTCAAACTCCTCCGGTACAATTTCTAACATACCATAACAGTAAAAACCCTGACCATCAAGAAGACAGATACCGGGTCCAATATGCATAGATCTGACCGCAAGCTTGAACCGCATTGAAGGGACAAATTGATGATTCTGAGAATAGGGATCCACATAACCAATTGAAAAAAAAATATTACAGCAAAAAAGGATTTTGCATGGAGGACCTCCCAAATTTCTGCCAAACACCAAAAATATTGAAAACTTAACAATCATAGAAATGGATATAACTCACCCAGAAATGGTATTTTACGTAGAAATAGTATTTTTACTTATTGTGACGATTTTCGATGCAGAAGAAGCACGGGAATCATTAAATATGGTACTGTAGAGGTGGATTCAATTTCCGAAAAGGACTTGATTGAGTACGAAGGATAAAAGAATTTAATCCGAAATACCAAATGAAAGTAGATCGGGTTTTTTCATTCCTGAAGTAGATATCTTACCCGGCCTGATCCTCACTCATGATGGTCCTAAAAAATAGTATTATTGGAGTCGATATGCAAATCACTTTAAATGAAAGAAGTCGAGTATGTGGATTGATACGAGTGGTGAGAAAAAAATCTTGAACTTAAAAACATTTCTGGGAATATCCATTTTCCTAGGGAAACATAAGATATCCATGCACAGTGGCATTTTAATACCTCCGGGAGCGGGAAAAAAGATTCTAAGGAAACTAAGAATTGAAAATTTGGATCTATGTCCAATGACTTACACCATTATCTGACCCGAGACTCAGAGAGAGTTGTATATTCTCTTAGATCAAGCTCATAATCAGGCCAATTAACTGATTATGCAGCTGATTAGTCAACCACTTTTTATGTGGACTTCAGAATCTATGTTCACTTGGACTCCATGACCACAATGCTCTATGATCTTGCAAGCGCTGCTTCTTACTACAAATATGAGTAGGAAATATGTCTCCCAACAAAAATATTTAAATTAACGTTCATTACTAAATGGGTAAACAATTATTGGTAATCCCAGGGAAAGAAGTTTTAGGACTTAGGCCTTGGTGGTACATGTTTGCCAACCTAATACATGGAAATGTGAGTACAAAATAACAGAAATTACAGAAGTGAGGAACTTCTCCATCAACATCATCCAAACCCATCGTTGCAATCCAAGGATCCAACTCCAGTTGGATGTCTCTTCAAGTGTTAATTCTCTCTATCATCGGTATACCCGTTACTGAAGAGAATGCTCCCTTGTCATTGATTTTTCCTCCAAAATCCGGCTTACTGGAGTTCATTGCGTTTCTGACTTTCCTCTTAGCCTATTATCTATTCACAAGTTGTGCACTGAACTTAACTTTCATGTTATATTTGACGAGTTTTGCTGTTATTTTCAGGACATTCAGACGAGGCAGATTTTTGGTGGGGGATATGAGAAGAATGGTCTTTATTATCTTGACATCACATCTGCCTCTGGTTTTGCTCGTGCTCCTTCCATCTCTGTTGATCCTCTTCTATGGCATCTTCGTCTCGACCATCTGTCTTCCAAAGCCCACTCTTTAATGTTCCCCGAACTCTCTATGCTCAAGCCTTTTGAGTGTAAAGCATGTCAGTTCGGGAAACATCATCGAGTGTCATTCCTTGCTCGTACTGAGCCTCGTCGTGAAGTTCCTTTCGCTTTAGTCCATTGTGATTGTGGAGAAAAGAAGAGAAGAATATTGTGTGTTTATTCTGTGAGGTCTAGGGGTCCTTATATAGAACTAAACCCTAGGGTGTCAGAGGAGAACTTACATAAATACCCCTGTGGGGTTACATAGGGAAACAGTATATAAGGAAACGGTGATACATAAGGAAACAGTGCATAAGGAAACAGAGACAAATAAAGAAACAACAATATATGGTAATCTCTAAAACTCCCCCTAAAGTTGGAGCATATTCATCAACCATGCCCAACTTGGAAGTTATCCAGGAAAGCTGCTTCTTAGTCACTGCCTTGGTAAAAATATCAGCAAGTTGAAGATCTGTTGGAATGTGCGCCGTGGTTATCGTCCCTCCTCGTACAGCATCTCTGATAAAGTGACAATCAATCTCAATATGTTTTGTTCTCTCATGGAACACAGGATTGGTAGCAATGTAGGTAGCTGATTTGTTGTCACAGTACAAGGGAATAGGAGTGGATGTAGCAGCATTTAGTTCTGTAGAAAAGTGAGCAGCCACGTGATCTCACATGTAGCCTGAGCCATTGCTCTATATTCAGCTTCAGCACTAGATCTTGAAACAATTGCTTGTTTCTTGTTCCTCCAACTAACCAGGTTTCCTCCTACCATCATGGCATATCCAGTTGTAGATCGACGGTCTTCAGGAGAGCTTGCATAATCGGCGTCAGCATATGTAGTGAGATTTGTGTGACCATTTGCCCCATAGAAGATTCCTCGTCCTGGCAAGTCTTTTAGGTAGCGAAGGATTTGAAGAACATCTCGCCAATGGTTATAGCATGGTTTCTCCATATATTGGCTGGTTCTGCTTACAGCATAGGATATATCAGGTCTAGTAACTGTAAGATATAGAAGTTTGCCAACCAGGCTCCTATATCGTGCAGTGTCTTCAAAGAGAGGGTCATTGGATGCGGAGTGTTTTCTAGGCTCTGTTGGAATTCCTGAGGGTTTGCACCCAAGTAGTCCTGCCTCAGTTAGTATATCAAGGCAGTATTTCCTCTGCGACATATGTAAGCCTTTCTTAGTACGTAGAGCTTCTATGCCTAGAAAATAGCGAAGTTGTCCAAGATCCTTGGTGACGAATACTTTTTGTAAGAAAGTATTGGTTTCTAGTATCCCTTGGTCATCATCTCCAGTAATAATCATATCATCTACATATACAGCAAGAATTACAGTACCAGTCTGTCGTCTCCTGACAAAAACCGAATAGTCAGACATAGTCCTTTGGAAGCCCATGGTGCCAATTTCTGTACTCATTCTATCAAACCAAGCTCTTTGACTTTACTTTAGTCCGTAGATGGCTTTGTGAAGTCCACATACATACTCCCCCTCGACTTCGTAACCTGGGGGTTGTATCATGTAGACTTCTTCGTCAAGCTCTCCATATAGAAATGCATTCTTGACATCTAACTGAAACATAGGCCACCCTTTGTTCACAGCCACAGAGATAATAGTTAGTATGGATCCCATTCTAGCCACAGGGGAGAATGTTTCGAAGCAGTCTACCACGTATGTTTAAGTAAAGCCTTTTGCTACAAGTCTTGCCTTTAAACGAACAATAGAACCGTCGGGGGACTGCTTTGTAGTGAAGATCCAGCGACATGCAACTAGTTTACATCCAGGAGGGCATTTGACAAGGTCTCATGTTTTTCTAGACTGTAATGCTTCCATTTCTTCATTCATTGCCATTCTCCATCCCTCATCTTGTAGTGCACTATGATGATCTTTGGGAACAGAAATAGCCATTATAGCATCTGCATATCTTTTGTCATAGCAAGATAACCCATTAGTAGAGGTGAAATGAGATATTGGATGAAGTGTGCATTGCCTCTTTGTTCTACATAGAGCAATCGGAAGCTCCTGAGGACTATCCGGGGTAGTATTGGTGGGAGCACTCGAGGATGGCATAGTTTTCTGCAACAGTGGAATAGGTAAAGGAACATGAACAGGATTAGACACAGCTCTTCTTTTATACACAATTGGTGGAGGAGGAAACTGAAGAGGAATATCGGACACTGTCTGAGTAAAGAAGTTGTTTTGTTCAAAGAAGGTGACATCAAGAGAAACGTAATAACGATGTCCTGTAGGATCATAACATATGTATCCTTTTTGAGTTTGAGAATACCCTAGAAAAAACACATTTGATAGCGCGAGCAGATAATTTGTCAGTGGTATGGAAATTATGGACAAAGGTTGTGCATCCAAAAAATCGTAGAGGCAGAGGGAAAGGTTTCTCCTTGGGATATAGCAAGTTGAAAGGAGTGGAGCCATGTAGAGAAGCAGAGGGGACCATGTTTATAAGATGAACAGCAGTAATAGCATTGCCCCAATATATCTTGGGAACATTCATATGGGTGAGTAAGGATCGAGCAATATCAAGAAGGTGTCTTAGTTTTCTTTCAGCAACCCCATTTTGTTGGGATGTATATGGGCAAGAAGTTTGATGTATGGTACCCTGGGAGGCAAAAAAGGTTGCCAAGTCATTCTGAGTAAATTCCAGAGCATTATCTGAACGAAAGATTTTAATAGTAGTGGAGAAAAAAATTTTGACATAATGAAAGAAGTTCTTGACAACGATATTAACTTCTGAAAGTTCTTTTAACAAGAAAAACCAAGATAAGCGACTGTAGTCATCCACAAAAACAACGAAGTACTTATGACCACTAATAGTTTGGACTGAACAGGGTCCCCAAATATCACAATGAATTAGGAAGAAAGGAGTAATGCGACGAGGCTCAGTTCTGGCAGGAAAGGAAACTCTATGATGTTTTCCGAACTGACATGCTTCACACTTAAAGGGTTTTAGCATAGATAGTTCAGGGAACATCATAGAGAGAGCTTTGGCAGAAGGATGTCCGAGACGAAGATGACATAGAAGGGGATCTTGAGAGATGGAGGTAGCGCCAGCAAAGTTGGAAGTAGACGGGTTTTTGAGGTAATATAGGCCATTTCTCTCATGTCCCCCACCAAAAATTTGCCTCGTACGGATGTCCTGAAAATAGCACCAGAATTCATAAAAAATAACATGACAATGTAGCTCACACATAGCTTCTGAACAGATAAAAGACTGAGTGGGAAAGCAGGAGCACAATGCACATCTGTCAGCCGAAGTTTGTTGGAGAAGTCAATAGTTCCAACAGTAGTAACGGGAGAATGATCCCCATTGACAACACGAACACTCTTTACAGTGGTAGAGAGTTGAGATGAGGTGAGTAGACTTGCATCTCCCGTTAGATGAGTGGAAGCACCAGAATCAATAATCCAAGTATGTTTGGTAACAGAGACGAGTTGGCTAGTGTACCAGAGGTAGTGGCAAGGCTAGCAGTAGTAGCAGATGCGGTCGT
Organism: Ottelia alismoides; assembly: GCA_037367405.1. Lineage (NCBI taxonomy): Eukaryota > Viridiplantae > Streptophyta > Magnoliopsida > Alismatales > Hydrocharitaceae > Ottelia > Ottelia alismoides. The sequence continues at coordinate 160,227 of JAZKJV010006041.1, read as the reverse complement.
GTCTTTGGTTGAGGGAGCCGAATCATTGAGAAGTTGCCGCAGACGAGTATATTCAGAAGCAGTGAATGGAGTCTGTTGTCCATCTGTACTCTGAGTAGTTGTATCATTGTTCGTATCATGTGATTCGTCGTCATAAGTGTTATGAGCACTTGGTTGCTTGCCAAATGTTGCCCAGCACCGCTCAGAAGGATGATTCATGCGACCACAGTGTACGCATGCAGGATAACGACCAGTAAAGGAATCACGACCACGACCTCATCCAAGGTCACGTCTACAACTTGAGTCACATCCGCGGCCATGACCTCGGCCTCCAGGATAAGGTTGTCGTCCTTTGGACCCAGATGAATAGTGGGTTGTTGTCTCTGTAGAAGAATGAACCAGAGAATTGAACTGGAGCCTCCAGTTCCTGTAGTCGACCGAATATGGTTTCGATCGTAGGAAATTTATCTTTCATAAGAAATTGATCTTTTGCAATTTTGTACTTCGGGTGAAGCCCTGAGAGGAACCTATAGACCTGCCACTCAGTACGTTCGCCTATTTGTTTATCACAGCATGTAGGTTGAAAGATAAGAAGTTCTTCAAACAGGCTTGTAAGTGTCCGGTAGTATTCAGTTAGACTCTTCTTGATTAGTAGACCAGATTCTTGTGTATATATCAGAAAGACGAGACTTGGTTGTTTTCTAGGAATATGTCGGCTCAAGATTTTCCCACATCGCTTTAGCAGTATCGTTATATAAGAGATTTGCAGTAATATTTGGATCTACACTACTTGTCATCCAAGTAATTACCTGGCAATTGTCGACAAACCAGGCTTCATAATCTGCATCAGTGGTAGCAGGAGGAGTCTTTGTAAGGATGGCACTCTTACGTTGGCCACCAATAAATATCTTGAAGGATCGAGACCATAGAACATAGTTTTTGGAGCCTTTCAACTTGATAGATGTGCCTTGTACCATCAAAGAAGGAGGATACATAGGCTTGGTCTCGGTGGACATCATGATAACGTCTCTGGGTCAAGAAAAAGTGACTTAGATGAAGTTGTAGTTGATCCGTAGAACCGCCTTAGTTGCACATTTTTGGAGAGTTGTGGAGGCTCAACATCCTAAACCGAAGTCGAACAAAGGGCCTAGGGCGGCAGCGGCAGAAGCCTAGGGTCACAGGAAGGTTACGACAGATCGCAGGGGGCGGAGGGACGCGAGGGGCGCGAGGGGAGCGTAGGGGGTGCGAGGGGAACGGAGGAGCGTGGGGGGGAGCGCAAGGGGCGCTAGGGGCACGGAGGAGCGCAGGGGGGAGCGCAGGGGGCCTAGGGCGAGGGGCCCAGGACGCGGGGGCGCACGCCTAGCGCGGGGCTCCTGCTGGGCGTCGTGGAGGGGAGGGGAAGGAGGGAGAAGGGGCAGGCGGTGGCGGAGGAATATTAGATCAGAACACCGGTCTAGGACCGCCGCTCTGATACCATGTGGAGAAAAGAAGAGGAGAATATTGTGTGTTTATTCTGTGAGGTCTAGGGGTCCTTATATAGGACTAAACCCTAGGGTACTCAGAGGAGAACTTACATAAATAACCATGTGGGGTTACATAGGGAAATAGTACATAAGAAAACAGTGATACATAAGGAAACAATGCATAAGGAAACAGAGACAAATAAAGAAACAATAATATACGGTAATCTCTAAAAGTGATATTTGGGAACCTTGTCCGATCCGTACTCTGAGTGGACATAAGTATTTTGTTGTCTTTGTTGATGATTACAGCAGGTCGTCTTGGGTCTATCTTTTGAAAGAACGCTCGAAGATTAATAATATTGTCAAAAATTCCTTTCATTATGTCAAGAATATTTTCTCCTGTGGGATACAAATTTTCCGTTCTGATAATGCCTTGGAATTCACCCAACATGACCTCACAAACTTCTTTGCCTCAAGGTACCATACATCAAACCTTATGCACATATGTGTCCCAAAAAAATGGGATAGCAGAGAGAAAACTCATACATCTTCTAAATATTGCCCGTTCACTCCTGACTCAGATGAAAGTTCCAAAAACATACTGGGGCGATGTTTGTTTTGACAACAGTCTATCTTATCAACCGAATCTCATCTCCAACACTAAATGGATCCACTCCCTTCTCTCTACTTTACCCAATTGAGTCACCTTTTCCTCTTCCCTTACGTATTTTTGGTTGTGTCCTTTGTTTATAATTTCCACACAGTAGACAAACTTACTCCTCGTGCAATCAAATGTGTATTACTTGGTTACTCTCGTACTCAAAAAGGTTACATGTGTTATGATCCAACTGGACATCGCTATTATATCTCTACAGATGTAACCTTTTTTGAGCGGAACAGTTCCTTCCATCATTCTGTTACAGATATTCCTTTGGATCTCCCATCTCCACATATTGTCTATAAGCGAAAACAAGTATCTTCACCACCAAATGTTCCTTTACATGTTTCTTTGTTGCGGGATAATACGCCTTCTAAAAGTGTCCCCTCCAAGACTGTCCCGGATGATCCTCAAGAGCTTCTAATTGCTCTACGAAGATCTAAGAGGCAATGTACTTCTCATCCCATGTCTCATTTCACTTCTATTGCTAGTTTATCTTCTACTGACAAACGATATGCATATGCTCTTATGACTATTTCCATTCCGAGAGACCATCATAGTGCTTTGCAGGATTCAGGATGGTGACATGCCATGAATGGAGAGATGGATGCTCTTATTTCCAGGGGGACATGGGATCTAGTGAAGTGTCCAAAGGGTTCTAGACCTATGGCATGCAGATGGGTCTTCACGATCAAGCAGTCACCTAGCGGGTCCATTGACAGATTGAAAGCCCATCTTGTGTCCAAAGGCTTTACACAAACATATGGAGTGGATTACTTTGAGACTTTCTCACAGGTTGCAAGAATGGGATCGATAAGGACTATCCTTTTAGTGGCAGCTAATAAGGCATGGCCTATCTTTCAGCTAGATGTGAAAAATGTCTTCTTATATGGAGATCTTGATGAGGAGTGTACATGATGCAGCCTTCGGGCTATGAAGTCGAGGGAGAGTATGTATGTCGACTTCGCAAGGCCTTATATGGTATAAAGCAGAGTCCAAGGGCATGGTTCGACAGACTTACTACAGAAATAAGCACTCTTGGCTTCCAGAGAACATCTAACTACTCTGTGTTTTCAGAAGACGAACAACTGATATTGTTATACTTGCAGTCTATGTAGATGACATGGTTGCCACAGGCGATGATGATAATGGAATAGCACAGACCAAGGCCTTCCTCCATAAGGTATTTGTTACCAAGTACATTGGTCCTCTATGCTACTTAGTATGCACTACAAAGGGCCTTCATCTCTCGCAAAGGAAATACTATCGGGACATCATTACTGAAGCGGGATTACTTGGATGCAAGTCCTTTGGTATTTTTCTGCATATCCAAAGAAACACTTCACTTCCTCTGATCCTGTCTTTGAAGATGTCACTCAATACAGAAGCCTGGTTGGCAAACTTCTTTACCTTATTGTCACCAGACCAGATATTGCATATACAGTGAGCAGGCTAGCCAATACATGGAACAACCTTGTTACAGTCACTGGCAGGATGTCCTTTAGATCCTACGATACTTGAAGGAATCACCAGGGCGTGGTCTCTTTTATGGGGCAAATAGGTACACTGATGTTATCGCATATGCTGATGCTGATTATGCAAGTTCGCCAGAAGATTGGCGCTCTACCACAGGATATGATATGATGGTTGGAGGAAACCTTGTTACCTAGAAGAGCAAGAAACAGACTGTTGTATCCAGATCCAGTGCAGAAGCATAATATAGGGAGATGGCTCAAGCTACCTGTGAGGTCACGTGGTTACTAACTTTTCTGCAAGAGCCCAGTATTGTTATCACTACTCATATTCCATTATACTGTGACAACAAATCTGCTACCTATATTGTCACGAATCCTGTGTTCCATGAGCTAACCAAACATATAGAGATTGACTGCCATTTTGTTCATGATGCTGTCAGGATTGGAAGAATTACTACTCCCATATTAGCACAGATCTTCAACTTGCATATGTATTCACAAAGGCCTTACCCAAGAAGTGTCCATGGATTGTTTCCAAGTTGGGCATGACTGATAAATATGCTCCAACTTGAGGGGGAGTATTAGTAATATATAAAGGATTTAATGGGGCTACCCCTGGGGAGCCAACATGGCTGCCATGCCCCCTTATTTCAGCGTTTTTTTTATTTTTTTCGAAAAATATCGCCATGTATATTCATCCCTATATCCCTCCTATATGTCATTTGAATTTCGTCAGAAACAGAGACTCCTACGACCTCCATCGAGATGGTGTCGATTTAAAAAATCCCGTTACCGTTAAAAAATGACTGTCTGGATGGAGGCCGTAGGAGTCTCTGTTTCTGATGAAATTCGAATGGCATATAGGAGGGATATATGGATGAATATACATGACGATATTTTTTGAAAAAAAATAAAAAAAAAACGCCGAAAATGACGCGGGGGCAGCCAACAAGGGGGCAGCCCCATTAACCTCATATATATATATATATATATATATATATATATATATATATTCTACGGCTCTTTCTAATTATTCATTGTAACCCCATTAGGGGTCCTTATGTATTTTTCTCCTAGTTAGGACTCTTTAGGGTTTTATACTATATAGGACCCCTAGACCTATGGAATAAAGCAAGCAATTTCAATTTTCTCCACAAGTACATTTACTATTTCTTTACCATTTTCTTTTGTATTTCCATGCATGGTTAATGGTCAACATGAGCCACTTGGCGCTCACTCATGAGCTCAACTCAGCATGCGCATTAAATCTCCACCCAACAACACCTCGTCATCCAATCAGAGCGCATCGAGTGTTGACCCATACGGTCAACACTCCCTTCCAGCCCTCTTACTCCTCTCCGTTCATTCAAAAACCGAAACCAACCAACTGCCCCTTTATCCCCTTCGTCCTTACGACTCCTAATCCCAAACCACCTGCAACGTCAATCCCATAATCCCATCGAAACAACCAACCTAAACACACGAACGAAACCAAGTTCTCTTGCAATTAGCCATTATCCTTATCACCTGAAACTAATCCCTTTTAATCCCCAACCAACCTCATCATGTAGCCATCCTACAGCCGATGAACCATCCAAAACCACCACACCTCCCTCGCTCTATTTTCTCCAGACCGCCTCCTATGTCACTAACTACCCACCAAATTCTATCTCATCCTATATAATCCCACCACCAACCATCGTCCAATCCATGCGCCTTCGTTCCAAGATAGAAAAGAGAGAGAGAGAGAGAGAGAGAGAGAGAGCTGGTGGCTTGTGCGGCTGGTGACAGCTGCTCTCATCCCCGACGAAGACCTCCATGACGGTGTGATGCCTGGTCACACCAAACCATGTAGCGATGCCTCCAGGTTGTTGTCGAGTCTCGTCGACGCCAAGGTTTGAGACAATCATAGGAGTCGAGATCCAGCTCCTTCGCATCAAGCGACTTCCCATGTAAACTTCCTAACCTTCTTCTACTCTCCCTATTTCTTCCTCTTCTTCATTTTGTCTTCTTTGTTAACTCCGTCGAATGTCCTCATCCTTCTTCCCCAAATCCATCTTCGTCTCCACAATTGCAACCCAAATCGACACCATCAACCAACTCTTTAACCCTATGTTTCCGTCTCTTCCCTCTACAGCCTTCCATCTCCAGTGAGTACATGCATCCACTCCTTTCCCCCGCATAATAATAAGAGCATATCCACCCTCCGTTCCTCTTTTTCTTTTACCTTAACGTCTATCAGTCGAGGGCCCAACCTCGAGCATCTAGTGTCCCTTGCAGGTCCGACCTCAGAGACGAAGAGGATCTCATCTATCGGAGCATCGTCATGTCGGAGAAGACAAATGACAACATCTGGAGACAATCCTCCACCGACCAGCATCAAGAAGAAATGTGGGGACCCCCCACAAAGCATACAGGTACCGTAGATTTAAGGAGGAGCCTTCATCACAACCGTCGAAGCATGCCCAACTCTCGCCCATACGATCCAGCCTTGGGCATCCATCAGAGCCTCCACGTGGCTACTTCTAAGCCCTCGGATCAAAAGCAGCGGGGACCGTTCGATTAAAGGACAAAATTCATGTGAGTTACTCACGTGAATCGGGTATTTTACACCCATACCCCAACGCTTCCACTATCCACGAAGTCCAGCACTGTGGGGTATTTTGCGTAGATACACGTCGGCTCTAGTATATTACACACAAGCCCCCTGGAAGTTAAGTTGAGGATTTTATTTAATTTGTTAATTTACATTTAGGTCCCTGGAGTATTTTCTTCACATCTTGCAAACCCTTCATGCAATTGTCATTCTTAGACCGTATTATAGCTTATTTCCACATCTTTCATTTAACATATTGTGGGGCATCAGAGTATCTATATTGGATTCATTGTGACTTTTTTGGAAATTGACATTGATTCTAAGAGTATTTAATTTATATTAAATTCATTTTATTTCAGAAAATTGTGTAAAAATATTCAATGGAAAGAGGATTCAAATTAGAAACTTTTGGCATTTCAATTATTGAATTTCATTGAGGTTTGTGTTCTAGGTAAATTGTTTTGTGACATTCAAGTTTGATTTTTAATCCGTCCATATTGCAATATCTCGTAAAAACAAAAATATTCCTTTGTGCATAATTAATTGATCTATCATATGAGATTTTCTTGGATTTTTCTAAAATTATTTAATTGGGCTGAAAATTTGTCATTTCTCAAGATTATTTGCACTTCATGCATATTTCATTGCATTTTGTTGGTGAAAATGAGCAATCTGTCTATTCCATAGAACCCTAGGCTCTCTTATATAGAGAGGACCTATGGGTAAATTACATAAGAGTCCAGAAGAAAAGAGAAAAATATGAAACGGTACAGAATAACATAACATAGCATAACATAAATCTCTACACTCCCCCTCAAGATAGAGCATATATGTCAATCATGCTCAGCTTGGAAGAATATCTCTGAAAGGGTCCTCTGAGCAATGGCTTAGTAAATATGTCGGCAGTCTGATCCTCTGAACTAACATGTGAAGTAGAAACCAAGCCCTTCTGGATCATATCTCTAGTGTAGTGGCAGTCTACTTCGATATGCTTTGTTCTTTCGTAAAATGCTGGATTATTGGCGATAAACAAAGCAGCTTGATTGTCACACTGAAGCTGCATGGGTAAAGGTACATCTATATGTAAGTCTTCTAATACGGCTCGAACCCACATCATCTCCGTGCTCGCTTGCACCATAGGCCTATATTCAAATTCAGCGTTGGATCTCGCCACAACAGTTTGTTTCTTGCTTTTCCAAGAAACCAGAGAGCTCCCCATAAAAACTGCAAAGCCTGAAGTAGACTTACGATCCTTAGGACACCTTGCATAATCTGCGTCTGCACAAGCTGAAATAGATAAATCTGTGTTCTTTCTAAACAGCAACCCTGAGCCTGGAGAAGACTTTAGATACCTCAGTATAATGTATATGGCATCCATATGAACTTCTCTTGGCTGCTCCATAAATTGACTCACCCGACTTACTGCAAATGCAATATCGGGTCGAGTTATAGTGATATAAAGAAGCTTACCCACAATCTCTCTATATCTTCTCCTGTCCACCTCTTCAGTATCATTGTCATACAATTTCACACTTGGATCCATAGGAGTGTTCGATGGTCTAAATCCAACCATGCATGTTTCAACCAGCAAATCTGTAATATATTTCCTTTGGGTCATCACCAGACCCTGTGCATTCCTGGCAAATTCCAACCCCAGAAAATATCTTAGTGTACCAAGATCCTTCGTGGCAAACTGACGGCCCAAGAATGCGTTTGCCATCTCGACTCCATGAACGTCATCTCCTGTAACCAGAATATCATCAACATATACCATGATGACAACCGTACCTCTAGAAGTCTTCTTAATGAACGATTGATCCGCATTTGATCTTTTGAATCCCTGACGTTCAATTAGGTGGGAAAGCTTCTGGAACCACGGCCTTGGACTCTGTTTAAGGCCATATACGCCTTGTGAAGTCTACACACCATATGATTCTCCCCCTCAACAGCGAACCCCAAAGGTTGCTGCATATAGACTTCTTCCTGCAAATCTCCATACAAGAATGCGTTCTTGACATCAAGTTGAAATATGGACCAGTCACGTACCACAGCAACCGATAGAAGAATGCGAAGAGTAGAGTGCCGAGCCACTGGAGAGAATGTATCTAAATAGTCCACACCATAGGTTTGAGTGAAACCTCTCGCAACAAGTCGTGCCTTGTACCGATCAAGACTGCCATCTGCATGGTACTTAACTGTAAACACCCATTTGCAGCTAACAATAGATGCGCCAGATGGAGCGGTAACCAGGCTCCATGTACCACGGGACTGTAAAGCATGCATTTCTTCTTCCATAGCCAATCTACAGCAGTCAATTTTCATAGCCTCTTGATAAGTCTGTGGTATCTCCACGGAAGACAAACCCACAGCAAATATCTGAAAGTCGCTTGTGAGACGGTGAAAGGAAACCTGGGAAGCAAAGGGATAAGACGCGCAAGTCAGTTTCTGCTTCCGAATAGCAATAGGGACATCAAGATCACCATCCACTGTACTCGATGGTGTATCCTCCTCCTGCAAAGAAGAATCATGCACATGCACATTATCTGACCCGTCATTAGTAACAGTATCTGAACATACCTGAGGCGTGATGGATGCTTGACGTGCCGCCTGAGCAGGACCTGACCGACGTCTATAGAATTTAGGTAATGGTGGGATAGGTGGTTGTAGTGGTGGTGGTGGAGATGGTGTCGGCGTGACAACCGGACAGGAATGGACACAGGTAGACTCAGACTAGGAGGAGGAACATAGACATCATCATTAGATGTGGAAGAAGCCAACATGTCACCTGCAGAGGAGAAGTACATAACGGACTCAAAAAATGTAACATCAGCACTGACAAAATATTTCTTGTTTATAGGGTCATAACAACGATAACCCTTCTGAGTCCGAGAGTAACCTACAAAGACACACTTGACGGCTCTAGGAGAGAGTTTATCAAGTCCAGGAGACAAGTTGTGAACAAAGGCAACAGTGCCAAAGACACGAGGGGTAAGTGAAAATAATTCCTTATCTGGGAAAATAACGGAAAGAGGAATTTTCTCACCAAGAACAGAGAACGGCATGCGATTGACAAGGTAGCAGGCTGTAAGGACAGCATCCCCCCAAAAAGCGATATGCGCACAACTCTGGATAAGCAGGGTTCGAGTGATATCAAGAATGTGACAATGTTTTCTCTCTGCCACTCCATTCCGTTGAGATGTGTAAGCACAGGTGGTTTGATGAATAATACCTTTGGACGAAAAGAAATGGGAGAGAGAGCGAGTGCAGAATTCCAATGCATTATCCACACGAACATATTTGACAGAAGAAGAAAAAACATTCTGCACTTCGATGATAAGATTTTTAATAACATCCCCTATTTCAGATTTATTCTTTAAAAGAAAAACCCAAGATACATGAGAAAAGTCATCAACTACAACCAGATAGAACTTGTGTCCCTGATGATCAGGAACACGACTCGGACCCCAAATATCAATATGAAACAACTCAAATGGGGAGCTACTGCTCTGACTCTGATGACTAGGGAAGCTAGACCGATGATGCTTTCCCAACTGACAAGCTTCACAACGAAATGACGAACTCGGAGAGATCTGAGGCAAAATGACGCATCTTCTGAAGCGGGAGGTGACCAAAGCATAGATACTAGGTGTACGAAGAGACTGATCCGGCTGAGTGGGAAGAGACGCCAGCATATGAATTCCGGACCAGACGATAGAGACCATTCTGCTCAGAGTCAGCCAATCACCCTGCCCGTTAGTATGTCCTGAAAAATGAGAGAAGATGGGTCAAATATAGTGCGACAGTGCAAATCCTTCCTAATCTGACTAATGGATAATAGATTCATGGAAAACTCAGGAGCATGTAGAACATTCTGTAAATGCATAGACGGTGACAAGGTGATCTCCCCCTGTCCAACGATAGGGGAATAAGTTCCATCGGCTATGAGCACTGAGCGTCCAGGTGGAATGTCTTTGTATGACTCAAGTCTATCCCGGTCACAGCAGAGGTGATGGGTGGCGCCGGAATCCATAATCCAATATGAGTGATCATGACAGGATATAAAAGAGTAGCACTACATGAGGTACTGACGGCGGCAGAAGTACTGGCAGATGCTAAAGCGGCAATATCTGACGATCCGCCTGGAGAATCAGTAGAAGATTGAGGCATAATATCACGCAGGCGCGCCACAAGCTCTTTGAACCGGTGATCTGAAGTGGATGCCGACGGAGATGTAACATGCTCGGCTACACGCGCCAATGCTGGAAACCCATGCTTAGAATAGCATGTATCCTCGGAGTGACCCGTGCGATGATAGAAGGTGCACGGTTGGCGAAAACGGCATCCTCGGCCACGAGGTCCACGTCCACGAAAGGAAGACTAACCACCTCTCCCTTGCGATACGGCCATCATCGAAGGGGGTGGAGTAGATGTGCTAGAAGAGACAGAGATGCGACTGAGCCTCCGGTAAACTTCCTCTATAGGAGGAATAGTAGCATCAGCAAGTATCTGAGAGCAGGCTGCCTCATACTCAGGATCAAGTGCTGCTAGTAGAACTCCAACTATGGTAGCATTCCGAAAGGTCTTCTGCTGCTCAGGAGTAGCCGTGAGGGGTATAGTGTTATATAGTTTCTCAAACATCCCCCGCAGGGACGTATACAAAGAATGGAGCGGCCGCCCATTCTGCTTCATCGTGAAAATGTCATGCTGGAGCTGTAACATCTTGGTCTCGTTCTGCACCTGTGAATATGTGGCGGCCAGTATATCCCACATCACCTTGGCGGTGGGCTAATGGAGGACATCATTGGCGATCTCCATCGACAGTGTGTCCTGACAGCCAAACCTTGGCATAAGTATCATCGGCCTCCCAGGAGGTATAGATCCCAGACTTCTCTGTCAGCTCTTCCTCGATAAGTATATGCTTCTTGCCGTTCGACTTCATGAGACTCATGAACTGCATCGCCCAGAGCTCATAATTCGTCCCATCCATCTTGACTATTGGCACTGGACCTTTGAATGTGCCTATGGAGGGCATATCAACTTTGCTTTCTGACATGTTGCCGGAGACGAAGAACTAGGGATTGTAAACGAGAAACCAGTGTCTACATAAACTTGATAGGATTTGAGTGCATATGTAGACTTTATGCACTCAAATCCATGGAGAGAGAGCGGCCGACGGAGTAACAAGCGTCGGCTTTGAAGAAAAGGGAATCCGGCGGTGGAGGTTCCCTACGTTGGAAGCCGGCAGTGTTGAAGGGGCCGGCAACAAGAGGAGTGCCGGCGGTGAGGAGGAGTGCCGGTTGGTGGGGGGACTGGCGGCGGTGCCAACGGAAGCCGACGGTGAGGTAAAGGAGTTGGGGCCGGCGGCGACGCTGGCGGGAGGCGGTGGTGAAGGAGTCGACGGTGCCGCCGAGTGTGGAGGAGAGGGGTGGCGGTTGGGATGGGCTTTTAGGATTAGGGTTTTGGCTCTGATACCATGTTGGTGGAAATGAGCAATCTGTCTATTCCCATAGAACCCTAGGCTCTCTTATATAGAGAGGACCCATGGGTAAATTACATAACAGTCCAGAAGAAAAGAGAAAAATATGAAACGGTACAGAATAACATAACATAACATAAATCTCTACACATTTCATTCTTATTTAAAAAAACAAAAACATTGCTTTATTTTCTCTCTCACATTGCATAGCATTATTTCATTGCATAAAAATCTAACAAAATCATCCATCTGATTTTTAATTGCAACCCTCTTTTAAAAATCCATAAAATTTTGTAAAATTCAAAAATCCATTAAAATCCTCTTTCGATAACCTAACTCTAAGCTGCTGAAAAATTAAACCTAGCCCCTAATGTTACGTCTCCCTTAGGGTTTGGGCACTCAGTCGCTCGATGTCCCTTCTGATAGCACATGAAACAAGTATCAGGTTCTACAATAGGTCAGCTTCCCCAAGATGCCTGGTCCAAGGTTTCCAGTCGATGGACGGGTGATGGCAACAATTGATGGGGAAGCTATTGGTTTGGAGGTCGTCATAGGGACACTAGTTCGTGGGGTGGGGTTCACCAAAAAAGACGTTCTCCTTGTCTGAGCTTTGGCAAGCTTAGCTTCAGCCCGCTCAGCTCGTTTATAGGCATCATCGACGTTTTGAGAGTTGTGGAGGTAGAGTTCATCTTGGATAACTTGACGAAGCCCTTGCATGTAGCGGGTGACTTCCTGGGCAGGAGTTTCTTGCAATCGGTTGTGACGCATGAGAGATTGGAATCTTTCGGTGTACTCTTTTATGCTCATGATACCTTGTCTTCAAGACTGCAATCGTGCATATAGATCTCCCTTGTAATCTTCAGGTACAAACTTTGTTTTCAGTTTGGCTTTCATTTTGCTCCAATTGCGGATCTTGGTTTTCCTTCCATTTGCGTTCTGATTGCAAATGATCCTACCACAGCAAAGCATGTCTTTAAATTTGATCGTAACGAATTGTACTTTTCGCTCGCTAGGCATAGTCTTCCATACGAAGAAGTCTTCGACTGTTTGGAGCCAATCCATAAAAACATCATGGTCTCATCCTCCGTCAAATTCCGGAACATCAAGGCGGATGCCTCGATCCCATCCGTTATCGTGCCTAGGACCATGTTGGAGTGGGAGTTGATAGCCACTAGAAGGCTATGACGTATACCCCGGGGTGTGTGGTTCTTGGTTCTTTGAAATGAAAGGAGATTCATCTCTCAACTCTTCTTCTTTGCTTTCCTGCGAGTGATTGTCGCTAATATGTCCATTAGAGGTAGAAGAACTAGAGTCTCGGGATGTATTACTCTGTGAGTGTCGTCTTCGACTCTTACGTCGACCCGTGGTTATCGTTTCATCATTATGACATTTCTCAAACATACAACTATTTCAATGTGGCAATTTGTCTGGTGAAGTGATCGAACATTTGTTTCATTTGAACGGACAAGGTATCTAATAAGAACTGTAGAGATTATTATTATTATGTGTTGTGTATCTTCTAATACCCCGTGAGGCCTCTCCCTATATAAGAGAGGCTAGGGTTCCCTTGAATAACAAGTTGCTCATTTCTTCCAACATGCTATCAGAGCCTAAACCCCTAGGGCTTCATCCCACCCGCCACCCACCCCCCCTTCTCTCTTTCATTCTGTCGCCGCTGCCGCCGCCCTTCTTCTCGCGGCCCCAGCCCGGCCCCCTCCTCTCGCCGGTTCCGCCTCTCCCCGGTCCCCAGCCCGGCCCCCTCCTCTAACCGGTCCCAGCCCGGCTCCCAGCCCCCGCGTCGGGATCCCGCCCCTCCGCCAGCCACGCCGCACCGGGACCCCCCCACCGTCGTGCCCTAGCCCGACCCCCAGTCTCGCTCCGGGATCTCCCCTCCGCCTTCAACTTCGTCCGTGTCCTAGTTGGCTACCAGCACATGCCCTAGCCGTTACCGCTGCGACTCCCGTCGGTTTGATCGTAGCCCGCTCGTCCTCCGGATCTATGGATTTGGGTGCGTAACGTCTACATACGCACACAAATCCTATGCAGTCTCTGTAGAAATTTGTCACTCTGTCTACAAACCCTAGTTCTTCTCCAGCAGCGATATGTCAGAATCCAAGGTGGATATGCCCTCCATAGGCGCGTTCAAAGGTCCTACGCCAATAGTGAAGATGGATGGTTCGAACTACGAGCTCTGTGCGATGCAGTTCATGAGTCTCATGAAGTCAAACGGTAAGAAGCACATTCTTATCGAGGATGAGCCAGCAGAGAAGACAGGGATTTATATCTCGTGGGAGGCTGATGATTCGTATGCCAAGGTTTGGCTGTCAGGCACACTGTCGATGGAGATTGCCAATGATGTCCTCCATCAGCCCACTGCCAAGCCGATGAGGGATATTCTGGCTGCAACATATTCACAAGTGCGGAATGAGACCAAGATGTTACAGCTTCAGCATGATATATTCACGATGAAGCAGAACGGCAGACCACTTCACTCCTTGTACACGTCCCTGAGAGGGATGTTTGAGAAGCTATACAGTACCATTCCACTCACAGCAACCCCTGAGCAGCAGAAGACGTTTCGGAATGCCACCATGGTGGGCATTCTACTTGCAGCCCTAGACCGTGAGTACGAGGTTGCCCGCTCTCAGATTTTGGCCGATGCAGTTATTCCTCCAATGGAGGATGTTTACCAGAGGCTCAGTCGCATATCAATGTCTTCCAGCTCATCTACTCCACCCCCATCGGTGATGGCAGTATCGCATGGGAGAGGTGGTCAGTCTTCTGGTCGTGGACGTGGACGTGGAGGTGGTAGGGATGGTCGCTTTCGTCACCCTTGTCTGTACTGTCACTGCACAGGCCACTCGGAGGATACATACTACTCTAAGCATGGGTTCCCAGCATCGGCGCGTGTAGCTGAGCATGTTCTGCCCCAGTCAGCATCCAATGCAGACAACCGTTTTGAGGAGCTTATGGCACGTCTACGTGATATTATGCCACAATTTTCTGCTAGTTCTTCTGATGGACCTTCTGATGTTGTTGCCTCTGCCTCTGTCGTTCCTCAGCTGTCGCTAGTACCTCAAGTAGTGCTACCGCATTTACGTCTTGTCATGATATATCTGATTGGATTATAGATTCTGGTGCCACATCACATCTACCGAGATCGAGAGAGACTTGAGTCCTACAGGGACATTCCCCATGGCCGTTCAGTACAGATCGCAGATGGTACCCACTCCCCCCTTATTGGACAGGGGGAGGTCGTTCTATCTTCTTCCATGCATCTACAGAATGTTATGCATGCTCCCGAGTTCTCCATGAATCTGTTGTCTATTAGTCAGATTACGAAGAATTTGCACTGTCGTGCTATATTTGACCCCTCTTCTCTTATTTTTTAGGACCTACTAACGGGCAGGGTGATTGGTTGTAGCTCTGAGCAGAATGGTCTGTATAGGCTAGTCCGGAATTCTTATGCTGGCGTCTCTTCTTATCCCGTCGGACCAGTATCACCTTACATCTGGCATCTTCGCTTTGGTCATCTCCCGCTCCAGAAAATATGACACCTTCTTCCTCAGATCTCTCCCAATTCTTCCTTTCGTTGTGAAGCGTGTCAGTTGGGAAAGCATCATAGGTCCAGCTTCCCTAGTCGTCAGAGTCGGAGCAGTTGCTCCCCGTTCGAGTTGTTTCATATTGATATTTGGGATCCGAGTCGTGTTCCCGATCATCAGGGACACAGGTTCTATCTAGTTGTAGTGGATGATTTCTCTCGTGTTATCTTGGGTCTTTCTTTTAAAGAATAAATCTGAAGCAGGAGATGTGATTAAAAAATTGATTAATGAAGTGCAGAATGTTTTTTCCTCTACTGTCAAATATGTTCGTACAGATAATGCTCTGGAATTCTGCACACGGTCTCTTTCTCAGTTTCTCTCGTCAAAGGGCATTATTCACCAAACTACTTGTGCTTACACATCTCAACAGAATGGCGTGGCAGAAAGAAAGCACCGTCACCTTCTTGACATTACTCGAACTCTTCTTATTCAGAGTTGTGCTCCTATCTCTTTCTAGGGGGATGCGACTCCTTACAGCTTGTTACCTGGTCAATCGTATGCCGTCATCTGTCCTAGGTGAGAAAATTCCTATCTCTATCCTTTTTCCTGATAAGGAATTATTCTCACTTACTCCTCATGTCTTCGATATTGTTGCCTTTGTTCATCTTCTCACTCCAAGACTTGACAAACTCTCTCCTAGAGCTGTCAAGTGTGTCTTTGTCGGTTACTCTCGGACTCAGAAGGGCTATCGCTGTTATGACCCCATAAACAAGAAATACTTTGTCAGTGCTGATGTCACGTTCTTTGAGTCTGTTATGTATTTCTCTCCTGCAGGTGACAGGCTAGTACCATCCACTACCAATGATGATGTCTATGTCCTCCACCTCTTAGTTGGGGTTCACCTGAGTCTACTCCTGCACCAGTTACTACGCCATCTTCAACACCAACACCTCCGCCACCACCACCTCCACAACCTCCTATTCCACCTATACCAAAATTCTATACGCGTCGGTCAAGTCCTGCTCAGGCTACACGTCTGGCATCCATCACGCCTCAGGTATGTTTTGATGACATTACTACCGACGGGTCAGATATGGTACATGTACAGGATTCTTCATTGCAGGAGGAGACTACACCATCCAGTACAGTGGACGATGACCTAGATATTCCTATTGCTATCTGGAAGCAAAAGAGGGCGTGTGCATCCTATCCCTTTGCTTCTCAGGTGTCCTTTCAATCGCCTCACAGGCGACATTTAGAGATTTGCTGCAGCTTTGTCGTCCGTGGACATACTACGGACCTATCAGGAAGCTATGAAGATTGATTTCTGGTGAATGGCTATGGAGGACAAGATGCGGGCCTTACAGTCTCGTGGCACATGGAGCTTGGTTACTGCTCCTCCTGATGCATCTATTGTTAGCTGTAAATGGGTATTCACAGTTAAATACCATGCAGATGGCAGTCTAGATCAATACAAGGCTCGGTTGGTCGCTCGAGGTTTCACACAAACCTATGGTGTGGACTATATGGATACATTTTCTCCGGTGGCTCGTCATTCTACCCTTCGCATACTCCTTTCAGTTGTAGCGGTACGTGACTGGACTATATCTCAGCTTGATGTCAACAATGCATTCTTGTATGGAGATCTGCAGGAGGAAGTCTACGTGCAGCAACCACCAAGGTTTACTGCTGAGGGGGAGAAGCATATGGTGTGTAGACTTCACAAGGAAATTTATGGCCTTAAACAGAGCCCAAGGGCGTGGTTCCAGAAACTTTCCCATCTGATTGAACGACAGGGGTTCAAGAGATCGAATGCAAATCCTCATTGTTTATTCAGAAGTCTTCTACAGGTACGTTTGTAATCATGGTCTATATTGATGATATTCTAATTACAGGAGATGATGTTCAGGGAATAGAGAGGGCAAAAGCGTTCTTAGGCCGTCAGTTCGTCACGAAGGACCTTGGAACCCTAAGATACTTTCTGGGGTTGGAATTTGCCAGGAATGCACAGGGTCTAGTGATGACCCAAAGGAAGTACATTACAGATTTCTTGATTGAAACAGGCATGGTTGGATGCAGACCATCGAGTATTCCCATGGCTCCAAGCATGAAGCTGTATGATGATGATACTGTTGAAGTAGACAAGAGGAGATATAGAGAAATGGTGGGTAAGCTCCTTTATATTACCATAACTCGACCTGATATTGCCTTTGCAGTAAGACGGGTGAGTCAATTTATGGAGCAGCCAAGACAAGTTCATATGGATGCCATATACATGATACTGAGGTATTTAAAGTCTTACTCCAGGTTCAGGATTGCTATTCCGAAAGGGCACAGATCTATCTATTTCAGCATGTGCAGATGTCGATTATGAAAGATGCCCTAAGGATAGAAAGTCAACCTCAGGATTTGCCGTTTTGTTGGGAGCTCTTTGGTCTCTTGGAAAGCAAGAAGCAAACCGTTGTGGCAAGGTCCAGTGCAGAATCTGAATATAGGGCCATGGCGCAAGCAAGCACAGAGATGATCTGGGTTCGATCTGTGCTAGAGGATCTACATGTAGTCGTACCTTTACCTATGCAGCTTCAGTGTGACAATCAGGCAGTATTGTTTATTGCCAGCAATCCAGGCATTCCATGAGAGAACAAAGCATATTGAAGTTGACTGCCACTACACTAGAGACTTGATCCAGAGAGGCTTGATATCTACATCTCATGTGAGCTCAGGGGATCAGACTGCTGACATACTCACCAAGCCGTTGTTCAGAGGACCCTTCCAGAGATGCTCTTCCACGCTGAGCATGATCGACATCTATGCTCCACCTTGAGGGGGAGTGTAGAGAGTAGTATTATTATGTGTTGTGTATCTTTTAATATTTTCTTATTGTTCTCTGGACTACTATGTTTTACCCGTGAGGCCTCTCCCTATATAAGAGAGGCTAGGGTTTCCTTGAATAACAAGTTGCTCATTTCTTCCAACAAGAACTCTGTTTGTGTGGTACTGTCGGACTTAGAGGTACTCGGTTTTTCGGCCATGGGAACACATCCCTTTTTTGTGTGTTTTGTTTTCTTTTTTTTATTTTCTTTGTTGTTTGTTTTTTATTTTTTTAAATGATATGTATTTGAAAATAGGAAGCGGAAGCGGAATTAGAAATAAAGATAGAGAAATTGAAGAACACAAGAATTTTATGTGGAACCCTACTCCATAAGAAGCGGGATGAAACCACGGGAGAAGCCCTCAAAGGCGCGGATATTGCATTCCTTTTTCTCATCTGACTACAGGGCTGTGGGGCTCTATATATAGCACCCACGGAGTCTCCACATCTCCAAACCGGTAGATGTGGGACTAAACTCTGGATGGGGTAAATGGATCCTGGACAGATCCATTTACCCATCTCCCATACATGTGACGCATATAACGAATACTCCAACACTCCCCCTCAAGCTGGAGTATGTAATGCTCAGCTTGGACAAACAGAAAGAAACTCAACTCACGCTACAGGATGCTATGGACAATATCAACTCAATGCGCACAATTGTTGCTGTCGAGGACGTTGTTTCTCATGCCGTGCTAGTGAGGAGGACGAACGGAGTTCAAGTCAAACTTGGTGCACTTTGTACTGTGCCTGTCAGAGTCACCAACTGAAAACGAGTCTCCTCATCGAAGTACTCGGGCCCGCCACAATATGTGGGCAACTGCTCCATCTCTGAAGATGGCCGAACTGAAAAAGGACGTGGAAGTGCAATCCTCGTCGGAGTCCACAGTCACTGGAGAATGGAGTCTGAAAGTCTCCTCGTCGGAGAACTGGGTCTCTCCCATCTGGCACAGAGAATGGTACTCTACTCTGGAGTCCCTATGATACCACATGAAAACCCTTGCCAACATAGCATAGGGAATGGTCCTCTACTCTGGAGTCCCTATGGCTCACATGAAAAACTCTGCACGAAACACAAGAATGATGGGGACCACATAAAAGATGGCAAACATGTGCACATCTAAAAGACCGCATGCATGTGCTTGTCTGAAACTGAAGACTCGAGAAAATATCTGACGTCGAGTCTGATCATCTGAATATCTGTAGAGTCTGAACAATATGTCTGGCCTGGAGAATCTGGATTTGAACTGGAATGTGAAGAATCTGTATCATGGTCGAAGAACTCTACACAATACTCCCCCTTTTCTCTCATACTAGTCCGAATACATGACATCGACTATGTTGGTAAAAGATTAGAAAATGGGGAAAACATGAAAACAAATAAGTCGATCACAAATTTGTCAGCTTTTCAAATCATTCATCATTTTTTTAAACTTTTTTTAAAGCCGTTTTAATTTTTTCTCGGCTTTTCACACTTTTTTTGAAACATATTTTTTTCCTTATCCTTTTATTTTGAATTGCGTACGGCTTTTGTATGTATACACCTTTTTTTAACAAAGAAAAGGTGGTCTAATTGGATTAAAAAATACAATAGTCTATTGTGGAGCTCTCTTCCTCTCTCTCTCTCTTCTTTCTCCAGCCTAAATAGGCCAAAACCAAATGACTCACCATTTTTTAACACGGCCCATCTTCTTTTTTTCTTCATGGCTCGTTTCAGTACTAACGATAACAGCAGAAAGTTTTTTTGTAAATAATGTATCCCACGTGGGGCCTTCTAATTAGGATTCCATTGGAACCATTTTCTTGAACGCCACAGTCCCGAAGGGGCGTTGCACATGCTGCCGCCGCCAGTGTTCACGAAAGCGGCCCGTGCGGCCGCATATGCGGTCGCATATGCGGCCGCATATGCGTATGCGGTGCCCTCAGCGCACCGCTTTCCTGAAACCCCGCATTATGCGCCCTGTGCGCTTATGCGGGCCGCATATGCGGGCTATGCGGCCACATATGCGGTCTGTGCGGCCGCATACCCATTTTTTATTTATTTTTTATTTTTTAATTTGTACCATGTTTTGTTGTGTTGTTTGTGCCCATGTTTTCCTTACATTTGCATGTATGCCAACCAAGCATTCCATGGCCATTTATATCCATCGTCAAAGTAGTTGTACTGTGAGATTGGAGTAAACACGCAAGGAAGAAAAAGAATAATATACTAATAATTTAGGAAACTAATTTAGTCAACTAATAGTTATTATGAATGTAATATATTATATGTAAAGTTTGGTACTTTTGATGGAGGATCAATTATAAATATAACGACATAGATAAATGACATTATATTCAACAATAGAGGCATTTTGTGCGCTAACTTTTTTTATTTTGTTGATTGTTGTCAATTATTTTGTGTGCTAACCGTTCTATTGAAGTATTATATTTGATTGATAGAGATTATTCTGAACTCTATGAAAGTTATTTTTCTTAGATCTTCTGTTGGACCACAATTATACATAAATTTAGTTCTGTTGTAGTCACTTTTGTATATATTTATTTATTTTTAAATAAAAATTAGGGAACCGCGTAAAACCGCATATACCCCGCATATGCCCCCGCATACCGCTTAAGCGCTATTCAGTGACCTGTCCGAACGTATACGCATACCGCTTTCCTGAACCTTGGCCACCGCTAGGGGAGATGGAGTTCGGAGAACTCTGGGTATGGAGTAGCTCCGCCTCTTGATCAAGATGGAGGCCAGGTGCCATGAGGAGGCCAGGCGAGGAGGCGGCTTCACATCAGGGGTCTAGGGCACCGCCAGGAGGCCAGGCGTGAGGAGGCGAGGGCACCGCGAGGAGCTTCGACTGGAGTTCACAATGGGAAGCAGCAGCTTCGCCTGGCGATGTGGGGCCTGGAGGCGGCTAGGGCTCATCGTCCCAACGCGTCGCATGAGAACCAAGGAGGACGGCAGCGCTGGGAGTCTGACAGGAAAAGGAGGGCGCGCGAGTTCCGCCAGATTGTGCGCCTCTGTCGAGATAGGGGCACCGCGAGCACAGGTTCCGCCAGATGGTGGGTGGCATCGCCTAGGGCACGCACAGGAGAGATCTTCCTGGGAACGTGAGAGGAAGATGCGGCTATGCGCCGCTTGGAGGTGCGTGCGGCACCATTTCCGCGTGGATTGGGCTCGCCCCTGGGTTGTCGATCCCCACTAGAAGATCTGCTCGAGAGGAGGATCGTCTGCGCTGAAGCAAGCTTCGAAGATACATCGACCGAAGATTGAGCTACCGACTTGGATAGCTTCCAGATTTAAGATTTCGTTTCGACCACCTTCAGGAACTTGTTGAAAATTAGGTTTTCAAATCGAAAACCCTAGAACATAATCTTGAACTCGTTCACTAACAAAAATCAGAACAATATTCTTCACGAACCATTTCCAAGAACAGAGAAAACAAATCTCGAATAAAATAAGAACATAAAATCCTCGGACTCGAACCCGCTCCGATACCATGCTAGAAAATAAGAAGCGAAAGCGGAAGCGGAATCAGAAATAAAGATAAAGAAATTGAATAGCACAAGAATCTTACGAGCGGAATGAAACCACGGGAGAAGCCCTCAAAGAGGCGGATATTGCATTCCTTTTTTCTCATCTGACTACAGGGTTGTGGGGCTCTATATATAGCACCCACGAAGTCTCCACATCTCCAAACTGGTAGATGTGGGAATAAACTCTGGATGGGGTAAATGGATCCTGGAGAGATCCATTTACCCATCTCCCATACATGTGACGCATATAACGAATATTCCAACAATATGCAATAAGATAAAAACGGAACGGATCGATAGGCACTGATACCAATTGATGCAAATCAAAAAATTCATAACGGTGGAAAATAATTAATTTGACGGTGGAAATTCGTTTGGTGGAGAAGAAATCGGAGGGGAGAGGAGAGGAGAAAACTCGTGGGAAAACGAGGGATTTGGAAAAGAAACGCTGAGAACGCGTACAAGGAGGAGAGAGAAGAGAGAGATAATTGAGATACTCAAAAATTGATTGATTCTGAACTCATCCCGATGTTGGACTCTCATCCCCTTTATATAGGAGGTGTATATTACAAAAATAGAAAGAGATTGAAATTCAAATCCTAACCGACTCTAATTTTAAATTTGAAATTCAAATTGAAAACCGACTAACTAATTTGAGTCGCATGTGATCTCTTTGTTATAACGACTCCATAATAAAATAGGACTCTAATTAACGACAAACATGAATAAAGTAAGCCCTATTTATACGCTTCACGTTGTATCAGAAAGTGTAGGATTTATGAGAAGATTGTGTAGATTACACTACGAGGAAAGTTAAGGTTTAATGGAAGATTGCATAAGTGTCGATCAGAAAAAGAAAAGAGAAGATGAAAATGCATACATATATTTATATATCCTTTTATAGATACAAATAAAATTACAATTCCCTCTCAAACAGTCTGCTAGTATGAATACAAGCATGGAATCAAATTCACGATATTTCGACGAAATTTCATCGAAATATCGGTTTCGACGGGTATGGGCTTTCGAAACTGCTATATATATCGATATCCACAGTTTCGAGCGAAATCTTGCGAGATCTCGGCGAGATTTCGGCTCAACTCGAGATATCAGCCGACAGAAGGAATCTTGCATTAAAATATTCACCGAGATGTCGATATCTACCGAAATTTTGGTCGAAAGCATCACATTTCGACCGAGTTCAGGCAGAAGCATCTCCTTCTTCCAAGCTCTTCTTCCTTCGAGGTAAGCCAAATTAGGCTAATTCTTCATCAAATTCATAGTTTTTTAGGGGTTTCAATGTTAGGATGTTGATATAGCTTGACATGGTGTTTATTTTGAGAGATTTCCCAATATTGCTTTAAATTTGGAGACGAAAATTAAGGCTTTTGTGTTTTTATTGCACAATAGTGGTAGCTATGAACATGGTATCTCGGATCTGAAGTTAACATGAACTAAAACATAGTTGGAGAACATTTTATTAGATCTATGTAAGAGGAAATTGGGGCTTTTGAGGTTTAATGTGGAACGATAATGAGTTGGGGTATTATAAATTCGGATCTTAAGTTATGGAAGTAGAAATCATAATCCAGAATTTTTTTTATTAATAAAATTTAAAATTTAGAAAATCCAAAAATCATATGTTAAATATTTAGGTTTTGTACGTATTCTGTGTCACTTAGGTAGTCTTTTTTTGAAAATGGTCCCCTAATTGGTAGATCTAAGACCCTAATATATAGATCTAAGGTTGTTTTTCTGAAAATCAGAATATTAGGTGTTAGAAAAATTAAATATATAATAATTCTGAAATTTAAAACATAAAATAATTTGCATATTCATAAGCGGTCGCATTGTATGCCAACTTAATGATTGTTCTTAAATTTCCTCGCAGATTTCGACGATCATCACCATGGCACATTCTGGTTCCGGATCTGGATCTGACAGTGCTGATGATCAGAGGGGCGATTTCAGTGGGGACATTGGCTGGAGGTATGCCTCCGCTCCTGATGGAAAAAAGGCGAAGCCACAATGCAATTTCTGTAGAAAGAAGTTGGGAGGAGGCGGGATCACAAGGATGAAGCAACATCTTGTTGGCAATAACAAGAATGTTGCCAAGTGCACATGTTGTCCCAAAGATGTGAGGGATAAGGTGAAGGCCAGCTTGGACGGGAAGAAGGAAAAGGAGACAGAGAGGGTAAGAAGGGAAGAACAAATGAAGGAGTTCATGTTCGAGTGTTGACGCATATAGAGTACATGTACCTCTTCGTTATTTTGTTTTTCAGTTGTCTACTTTATGTAATTTACCCATAGGCTACTCTCCTATATAAGAGAGCCTAGGGCTTATGGAATAAGACAAGCCATTCATTTTTCCCAACATGTATCAGAGCAACGGTCCCTAGACCGGAGTTCTCGAAACCCAACCCTAACCCCACCCGCCGGCCTCTCCCTCTCCTTCTCTCTCTCGATCGGCGCCGCCTCTACGTTCTCCTGTTGTGCCACGCGCGTGCGCCTGCGCGCATCGGATCCTCCAGCGCGTGCGCAGGTGCGCATCTTGCAGGGCATGTGCGCATAGCGCATGTGCGTAGTCTCCGGTGCGCGACCCTGTGCGCAGTCGCCTGCGCGTGACCGTGGGCCTCCTGCGCGTGATCATCTGTGCGCCCGCCTAGTGCATCTCCAGTGCACGCATCTTCTTCGCGTGCATCTTCGTGATTCTTGCGCACGTGAAGACCGTAGCACGCACATCTTCATGGGGATAGTTGCTTGAGGTCTACACATGCAACTAATCCCGTCTATGTCATTGTAGACGAAGCTTATCTTCTGTCAGTCGCTCCAGTCTTCCATCTCCAGTATGTCAGAAAGCAAGGCTGATATCCCATCTATTGGCGCATTTCGTGGTCCAGCGCCCATTGTCAAGATGGACGGTACAAACTATGAACTGTGGGCAATGCCAGTTCATGAGTATGATGAAGTCAACAGGAAAGAAGCACATTCTTACCGAACCTGAGCCTGCAGAGAAGACTGGAGTCCATGCCTCATGGGAGGCCGATGATGCATATGCTAAGGTTTGGCTATCTGGTACGTTGGCTATTGAAATTGCCAATGACATCCTACATCAACCCACGGCCAAGGATATGTGGGATATTCTGGCGGCAACGTACTCTCAGGTGAAGAACGAGACGAAGATTCTGCAACTTCAACATGATATATTCACAATAAAGCAGAATGGTCGTCCTTTACATTCTCTCTACACATCACTGAGAGGGATGTTCGAGAAGCTCTATAGCTTCATGCCTCTTACTGCCACGCCAGAACAGCAGAAGACATACAGGAATGCGACAATAGTGGGTGTGTTCCTGGCTGCACTTGATCCAGAGTATGAGGCAGCACGATCTCAGATTTAGGCAGACTCGACTATTCCTCCCATGGAGGAAGCTTTTCATAGATTGAGTCGGATCACAGTTCCCTCAACAGCTGTGAGTCAGAATTCCTCAGCCATGGCAGCAAACAGAGGTCGCGGATTTCATCACCAGGGCCGTGGACGTGGACCTCGTGGAAGGGGTGGCCGCACTAGGCCAACATGCACATATTGTCACCGAGTTGGACACAATGAAGATACCTGCTACTCGAAGCACGGATTTCCTGCATCCGCACGAGCTGCTGAGCAGATAGAGCCCCCATCTGCTGCTACTTTGGATCAACGGTTCGACGATCTTGTTGCCCGTCTGAGGGGCATTATTCCACCATCTGGACCAGCACCGACTGCAGAGAGTCATTCTGTTGCCGCTGCTTCTGCCTCTGCGTCTACCAGTACTTCAGGTAGTATACTTGCACTGAACAGTAGTAGATCAGATACTTTACCATGGATTATGGACTCGGGCGCTACACATCACCTATGTGGAGACCAGAGTTGCTTTCAGGATACACTCAGATCCCTCCAGGTCGGACAGTAGTGATTGCCAATGGCACTCATTCCCCCATCACTGGTCAGGGGGAGGTTAGATTGACATCTTCTATGCAGCTCAAGAACGTGCTACATGCACCTGATTTTTCAATGAATCTATTGTCAATTAGTCAGATTACGAAGGATCTACATTGTCGGGCAATTTTTGATCCATCTTCTTTTGATTTTTCAGGACATCCATACGGGCAACGTGATTGGTCGTGGCTATGAGCAATGAGGCCTCTACCGCCTGAATCAGACTCCTTTTGCTGGAACCGCATCCTCTTCTTTGGGACAAGTATCAACCTTATTATGGCATCTGCGTTTTGGTCATTTACCGCTTCAAAAGTTGCGTCAAGTTCTACCATATGGTCTCTCCCACACACCTATTCAGTGTGAGGCGTGTCAGTTGGGAAAGCATCACAGGTCGTCCTTTCCCAGTCGTCCAGGTCGGAGTAGTAACTCCAAGTTTGAGTTGTTTCATATCGATGTCTGGGGTCCGAGTCGTGTTCCCGATCATCAGGGACACAGGTTTTATATTGTATTTGTGGATGATTTCTCTAGAATGTCATGGGTGTTTCTGATGAAAAATAAATCTGAAGCAGGAAATATTATTATCCATTTTCTGAATGAAATACAAAATGTTTTCTCTACATCTGTCAAGCTTGTGAGAAGTGATAATGCTTTAGAGTTGTGCACCAACATTCTGGCAATTACTACTCCTCAAAAGGGATTATTCACCAAACATCTTGTGCTCATACATCTCAACAGAATGGGATTGCTGAAAGAAAACACCGTCACCTTCTTGATGTCACAAGATCACTTCTTATACAGAGTCATGTTCCCTACTCCTACTGGGGTGATGCAGTTCTCACTGCATGTTACCTAATCAACCGTATGCCTTAGTCTGTCTTGAATGAACAGATTCCGTTTTCACTCATTCATCCTGACAAGGATCTGTTCACTCTTGCTCCTCGTGTGTTTGGGTCAGTTGCATTCGTCCATCAGTTGTCGCCTGGTACTGACAAGCTCTCTCCTAGGGCTGTCAAGTGTGTCTTTGGTGGGTACTCCAGAACTCAAAAGGGGTACAAGTGTTTTGATCCTGTGCGTCGGCGGTATATGATCAGTGCAGATGTTACATTTTTTGAATCTGTTATGTATTTTTCAGCATCAGGAGACAAGGTCTACCATCTATACCTTTGATGCCATATACATGGACAAGAGTACACTCTATACCTTTTGATGCCATATACATGACACCAACACCTTGATGCCGACCACCACCACCACCCACCGCCCCGCTTGTCTCACCACTACCATTCCATTACACCCGCAGGCCTCCTCCAGCTCATGGTCCTGACCCGTCAACTAGCTCGCCTATGGTATGTAATGAAAATATTAATGTTGATGGATCTGACGACATTCAGGATATAGTGCAGGAGCCAGATGAGAATACAGATGATTTGGATGTTCCAATTGCTCTACGGAAGTCGAAGAGAAGCTGTGCCAAATATCCATTATTAGCATCCGTGTCTTTTGAGAGGCTATCTGGAGACTTCAGGACGTTTGCTATGGCACTTTCAGCTACAGACATTCGATGGAATCACCATGATGCTCTGCAGACTTCAGGACGTTCTTTGCTTTAGGTAGCTTTAATTCACTCATTTAAATTCTGCAATTAGTTTAGTCATTTGTGTTGACCGACACCAGACCACCTCATCCTCTTCTCCCGTCGTTTCTGATTGCCCCACTACACTCCAGACCACCAGATCCCCTGTGGATCTGGATCTAGGAGCTTCAACTCCACCGCCTGCCGGAAGCACCTCCGCCCGACCCACTCCGCTCCATTCCACCACTAAACGAGCCCCCCGAACCGTCCTTCTTTTGTTATGCTTAACGTATGCAGGTCTGGAGGCTCGAGACCCCCGTTGGGGTCGATTTTTGACATCCTTTCAGGTACCCGGTGGAGCCCCCATCCTCCAACCTTGCGGGGAGCCACCGTCTCTCTCCACGCCATTCTAACGCTGCCAATCAAATTGGACCCTTCCAGGAACGTCTAGATCCACTTTGTAGCCACGTTGCATAATGGGAGAGCGGGATCTGCTTGGAGGAAGCTCGCCTCGCCGGAGCTTCCTCCCTGTTCTTCCCTCTTCGCTCTCCGCCATTGGATCGAGATCGAGCCCCAGACGTAGCAGTTGTCATTGGATGTATGAAGCCTCAACCGTTGATCGCCTTTGGATGATCTAATCAGAGCCATCCATCGTCGAACTAGTATCGACGCACAGGGACGCACCACATGGACGAGTGAGACGGTCTCAGCCATCCGATCGCTTGCATACATGGGGTAATTTGCACTTTAGCCACACCTTTCTGTATATTTAATATTTAGTATTATAAATAAAAATTCATGCGTAAAATAAATTGGGAATTTTACGAAAAGGCCCGTGTACTTCATTTATTTGCTCCTAGGTCCATTCCACGTCACCTCATGTGTCGTCCAACATGAGGTGGTGAAATTGCATGTATGCCCCTGGTATTTATGTAATTGATAAAAAGTCCAATAAAATTGATTTATGTTGTATATTTTTAGCAAAATTGCACTGAGCCCCCTAAAGTTTATTTTATTACAAATATACCCCTGATAGGATATGTATTTTTATGCAGTTGATCTATTTCTAACAAAAATAGGGATTGATACCCCTTGCCATGAACCTTCACGACATGTATTTATTTTGATTTTTGGGCATTTTATCCATTTATTAAAATCAAAAGGAGCTTAACTTTGTACTATCTAGCTTAGAAAATACCAAAAAATATAACAACATCTTGAAAAATTCCAAAAAAATTACATATTATCTATTTTATTATTTTTTAACTTCATTCCAAAAATCACTAAAAATGGAAAAAGAAAAGGCTTAAAAATTGAAAAACTATAAAATCCTTCATAAAAATCTATAAAATCATTAAAAATCCAAAAAAATGTTTTTCTTAACTTTCTTTCTATAAATATTTATATATTAAAATTGATTTGAGTAACTTTGGACTTATCTACTATTTTTAATATTCAAATCAATTTCGCTCTATTTATTTAATCCCTGATTTGGGATATTTTTTAGTTTAAAAATCCTTAAAAATTAGCAAAATTCTAGAAAAATTACAAAAATGCTATAAAAATATATAAAATATAGAAACAATTTTTATTTCATATTTTATTTATATTTAGTAGTGTTTATAAATATAATCCTCTATATTGTATATATAGTCTTATATATCCTATATATAGCTTTAAAAGAAAAAGAAAATATAAAAATCTGAAAATATAAAAAGAAAATATAAAATTATAAAATTAAAAACAAAATACAAAAAATAAAATAAAAATAAAAATAAAATAAAAACACACAAAAACAATAAAAATGGACAAGAGATGAAAGATAAAATTCCTTCTACCGTTTGCTCCATGAGTTCGAATCTACATATGCTTACACCTATACACATGTTATTGTAGAGTTATAATAAATTTTAACACCACATTTTTTAATTTATTGCTTAATTTGTATTGTGGGTTAATTGTTGATCGATCGAGGTTCTTATTGTGGGTCGCCTCAGCGACTGCGTCTCTACTCTGTGTGATATGTATCTAGACCCGCGATGAAAATCTCTGTCATCAGTCACTAAACCATGACAAACTTCGAGCACAAGATAGACCTTTAACAATACTACCTCAACCACCAATGTGTGTCCACTATGCCTGAGTGATGAGGAAATTGTATCTCGTTTGATCCTCTACTGTCCATTTATTATTAGAGTCTTTAACATATTAAATATATCTCTTGTAAGGGTTAATGTTGTGGTATTTTTTGAATAACATCCTGTCAGACTAATGGAACAGTGACCCGCCGCAACATGATGCCCCTCCAACCCGTACATATAGTTGAGATCTTTGATACTTGGGGAATAGACTTCATGGGACCTTTCACCACCTCACAAGGCTATCAGCACATCCTACTCGCTGTTGACTATGTGTCCCGTTGGGTTGAAGCCATTCCCACTTGTGTTGCTGATAGCGCCACTGTTGTTAAATTCCTAAACAATCTCTTCTCCCGATTTGGATTACCCAAGGTGGTCATTAGTGATGACAGAACACATTTTCTGAATGCTCCAGTCAAGAACTTACTTAAGAAAAATGGGGTCGAACACTGGGTCTCAACTGCCTATCACCCACAGACCAATGGAATGGTTGAGCTGTCAAACCGGGAGATCAAGACCATCCTCTAGAAAATTGTCCGCTCTGATCGTAAAGACTGGTCTCAACACTTACCTTCTGCTCTTTGGGCCTATCGTACAGCCTTCCGTACACCCTTAGGAATGAGCCCATATAGGTCGGTCTATGGAAAGCCTTGCCATCTACCTGTAGAGATCCACAACAAGTCACTCTAGGCGATCAAGAAATGTCATTTGGATTATGATGAGGCTGGAAAAAAAAGACTATTGGACTTATCTGAACTGGAAGAATTGAGATCACAAGCATATGATAACAACCTACTAAACAAAGAGAAAATCAAGTTGTGGCACGATGCCAACATTTCGAGGAAAACATTCAAAGAAAATCAAAAAGTATGGCTATTTGATGCAAAATTGAAGTTATTTTCAGGAAAACTGAGATCAAAATGGAAAGTACCATACATTGTAACTCAAGTATTCGATAAGGACTCGATAGAAATTTCTGACCCAAACACTAAAGCCACTTTTAGAGTCAATGGTCAAAGACTAAAACCCGTTGTTGAACCATCTGGTCCTATGCCTGTCTGCACAACATACCTTCTGCAGGAAAAATGAACCACCACATCGCCAAGCTGAGGCGTTAAATCATGCACTCGCGTGAGCTTCTCCTCACAGGTATCTTTTCGTCTTACTGCTCGCATGTTTATTTTCACTGCATTGCATTAGATAAGTATGGGGGTACCCCTCCTCACTGCAAAAAAAATACTTTTCACTCACTCCTTCTTTTGGTCTTCCTATTACACCTTGTCTTCACCATGGGGACATGGTCTCTGATAAGTATGGGGGGTGTCTGCATAGTTTTCAAAATTGCATACTTTAAAAAAAACTTCAAAAAAACTTCAAGAAAACCACCAAAAAATACATCCTTCCTAGTTTTATCATATCTTTTGAGAAAACAACTCTTCATTGCATAGATCATAGACAGAAGCTGAGTTGACCATAATCCACTTAATTCCATTAGAATTTCACTAGGCATGAGTTTTAAGCTTTCTTCATGTCCATATGGACTTTATTCTCTCAAGTTCCACTAACTCTACTGGTGAATGAACTTCTGTATCTAACTAGATCACCTGAGCAACTAGTATCACTCTTAAACTCTTCAGTGGATATTAAACAACTGCACATTGCACTTAGCTTGATTGAGTTGAGTTTAGAGATACAATTACAATTTAGTTGAGGTGAGGAGTTGTCCTCTTGGTTGTGCCAATGCCTGAACCATATCTATAGTCAGTGAAGGAACTTGACTCAGGGGAAACATGATCTCTCTAGTCTAAGTATGTCAGCAATTAAGACAGTATCGTGCCTCCAAAGACAATATTAAGCCGATACCACCTTTTGATGCCAAAACCCAAGACAAAAAACACCACAAAAAAACATATCACAATACAAATGCTAAAAACCACCAATCATGCAAAGATACACAAAGCAAAAGCAAAGAAGACCACCAAATAACCCTCCTCCACCAAAAAGTCATGGTAGCAGCCCAATGATGCCACCTAAAATTCTTAAAAGAGGCCCATGGTTATGCTCTGCAAAAAAAGGAAAAAATGAGAGCAACGGACCAAAGCGGTCTACGGAAAATCCCGAAAATTAAAATCCCATTCTCCAAAGAATTATGACCTACTGTTTATGCTGACAAACTTGGGTGAAAAGAGAATATGCCTGAATTCAGGTGAGGACTGAGTCTATATGTGTAGGGAATCGTTCGGTACCTTAATAGATTGTACTGTTAGCTCGTTCTCTTGACTCACGAAAGCTAAAACATCACGAACACCGTTTGTATCCATTCAAGGTCAAAGAGAATACCTGTTGATTAGAATGATCTGACTTGATCGATTTTCTGAAACCATCTTGAGTTTTTCGGAACTAAGAGACTGTTGAAACTACAAAACTTGAGTCAAGTCAACTATTCGAGCAAATCATTAATCCAGGGGTCAACTCTACTGAAGTTTGTGTATTTGTGTGGTTAAGATCTGAAAACTCAAGACTTTGTGGGTATTTCTGCTGTAAACCCTCACCCAACCTACCTTGGCTATTTTCCCTATCCTTCATTATTACTTATATATTTCTTGCTCGAGACTAGCAAGACTTAAGTATGGGGGTGTGATGATTACAATATATACAGAGATAATATGATCAAATTATGTGATATACAACCTTAACGATTGATCTATAAACTCCAAATTCACATAATCTATATTCCTTACATACAGCAGCGAAAATATCCATAATTGCACACAATCAATTAAAATCTCTGCATAACTGATCATGATTTTGTAACCTAGTAAAATGTTTTCAAAAATATTGATTACATATTCTATGATTCTATGATTTCTAATCATCCTTGTTAAATTACCTAATATAACTTGAATAATTATCTATATAAACTAATCAAATCATGTTTATATTTATTATACTAAGAGAGAAAATAAAATTACATTGGATTTATATCTACAACATTTACTAAACAACCAACACATTGGTGTCCCTACAATTCATGAACATTTTTTTATTGGAAAAAGGGAGGGAGGATAATGTAAAAGTTCCTTTCTTTATATCTTGCATTAAGCCATCCACGTACCTTCCCCATGCATACTCTCTTTACTATTCACTCTCTCTCCTTTTCAAAAAAATTATTAGCCGCACATGCAGAGTATACTCCCCATGCACGTAGGAAGCCCTTCCCAATTTCATTAATATACATTTATTTCTTTGTTTTGCATGGACGGCCACGTCATCTATAAGAAGGATACAACTCACACAACTAAAGAGCCCCCCCCCCCCGACCCGTAGCCTTCAACACAAGGATCTCGCCCCCGACTGTCTCTCCTTCTTCCTCCAACTCCCGCCACCGCGCACCGGCGTCCTCCTCCTGCGCGTACGTCGTTGTGCGCGGCCATTCTTCTCTAGCATGTAGCAGCGCACTCAGTTACCTTCTCTGCGCATCCCGCACACGCCAACTTAATCTTCTCCAGTCTCCGGCTATCTCCTCCACGAGCCTCCGTCCACCCGCGTCCCCTTCTCGATGCAAACTTTACCACCATGCGCGACCAGCAGCTCCCCTATGCATTCCGGCACTTCCTCCATTGCAACATGTAGCCAGTGGTTCCATCTTGTGCGACCAGCACCCCCAGTTGGCCCGTGCACCCCTGCACGCGACCTTCACCCAGCCCCTGTTTCCGTGCATGCAACTCGCAACTGCTTCAGTGGTCA
This sequence comes from Ottelia alismoides, assembly GCA_037367405.1. NCBI lineage: Eukaryota > Viridiplantae > Streptophyta > Magnoliopsida > Alismatales > Hydrocharitaceae > Ottelia > Ottelia alismoides. The sequence goes on along the minus strand of JAZKJV010006041.1, from coordinate 127,201 downwards.
ATCGGTGCACCGCCGTCTCTCACATGTTCGGGTCTTTTGTGCTACCGCCCATCAACCTCGCACCGACCGTGCGGCCTCTTGCCTTAGGCGTCACCACTGCCCGTGCGCTGCTTGCTCTTCAACAAAGCTAGCGCACTCCAACGTGCCACCGTGCATTTCCATCAGCCTCCAGTGCCAAGCCCGTACTCCATTACTCTTCGTGAGGACATGCCCTGCTTTTCTAGGGCTCGTTCTTTTCCAATGTAAAAGATAGGAGCTCATACTCTCTCTCTCTCATCTTTTTATTAAGTATTCATATTTTCTATCTACTATTGAATCATTTCGTTACTTGCAAAAGGTTTTCTGCATTGAATATGAAATTGTCTCTTTGAATCTGTTTATTATGACCATATCTTTGACATTATTAATCGCAGCAAGTTTAGCTTTGCCAGTTTCATAATTAGTCCGATCTTATTCAATTTGCATTACAATCCCTAATCTCTCTTAACCTTTACATATAACTAGTGTGATCTATTCTTGCTCTTTAAAATAAGTTATCCATACTACATTGCGAACTTGCTAAGTCCCTATGGATTCGAACCTCTATTTGCCATATGCATATTGTATGTGTCCATTGTGCTCGTAGTTGTAATTTATTTGATTGACTTGATTGTTCGTGGTAACACAACGACTTGATAAAATCACCTTCTTAAATCGTGAAAAATCTTGTTATCAATCATATATACAAGGACAGCCAAGAGGGGTCTGTACAATGGCATCCTCAGGGTCAGAGATGTAACAAGATGTGAGTGAATGTGTGGGTGAAGGGTCTGGCAGATGAGCACTCTCCTCACTGTCTGATTCGACCAAAGGTCTCCTGAATTCTTTTTGTGTTTTTAAATTTTTCTCATTTTTTTGTATTTTTGATGATTTCAAGCTCTCACAATAATCCTCAATTAAGTCCAAATCATCAGATCGTGAAGCATCAATATGGCTCTTATTTAGGCAGGTGAAGTCGTCAATCCTCGAATTCATTTGCTCCATGAACTGGGTCAAGGTCTCAATTGTGGAAATCGTGAGAGGTGACTCCAACAGATCAGTCTCGAGTGGATGTGAAGGTGGAAAATATGGAGGTGGAGATGTATGTGGATAAAACTCTGAGGGCTGATATTGTGGCTGGGACGGATATGTACAAAAATTAGGAGGAAAGTCCTCTTGAAAAAAGTGAGGTAGACCGGCTGCAAAATTGCACAAACATTTAGGAGGCTGAATAGGAATTGGGCACTAATCCTTAGTGTGTGCACGAGCAATTAAAAGCGAAGACAATGAAGGGATTACTCGCCCCAAGACAAAGATTTTTCTTTTTAGTCAATTTTAGGGTCAAGTAATGTTAACAGTCCCAATTTTATTTGGTTATCACATTTTTTGGATTTTTAGTAGAAAATGCACGAATCTTATTGATGAGTCAATTTTACTTAGCACCTAGGTGATCAAAATCAGAGGGAGAGTCGGAAAAGCAATGCAAGAGACAAATTAATGATGAATGCTATAGAGAAATGCTCATCTTGCCTCCAGCACTCTACATGCAAAGATGCTCAGCAGAATTGAAACCTATCTATATGCAATGCAAGCCGATGAAATTGCCCTAGGATGAGAAACTGGTATTAGCATGAAGAACTAGATGCTAGATATCTAGAAGAGAGATCCAAAAGTCAGGTCTAAGAAGTGCATTGATGTCCGCCACAACAGATTCTGCAAGCGATATGTAGCACTTCTCTCAGCACTCGATCTTAAATCCAAATAAATAGCAATTAGATTTGTCTAGATCCAAACGTAGACTATAGGCACATGATGATATAATTAGGTGTTTGAACCTAATACTATCGTCAAGCAGCTCCTACACCTAAGGGATCAATAACACAAAAGAAATAAAACAAAACCGAGAAACAAATGAAAAAAATGCGAAGAAAACCGACAAAACCGCGGTGAGCGCCCAAGTGAACAAACACTTGGAAATTGGGCCCGAATGTCCAGTGTCCAGAGTGCATGTATTATTATAAATTAAATGGTCTCTCTCTCACTTAAATTCTACAAATAAATAAATGCACAAAATATGCTCAAAATGTGACTGTCTTCTCAAGTCCTCCAAGCCTCCTTGGTGCTAGATCAGAATCTCACACCATCTTCACGTGGGTGCACAGGTGCCTTGGGTAGAGGGCCTCCCTCGATCCGCGGTACCTCCCACAAAGTCAACAAGAGAAGGTGATTAAACAAGTCAAACAATAAGATCAGATAAAAAAGCAAATAAATGAGGCAAAAATATAGACAAATAACACAATCAATCAAAAAGTCGATCTATGCGTTGTTGCTCCCCAGCAACGATGCCATTTGATAATCAGGATTTTGTGGAGGTCGTGTTAATCTAAAAGGCGAACCAACGGTCGTTGAGATGACCTCACACGAAACCCCAATTAATCAACAATTAACCCACAATTCAAAATCAAGCAATGAAAATAAATGTGCGAAGTTAAATTTTATAAATAACTCTATAACAAAATGTGCATAGGTGCAAGTATGTGTAGAGTGTCGAAACATGAAACAAGCAGGATAGATCGAGGCAATAAATGCACAAAAGTGAAAGTGATGTGTTTGTCTATATATGTTCTCTTTTGTGGGTTTTAATTTTTATTTTTTTATTTTTTATTTTATATTTTTATATTTTGATTTTTAATTTTCTAATTTTGTATTTTTCTTTTTTTATTTTATATTTTTAATTCCTTTTCTTTAAAATATATATAGAGCTATATAGAGATATATAAACAATATAGGCTACGGTTGATTTAAAAACTAACAAGAATAATAAAAAATAAGAAAATAAAATATTTTTTGGGTTTTAAAAAAATTACTGTTTTTATGATTTTTTAAGAATTTTTGCTATTTTTTATATATTTTTAAAGTCGAAAATACCCTAAAATAGAAAATGATGAATTACTCGAATATAAATTAAAGATTAAAAATAGTAAATAGAGTCAAAAATTCTCCAAATTAATTTTAAAATAAAGATAATAAAATGAAGAAAATTTTTGGATTTTTTTTAAAATGTTATAAATTTTTATGAAGTCTTTTAGAGTTTTTCTATTTTCTTGAATTTGCTTTTATATTTTTTAAGTGATTTTTTATCTGAAGGTTGAAAACACAAAAATACACAAAATATATTTTTTGGTAATTTTTCAAAAGATTTTTATAATTTTTATATATTTTCTTTTACAAACAAGGACAAAAGTGCATGTTTTTTTATTTTTTATAAATAATAAATTACTTCAAAATGCAAAATAAAAATGATGGCATGTAAGAGTAATGCACCAAGAAGCTATGTATATTTTTGGGGATTTTTTGAGTTTAAATGATATATTAAATAAATAGAGACAACAAAAGGAAAATGCAACATTAGTAGGGGTATTTCTGTAAATAAATAAAAGTGCAAGGACCAAGCTGCAAATTCACCAAAATTATATAACGCAATATTAAATTCACTGTACCACTTATAAAATCCAAAACTCAGGAGGGCCTTGCTGCAAAAATTCCAAAATCACATGTCTGGTCACGTACGCCACTAGTGGGGACTGAAATGTAATTATAATAAAACCTAGTGGTTTGTTTGCAATTTTCCAAAAAAGTTATAACTTAATTAAAAAGTTTCAGTTTGAACATAATCACTAAATGCCTAGGGGTCCAAGCACAAAATGCCCCTCACGTGATGCGTCACATGAGGTGGTGTGGCCTAGACCGTAATGCAAATACCGCAAAGTTCAGGGCCCTTTTTATAAATTTTACAAAACTATTATAAGGGCATAGGAAATTTTCTAGGCTAATTAATAAATACAAAAATGATGAGGGTAAAGTTGCAAAATACCTACACCTAAGGCGCAATCCGGTCTGTAGACGATCCACTAGACACGTATCTGCCCCACAACGCACGGTACCCTATCGTGAATGCTCGGCTCGGATTAGATACCCTGGAGGGATTGGACGGTAGTGGTGCAATGAGATCCGACGGCAGCTGGAAGTCCCGGGTTGCTATAGTTGATCGAACGGTGCTCGTCGATGGTGGAAGAACAATTGATGAACTCGTCGGTGGCGAGTTTGAAATCGAGGCAACTCCTGCCTCCGACCACCCCGAGCTTCACTGGTGGCTGCTTTGTGCTCCTGCACCTCCGGTGAGTTTCCAAGTGCCTCAAAGTGCTCCAGGGACTAATGATAGGTCCCTGGAGGTTGCAATGGACCCAACGAACCTGGAAGGTGCTTCCTTGGCAGAATCGGGGCTCAGATGCCCCCTTCTCGACCTGCATAAAAACTAGAAGGCACGACAAAGCTCTGGTAAGAAGGACAAGGCTATTATTGGTGGCGATAGGTTGTGGTGATGAAAAAGGAAGGTGGTCGGAGCTCAAGAGTTCTGGCGAAGGACTAACTAAAAATGCATGCTAATCATGCTATTAACTACAAAATTAAAGCATAAAAGTGCATCTAAAACCTACAGCTATCTAAAGAGTTAAAGGAAAGGGATTAAAAACTAGCTCGAATGGCCAGGAGCTGTGAACATGTACCTCGACGGCCAAATGGTCGGAGATGGCTGGAGATCGCCTCAAACCTGCTCCCTCGACCCAACTAAGAGCTAGTCGAGCTCCCTATCACGGAGCTCAAACCCTAAGGCGTGAAAGGATGGGAGGAAAAGGGTAAAAAGGGACTCAAATTCGAAATGGAACATTGGGTGGCTTTTTGTACATGGTGAACTAGACGCTCCAAAGAACGAGGCAATGACAGTGATTCAGCAACCCTCACCCCAAGGAAACGTCCCAGCATGTATGCTCGAGGATCATGGAGAAAAGTCAAGAAAACCGCATCATCAAATGGTGTAATATGCATCCTCCAAAAATCAGAGAAATCGAGGCGAAGCGACGTTCTGACATGAGGCAGACCTCAATCAGAGAGTTGGTCGAGGTCAACGAACGAGATGATCTGGTAGGTCCAAGTAGACCAATCAGACAAAATCCTGCAAAAAATATTTGTAAATTCAATTAACAATAATAAACTATTTTATTAATTTTAGGCTATGAAAATGAAAAAAGTTTATTATTTTATAAAGTATTTTATTATGATTTTTTTGTTTTTTGGGTTTTTAAAATTACAGATTACTTTTTGTGGTTATATATTTTAATATTTTATTTTTAATTTGTATTTTTGATTTTATTATTTTAATTAATTTTTTATATATTTATAACTTATTTTGAGATACTTAAATACATTTTTTTCTGATATATTATATACACTTAACTAAATAGGAGTATTAATTGTATAGGTATACTTATTGGTATTTTACCTATGTGTTTTGTACAAGTATTTTATTTTTTGCATTTTCTTTAGTGTTTTATTCTAGTTTAAATATGTACAAATATTATACATGATATTTACAAAATTATAAAATTATAAAATTATAAAAATAACGAATAATAAAAAATGAATATTTTAATCGGTACAACATACAATAGGGGTCCAAAACCTAACTTGCACGTCGTAACTCCAAAAAATATGAAACAACCTTCATTAAATGGCTTATTAAAAGTTATATACAATTAAAGTAATTTTGATATATTTTGAGTTTTTATTTGAGAGATATGGGTCTGGGAAGTTGGAGTTTTGGAATTTTATTCAGACCGTAACTTTTTATCTGTATATTATTTTTGTATGAAACAAATTTTGTATTTTTATATATTTAATTATCTACAACTTTTATGTTCAAAGTTTCTTTATTTGAGGTACAAAAGTGGAACTAAGAATAGGTCCCAAAATGAATAAGAATGAATAAAATAAAAGGGAATTTTATTGTATTTTGGCCATTATCTCCCCTACTTTCTTCCTTGTCGACCTACTCATTGAGATGCCTAGGTCTCGGGGTTTAGGGTCATAAAATATTTTCAATATTTTATTATTTTTTTCTTTTCTTTATTCTATAATTTAAAAATAATATTTTATAAACTATTTACATCACAATGCATGGATGATAAAATGCATGAATTAAGGGTATTTACACGCATTTACTAGGATTTTTAAGGCCAAAATGATAGAATAAAGATGATGAAATGGAGATTCATCAATTATCCATACGCATATCTCTGAAGAAGGGTCTCATACTGGAGTCCATGATCACTGGAGAATAGAGTTTGAAGAAGTCTCCTCGTCGGAGAACTGGGTGTCTCCCATCTAGCACAGAGAATGGTGTTCTACTCTGGAGTCCCTTTGAAACCACATGAATAACCTGGAATAGGGAATGGTCCTCTACTTTGGAGTCCCTATGGCCCTCATGTAAACTCTGGCCGAAACATAAAAGATAGGGACTGATGAGTCTGAAGTCGCCCTAGTTAATTTGTCGTGAATTATCGTACGGTTAAAATTAATGTCGTTTCGTTGTAGACGGGCAATCAAAATCAGTCAAGAAATAACCACAATTAATTAATTCATTTTTCAATCGATGTGGTTTAATGTTTGTTTTACTTGGGCAAGTCCCAAGGTCAAACTCAAGGAGGCAAAGGAACAACCTAGATATTTGTCTATCAAAGTTCGTGCATGGTTTTCGAGATGGTAACTTTTGTATTTTTAATGCAATTTTGGGATGCAAAATGCAAATATGGCCAATTTTAGGGACTAAAATGTAAAGATCAATCAAACGATGTCCAAAAAATATGAATCTTGGCCAAGATGACAATTATGATGAAATGAATACATTGTAATTTTTTTAGAATTTTTGGATGCAAGATGAATATTTTATGGATTTATGAATGCAAACAATGTCAAGTTCAATAATTAATTGTAATAAATAGTAAACCTAAATATTTTCAAGGGGTAAAATTATCCAAGATCTATCACAAGGTGATGATCTCAGAAAAATCTTTAACCTCAAAAATATTAGATTTAATACCTGCTAAAATTAAATATTGAAGTACGCAAAATGATTTTTATAGGGCAAACCATGCATGCAAATGTAAATATTTTGGGCACGATGTAATAACATCTAATTCTATAATACGTGAATTTTGGGCTATTTTTAGAGCAATGGTCAATTAATTATGAATTTCGAAGCATAAAGTGGGAAAAATATGCACTTTTCCATAAAACATTTAATTATTAATTAACCACAGATCACAATCAAACATATGCCATGATGTAGAGAATTAATTAAAGAACATCATGCTATTTTTTAATAATGAAAATGATGCAATAAAGCAATTCAAAATGAAGGGGGAACACAAGGGTGTTAGTGTGAATTATAATAAATAATTAAAATAATGCAGAGAGGGACTAATGTGTAATTACCTACACCTTGAGGGGTATCTTTGTCAAAATGTTCAAGGAACACATGCTCCTCACGTGTCCCTGGGCTAGCGAGGGTTCTTCTGGTGAATAAGCAAAAGCGTCGAGGCATGATGGGAATATGTCCACCAGGGCACGTGCAAGGCACGTGCTTGATTGCTGGCGAGAGCTGGCTGCAAATGTTGAAATCTTAAGGGACGTTTCTGTAAATGTCTCAGTGGTCACGTGTGTCCCACGTGACCCCTGGGCTGGTGACTTCGGTGCAAATCTCGCAGATCTCCAAGGGCTGAATGTAAATAATCCACCCGCACGTGCAGATCACTTAGGCGGAGGGGTGCTCTGTAGTGATGCTTCCTCCTCACGTATACGACACGTGGGAGGACTTTGAGCAGGCGACCCAGTTGCTGGCGGAGGAGTCGACACTGCTATCGTGTGGGGCTCCGGTTAATAGTGTTGATTGTCAACGCAGAGAGTGGTCGGAGCTCCTGGAGGATGCGTGGGTGGAGCTGCTCCATCGTGGAGTGCTGGTGGTTGAGGATGGTGGAGTGGTGCCCTCTCGTCGTTGATGAAGGACGGTCTTGGTTACGAGGCTTGAAGCTGGTGAAGAGACGATGGAGCAAGGGAGCGTAGGATGGATGGAGATGAAGTCATTGGTGGCTCGACGGTCGACGAGTGTGACGCCCCGTCCCTCCGGCTACGAAACCGACGAGACGGGAGCGTCGGACCTACGGTCCAAATACGCCCATGATCTATGATACTCAGCAGACCATCTTATGCACATTAGATTAACATTTGAAATATAAATAACAACATGAGAATAATATGAAATGGAAAGAAAAATGCACCATCCATTCTCATTGATAACCAAATCATCAAGTCCATGTCCACAAAATGAGATACATCGTATGGTTATAATTTTGTATAAGAAGCTCTCCACATATGTAGCTACAATGTCTCTCAAGAATAACAAAAAAATAGTGCGGACGTAAATAAGTTACTCTAGTAGGACACACCCTGTCTGATGCAAGTATGACGAGGGAAAAGTCCGATCTCTTCCAAAGACCGCTACTGTGGCGGCGGCTGCTCCGATATACCTGTTGGGTTCACACGAGGGTAACGTTATGAGCAATTGCCCAGTAACGAAACAAACACTATACTGACTAATGCAGGGGTAAGAAAAGAATGTATACTCAACTTTATTTAATGGCACATGCATCTATTGAAAAAATTTTGAAAGAACACCAAGTCATCCTAATTCACATTGGATCTCATAATTATTTACTTTTATTTATTTATATAATAATCATTTAAGTATAACCACCATAATCTTGATATTTCTACAAATTGATTAGAGTTCACAACAGTATACATTTTCCGACACCCGATCAATAATCATTTCTCGTATTATTTTAGCACATGCAAGTACGCGACTCGCAGGCCTCCGCTACGCGGGAACTTGTTTGTCATCTTGGATAAACCTCCAAGTATTTCAACCTCAAATTCTTCAACTTCAAACCATATCCCGGAACACCTCTCACAATACTATTACTCTGAATAGAATTTGATGCGGCCACACCCAATTCTACTCCGAGTCCTAATATCGTGTATAAGTGCGAAATCAAGAACGCCAACCACGCCACCTGCCTACTCCGTCGAGCGACTCCGGATGCTACCGGGCTGCTAGGTGCAACGTGTCATCCAACTCGTCCGTTGGGGTCGTGACCTTCAAGGCATCTCTCCGAGGCCCAAGGGTGCATGCCCAATCCCTTGAGGCACCTAACTCCAACTATCCGATCACCCTAGAACTCGTGGAATAATAATCACTAAGCAATATGACCAACATTAGCGAGCCACCATAAATCTAAAATATTTGGCGTAGTCATGTGGAGTCATAAAGAGACCATTCGGAATTATCACTATTGCCATGTTTATTTTTAGAATGTGAAGCATCATCATTGGAGGTATACACGTTATCACTAATATGTGGTATATACGCGTGATATTTCTAAACAATAATACAAACAATAGATCTTGGATTAAACAGGTTTGGTCTAAACCCACCCCAATCTCTGGTTATAACATTGTACGATAGGATATACTTGCTCATTGTCATTAAAAACTGAAACATCCTAATATGATTGGAGCATAACATTTTAATTATATTTGCGATTCAAATCGAATCCTACTATCTTTCTTATAATTCAATTAGGAAACTTTTGGATCAATCTTATCCACACAAAACACCTATCTCTTATTTTGAAACAACAATTTAACAATTTACTGTGCATAAAAAGTAACATATCGAAATTTTATATAAACAATTAGCAACCGAAAGGTGGTCGATGGGCACCAATAAAAAAATATCTTCATCTTAATGGTCTATCTGTATATTTGTTTTTATAAAATTATCAATCATTGGTAAACAAACAGATGATGATTATACTATTTTTTGTTAGATTTATCTTAAGAGCGTCTGAGTATTAATCACATCCGTTTCGACCAAAAAAAAACACAAGTACGTGAGCATCTACGAACAAAATACATAGGATTATCAAAACATCTTACCAAACAATTATATCCATGATATACGTTATTATCCAATTAAAGAAGACATTATTACCAATTCAATGGGTAATGGACGGTTTTGTAATAATTAACAATTTGCATGGATTTAGCTCCGTTTTTTTTTGGAATACGCAAAGCCACAATAAAATTCACATATCCTAAAATTCTGAGATTAAAAACACGTATAACATGATTGCTGAATCCTTGAAAAGAAAATCAAAAAGTGAAATTAAACATACACATACGTTATCACATGACCTTAATTGTGATCAACGTAACCATAACATATACAATAGCCTTCATTGTATATGCATCCGAGATGGAATATGTGATAGAAATCTGTATAGCAAGATAGATTTGACAATTACTACAAGATCATATAGCCTCTCCATTTCGATTACTCACGAGGGAATAAAACAAAATTGATATCCATACTACCACTAAGTGGGGTTAACAGTAAGAATCGTGTGAAACCACAGCAAGAGGGAGATATTCATCATTACTAGTATATGAAGCATATAATAAGGATAACCAAGGCTCTAAACATGCTCAATCATATGGGCACAAAAGTCGTATGAAACCAACAGCAAGAGGAAGGTATAACGTCGTTACCTCCGAGGATGTTCCCTCGGGATCTCCTCTCACACGGAAAAGATTTTTCCGTATCTCGATGGTAGCGCGAATGCGTGTGCGGAGGTGACCTCGAGCTTTCCTACGTGATGGTGTTCGCGGATCTTCGATCGGAGCTCTTCCGATTTCGACGGCAGCCCTCCGATGATAAAATCGATCAAGATGGTGGTGCTCCAAGGAGAGGGAAAGATGGTGGTGGCTAGGGCTTTGAGAGAGCAGCCTACCATCTCTTATTTATAGAAGGAGAGGTGGATTTGGATCTCGATTCGGATCCGGTTCGGATCCATATATGGGTCCCGATTATGATACGTAAAACAATGATAACTTGAGCTAGGAATGTCGGAATTGGGTGTTCTTGGGCTCGTTGGAAAGATCTCGACGAGATCCACGTAATGGTGTGATTTATTAAAATTTTTGGATGCCAAGAATACTCCAGATTTTTAAAGAAAAAAAATTCGGGATTTCACATCATAAAAATCTTAAAGGAAGTCTCGTCCTCGAGACGTAGGATTTGACGTATGGGTTTTGAATGTGGTGTAGATTTAGGCATAAAAAAAATCTTAAAGAGAACGAAACCCATAAAAATCTTAAAGAGGATTGAAATAGGGTTTCGTGAACATACCTTCAAAAAGATAGGGGTATTTCTGTCGCATATCTGCCTCAGGTTCCCAAGTGGCCTCCTCAACATTCTGACTTTGCCACAATACCTTCACTAAAGGGATGTCTTTCCGTCGTAACCTCTTGACCGCCCGGTCTAAAATCTGCACGGGTGCCTCAGGAAAAGATAAATTTGGTTCAACCACGAGGTCCTCATAGCTAATCACATGTCGAGGGTCTCGGATATACTTCCGGAGGTTTGACACATGGAATACATCGTGCACGCCTGCCAAGTGAGGGGGGAGTGCTACTCGGTATGCTACCTTTCCAATACGAGATAAAATCTCGAAAGGGCCAACGAACCGTGGTGCCAACTTGCCCTTAACACCAAATCTCTGAATACCTTTCATTGGAGATACTTTTAAGAATACAAAGTCTCCAGTGTCAAATTCAAGATCACGACGTCTCTGATCAGCATAGCTCTTCTGACGGCTCTGTGCAGTCAATAGTTTCTTCCTAGCCGTCTCCACTGCTCTTGTTGTGTCCTCGATTATCTGAGTGGAATAAATACCCTTGTCACCCACTTCCTGCCAACACAAGGGAGTGGTGCACCTCCGTCCATACAATGCCTCAAAAGGCGCCATGCCAATACTAGCATGGTAGCTGTTGTTATAAGTGAACTCTACCAAAGGAAGGTGGTCCTTCCAAGATCCTTGCCACTCAATGGCACATGCTCTGAGTAGGTCTTCAAGGGTCTGGATTGTTCTCTCTGATTGCCCATCAGTCTGTGGATGATAGGCTGAACTAAGACATAGTTCAGTTTTTAGGGCCTTCATGAATTCTCCCCAATAATGCGATGTAAAACGAGAGTCTCTGTCAGATACAACCTCCTTGGGAATCCCATGCAAGCGAATAACATGTTGAATATATAACTTGGCCAGATCTACCGGAGTGCATGTCATGTTCACGGGAATGAAATGTGCAGACTTGGTCAACCTGTCCACAATAACCCAAATGGCATCATGTCCACCTACTGTACGAGGCAAGGATGTCACGAAATCCATAGAGATACTCTCCCATTTCCACAACGGAATAGGTAGTGACTGTAACAAGCCAGGAGGACGCTTGTGCTCTGCCTTCACCAATTGGCACGTAAGGCAACGAGTAACATATTCTGCAACATCTCTCTTCATCCCCTCCCACCAGAAGTGTTGACGGAGGTCTCTATACATCTTGGTGCTCCCTGGATGGATAGATAATCTAGAACAATGAGCCTCATCTAGGATGTCTCTCCTTAACTCGCCATCATCAGGGACACAGACACGGTCCCCCTTCCATAAGATGGACTCACATACTCTGAATCCATCAAACTCCTCCTTCAGGCATCGATGGAATAAGTCTTGTAATTTTTGATCTGTTTGCTGACCATGCACAATCCTATCCCATAGTCCACTATACTTGGCAGGTACAGTTACAGCGTCTGTAGTACTGTCAAAGGGGTGCCACTCACTAAGTGTTGCGAGCATATCCCATGTCTGTAGCCATGCTGCGGTGCCCTCGGTATGTGCTCTTCTACTCAAAGCATCTGCCACTACATTCCCCTTACCCGGATGGTAAGAGATAGTGCAGTCATAATCCTTCAACAGCTCCATCCATCGCCTTTGCCTCATATTCAACTCTCGCTGGTCAAAGATATATTTGAGACTCTTGTGATCTGTAAAAATCTCAAATGTGACCCCATATAAATAGTGACGCCATATCTTCAACGCGAAGACTATAGCTGCCAACTCCAAGTCATGAGTAGGGTAGTTCCGTTCATGATTCTTTAATTGTCGTGATGCATATGCCACGACATGACCACGTTGCATCAACACGGCTCCTAAACCCTCCTTTGATGCATCAGTATACACTGTAAAGTCTAAGGGGCCTGAAGGAAGGGTGAGAATCGGAGCACTGGTCAGTCTTTCTTTCAATGTACGAAAGCTCAGCTCGCACTTGTCGCTCCAAAAGAAAGGGACATCTTTCTGTGTCAGACGAGTAAGGGGTAGAGCTAGCTGTGAGAAGCCCCTAACAAAACGCCTGTAGTAGCCGGCAAGGCCTAAGAAACTGCGTATCTCGGTAACTGTCTTGGGCTGCTCCCAGGACATGACTGCCTCTATCTTGGCTGGATCAACCGCCACCCCTGCTCCTGAAATTACATGACCGAGGAAAGCTACTTCGGTAAGCCAAAATTCACACTTGCTGTATTTCGCATACAACTTGTGTTCTCTGAGTGTCTCAAGAATAATACGCAGATGCTGCTCATGCTCATGCTCATCACGTGAGTAGATCAAGATATCATCAATGAACACCACCACAAAACGATCTAAGTATGGACGGAAAATTCTGTTCATCATGTCCATGAACGCAGCAGGTGCGTTCGTGAGTCCAAACGGCATAACCACAAACTCATAGTGGCCGTATCTGGTACGAAAAGCAGATTTAAGCACATCCGCGTCCTTAATTTTCAATTGATGATAACCCGATCGTAGGTCAATCTTTGAGAATACTGCTGCACCTTGCAATTGATCGAAAAGATCATCTATTCGTGGAAGTGGGTAACGGTTCTTTACCGTCCTTTTATTCAATTGCCTATAGTCGATGCACAAACGCATAGACCCATCCTTCTTCTTTACGAAGAGGACCGGTGCTCCCCAAGGTGATGTACTGGGACGTATAAATCCCTTTTCCAATAATTCCTGCAGCTGTACTTTGAGTTCCCTGAGTTCGGCTGGTGCCATTCTATATGGAGGAATGGAGATCGGTTGCGTGTCGGGTATCAAAGTAATCTCGAACTCGATCTCCCTTTTTGGTGGTAGTCCAGGTAATTCCTCTGGGAATACATCAGGAAAATCTCGTACAATTTTGACGTCTTCAATCATACGATCTTCGACGGGTAACTCCACAATATGGGCGAGAAAACCTATGCAACCCTGATCGAGCATGTGTTGGGCCTTCAATGCCGAAACATATAAGACCTCACTATCTGAGGTACGTCCATCAAACTGAAAGGTAGGTATGCCTGGGAGACGGAACACTATCGTCTTCTCGAAGCAATCAAGGCATGCGTGATAATGCTCGAGCCAATCCATACCTAGGATGACATCAAAATCTTCTAACTGAATGAGTAAGAGATATGCGGGCAATATGTGTCCGCCGATCTGCACTGCTACATTCTCCACTGCTTGTCGCACTATGAATAATTGGCCCCCTGGGCCCTTGATGTAGTATGGAGATGGAACACAGACTGGCTCTTTATCTAACTTGGGCACTAATCGATGTGCTAAAAAGGAGTGCATAGCTCCCGAATCAAATAAAGCATGTAATGATATACCATGCACTGAAATCATACCTCGCACTACAGCTCCTGAGGCGTGGGCCTGCTCCTGTGTGATTGCGTTCAACTGTCCCTGAGGCTGTGGAGGGGCGTTAGAACCTGCAGCACTGAAGGTTGGTCGTGGTGGAGGACGTTGAAAACCTCGACCCCCACGGCGGGAAACTGATCCGTGTGACTGTGCAGAAGAGAAAGTTGGTCGTATACTTGGTGGATGGCCACCGAAGTTGCTGGCAAGTAAAGGACACTTGGCCTTGAAATGGCCCGGCTGTTGGCAGTGGAAACATCTGCGATCTCCTGACTGAGAGAAGGAGCCTCCTGAGACAAGGCTAGCACCTCCTGTCTTACGGCTCTGTGAGTGTGTCGAAGAGCGGAAGGAAGTAGTACCCCGGCTCGCCAAACCCTGCCCCAAAGTAGGTGTAGGGGCAAATCTGCTAACGGTAGGAGTAGTAGCCACTGGGTGGAAACGACGCTCTCTACGAGTTCTGTAGAAATCTCGACGAGCAGATCTCGTGGGCTGAGGTGGTTGGAAATGTGATGGACTCCCCTGAAGCCGACTCTGGGTTGCCTCCATTTTGGTAGCTTTAGCAGCTACCTCCTTGATGGAAGTGAAATCTAATGCAGATAGCTGGTGCTGCACATCATCACGCAGTCCCCGGATAAACTTCTGTAAATTCTCCTCGGGAAAAGCAGTAGTTGCTGGTGAGTGGCGGGAGAGTTCAGTGTAACGAATGAGATACTCTTGGGCCGTCATTGACCCCTGCTTCAGCTCAGCAAATAACCTCCTCTGATCCTCAACCCAGTGATCAGGATAGAACTGACTACGGAACTCATCAAGAAAAATTTCCCATGTTATGGGATCCTCCAGATGTTCCTTGGTGGCGAACCACCAACGCTCAGCATAACCTGCTAGTGAGAACTCCACAAATGTAAGCCAAGACTCTTCAGGAGCATGAATCATCCTCAACACCTTAGATACGTGGTCCAGCCATAGCTCAGCCTCATCTGGTGTGCCGGTGCCAAAGAATTGTGGCACCTTAGATCTCTGATATGCTGCGTAGGTCGTCTGATGTTTCTGCAGCGTCTCTAGGTCATCTGATCCTTCCGGGTCCAGAGACACCGAAGGATGAACACTGCCCTCATCCTCACGAGAGGGCTGGTACGAGGAATCATCCTACTGGAGGAGCCTTTGCTCCAATACCTCCTGACGTTGTTGTATACCCTGTACGGCCTGAACTAGCAAAGCCAACTGCTGTGCAATATCAGGGTCAACACGAGGCGGCATGATTCCCTGCGAGAATCATTATATATAAAAAAATTATTTCTATGATTCGAGAGACAATGGACACTTTAAACATGACTTTAATTATTCTCCTTACTAATGACAAGGTCAAGAGACTCTGTCACTATATTTATATTTCAAATATTGTTAACAATTCTAATATGCAAAAGAGAGAATGGAGTATCGTGCTCTGATACCATCTGTGACGTCCCGTCCCTCCGGCTACGAAACCGACGAGACGGGAGCGTCGGACCTACGGTCCAAATACGCCCATGATCTATGATACTCAGCAGACCATCTTATGCACATTAGATTAACATTTGAAATATAAATAACAACATGAGAATAATATGAAATGGAAAGAAAAATGCACCATCCATTCTCATTGATAACCAAATCATCAAGTCCATGTCCACAAAATGAGATACATCGTATGGTTATAATTTTGTATAAGAAGCTCTCCACATATGTAGCTACAATGTCTCTCAAGAATAACAAAAAAATAGTGCGGACGTAAATAAGTTACTCTAGTAGGACACACCCTGTCTGATGCAAGTATGACGAGGGAAAAGTCCGATCTCTTCCAAAGACCGCTACTGTGGCGGCGGCTGCTCCGATATACCTGTTGGGTTCACACGAGGGTAACGTTATGAGCAATTGCCCAGTAACGAAACAAACACTATACTGACTAATGCAGGGGTAAGAAAAGAATGTATACTCAACTTTATTTAATGGCACATGCATCTATTGAAAAAATTTTGAAAGAACACCAAGTCATCCTAATTCACATTGGATCTCATAATTATTTACTTTTATTTATTTATATAATAATCATTTAAGTATAACCACCATAATCTTGATATTTCTACAAATTGATTAGAGTTCACAACAGTATACATTTTCCGACACCCGATCAATAATCATTTCTCGTATTATTTTAGCACATGCAAGTACGCGACTCGCATGCCTCCGCTACGCGGGAACTTGTTTGTCATCTTGGATAAACCTCCAAGTATTTCAACCTCAAATTCTTCAACTTCAAACCATATCCCGGAACACCTCTCACAATACTATTACTCTGAATAGAATTTGATGCGGCCACACCCAATTCTACTCCGAGTCCTAATATCGTGTATAAGTGTGAAATCAAGAACGCCAACCACGCCACCTGCCTACTCCGTCGAGCGACTCCGGATGCTACCGGGCTGCTAGGTGCAACGTGTCATCCAACTCGTCCGTTGGGGTCGTGACCTTCAAGGCATCTCTCCGAGGCCCAAGGGTGCATGCCCAATCCCTTGAGCACCTAACTCCAACTATCCGATCACCCTAGAACTCGTGGAATAATAATCACTAAGCAATATGACCAACATTAGCGAGCCACCATAAATCTAAAATATTTGGCGTAGTCATGTGGAGTCATAAAGAGACCATTCGGAATTATCACTATTGCCATGTTTATTTTTAGAATGTGAAGCATCATCATTGGAGGTATACACGTTATCACTAATATGTGGTATATACGCGTGATATTTCTAAACAATAATACAAACAATAGATCTTGGATTAAACAGGTTTGGTCTAAACCCACCCCAATCTCTGGTTATAACATTGTACGATAGGATATACTTGCTCATTGTCATTAAAAACTGAAACATCCTAATATGATTGGAGCATAACATTTTAATTATATTTGCGATTCAAATCGAATCCTACTATCTTTCTTATAATTCAATTAGGAAACTTTTGGATCAATCTTATCCACACAAAACACCTATCTCTTATTTTGAAACAACAATTTAACAATTTACTGTGCATAAAAAGTAACATATCGAAATTTTATATAAACAATTAGCAACCGAAAGGTGGTCGATGGGCACCAATAAAAAAATATCTTCATCTTAATGGTCTATCTGTATATTTGTTTTTATAAAATTATCAATCATTGGTAAACAAACAGATGATGATTATACTATTTTTTGTTAGATTTATCTTAAGAGCGTCTGAGTATTAATCACATCCGTTTCGACCAAAAAAAAACACAAGTACGTGAGCATCTACGAACAAAATACATAGGATTATCAAAACATCTTACCAAACAATTATATCCATGATATACGTTATTATCCAATTAAAGAAGACATTATTACCAATTCAATGGGTAATGGACGGTTTTGTAATAATTAACAATTTGTATGGATTTAGCTCCGTTTTTTTTTTGGAATACGCAAAGCCACAATAAAATTCACATATCCTAAAATTCTGAGATTAAAAACACGTATAACATGATTGCTGAATCCTTGAAAAGAAAATCAAAAAGTGAAATTAAACATACACATACGTTATCACATGACCTTAATTGTGATCAACGTAACCATAACATATACAATAGCCTTCATTGTATATGCATCCGAGATGGAATATGTGATAGAAATCTGTATAGCAAGATAGATTTGACAATTACTACAAGATCATATAGCCTCTCCATTTCGATTACTCACGAGGGAATAAAACAAAATTGATATCCATACCACCACTAAGTGGGGTTAACAGTAAGAATCGTGTGAAACCACAGCAAGAGGGAGATATTCATCATTACTAGTATATGAAGCATATAATAAGGATAACCAAGGCTCTAAACATGCTCAATCATATGGGCACAAAAGTCGTATGAAACCAACAGCAAGAGGAAGGTATAACGTCGTTACCTCCGAGGATGTTCCCTCGGGATCTCCTCTCACACGGAAAAAATTTTTCCGTATCTCGATGGTAGCGCGAATGCGTGTGCGGAGGTGACCTCGAGCTTTCCTACGTGATGGTGTTCGCGGATCTTCGATCGGAGCTCTTCCGATTTTCGACGGCAGCCCTCCGATGATAAAATCGATCAGGATGGTGGTGCTCAAGGAGAGGGAAAGATGGTGGTGGCTAGGGCTTTGAGAGAGCAGCCTACCATCTCTTATTTATAGAAGGAGAGGTGGATTTGGATCTCGATTCGGATCCGGTTCGGATCCATATATGGGTCCCGATTATGATACGTAAAACAATGATAACTTGAGCTAGGAATGTCGGAATTGGGTGTTCTTGGGCTCGTTGGAAAGATCTCGACGAGATCCACGTAATGGTGTAATTTATTAAAATTTTTGGATGCCAAGAATACTCCAGATTTTTAAAGAAAAAAAATTCGGGATTTCACAACGAGGACCAGAGCAAGGCAGTAACAGCGAAGGCGTGCTCGCCGTGATGCAATGAGGGAGAACCCCCGGATCTCTCTCGACCTTCAAGGGAGGAGGTGTTACATGGTGCCGTCACCACCGGGGAAGCGCCAACCCTTGAGATGTGTTAATCGACGGATGGGCAAGACGAGGAAGTGAAGGTCGCTTAAATAGGGGATGCGAGGACGACCGGCGATGGAAGGAGATCGGATGAAGGTTGATTGGAGGTGCAGCGTGGCTAGAAGATATGGTGATTGATCGGAGGGTGTTAGATTGGCGAAGGACGGGGGTGGCGCTAATTTTGGAAGGGGATCGACGATATTGACAGGGCGGTGTCTGTCGTAGATGGAAAGGAAGATCGGGTACGGTGCAGGCGAGATCCACAGGCGAGGCGGTCGGGTGCGGCTGCTATGGCCGGCGGCCAGTGATTTGGGGGACGGTGGAGGGCGACGCATCCTCAGATGGAAAGGGGAAAGAGGACAGCATGTGCTGGGCGCGTGCGGTGGAGGCACGTGTGCAGCACGTGCATGGGTTTTCTATATTTTTTATTTTTTTATTTTTTTAATTTTTTTATAAAAAATGAAATATAAATAAGGCAAAAATGGGTGACATGTGGCAGCTCCAGGAGATGCCACGTGTCAGCCCTAGAAAATTGAGAAATAAATACAAAGAAAAATAGAAAAGAAATAACAAACGACCTCGGATCGAAAATTTTTCATCACAAAAGTTGCTCGACTATAACTTTCGTGAACCAAAACCAAAATAGATCATTTGCACAAAGTGAAATTTTTGGGGTACTCTGTACATAAAACACCTTGATTTTTGGGTTTTAAATTTTTTATCATTTTTAGACCATGTAAAAATCCGAAAAAATAGGATAAACTCAAAGATAAATATTTACTCATTAATCTAATTTTTTGGATTTTATTAATTAAGAAAAGAAGAAATAAAACACGAAAAAGACGATTTTTGTACAGACAATTAGTGAAGACTCGGACTCAATTAGTTTCTTTAATTTCAAGCTTAGTTTGGATTTGGATTTTTACGCATTTTAATAAAACTTTTATCAAAGAAGACAAATGAAAAAGAAATAAAATAAAATGATTCAATTATGTACATAAAATAATAAGTAAAAAACCGCTAAAATATAAAATGTACAAAAGAGGCTCAAAACCAACTTTCACATATGAGCTCCGATTCACTTGAACTTGGTCTTGTTTTTAAGGTAGTTGAATGTACAATAGTTCAAGTGAGTAGGATCAAATCGGACACTGATGAGGGAGATATCGAGGTTTTAGTTTGAAAATCCTAGAACTAGGATTTGTTTTTGGTCCACTTATTTAGTTAGTGATTTTTTTGTATTTTTTTATTCTTGTTAGTAATATGTACACAGTGGAGGTGATTTTGGGTCAATTGGAGATAGCATGAATTAAGTTAAAAATCAGGAAAGTTAGGCTAATTTACATGTCATTTTGGCTAGGATTTTTGGCTTCTTATTTTGTACAATAATAAGTGATAAATACCATTCTTATCAAAACATGCATGAATGCTAATTATGCATAATAAATGAAGAAAGACCAATGATTTTTAGGGATTAAAGCATAATTAATGACTTTTAGAGTGATGAATCTGAGATTCATCATCCCCCTATACTTAAACCATGCTCATCCCTGAGCATCAAAAGCATGCAATGAGGTGAAATGAGATTGGGTTCCATACCAAGACCATGAGCAAAAGGTGAAAATGAAACTAGACCTAACCTTTGTATTATTAGTGTGGCGAAACTTCTGTGAGACTTAGGATTTTAAAATCAACATCCTTTAAGTTCTACACATCGTTGTCACAATTTCGGCTCAGAAGTCATCTTAGATCGATCCTCTTCCCAAAGCATACCCCCATGTGTGTGAAATGTTTTAGCTCTTCCTATCCATAATGCCGGACTACCATGCAAACCTCCTCTCAAGTAACAAGTCCTTGATGAACGTCAAATTCACCTCTATAAGAATGTGAAATAATGTCGTAGTACAGGAGGTGAATTTGGTTCAGCAAAAACCACAGTATTTGAATGTTGTGGAAAATTTTAACTTGGCAAGTCTACCAAGGTCGAACACAGGGACCCGACTGCCTAATATTGTTATCGAATTTCGATTCGTGAAGCACAATATGAGTTAATTCCAATTTCAGGTCTATATGAAGAATTATGCAAATTACAATGCAATACTAAGATGGATGCATTTTTTTAATTGATTTTTATGCAAGTTAACGTGATGCATGAGCAAATATGCAAGATAATGTATATACAGAATAAAGCCTACAATTATACCCTAAAAAAGCGAGCAATAAAATAGAAATGAAATCAGTGTCAATTTAATCATCACATTAAAAAGTGGTCATCAAATCCAAGCAAGACAAGGAGAGCAGGGTCCCATTTTTCGCTTAAAAATTCACTTCAATTAAAACAGATTAAGCATGCTAAAATGTAAAGGACAAAACAAGGATCAAAACGACACTAAATCATGCAATTTGGGCCTATGATGCTCAAGTTATGCTAAAAACAGTGCAAGGGCATAATTGTAATAAAAATGCAATAAATAAAAGGGATAAAAATTGCATTTAGGTCCCAAGAGGGACCTAAATGCAGTTACCAAAAACCGCCTGGGCCATTTTTAAATTTTTTCATTGCGCGCAGGGACCTTTTTCAATTTCTGAAACCTTGGAGGGGCTCTCTGTAAAATACCCAAGCACGCACGTGAGGCACGTGCCTGGGGACCAAAATGCAAATATCAATTCTTCCAAGGTCCTTCGTGCATATTACCCAAGCCTCACGTGCGGTGCACGTGAGGGCCCAGGCTCGGGAGGAGGCTTCAGGCTTGGGACACGTGGCTTCTTATGGAGGTTCGGCTCGAGGTTCGGATGACCCGAGCCTGTAGGTCGGGGAAGAGGCTCCGGTCCACCACGTGTCATCATCTGGGCTGTCCGATCCATCTGATCGGACGGCAACTGTATGTCGTCCTCCTCCGCAGGTCACGGAGAGGATGGGGCTCCGACGACCTGCCATTCGCTCCACCGTTGTATCTATCAGCTTCTGAAGGTCGAGGAAGACAGCTGGGTGGCTGGCGAAGATCTGGGAAGCGTTGCAAGGCTCCGAGGCGGGTCGGAGGTGGATGTTGATGAAGCTTCGCCAGAGAAGAAGGCCTCGAAGAAACGCCGATGCTGGCTCCGGCCATTGAAGGTTCCTGCAAGCGTTAGATGTAGCCGAAGCGAGTGTGAGTGTGTGCGAGGTGAGATGAGATGAGATGGGAGCCGGGCGAAGGCGAAGAAGATGGTGGCTCAGGGGTTTCCTCCGCCGTGAAGACGAAGGAGTTGATTCGAAATGCGAAGGAGTCTGGAGGAAGGAGGAAAGTGGGCGAAGATGCGGGTGAGCTTGCAAAGGTGGGAGCCTTGTCAGATGGTGGTGAGCGATGATGGAGGAGGTCGGAAAATTAGGAGAAGTAGAGGGATAAATTTCCTCGCCGGAGCGAGGCGAATGGAGGCTGAAGTAGCTTGGGCTGAGGCTCCATGGGAGCCTCCGGTCGTCGCCCCGTGAGGCCTGTTGTGTCCTCGTAGCTCAGTGGTGTCCGGATATCACCGATACCCGGCGGAGGTGCCGCGGGTCGACACCAGATCATCACCATCGTCGCCTCGACATTCCGCCCCTCCGCTGTCACCGGAGGGGCGGAGGAAGCTAGGTGAAGACCCAATAATGGTGGATGCGATGCTACGGTGGTGGAGGAGGGGGTTAAATAGGCGGAGGAAGAACGGGGGTTATGTGGTAGTCGGGGGTTTTCGATGGGTGAGGTTTCAATGAGGGAGTAACGGTGATGGGTGTTGATAGTCGTGCGAGGATGGCGGAAGTACGGGGAAGGTGTTGGTGGCGTTACGACGAGGAAGGGAGGTCCGAGGAGCCTTCCAAAAATGGAAGGGGGAGGTACGCACGCGAGATTCGTAACTCCTGGGAACGAGGGCTTCAGAGATAGGAGACGACCTCCTGACTGTTGGATCTCGTGATCCAACGGCTGGGATGGGAGAGCGGCGAAGGGTTGTGATCAGATCCATAGGATCTGATCGAACGGCCGGCAACGGAGCGGATGTGAATGGCTAAGATCGGGCGATGGGAGAGATCCAACGGTGGGAGATAGCAGGGTGACGTAGAGCATGGAGAGGCATTGGATGGTTTGAAGATCTGACGGCTGGTGTGAATATGTGACGTGGCACATTAAGATGCGTAGGATGAGGATGAGATCGGAGGGTCGTGGATGAGGCGTAAGTGGGTGGCTCAGATCTGATCTGGGAGTTAGATCGAACGGTGGAAGATGGAACGCGGTCCAACGGGTGATATGGAGGCGGGCTAAGATGATCCAACGGCCTAGGAGGCCGCCGGGTGTCGTGAGAAGAAGCGGGCCACGTGGCGGATCCAGAGAGCGCCACGTGGCCCAATCAGAGAAAATCAAATAAAAATACAAAGCAAAATTACAAAGAAAATAGGTAGAGGCTGAATTAGGAAAAACTCAAAACATGAAAGTTGCTCGTTTCGATGAGATTTACAACTTTCTTGTTGGTCAAAAAGCCAAAAGAGGTCATTTGTACAAAACGTATTTTTGGGGGTATTTTGAAGAGGATAAAAATACCGATTTTGTGGTTTTGAGATGTTTTTGTATTTTTTTATCTTTTTAAGGGTCACTGATTTATAGACAATTATTCTATCTAATTTTTAGGGGTTTTGAGGATAAAATAATTACAAGAAAAATAAAGGATATTAAATACAATAAATTATGGGTAAAATACACACAATATGATACATGATAATAATAAAGAATTAAAGGGTATTTTTATTGGATTGAATAAGCAGGGGTTTTAATTAGTGGCTTTTAGCATGATGAATACGAGATTCATCATACCCCTATACTAAAACCATGCTCGTCCTCGAGCATCTAAAGAATGAAGGAGTCGGATTAATTCCTGACAGTGCGCGTGAAATTTTCAAGGCTTGATCTTTCGAAGACCCTTGACCTAAGTGGTCCTAAAATTCCGGGTCTATCCAAGCCTTAATCAGAAGGAATCCAACTTCTCTGATTATCAGACTCTCTTTTTGTACATATAATATAAAGATATGACATTTAGTGTACTGCAATATGAGAGCCGAGTCGATACATCACTCAAAGTTCCAGTCCCAAAGACTCTCCTCTAGACCTAATCCTCAATACTAGGGAATAAGTCTATTCTTGCTTCAGTCAACCATCTCATTAGTTTGTCAGACTTGAAATGTTGATGGTCGGCCAGATGATGGAGGTAATGGGATTGTGTCTATTTTTCTCACCCTCACATTGGAACAAGGGGCCTCTCGTGTGCCTTTTTTACTCAACAAATGTAAATTATTATATTGTTGATCAATGTGTCCGTCAAAAGAGTTGGAGTCGTCTGCACTTGTTTTTCTGGGAGTATACCGGGGTGTGTCTTTTCTGAGTATCTAAGATACCTTCGACACCCAGACTTGTATCGCTTACGATGCAGGGCCCTTTTTGTGGTGTTAGCCCGACTCCATGGTCCTAATTAGCACTTGGTCCAAGTGGACACTTTGAAAATGTTTGGGAGCGCTCGCCATTGGTGGAAACTCATTTTTTATTTGACTTTGATAATCAGAGCTTTTTTTTATATATTTCATTTCTTTTGTTGGCTAGCTCCACTGCTTTTACCAAAAGTTGGCGCACACTGATCAACAACTTCCTTTAAGTTTTATCACACCCTGGCACATTGGTCAATATCAAAGAGATAGCATATGAATCTTGTTCACATACTGGCTAGGGTTTTGCTGACACTCAGGTTTTCTAAAGCCTTCATTAACTTTATCCCATCCTCGAATATCCTTAGATCGGGTCTAAACTCAAATCTCAGGTCCTAGTTCCTCAAGTGATATCTCAACTCAACTCGTCAATCATGCAGTTGTGGAAGTGACTGTGTTGATCATATTTTCTTGAAGGTAGAGATGAAGAGTGCAATATAGCACTCAAATCTTTCAAACCAGGGAAGTGTGGATATTTAAGTCTTAAAAACCCTAATGACTAAGGCATGTTAACTCAGACTCTCAAGATCACATAAATCCAGTATCCTCAAAATTCTCAAGCCTTGCGTGAGTGTGAATGTGTCAGGAATACACCAACTCCTTAGGTTAGTGATTTTTTTGGTGTGATTTTTGTCTTTTACAGATTTTTATGGGTTTAGTAATTTTTTTTAATTCCTCGAAGAGACAATGACTGGCCCAGGCTCAAAATAAAAGCATCCACTCTCAGCCAGTATGGGCGTAAGTACGGGCCGAGACCCGTGTTACTTGAGGACGGTGCCATATACGATGTCCTCTACACCACCCACTCTGCTAAGGGAGACCGAGATTCCCTCACTGAAAATGTCTACTAAGCCTAGTAGTCAGAGTCAGATTCCAAGAAAGATCTTTAATTTTTCAAAAAAAAATTCAAAGAATATTTACAAAAATTAATCCCTCAATTTTTAATCAATAATTTTTATACGATTTTTACTCAGTTCACAAGTTTACCAAAACCCAGCCCGAAAAATAAAATTTAAAAAGTTTAAAAACGCGAGCTAAGGCTAAAGTAAATATATAGTAATATACGGTATACCCCCCTATACTTAAATTTTGCTATGTCCTCATAGCACAAGTGCCATGAAGCCAAGGCTCTGTTCAAATATAGGGTGATATAGCGGAATTGAGGAGGATGGTCCCCCTATACTTAGGCCAAAATTGGCCTAAGTACAAGAAGACAGAACGAGGGAGGGGAGAGTAGGCAGGTCCCCCCTATACTTAGGCTACAAATAGCCTAAGTAAGGTCTGAATTAGGGGGGAGGGTGTTCTATGATACAGGGGTGAGGGGGAGGGGGTTCGTGAAATATACAGATAGAGACAGAGAGAGAGAGAAATATACAGGGGGAAGGGAGATGGGGTGAGGATGCATGTGCAGTGTAGGTGTGTGTGTATGAGGGGGGGGTAGATCATCTGTGATCTATTTTTTTACAACATGCAAAACTGAAAATAAATATGCAGATGCAAGTTTTTTTTTACAATATGCAATGCAGGCTGTCTGATCTTAAACTCCTATAATTTCTTCCTGAATTCTTTTGCGGCCTTTTCAGCGGAAGCTCCCGACTTCGCGCCTCCATGAGGATCAAGCGTCCTCAATCATCATGGGCCCTGCCACAAAAGAGAAAAGTTAGCCATACCGAGAAATTAAATCAGCAGTTATGATGCAAAAAAAATTATGCATGAAATGAGGACCTACAAAAATGAAACTAATCGACAAAAAAATCAAAATTCAAAATTTAAGCAAAGTCGTATCCCCAGCAACGGCGCCAATTGATGAACGTCAAATTCACCTCTATAAGAATGTGAAATAATGTCGTAGTACAGGAGGCGAATTTGGTTCAGCAAAAATCACAGTCTTTGAATGCTGTGGAAAATTTTAACTTGGCAAGTCTACCAAGGTTGAACACAGGGACACAGCTGCCTAATATTGTTATCGAATTTCGATTCGTGAAGCATAATATGAGTTAATTCCAATTTCAGGTCCATATGAAGAATTATGCAAATTACAATGCAATACTAAGATGGATGCATTTTTTTAATTGATTTTTATGCAAGCTAAGGTGATGCATGAGCAAATATGCAAGATAGTGTATATACAAAATAAAACCTACAATTATGCCCTAATAATGCGAGCAATAAAATAGAAATGACATCAGTGTCAATTTAATCATCACATTAATAAGTGGTCATCAAATCCAAGCAAGACAAGGAGAGCAGGGTCCCATTTTTCGCTTAGAAATTCACTTCAATTAAAACAGTGGTAAATGAGACAATTAAGCATACTAAAATGTAGAGGACAAAACAAGGATCAAAACGACACTAAAATCATGCAATTTGGACCTATGATGCTCAAGTTATGTTAAAAACAGTGCAAGGGCTAAATTGTAATAAAATGCAATAAAATAAAGGGATAAAAATTGCATTTAGGTCCCAAGAGGGACCTAAATGCAATTACCAAAAACTGCCTGGGCCATTTTGTAATTTTTCCATTGCGCGCAGGGGCCTTTTTGCAATTTCTGAAACCTTAGAGGGGCTCTCTGTAAAATACCCAAGCACGCGTGTAAGGCACGTGCCTAGGGACCAAAATGCAAATATCAATTCTTCTAGGGCCCTTTGTGCAAATTATCCAAGCCTCACGTGCGGTGCATGTGAGGGCCCAGGCTCGGGAGGAGGCTTCAGGCTTGGGACACGTGGCTTCTTATGGAGGTTCGGCTCGCGGTTCAGATGACCCGAGCCTGTAGGTCAGGGAAGAGGCTCGGGTCCACCACGTGTCATCATCTGGGTCGTCTGATCCATCTGATCGGACGGCAACTGTACGTCATCCTCCTCTACAGGTCACCGGAGAGGGCAGGGCTCCGACGACTTGCCATTCGCTCCACCGCCGTATCTATCAGCTTCTGAAGGTCGGGGAAGACAGCTGGGTGGCTGGCGAAGATCTGGGAAGCGTTGCGAGGCTACGAGGCGGGTCGGACGTGGATGTTGATGAAGCTTCGCCGGAGAAGAAGGCCTCGAAGAAATGCCGATGCTGGCTCCGGCCATTGAAGGTTCCTGCAAGCGTTAGATGTAGCCGAAGCGAGTGTGAGTGTGAGCGAGGTGAGATGAGATGAGATGGGAGCCGGGCGAAGGCGAAGAAGATGGTGGCTCAGGGGTTTCCTCCGCCGTGAAGACGAAGGAGTTGATTCGAAACGCGAAGGGGTTCTGGAGGAAGGAGGAAAGTGGGCGAAGATGCGGGTGAGCTTGCGAAGGTGGGAGCCTTGTCAGATGGTGGTGAGCGATGATGGAGGTGGTCGGAAAATTAGGAGAAGTAGAGGGATAAATTTCCTCGCCGGAGCGAGGCGAATGGCGGCTGAAGTAGCTTGGGCTGAGGCTCCATGGGAGCCTCCGGTTGTCGCCCCGTGAGGCCAGCTGTGTCCTCGGAGCTCAGTGGTGTCCGGAGATCACCGATACGCGATGGAGGCGTTGCGGGTCGACATCGGATCAGCACCATCATCGCCTCGACATTCTTCCCCTCCGCTGTCACCGGAGGGGCGGAGGAAGCTAGGTGAAGACCCAATAATGGTGGATGCCGTGCTACGGTGGCAGAGGAGGGTGTTAAATAGGCGGAGGAAGAACGGGGGTTACGTGGTAGTTGGGGGTTTTCGATGGGCGAGGTTTCAATGAGGGAGTAATGGTGATGGGTGTTGATGGTGGCGCGAGGATGGCGGAAGTACGGGGAAGGTGCTGGTGGTGTTACGACGAGGAAGGGAGGTCCGAGGAGCCTTCCAAAAATGGAAGGGGGAGGTGTGCGCGCGAGATTCGTAACACCTGGGAACGGGGGCTTCGGAGGTAGGAGACGACCTCCTGACCGTTGGATCTCGTGATCCAACAGCTGGGATGGGAGAGCGGCGGAGGGTTGTGATCAGATCCTTATGTTCTGATCGAACGGCTGGCAACGGAGCGGATATGAATGGCTAAGATCGGGCGATGGGAGAGATCCAACGGTGGGAGATAGCCGGGTGACGTGGAGCATGGAGAGGTGTTGGATGGTTTGAAGATCTGACGGCTGGTGTGAAGATGCGATGTGGCGCGTTGAGATGCGTAGGATGAGGATGAGATCGGAGGGATGTGGATAAGGCGTAAGTGGGTGGCTCAGATCTGATCTGGGAGTTAGATCGGACGGTGGAAAATGGAGCAGGGTCCAACGAGTGAGATGGAGGCAGGCTAAGAGGATCCAACGGTCCAGGAGGCCACCGGGTGTCGTGAGAAGAAGCGGGCCACGTGGCGGCTCTAGAGAGCGCCACGTGGCCCAATCAGAGAAAATCAAATAAAAATACAAAGAAAATTACAAAAGAAATAGGTAGATGCCGAATTAGGAAAAAGTCAAAACATGAAAGTTGCTCGTCTCGACGAGATCTACAACTTTCATGTTGGTCAAAAAGCCAAAAGAGGTCATTTGTACAAAACGTATTTTTGGGGGTATTTTTAAGGGGATAAAAATACCGATTTTGTGGTTTTGAGATGTTTTTGTATTTTTTATCTTTTTAAGGGTCAGTGATTTATAGACATTTATTCTATCTAATATTTAGAGGTTTTTGAGGATAAAATAATTACGAGAAAAATAAAAGATATTAAATACAGTAAATTATGGGTAAAATACATGCAATATGATACATGATAATAATAAAGAATTAAAGGGTATTTTTATTGGATTGATTAAGCAGGGGTTTTAATTAGCAGCTTTTAGCGTGATGAATACGAGATTCATCAGTCCTCGGAGAGTCAGGTATTTTCCTTCTAAGGTCTGTCGCGCTGTGTTCATAATCGAATAGAGGGAGAAGTTAGAAGAAGGAGAAAAGAACTAGAGGGTGGCTAGTGTAGTCACCTATCCTTGTGAAGCCGTCCAGTTTAGCCAAGTCTCCACCAAGATCTGCAGGTTTTCTTGAAGCTTGAACCTTTTTGATCAAATGTTTATTTGGTAGTAGACTTCTTTGTATTTGGATTTTTGGTAGCTTTACTTGGATCTTGTTATGCCCCTACGGATATAGAATCTTTTTTTCCGTACATGTTTTGAGGTCTTAGAAAAAATTATGTCCAGCCATCCATCCCTTTTCCGAAGCTTTATTTCAACATGTACTCTGGTCTTCAGATTTCCACGCTACCAGAAAAGAAACCCACACAATCTTCCAACACCCCGTCTGAATTGAGCTAAGTGCATAGTGCGAGAGTACAACTTAATTCCCAATTTCAGAGTCGTACTCAGAAGGAAGAGACCATGTTAGACACTAAGAGTCAAACGCTACATATTGTCATGTGGAATCGAAGAATTAAGTCAAAGACCTGAAGCTTCTAAAATCCTATTTCTCAGTGAAGTTCCTCTGAAATTTAGGTGAATTAAGGTCAAGTCCAGACCACTCTCGGTTTCTGCTCATAACTCGGTTCAGAACCTAAGGGCTTTTCACAAATGCAAATGAATGTAATGCTGGATGAAGTGCATGTGTGTGAAATGCAGACACAATTTTTTTAATTAATTTATTTTTTATTTTTTTTGAAAAAGTTTTTTTATGAATAAGAAGCCTTTTTTCAAAAAAATTAGCTGGACACAGTCAGTGTTAGTAGCAAAACTTTTTTTATCATTTTTTTGTTGTTTTTTTAAGTTAGTTACCCACCCCGTAAATACATATATACTTACGCGGAAGTACGAGCTATGGGTAAAATATATACACAGTATATATACACACCCTCCTATACTTAGCGAGTGTTGTGTCCTCAGAGCCCAAGAAGCGTGGATAAGACAAAGCTCGAGCTAAACGTAAGAGAGTGAAAAAGAAAAAGAAAAAAATAGATCGGTTTGCCCCCTATACTTAGGTTGTGAACAGTCTAAGTATAGAAGAAGAGCGAAAATGAGGTGGTTGGGATATGTGAATGAGGAGAGTATATACATATGGGCATCGGTTCCCCCTATACTTAGGCTCTGGTCAGCCTAAGTACAGAAGAAGGGTGGAAATGAGGCGATCATGAGAAGGAGTTTGATGAGGGGAATGGTATATACAGATGGCATCGGTCCCCCACTATACTTAGGCCTTGGCCTAAGTAGAGGAAGAAGATGTACAAGGAAACCGATGTGGTTGGGAGGGAGGATGGGTAGCCGATGATTAAGGCGGTTTTCGACCGATCTTTTTATGAGTCTGTTGTGGGAGAACGTAATGATAAGAATGAGATGAAGCATATGATTCCCAACCATCATCAGTGTTATCCTCAGAGAAATCATGATGGATATTAGATGAAGCGTATGATTCAGATGAAAGATAGCCATCATCGGAGTTATCCTCAGAGGAATAGTATTTTAAAGTGGAGGCACTCCTGATATTCTTGTTCTTTAGTTGCTTTAGTTGTTTTCTCAGAATTCATTCCTTCTTGGGATCAAGTGATTCTTCCTCAGATGATGAATACTCTGAAGCACCAGTCTCAGTCAGCTTATAAGAGATCCAGTATATTTGATGAGACCAGGAGAATCGGCTTTGGATGAATAATAGTGAGGAATGGGAGTCATCCAACGGGAATCGAAGTTTGGATCCTTGCGAAGGTAGGGTTTTATAACTACCGAATAGATCTCACTCATGTAGATTACCTTCTTTGGACCTGATGAGGGATCATGAGATGATTCCTCTTCTGAAAGGTCAAAGGGGACTTTCTTTTTAGATGAAGGAGCAGTCATTTTGTTTCGTGAAGGTGTTGGTCCTTAGAGTGAGGTGTTGACACTTGAGTCTCTAGAAGGATAACCATTGAAATTTTTCTCCTTGGTAGGTGTTCGTCCCGCATCTTTGTTGTTAGTTTTCTTTATGTTTGTGCACTTTTGAGTTGGATTGATTTGGCCATGGTAGTCAGAGAAGGTTGACTCAGGGTAAGCCCATGCATATGTCTCAGGATCATATAAGAAATACTTTTCTAGAGCAGCGGGAAATGGAATAGTAGGGAGAGTCTCTGCATGTTCGTTCTCAATTAACTTGATGTTGGAGCATTCTTGTGTTGGTTTGATTTGATCAATAAAGTCAGAGAACGTTTCGACCGACTCAGGGTGAGCCCATGCATATGTCTCCGGATCATATGAGTCATATATTCGATTTTCCATGGTGAGAGCCGTTGGGAATGGAATAGGGGGGAGAGTCACTAAACCAATAGTCTCATCAACAACCGCTATCTCAGGTGTAGCAACAGGGTAGGGCTCTTCTACCGTTGATGGTTACGGTTGTCGAGGGCTTCGTGGGTTGCCTCAAAAAATTGTGGTTTTTCAGAGATTTGTTGAGATTCAAGTGCTCCCAATGCTGTAAAATTGATTTCCCGAGTCTCGCACTCAATAATTGTCTTAGCCAATGCTAAGAATGGCTTTCCAAGAATGATTGGAGACTGGTTGAATTCTCCTTGATGCTCAATATCAATGATCGTGATGTCCACTTTGAGCGGAGCACCTTGGAATGTAATGATGACCGAAATGGCTCCTCTTGGCTGCTTTATCGATCGATCAGCCAGTTGAACGATCTCTCATATCTTCCTGGTATGTCTGAGTTTAAGCTCGTTGAATACAAAGATCAGGAGGATATTAATTGGTGAGTTGTCATCAATTCGAGAATGGGTAAAAATTGTCTTTAATTCCACGGTCAAGTCTGGGCAACCGCTTCACTGTGCGGCTCTTGGTTTTCTCCTCAACATCAAGGAGGTGGGCATTGACAAGATATGTCTTTTAGTCTTTGTTCTTATCCTACCCAACTTTTTCATCATTAATTTGTTCATTACAAATTCTTTCAGTTCGGGGAAGTATTCAATAGCATGTATAAAGGGAAGTTCAAAAATCAGTCTTTTCTCCAGTGCTTCCCTTAGAGCAGGATCCAAATTTTTTAGATCTTCTTCGGTTTCAATTTTTATATATTTTTCTGGATTTTTTTTCGTGTATTTTTGAATATTTCAATTTTTGTTGATATTTTCTGTGTGTTGTGATGATGTTGTGTTTTCTGTAGATGAGCAGGGGCTTAGATGTGCTGAGTGAGAATCAGAGTCAGAGTTATTCCTAGGGGAGTAATATGCAGAAATGTCGCTGTCAGAGTCGTCTCTAGGGTGAACATAGTCCATGGGTTTCTGAATATCCTCAGGTTTCTCAATATTAGATTCATTTATTTCATCCTCTTCTTTCATACCCGAGCTTCCATAAAATGAAATTAGTCGGTTTTTGAATTTTTCTTCCATCAATTCATATGTCTTAGTAATCGTCGAAATGTCATCCTCCAACAAAATTTCAGGATCAATCATGTGAGCAGCATGTATGGTTTCTTGAATTGAGATTCAATCATTGCATCTTCCATTTTCATGTATGACCTGGGACAAGATCTTCTTGGAATATCTAATATATGATCTTTATCTTCTGAAAATTTCTCCTCAAAAATCATGGAAGGAGTCTGCTTTATGTCATGGCCACTATTGGTCTCATACTCAACATGTTGTGATTGTGGTATATATTGTTGGTTTGAGTAGAGTCCATTCCTTTGGTCATGTCTGAAGGTGGGATTGTCATGGTTAATCCAAGATGGAAGATTATCAGGTGCGGGCCAATCCTCTTGATATGTTTGGACCTCCATCTTAGTCAAATCTAGTTGTGTATTTGTTAAGTATTGACATATTCCAACAATGTGACGAGGAGATATTGAAGTCAGTTGGAGTTGTTGTCTCGGTCGGTCATTCATCTCAAAAGTGGTTTGATCTTCAAATGATTCATGAGTTCTGACGAGTAATGGGTCAATTCAAGATGGTAGTTGCTCATTGGTGTTCAAGGGTGGGGAAGGTGGAAGATTTGAAGAAGTATTAAATTCGATCATATGGTTAGAATCTCCCATGAATGATGGATTGACATTTACAGAATGTAAAGGATGGATTGTATGATTAGAATATAGAGTATTGACATATGAAAAAGTGGAGACCTCAGTCGATTGTTTGTTTGTATGATCCGAATACAAAGGATTGTCATTCATGAAGTAGATCGGAATTATAGAGAGGGTTGGATATATTTGTGGGTGAGATTCTCTTGTGGAAGTTGGATGAGATTTTGAAGCTTTGGGTTTAACTGATACGAGTTCATTTTCATAGTATAGCTATGATGGATACTCGGACAAATGTTCCGTCATTTTTGAAAGAACTGACAAAATGAATGATGATTTGGGTTTGACCGAGATGAATTTATTTTCATAATATGGATCTGGAGGGTACTTGGAGAAAAGTTCCATAATTTTCAAAGGAGGTTTATCGGTTGACATCATAGATCTTGATTAATGATGTTCAAGTGCTTAGGATATTCAACAGAAGAAACCTTAACTGTTCCAGATCACGAAAGGATAGTGATGGCACAAGTGTGTGGTTTGATATTCGAGATCGGTTTACGCACACCAATACAAACACAATTCAAACCCCAGGTTCACCAACTCGCACAATGAAGCCGCAAGAGTTCGGCAATTATCTTTTCAATTTTAAGTTGGTGATAAATTAATCTTGGAAAAAA
The DNA here is from genome assembly GCA_037367405.1 of Ottelia alismoides. Lineage (NCBI taxonomy): Eukaryota > Viridiplantae > Streptophyta > Magnoliopsida > Alismatales > Hydrocharitaceae > Ottelia > Ottelia alismoides. The sequence goes on along the minus strand of JAZKJV010006041.1, from coordinate 93,049 downwards.
TGTAGCGAATTGTTAGGTGCTGGAAATTTTCGTAATGACTAGCCCGAATTCTTACGAGTAGTTGCACCTACTTTCAGCTAGTATGGGTGTAAGTACGGACCATAAAATGGATACCTGTGTTACTTAAGGATGGAGCCTTACGCAATGTCCTTTAAACCACCCACTCTACTAAGGAAATCCATACCGTTTACCAGTTTCCCGTAGATCCTCACTGAGAAGTAACTAATCGTTGTTATAGAATCAGTAGTCAATATGAAAATCCATATTTGGGCTCTAACCTTAAGTGTCGTCTCTCGCTCACTCAGATAAATAAAATGAATCCAAGGTCGGGGTTGTTCTCCCACAAAAATTCTCTATTTTATGTGTTAATTACAGTCAACTATATTTAGCAGCCCCAATTAAGCGATCATTGAAAAATTAAGTGAGCATAAATACACGTCTACTATCCAATTTCCTTTTAAAATTATGTGATAAAACACGAGGGAGAAATTAGAGAAAAGCCGATGCACATGAAACAATGATGTATTCTCAGATAGAAGACTTACAGTGATTCCTTGCAATCTCCATGTGAGAAGAAATACAAGAATTGAAAGATTATTCTAGATAATTGAAAGTCGATTAAAACCGCACCTAGTAGAAAGATCTTTTAGTCAGGAAGAAATGAGTTAAATTTTTGACTAAATTGAAAAATCTAATGTGCATCTCGATTAAAGTAAAGTTTGGTTCTAGGTTCTACGAGCACAATCAAAAATTAAAGGCTCTAGTAGCCGTATGTGCAGGTCTATCCTAAGTGCCACTCAAGTCAGGCCCCACCCTCACCGGAGAGTGAAACAGGCCACGACACACCACAGAAATAGTTCAAGGTCTTTTTTACACACGCGAGAGTCCAAATGGACACCTCTAGAAATGAGCAATTAATTACAAATGATAAAATTGCATAAATAAATCCTAGACTCTATGCTCTCTCACGACTCGACTCAATCTTAATTTAATTGTGGTTTTTTTGGACATCGGTGAAGATGCATCAGTTTTGGGAGAAACCGCTCCACGTACACCGGGTACCTCGCAAGAAAAATAAGAGAGAGGATGTAAGAGAGTGACTCAAAATTTTATAAAAAAATAAAGATAGAAAATAAATGCAGAAAAAATGGGAAATATACAGTGAATATTCGATGGTTAGATTACCCAAATGTGGAAAACTAAACAAAAAAAACTAGACAAAAAAAACTAAGATGTTTGCCTCCCCGACAATGGTGCCATCTAACGAGTCCGAAGTCGCCCTAGTTAATTTGTCGTGAATTATCGTCTGGTTAAAATTAATGTCGTTTCATTGTAGGCGGGCAATCAGAATCAGTCAAGAAATAACCGCAATTAATTAATAAAATTTTCAATCAGCGTGGTTTAATGTTTATTTAACTTGGGCAAGTCTCAAGGTCGAACTCAATGAGGCAAAGGAACAACCTAGATATTTGTCTATCAAAGTTCATGCACAGTTTTCGAGACGGTGCTTTTTTGTATTTTTAATGCAATTTTAAGATGTAAAATGCAAATATGGCCAATTTTAGGGACTAAAATGTAAAGATCAATCAAATGATGTCCAAAAAATATGAATCTTGGCCAAGATAACAAGATGAAATAAATGCACTATAATTTTTTTATAATTTTTGGATGCAAGATGAATATTTAATGGATTTATGAATGCAAACAAAGTAAATTTCAATCATTAATTATAATAAATAGTAAACCTAATTATTTTCAAGAGATAAAATTATCCAAGATCTAAGGTGATCGATCTCAGAAAAATCCTAAACCTCAAAATATTAGATTTAATACCTACTAAAAATTAAATACTGAAGTATGCAAAATGATTGTTATAAGACAAATCATGCATGCAAATACAAATCTTTTTGGGTACAATGTAACAACTAATTATGCGATGCATGAATTTTGGGCTATTTTTAGAGCAAAGATCAATTAATTATGAATTTTGAAGCATAAAGTGAGCAAAATATGCAATTTTTCACAAAACATTTAATCGTTAATTAACCACATATCACAAAAATGTCAAGCATATGCCACAATGTAGAGAATTAATTGAAGAACATCATGCTATTTTTTAATAATAAAAATGATGCAATAAAGCAGTTCAAAATGAAGGGGGAACACAGAGGTCTTAGTGTGAATTACAATAAATAATTAAAATAATGCAGAGAGGGATTAATGCATAATTACTTATACCTTGAGGGGTGTCTTTGCAAAATGTCCAGGGAACATGTGCTCCTCATGTGTTCCTGGGCTGGCGAGGGTTCTTTTGGCGAATAAGAGAAAGCGCCGGGGCATGATGGTAATATGTCCACCGGGACACGTGCAAGGCACGTCCTTGATTGTAGGCGGAAGCTGGCTGCAAATGTTGAAATCTTTAGGGATGTTTCTGCAAATGTCTCAGCAATCACGTGCGTCTCACGAGACCCCTGGGCTGATGACTTCGGTGCAAATCTCGCAGATCTCCAGGGGCTGAATATAAATAATCCACCCGCATGTGCATGTCATGTGGGCGAGGGGTGTTCTGTGGTGATGCTTCCACCTCACGTGCACGGCACGTGGGAGGACCTCGGGCAGGCGACCCGGCTGCTGGCGGAGGAGTCGGCGCTGCTATCGGGTGGGGCTCCGGCCACTAGTGTTGATTGTCGATGCAAAGAGTGGTCGGATCTCCTGGAGGATGCATGGGCGGAGCTGCTCCGTCGTGGGGTGTTGGTGGTTGAGGATGCGGGAGTGGTGCCCTCTCATCATTAATGAAGGACGGTCATGGCCACGAGGCTTAAAGCTGGTGGAGATACGGTGGAGCAGGGGAGCATAGGTTGGATGGGGATGAAGTCATTGGTGGCTCGACGGTTGATAAGGACCAGGATAAGGCAGTAGCAGCAGAGGGGGGCTCAATGTGCTGCAACAAGGGAGAACCCTCGGATCCCGCTCGACCTTCAAGGGAGGGGGTGTTACACAATGCTGTCACCACCGGGGAAGCGTTGCCCCTTGAGATGTGTTAATCGGCAGATGGGCAAGACGAGGAGGTGGCAATCGCTTAAATAGGGGATGTGAGGATGATCGGCGATGGAAGAAGAACGGATGAAGGTTGATTGGAGGTGCAACGCGGCTAGAAGATCTGTTGATTGAGCGGAGGGGGTTAGATTGGCGAAAGACGGGGCGACGCCGATTTTGGAAGAGGATCGACGATATTGACGGGGCGTCATCTGCCATAGATGGAACGGAAGATCATGGGCAGCGCAGGTGAGATCTGCAGGCGAGGCAGTCGGGTGCGGCTGCTATGGCAGGTGGTCGGTGATTTGGGGGACGGCGGAGGGCGGCGCGTCCTCAGATGGAAAGGGGGAAGAGGACAGCACGTGCTGGGCGCGTGCGGTGGAGGCACATGCGCAGCACGTGCGTGGGTTTTCTATATTTTTTATTATTTTTTTATTTTTTTTATAAAAAGAAATATAAATAAGGCAAAAATGGGTGACACGTGGCAGCTCCAAGAGCTGCCACGTGTCAACCCTAGAAAAATTGAGAAATAAATACAAAGAAAAATAGAAAAGAAATAGCAAACGACCTCGGATCGAAAAAAATTCTTCACGAAAGTTGTTCGTCTCGATGAGATCTACAACTATCATGATCCAAAACCAAAATCGATCATTTGCACAAAGTGATATTTTGGGGTACTCAATGTACATAGAATACCTTAATTTTTTGGTTTTATAATTTTTTGTCATTTTTAAACCAGATAAAATCCGAAAAAATAGATAAACTCAAAGATAAATATTTACACATTAATCTAATTTTTTGGATTTTTATTAAGTAGGAGAAAGAAGAAATAAAACACAAAAAAAGATTATTTTTGTACAGACAGTTAGTGAAGACTCAAACTCAATTAGTTTCTTTGATTTCAAGCATAGTTTGGATTTGGATTTTTACACATTTTAATAAAACTTTCATCAAAGAAGATAAATGAAAAAGAAATAAAATAAAATGAGCCAATTATGTACATAAAATAATTGGTCAAAAACTGCTGAAATACAAAATGTACAAAAGAGGCCCAAAACTCAACTTTCACATATGAACTCTGATTCACTTGAACTTGGTCTTGTTTTGAAGGTAATTGAATGTATATTAGTTAAAAAGTGAATAGGATCAAATCGGCCACTGGATGAGGGAGATATCGAGGTTTTAGTCCGAAAATCCTAGAACTAGGGTTTGGATTTTTGGTCCACTTATTAGGTTAGTGATTTTTTTGCATTTTTCTTTTATTCTTATTAGTAATCTGTACACAGTGGAGGTGATTTTGGGTCAATTGGAGTTAGCATGAATTAGTTAAAAATCAGGGAAGTTAGAGTAATTTACAGGTCATTTTTGTTGGGCTTTTTGGCTTCTTATTTTATACAATAATAAGTGATAAAATGTCATTCTTATCAAAACTTGCATGAATGCTAATTATGCAGAATAAATGAAGAAATGTCAGTGATTTTTAGGGATTAGAGCTTAATTAATGATTTTTAGAGTGATGAATCTGAGATTTATCAGGGACCACACAAAAGATGGCAAACATGTGCACATCTGAAAAAATCGCATACATGTGCATGTCTGAAACTGAGGACTCGAAATCTGACGTCGAATCTGGATATTTGTTGTAGAGTCTGTAAATCTGACTGGTCTGGAGAATCTGAATCTAGAATCTAGATCCGACTTGTGACTATACACACTACTCCCCTTTTCTCCCACACTTGTTGAAAAATAGAGACATCGACAAACTTGGGAGAAGATAAGATAATGGGGGTAAACAAAACATGAATCCTGCATTTTTTTCTTCATTTTTTTAATAAGCCGCATAATTTTTTCAACTTTTCTTCTCATTTTTGTTTAAAATATTTTTTATAAATATGTTTATGGCTTTTTTTGGTACGCGCCTTTTCAAAATCATTTTTTTAAGCATGCCAATCTTTTTTTCCTTTTTGGCTTCTCACTTCTCTCTCCATTTTTTATTTTTATTTTGGCCCGTTTGGTCCCTTACCATAGCAACAGAGGAATTTTTTGAACACCCGATGGCCTTTTGGGCCTTACCCTTATTTAGGGTTTCCCTCATGGGAACCCCTTCTCCATCGATGACTTCCACCTCGATGGGGGCGTCGTCACAGCAGAATAGGAGGAGGAGAAATGCCTCTTTCTGGAAGTACAGAGATGGAGGGCAAAGGCTCACATACGCCTGGGGATTGTCTAGATAGTGGGGGCGCAGGCGATGAATGAGTTGGAGAAGGGGGATCTTCTGCGAGTGGGGGCGCGAGAGAAACGAGCGATGGTGTCCTAGTATGCATGGTCACCGTAGATAGAGGATCCTGCGCCCGCGCTCAGTGGCGGGAACGCACGCGTAGGTCTCAACCAGCTCCGCCATTGGAGATCGACAGAGGTAGAAGTCGAGGTTGAGAGAGCCTTGTGCGGCTAGGATGCTGCCTGGAGCACCTGGAGCATGATGGAGGTCCCCTCGCATCACCGCCTGGTCTTGCACTGCCTGGAAGAGCATCGATGCTCCTCCACGTCTAGCAGGGTTTCCTCGAAGAGTAGCGTTGCCTTACATGCCTCCTGCGATCTAATCTTGCAACTCTGCCAATGCTTGGTTCGACGCCAACGATGATGCTTTTTCAAAATAATTTACAAGAGGCTAGGGATTACAGGGGGCTCCCATGCGCGGCAGTGGAGCATTGCGAGGGCTGGGAGCCCTTCGATCTCCGGAGGAGCTACTAGCCTTGGCGGCTAGATCTAGAGATGCACAGGGCAAGGAGGATTAGGATTCCATCAAGAACCCTAGAGCCGATCTCGATTAGCTGGAAACCAATCTTGGATGAGTAGATACATGTGCGATAATGATGAATCCATGATTCATTAACTTTTCTGTTGCATTTTGTCTTAAAACCCTTAACAAATGCAAGTAAATATTCATTAATTCCCATCTTTTATTCAAACTTCATTCATGAATAAATATTCACTTTTAAGCATAAAAAGCATGTAAATAAATAAAGAACAAAGAAAAGGAAAAAAAGGCAGATTGGAGATATGTATAAATGTACAATATGACTTATAAATATAAATATAATTATAAGGTATATTTATAGCCTAACCCCCGAGACCAAGTCAATATGGATTGGTCGACAAACCAATAAGTAGGGGGAGATAAGGAAAGAAGACCCTAAAAATAAATTAAGACACATCTCATGTACCACTCACTATTTATCAAATAAATACAAAACTTCAAAAGATTTTTAATTAATTCTTAGCATATTTTTCACCAAACTCTTTTTCCTAATTATTTTTATATATATATATAAATATAAATATAAGTTAAAAATATTACCCTGTATATATGCCAAGAAATCCCAGTTTGTAAATTATCAGAATCTCAACTACCGAACATCATAACTTCTTCATACGAAGTCCAATTTCACTCTACTCACCTTTAAAGTTCATAAAATAATATTCTCTAATTAATATAGGTGATTTCATCGAATTCGGAATATGTTTGCAAAAAGTCGGTTTTGGACCAAATGGACAACGGGGTTTCTAGGCTATTTATTTTATGTAGCACACACTATTTACAATTTTATTAATTTTATAATTTCTAATTATTTTGATGATCTTGTAATTTAACATTAATTTATTTTATATTTTTTGGAGCTTATTTATTATTTTAATAAAATCAAAAACCCTAAATTATAGGTAAAAATGAACTGGATAACTTATACCTATATTTATTAATATATGTAATTAATTTATTAAAATCCCCAAAAATTCACACAAACCCTTATTTATTATTCTAATAATTAAGAAAATATAAAATTAATTTTTAATTATTTATTTATTAAATTAAAAATCCAAAACCTATTTATCTATACATATTTATTAATATAATATTTATATTTCGAATAATATTTATTATTTATAAAAAGTAATTATTTTATAAATTAAATAATTTAATTATTTACATTTCTTGTTTTTACACTTATTTAAAGTAACGTTATTTAATATTTAATATTGCATTTATAAGCCATTTTAACTCATCTGGCCAACCAGGTGTTGACACTTGTCAGCACCTGGTACATCTTCTTCAAGAAGACAGTACGCCAGCTGTTCCAACTGAGTGTCAGCACCTGGTGCATCTTCTTCAAGAAGATATAGTATGCCAGTTGTTCCAACTGACCAACTTCACCAAATTCTCCAGCGTGTATCCTAACCCTTCCCGACGATCCAATCCATTATTCGACTCCCCTAACAACCTTCTTCATCGCCCACCATTAGATCTAGCTTGGTGAGCATGAAAACTCTCTATATAAACCTCCAAACTTCGCAATTTATAATTAACTCTCCTTCATCCACCCAAAGCTCAAACTGCCAGTGGCCGACTCCCATCTCCTCCACCTCGCTCCGCCTCACTCCGGTGGTAACAGCACCCGAAGGGCTACCTCGCGTGGAAGAGGGATCGTCGGGGAGAAGTTCCAAGGTGAAGCTCCGCCTTGCATCGCCGCCACGCACGCGTCCAGCTCCGGCGAAGATCGGACGTCGCAGCAGCTACCAGAGGTAAATACACCTCTCTGTCCCAGATCTACTCCTCCACCTCTATCGAATTTTATCTCGATTCTCGTGCCACGATTAGCGTGGCTAATCACGCCATTAGCTAGCATAATCAGCCATCTAAAATGCACAATCAAATCTTTCATCTCCTTTGTTTCACGTTTGAATCAAATCGCATTTCTTATCTTGTGGTTTCTCACGCCGACTAGCATTTATTCTGGAAGTAACTTTTTGATCTTGCAAACCATAAACATTCGGTCGATTCCTTGTGAATCGAGCACATATACTTGTTCTTTGCAGATCTATCTTGCATCAGGAGCGAACTCAAGTCAGTTGGAGTCTTCTTCATCAAGAAAATCATCTTCAAAGAAGCCGCAACAACCTGGAAACCAGCTCCAGCTCAACGAGACCGCCACCTTCATCGAGCTTCCACCGCTGCTCGAAGCCATCTCCGCTTGACGTCCATCGCGAGCAAGCTCGAGGGTTAGAGGAGCTAACCCTCTGGCCCCGCCGGAGATCCCAGTTCGTCGTCAATCGCCGATGAAAAGTTGGCGAAGAAGCGTCTTTCGTCAGCTGCCCAATCGCCCAAGAACAGTTGAAGAATACGCGGGCTACAGGCTTGCGACGCGTGTCATCATCAGACGAACCCGATTGCATATCACGTTATAATCCAGGCCGTTGAAGCCGAACCGGTGGAAAAATTTATGTACTAAACCCCAAAGACTTCCAGGAATTCCAGAAGCTCAGGAAGTTGATGAAACCACGGGAGAACGCCTACCCCCTTAAGGAGCGGGATGAAACCACGGGAGAACGCCTCAGAGTGTTGATAGTCTATTGCTTTTGTCTTCTCGATACAATAGCTATGGGGGGTCTATATATAGCTCCCACTGAGTCTCCACAGCTCCAAACTATTAGATGTGGGACTAAACTCTAGATGAGATAAATGGATTATGGAGTGATCCATTTATCCATCTACAATATAAGAAGCGCACAACCAACTACTCCAATAGGTAGTTATTTGTATTTTTTAACGGAAGAGGCTTATGTTGAAGGAATAGTAAGGGATATATTATTATTATCCATTTTGATTTCAGGATCAAAACATTGGCCGTATATAGAGAGAGGAACAAGAAGGAATATCACTCGTTATTCTTCAAACGAACAATTATAGTTGAATCGTGTTAAATAGATGTTCTTTGTCATTTCTAACATTTAAAGCATGCGATAGAAAAATGAAAAAAAAAGGACTTTTTCTTAACATGACTTGCACATCAACAACATCAGAGGATTTGTTAAGGGTTTTGAGTATATTGTTAAGTGTATATACCATGTCTCGAAATAAATAGGAGATCAATTATTTAATAATAATGTGGATAAGCACCTATTAATGTTTTATAAATAATAATAATAATATGAGATTAAGCAAAGAAATTTAAACAAGAAACATTATTCAGCACAACTCAATATGTGTAAAATTGATGTTACTAGTTGATTTCAGTCATTTTTGGAAAATAGTATGAAATAACGAAAGAATAGAATTTTAATATGGTATTATACTTACAGCTCCATAGTGTCTAAATAGTCTATCTTCCATCTCTTCCATCACAAGGAGCGCATATGACATGGCATCTTTAACGGCAGCCACGTCAGCCTTCAATCACAACCGGTAACATAGGTAAGAGAAGTTTGATATTTTACTACTTATCAATTCATTACAAACAGTAAGTTGCACAAAAATCTCTGAATTATATAGAACTTATTTCAATACCATGCATGAACTTTAAAAAATAATATTGTGATACTTCATCTTTTATGATTTATCTCAGATTGATTCTCAACTAATTTGATTTATAACTAGAAAGGCAAAACGAACAATCAAATTCCAGTAGTTCTAAATTGTATTGGAACAAATATTAAAGATTCAATACCTCATTGTTACTTTTTAATGTTCCAATGTGATATTGAAATTAAGGATATACTTCACCGATTTTGCATTGTTAAATATATGGTTATATTATTCATTGCAAAATTATTTTTATGCCTCAAATTAGTGATGAATATAATATACGCCGACATATCATTAGCGACGGTCCATATGGTGATGCTTATCCGTTGTTATAGTTCAAAATTTTAACTAATCATCACTAAATTTTGAAATAAAAATCTAGCAACAGTTAGGTAAAATTTTGAAAAATAGCAATGGATAAGCACCTCTATATGAACGTCTCTGATATTGCAACATATATTCTATTCGTCGCTAATTTAAAGTATACAATTATTTTGTAATGAATAATATCATCGATATTTATTTAGCAATAGATGATTTAGTGACGAATTTGGAAAAAAAACATCATTATAGTCCAATTTTGTTTTGATGTTAAACATTATGAAAATGAAGTATCTAGCACCAAAGTTTGCAAGTTCGTAGAAAAATCACAACATATTTTTTGTTGTAGAATTGTATTTTTACACACAAAAAAATGCAAAGAATGGTACTGTTTTAGCAACAACTATTAGATGATTTTCTTTCAAAAATTACTGGTATTTTTCCCTTGCTTCTAACCGATCATTAGAATGTCAACGTGTAAGCTATATAATATGAATCGGTATTAATAACATAAGAAGGATTACGTTGTTCATCGCATCTTAATAGTGTAGAGTTTAATTTCCCTACGAATAGAATCTGTTGTGCGGCGTTAACATCCTATAGAAAAGTATATTCCTTTTATTTAAATAAAATTGAAATTATGTAAACATAGCTACGTCTACCTATTTTAAATTATTCTAGAAATAATTATGTTGAAATGAAATTTTGGATTTTTAAAATATCATGTGGAAATTAAATTTCAACGCAATTAGAGGTAAGGACACTGTTCTCGATACCAATCTAAGCACGGGACGTTACAAAACCAAACAAAAATATTGAAGCGCAAATGCACTTACATGAGCACCGTCTACCAAGGGGACACAGGAGCAATAGGCCTGGAGGGTGGACGCCGACCTCGCGACGGCATTGGCAGCTCGTTCGCTGATCTTCTCCCACTGCATGAGCAGTTGCACCTGGGGCGCAACGATCTCCTGCAGCTTCGCCCTCCGTCGCAAGCCCTCCACCACTTTCCTCTTCGTCGCCACGAGTTTCCGCAGTTGTCGCAAGCTCACCCACACGCTGAATAGCCTTCTCTACATAGTCACGCACAAATAGAGATTAAGAATCTCAACCATAAGAAGCTGCAACGAGTAGTAGCAGCTCATATCAATAACATAAAAAGCCATATACACACACATTAAGAGACTGATCATATATACAAGTTAGTGCAATCAAAAGTTGCCATTTTTTTCTGTGTTTAATCTTCCATTGAATCAAAAATATGAATCAAATTATACATGGCCGTCAAACAAGGAATTCTCGCAGATTTAGAGATAAGAAGCATCAAAATAATAATAGAAAAATCCAATGAAATTCGGGAATCATATACTTGTTTTTATATTATCGTTTTTATAATTCGGCGATCCCATGCAAAAAATGAGAGATCTTCGAAGTGAGAGAAACACAGCGAGAGGGGATCCGCACCTCCGAGGAGACCTTACCGGCCTCCATGGCGGCCTTGGCCTTGGCATTCACGAACCTCCATTGCACGTACCTCGACGTCAATAGCTTCAGCTCGTGCGCAACCTCCACCGTCGCCGGAGACACCGCCGGCGACCTCCTCCGCCGGAGCATCCCCAGCGCACCTTCTTTGTTCCTCGTGCCCCCGAGCTCCGCGATCTCGGGGGCCTTCGTAGACCGCCCGGGCGATAGCGCCCATGCAGAGGGGGTAACCTTACCCCCCGGTGGAGTCCTCGGGGGTGCAACCGTCGTATTTGAGGACCTCCTTAGTGTTGCACCGGTGAACTTCGAGGCGGAATTGGAGCGGAGGATGGTCGAGAGCTTGCAGGTGGGAGGCGAGCGAGGTGGGTTGTTTGTCATGGTCTTGGGAACGGAAGGGGTGCGGCGGAGACGTGGGTGGCCGGATTGGCTTCGGTGATGGACGGAGAACTGGGAATTGGAGGTGGCGTCCATGGAAGCGGAAGAGAGGAGAGGAGAGGATGATGGAGAAGTTGGATTGGTGTTTACTTTGAGAGAGAGAGAGAGAGATTGATGTGATAATCCAAATATTAATTAGTTTTACATTGAAGGTATGACTGTAATTTTATGGTGTATGTAGCGGTAGAATGGAAATTTTGTATCAGAGTGGTCGGATGTAAATAAAAATTAGGTTTTTTATCCGTCTTAAAATATGACTACGGATTCGGATATAAAACGGATATCGTAGATTATGTTAGATATGCATTTATTGAATGACTTGCACATGAAACAAATATAATAAAGGTATTTTTAAAAAATAATTATATTAAATATAATTGTAGGTATAAATATATTTGCAATTATATTATTGAAGGGAAAAAAGAATATGCTTTCTTGGAGCATGTAACTTACATGCTTTCATCCTTTTCTTATATTTTTTAATTTTTTTGAAATGAAACTTTAGGGAATTTAGATCATCATATATCATCATGGTGTTTTTCAAAATTCAACTTAGTTCGAGACTTCTATTCCCTCTATCAAGACTGTCAATTTTTAACAGTATCAGAATTACTGAAATTGGCCCCTTCAGATAGAAATCTGCTTTACACAAAATTTGAAGCACATATTCTACTTATTATTTTAAGTAAATCCTTCCAGGATTTCATTTAGAAAATAAACAAATGTGCAAAAAAAGATGATAGCATGCTATTATATGCTCCGGGGAGTATACTCATTTAATCCTATTTTAAATATATATACCGGTATGCAAATATAGCAATTTATGGATAAAAAAGTGATATATGTATCTAATGCATATATATAGTTCATCTCATACTACAGTGTGTGCTATGATCTCACAAAACGAGGACGTGACATCCATTACAACAAACTAGTGAGCCTAAACCAAAGAATAATTTGAGCAGCCATTGTTATATCTTCCGATATAAACAAGAGAATTTATTCGATGAAGTCAATGGTACAATTTAAACGAATATTATTCTCTTGCCATGCCATTATAATGCCAAATTTTAGTAACAATTGGAACAAATTTTAAAGTGGGAAATAACAGATAATAATTGGTGTATAATTATTGGTAGCAATATAACAACGAATATTGCATTCTTCGTGAACTTCAAGAATCAAAGAAATCGTGCGACGAGTAATATTTATTGTTCAAATGTAACATCAGAATAAAGCAATAATTTTCAATATATTTGTTGCTTTAGATCAATTTTGTTGCTGTGGTACACACAGAGCGTGAAAATGAAAGCATCCACCCCTTTGTGCATACTCAAAGGGTATATATACAATATTTTTAATGGATGTTAGTCCTCTTATATCTTCTCAAAAAGATAAGATCAGGATGCTATAATCAGGGATAAAAGGTGTATATATGGATGATGGATTTCAATCAGCATAAAGATAGAAAATTGTTTTCAGTTTTTTTTGGTAAATTACGAAGGACCTCAATTATGCATGAATTTCCAATTAGGGACATCATTTTTCAAATGTAACTAAGAATGGCTTCATCTTATTTTTTGTCCTAAATGCATGCCTATGTAAGCATCCACAGCTATTTTATGTCGACGTTAAATCCCAAAGTTAAAATTTCAGAGACATTGTTACAATTGAAATATGAGGCTTCTAATTGAGAATCGCTGCCCTTTTTTAAATTAAGACGGACTATATATAACACGAAATAGGGTATACATATAATGCACCCCTTTTGTATGATATATAGGAATTGGCATGATATATATTTGGATGCAAGTATGGATGTTCAATATTTGCATATATATATACACACACACACACACACACACATATATATATATATATAGGGCATATCCAGAGGGCACTGTGCCGATTTGGGTCGTGGTGAGCACCAAACGTGGGCTCGCCACGTGTATGTGTCGGTTCTATTTGGAAGGGGACGGTTTTGGCAATAACAATGTGCATGCATTATTAACATAATAAGAATTCGAATTAAATCATTTCCTTAAAAATAGGTGGTTGGTTTTAGTAAGCTAAAAAATACGCATTTAAATTATTGTCGGCATATATTCTATTTATGGAATGATCATTCCACGTTTGGATTAGAAAAGATAAATTACTGATTATAATTATTGATTACGTCAATTACTAATGTCCATACAATAGTTACCTATTACAAATATACATATTACTGAACGCATTATGATTGTTACTGAATTTATAGTTATTTTACATCTGTAATATTACATTGTACAGAGATCAGTAATTCATTTATGTTACTCAAGTAATACATATTCGGTTCTCAAGTAAGTATTATTGTGGGATCAGTAATTAAGTATGTGAATTACTAATGTCCATACAATAAGTACTGATTACAAATGTCCATTTTACTGAAGTCATTTTGATTGTTACTAATGTTATAGTTACTTAATACTTTGAGTCTTACTGAAGCACATCTTATTTACTTATATAACATTTTTAATTACTTATAATGTATCGAGTGTTACTGATAGCAATACATAAGTTACTGGTTACGTGATTTTTTATACTTATTCCAACTTACTTATTCCCTTACCTTCTTTTACCTACAATTTATTATATGTTACTGATGGTTCTATATATATTACTTATTTTATTCTTTGTTTTGAATTACTATCGAATCACACATTCTTTACTTATGTAGCCTATTTAATTACTTGTAATACGTCAAGTGTTACCAAAAGTCACACATAAATTACTTAATTATAGTTATATGGTGAACATCCAAATGTCAACTGTCTTCTAGTTCATTTAGATGATGTTGTTTTGCTCTCACTCCTCGGCATAACAACAGCTTCTTCAAGACACCAAATTGTTGCAATGTTCTACAAGAAACAATAAGTTAATTGACCATTTAAAAAAATTAAAATATCAAGAAATTGGAAAAGACTACACATTAATTACAAATTTTTCGATAACGTTTCAAGAAGATACTTGCTTCAATACTATTTTATATCCGAGAATAGTAAGAATTGTAAAAAGAATGGTAACTCAACAATATACTCGCTTCAGTAAGAATCATTCAATGACAAGTAACTTTTAATGAATTGTTAGTAACGTTTGTTATATGACAAGTAACTTGTAATGTGTTGTATTTATAAACTTACTGATTGTTATAATATAGTTACTGACAGCCAGTAATGAAGTTACAATGTTACCAGAGTTACTTGTTATTATTATAAAGTTACTTCTACATGCTAAAAAGTTACTGATGGATAGTGTAAATATTACTTGTTATATATGTAAGTTAATAAAATACTAGTAATGGTTTACAATGTTACCAAAGCGTATATTAATTGTTACTGGTCATTATCCGATAGTTACTAGTACAAGTTATATGGAATTTCTTACTAATATATATATAAAACTTACTGATACATGTAATAAAGTTACTCAAAGCCAACAATAAAGTTACAAATTTACTGTAACTTTTATTATATGAAATCAAAATACCTTCGATAAAAAATCAATTAGGAATACAAATTGTGTATCAAAATGAATAAAAATCGATATTATGAATAAAACTTTCTCATATTCCAATCATACTTCTCGAATAAAACATCGCTTACGATAAAAAATATGCAGTATTCATAAAAAAATTAATGTATTCATCATCTCGTCGTATTGATCCCAAAATAAATATTGCTAAAAATCAAAAAATCATTAAAACAACGAAATTATGATAGAAATAAGCGATTAAATTATGAAATCGAATCGCATACCTCCCATCTTGCGTTGGAACGAAACAAATGCCATGCGTTGGAATGAAACGATAGATTTTACCAATCAAATGCACGCGCCTTCCTCTTTCCACAAATGCAAGGCTATTTTTAGCAATGTACTAATTTCCGATTTTATTTTATTTCCATACAAAATCGGTTCCTATTTTTTGGGATTAATCGGTTCCTATTTTTTTGCGATGGACGGCTAGGATTGGGTGCTCATCCGAACTCAAATGGGCCCTGTGCTCTCTGGATAAATTCCCTATATATATATATATATATATATATATATATATATATATATATATATATATATATATAGGGACCCTTTCAAATGAGGTGGGGTCTCATAGAGATTATAGTGAGCCAACAATAAATACGGTTGGATTAGAATCGGATGGATGGGATCAAAACCACTATCATTATATGGAATGGTTTTGACGATAAAACATTTCTATATATAGAGAATACGAACGTGCGATTTTAATGGGATAGTAGAGAAAAATACGGAACTACAAATTAGGAAAAACTACTTTCTTAAAAACAGACGCCAGGACGGCTAATAGTACAAAAAATATTACTTTATTGGTATAGTTTATTGAATTCTACTTTAACAAGTTGCTATTATATGAGACTTTTTTGAAATAAATCTATTATAATTACAAAATTTATGTTTTGGATTTTAAAATTTTTTAACAGATTTAATATGAAAATGTTAGTTGACAATTTGAAAAAATGAACAATAATTTGAAATTGTAACGTATAATAATACAAATATTATGATATGAAACGAAATAACATATACTACTTAAATTTAAAAATTAAGCGAATTTATTAAAAAGATGATGGCCTCATAAAGTATACTATGCTTTTTTAAATTAATAATAAAACTCCAAAATTTTGAATTTATGTACTTAATAAATATTAAATTTTAATTATATTTTTAATAAAGTTGTTTGAATTTTACAAATGTATGACGATATTTTGAAATACCTTATAATATATTACAAAAATTTCTTGCATTGTAAAATACAATTCTTATTACATGTTCCGACTTTACATATATAAATTTCAAATCCATCTTAATATGGAAAGCATTGATTAACTAATTAAGATAATGTATCGACGACTGATTATGATAATGATAAAAACATGGAAAGTAATAAATTACTTCCGTAAAGGGAGCTCTCATTCTGCTCCTACATTTCCGCCCAAAAAAACGAGAGACGGTTGTGGCATTTCCAAATCGAACATAATAGTCGGAATTGTAGTTAATATGTTAAGATTTTCCATAAAAAGAGGAGGGAGGGCGGTTTTGATGGTGGTTTTCTATTGGAAAACCGGATTTAATCATGACCATCAATTCAAATCAAACGGTTGTAAATTGTGGCTCACTATAATCTCTATGAGACCCCGTCTCATTTGAAGTTTCTCCTATATATATATATATATATATATATATATATATATATATATATATATATATATATATAGACACACACACACACGTCTGTTAGTATAAGATTGGATTAATATATACGATATATGGAGAGGTTAACATCTGGGATAGGAAAGAATTATACCTATCGATATTTATGTAAAGGGAGTCTAGTACTAAAGGGCGGCACGTTAACATTAGATAGGTTAGGTGTAAGGGAAGGAACATCTATCTATACGTCACAAAGAGAGAGTGGTGCGCGTGTAAGTGCTTCTTTGTATTATAAGAAACCTCATAAAAGGGTTGTGGGCCTCCATTACATCCCTATATTATATGCCATCTCCATAAGATATGTGTCCATTCTTCATATTATATGTGTGTGTGTGATTGTGCTCGACGTTCAATACAATAGTTCATTAGCTGAATCGACATAGAAAATTGTGTTTATAATGGACTTTGAAAGTATGGTTTGAGATTAATTTATTAATTTTTGGAATAATCTACAGTCTGACCGATTTTTGAAATTCTTTCTTGTCGGCTGGCTGGGATGAAGCTTTTCTCGTCGAGCCTTTCTTGATCCTTTTTCCTGCAGTTGATTAATTCCAAAAAAAGGTCTCCACTATACATCGGTTCTCAATCACGGACATCATTTTTTAAATGTAACAAAGAGGGTTCCAGTCTTTTTGTTTTGTCTCAAATACTAGCTTATGTGACCCCTTTACCCCGACATTTACACTCTTTGTTACTTTTAAAAAATGGAGACCTATAGTTAGGAGCCGAGGCATAGTTTTGTAATTTACCTAATGCCTTTCTCAACTAGCTTGATCACTTGGGGCCTATTGGGTTACTAGGTTATCTCAAGGAAACCCTGTCTACCCTTCTGTATTCCTAGGTTGGAATTCTATCACAAACCAATGTAACATCACATCAAATATTTCATTCCAACACTCCCAACCATGCAAACAGAACTATTCACAGGAGGATACCCCAACCACTCCAACCCAATTACCAAACAGGCCCTTGATGTTTGGATCTTGCCTTCCGAGACCGAAAGGATATTTGTGTTAGCATTTGATACTACATATATGTTGGTTGAGTCAAACTAAAATGAGATCTAGTATCTATATATTTTTCCATGCTTGCAAGCAACCCCAATAATAGAGATCCAAAAATACGTCGATATGTAATTGTCTATTTGTTTGCTAGTATTGGGAACAATGAAGGATTGAGTCAATTAAGTAATTAAACTTATGAGCTCAAGTAATCGTCATTCTCCCGAATCTACTCTTTTTTTGTTTACATATATAGTTAAGGGAAGAGGGAAAGGAGGCGACTAGAGGAGGTGGTGGTGTGCCCTCATTCTCCGCTGAGGTTTGGGCAGAGGTTTGTTGTGCGCTTGAGCTGCAAGCGCCGGTGGGTGCTGATATGAATGTTTTACTGGACTTTTGTGATAAGTTAATCAGTGACGCAAAGAAAAAGAGGGATATGTTGCCCTGGCAGTGATCACATGGATCATTTGGGCTGAGCGGAATGAAAGATGGACATCTTCAAGGCTTTCTTCTGCTAGTGTTACGGCACGAAAAAACATCGACATGGTGAGGATTGCAATGGGTTAAGTACCTGTAAGCTGAATGTAACACCTAAACAGCAGCTTTCTTCATGTGAAATTAGCTTGCTTTGGTGCAAGCTTCGATGCTATTGCTTTTTGACTCCTAATATACTAATAGAAATTACCCAGCAAAAAAAGGTGGTGGTGGTGGTGTTTGGGAAGGGATGTCATGTGGACTTTGATATCGAGGGGGCTCATCAAGCCCATTGCAACAATTTAAAGGGCGCAATAATTCTCCAAGGAAAGTTCTCAATGGACTCTTTTTATCGTATCAAGTTTCAACTCTTTTTTCTTATTTTCGGGTACTCTACTACTGTTCATGAAAATCATATATGGCTTGTACGTATGCACATATATCAAAATGACATAAAACAAATGCCAAATAATACATTTTCAAATCTAATAGGAAATGGGGCAATATATCACATCCAATTCCAGGGACAAAATACCCCCCAGCAAATTGAACAGTTAGAAACTGAGAAGGGTCATGCCTTCAAGAGAAACTGTAAATAAGATGTAAAAAGCATCATTTCCTAGGTCAAACTAATCTAAAGATTTACTCATGTTCTAAAACTTAACATTTGAAAGCAAATCAATTTCAAGGAAAGTTATTCTAAATGTCCCAATTCTCAAGGATATGCACAAAATGACTAGAGGGTGAAAACAGCTGAATAAAGAAAAGGTCGTAGGTATTATCGCATCCTTTCTATTTTTCTAAAAACATATTCGTCTACGAGTATCCAGCTGAGCTCGCAAACCTGCAGCTCACTGGAGAAATCACAAGGAAATGCAGCATCGCGGGGCTCCAGCAAGCAGATCGCTATTAGAATAATATCAACTCCTAATAAGTCGGCAAGCAAACAGCATAGTTAATCAGATTGATAGACGCTTTCATGGTAACGGAGCAAGTAAATTAATCCACGTCTAACAAAATGTGCAACCCATATCTCCCAGTATGCCAACAGGCATGTGACATAGATACTTGCCCAAAACCAGACAAACCAATCATAACAGTGACGACTGGCAAATAACAAGGTAAATTGATTCAGAATCATTCAGTAGGCGGTACTAAAATCTAAGATTCAGAGTCCCTCGATCATCCAACAGGTGACATCTGAAGAAGCTAAGCAACAATGGCATTCGAGAGGCACGGGGATCAAAGTTTCTCTATTGTCATTCTGAAGTTTTCTTGTGGGATGCATCACTGCCAGGAAGAGCTGCATGTCCGGCCGTGATAGCGACATTTTCTTGGACAGAAGAAACAGGCAACGTAGTTGGGACTTTGACCACGGTTTTATCATTGTCAGGATGGTAAACAGTAACCACTTGTTCTGAGGATACTGGTGGAGTCTGAAAATCGGTTGATTCTGGTGCCATCGCTCCCGGTCCATCATTTGACCGAGGATCACCAGATAAGACCTGCTGGTTTTGAGTGCCAAGGACATGATTTGGCGGAATAAATGCGACTACACGTCCAGGGAATCGCCTAATTTTGGATAGATGCTTCTTACCGGACAAGTGGCTCTCAAAGACAGCTTGAGTGTCGCATGTAACGTTGCATACATTGCAGAGAAGCGGCATCTCCTTGGGGCGCTTCGGTTGCTTGTTAGGTGCTGAGTCGAAATTTCTCAACCTCTTGCCAGCACGACCAATCCTCACTAATCCTCCTCTATTCGGACGAGAACGACCATAGCCACCTCTCATCGGCATTGTTGGAAGCTGACCCGGTTGTGTCTCCGACAAAGGTTCCACATTCACTTCCTCGGACTTCTCCACATTGTCCTCTACCTGTTTGGCCTCCGTTGTACCATCATCCTCAGTAGCATCTTTAGCATTATCAGCATCTGCTTGTTGAACGATCAGAGTACCAGGCTGTTCTAGGGTTTCCTTCTCAGATTCCGTTGCAACATTTTGTTCTGTGTTTTTGTCCTCTAACTTCTCCTGATTATGTTTCGCTTCAAGTTCCTCCAGTAGCTTTTTCCGAGCTAGCATTTCCTCTAACTTTTGAACAGTTTTCTTGTGCCTTTTTCCATTCTTATGCTGCTCGAGAATTTCTAGGCTGTTGCAGTCAACCCTACAGACATCACACCATGCAACAACGATAGGACGTTGAGGTTTTGCAGGAACAGGCACAAGGGTCTGTACAGCGGATGGTTCTTGGCCAGATCCTTGATGCTGGCCTCTGCCCCTACCACCACGGCCTCCATGTCCCCTGCCTCGGAAAGTAGGAGATCTACCATGTTGTCCATTCACATTAGGGTTGAAACCTCCACTACCACTGCTGCCACCACCACGGGGCACTCCACCACCCCGCGTGCCACGACCTCTTTGCTTCCTACTGCCAACCTGTAAAACTCAAACATATAAAAGTCGAGAGGTCAGGTGTAAGTGCAAGCAGAGGGATTCCTGATTATAAAAAATAGTTATTTTCTTGGAAATAGGAAATATAGCATTGAGAACAAACCTTTTGCACCGTCTCATTTTCGCTGAATTTCAACTTACGTACTGAGTGTAAAAATCTGTCAAAAGCTTTAATAGGAAAATTTTATATACCAAACTAAACTGTTTTACCCACGTTAGCTGAGAAATTCATGGAAATGGAAAGTTAACCAGTAAAATCAGTGGTTCATTGTTTTCAAGTCAATGAAAATGGCTTCCCAATTCCATATGTTTCAGCATATCATGTCTCCAACAAATAGACATGCTAAACAAGATAGACCAAAGTGTGTCTCATTGAACTGCCATTTTTTATTATATTATGTTTTTAGGGTTATTTCAGCTACAAAACTCACCAGGAGTTGGATTTGAGGCCAAGAATCTGGATCCAGTTCCAAGTTCAGAAACATTTGAAAGCTCTTAACCGAAATCAATCAAAGCTCTTTACTGAAATATTGCTTCGATCTTAGGAACTGCCAAAAGAATAAGCACAAGGATAAACAAGAGTAAGGGCCCATGCAAAGATGTTGTATGATTACTTGAGCATTTCCTGTGCTCGCTTTAGAAGCTTTTATATCAGTTGGTGTTCCTAAAGTGATGATCTCCAGGCATCGAAACAAAATAACCATGCATTTTGCATCGAGCAAACACTTTATTAAGGAGAATGAAGATCATGCACTCTCATCCATTTAAGGATATTCATCAGGTCAGATATATGCAATGTCTGAAGAGATTGCCATAGCAGAACCTAGCTAGGCAAGCTCTGTTTGGAAGAATAGAAGTTCAGAAACTCAAGCAAAATTTTCATGTCATTTTGCTATAAATTAATTGACCACATTTCAACTGTTTCTGAACAGAGCCTGAGCTGCCATGTTACTTTTCCCAACACATGGACATTGCACATCTCTTACATAGAACAACCAATTATCCATGTTTTTAGAAATTAGAATCAGAAATCTAGATAAGTATAGAAACCAACCGAGACTCTGGAGCATCATTAGGACAAATATTGCTGATTGTAAGAGCCCTCAAACGTGCACTGGCTCACTCCAGTTTCCAACCCACCTATGACCAAGTAAACATAACATCTTTCTCAAAAAAACAGTCCCTTCCAAAATAGATCCACTAAGTTCCCGGGAATATATTTAAAATGGTAAAGAATACAGAGAGTCCACGAGGAGATCCTTAATAGCACACCAACTTAAAATTCCTTGAGCAAAAGAGTTAAGTTGATGCCCTGATTATTGGCAGTGTCATTATCTCAATGGATTCTATGCACTGTAAAGAGCATATAAATCCATCAAGATAGACAAGTCAAACTCCTCCGGTACAATTTCTAACATACCATAACAGTAAAAACCCTGACCATCAAGAAGACAGATACCGGGTCCAATATGCATAGATCTGACCGCAAGCTTGAACCGCATTGAAGGGACAAATTGATGATTCTGAGAATAGGGATCCACATAACCAATTGAAAAAAAAATATTACAGCAAAAAAGGATTTTGCATGGAGGACCTCCCAAATTTCTGCCAAACACCAAAAATATTGAAAACTTAACAATCATAGAAATGGATATAACTCACCCAGAAATGGTATTTTACGTAGAAATAGTATTTTTACTTATTGTGACGATTTTCGATGCAGAAGAAGCACGGGAATCATTAAATATGGTACTGTAGAGGTGGATTCAATTTCCGAAAAGGACTTGATTGAGTACGAAGGATAAAAGAATTTAATCCGAAATACCAAATGAAAGTAGATCGGGTTTTTTCATTCCTGAAGTAGATATCTTACCCGGCCTGATCCTCACTCATGATGGTCCTAAAAAATAGTATTATTGGAGTCGATATGCAAATCACTTTAAATGAAAGAAGTCGAGTATGTGGATTGATACGAGTGGTGAGAAAAAAATCTTGAACTTAAAAACATTTCTGGGAATATCCATTTTCCTAGGGAAACATAAGATATCCATGCACAGTGGCATTTTAATACCTCCGGGAGCGGGAAAAAAGATTCTAAGGAAACTAAGAATTGAAAATTTGGATCTATGTCCAATGACTTACACCATTATCTGACCCGAGACTCAGAGAGAGTTGTATATTCTCTTAGATCAAGCTCATAATCAGGCCAATTAACTGATTATGCAGCTGATTAGTCAACCACTTTTTATGTGGACTTCAGAATCTATGTTCACTTGGACTCCATGACCACAATGCTCTATGATCTTGCAAGCGCTGCTTCTTACTACAAATATGAGTAGGAAATATGTCTCCCAACAAAAATATTTAAATTAACGTTCATTACTAAATGGGTAAACAATTATTGGTAATCCCAGGGAAAGAAGTTTTAGGACTTAGGCCTTGGTGGTACATGTTTGCCAACCTAATACATGGAAATGTGAGTACAAAATAACAGAAATTACAGAAGTGAGGAACTTCTCCATCAACATCATCCAAACCCATCGTTGCAATCCAAGGATCCAACTCCAGTTGGATGTCTCTTCAAGTGTTAATTCTCTCTATCATCGGTATACCCGTTACTGAAGAGAATGCTCCCTTGTCATTGATTTTTCCTCCAAAATCCGGCTTACTGGAGTTCATTGCGTTTCTGACTTTCCTCTTAGCCTATTATCTATTCACAAGTTGTGCACTGAACTTAACTTTCATGTTATATTTGACGAGTTTTGCTGTTATTTTCAGGACATTCAGACGAGGCAGATTTTTGGTGGGGGATATGAGAAGAATGGTCTTTATTATCTTGACATCACATCTGCCTCTGGTTTTGCTCGTGCTCCTTCCATCTCTGTTGATCCTCTTCTATGGCATCTTCGTCTCGACCATCTGTCTTCCAAAGCCCACTCTTTAATGTTCCCCGAACTCTCTATGCTCAAGCCTTTTGAGTGTAAAGCATGTCAGTTCGGGAAACATCATCGAGTGTCATTCCTTGCTCGTACTGAGCCTCGTCGTGAAGTTCCTTTCGCTTTAGTCCATTGTGATTGTGGAGAAAAGAAGAGAAGAATATTGTGTGTTTATTCTGTGAGGTCTAGGGGTCCTTATATAGAACTAAACCCTAGGGTGTCAGAGGAGAACTTACATAAATACCCCTGTGGGGTTACATAGGGAAACAGTATATAAGGAAACAGTGATACATAAGGAAACAGTGCATAAGGAAACAGAGACAAATAAAGAAACAACAATATATGGTAATCTCTAAAACTCCCCCTAAAGTTGGAGCATATTCATCAACCATGCCCAACTTGGAAGTTATCCAGGAAAGCTGCTTCTTAGTCACTGCCTTGGTAAAAATATCAGCAAGTTGAAGATCTGTTGGAATGTGCGCCGTGGTTATCGTCCCTCCTCGTACAGCATCTCTGATAAAGTGACAATCAATCTCAATATGTTTTGTTCTCTCATGGAACACAGGATTGGTAGCAATGTAGGTAGCTGATTTGTTGTCACAGTACAAGGGAATAGGAGTGGATGTAGTAGCATTTAGTTCTGTAGAAAAGTGAGCAGCCACGTGATCTCACATGTAGCCTGAGCCATTGCTCTATATTCAGCTTCAGCACTAGATCTTGAAACAATTGCTTGTTTCTTGTTCCTCCAACTAACCAGGTTTCCTCCTACCATCATGGCATATCCAGTTGTAGATCGACGGTCTTCAGGAGAGCTTGCATAATCGGCGTCAGCATATGTAGTGAGATTTGTGTGACCATTTGCCCCATAGAAGATTCCTCGTCCTGGCAAGTCTTTTAGGTAGCGAAGGATTTGAAGAACATCTCGCCAATGGTTATAGCATGGTTTCTCCATATATTGGCTGGTTCTGCTTACAGCATAGGATATATCAGGTCTAGTAACTGTAAGATATAGAAGTTTGCCAACCAGGCTCCTATATCGTGCAGTGTCTTCAAAGAGAGGGTCATTGGATGCGGAGTGTTTTCTAGGCTCTGTTGGAATTCCTGAGGGTTTGCACCCAAGTAGTCCTGCCTCAGTTAGTATATCAAGGCAGTATTTCCTCTGCGACATATGTAAGCCTTTCTTAGTACGTAGAGCTTCTATGCCTAGAAAATAGCGAAGTTGTCCAAGATCCTTGGTGACGAATACTTTTTGTAAGAAAGTATTGGTTTCTAGTATCCCTTGGTCATCATCTCCAGTAATAATCATATCATCTACATATACAGCAAGAATTACAGTACCAGTCTGTCGTCTCCTGACAAAAACCGAATAGTCAGACATAGTCCTTTGGAAGCCCATGGTGCCAATTTCTGTACTCATTCTATCAAACCAAGCTCTTTGACTTTACTTTAGTCCGTAGATGGCTTTGTGAAGTCCACATACATACTCCCCCTCGACTTCGTAACCTGGGGGTTGTATCATGTAGACTTCTTCGTCAAGCTCTCCATATAGAAATGCATTCTTGACATCTAACTGAAACATAGGCCACCCTTTGTTCACAGCCACAGAGATAATAGTTAGTATGGATCCCATTCTAGCCACAGGGGAGAATGTTTCGAAGCAGTCTACCACGTATGTTTAAGTAAAGCCTTTTGCTACAAGTCTTGCCTTTAAACGAACAATAGAACCGTCGGGGGACTGCTTTGTAGTGAAGATCCAGCGACATGCAACTAGTTTACATCCAGGAGGGCATTTGACAAGGTCTCATGTTTTTCTAGACTGTAATGCTTCCATTTCTTCATTCATTGCCATTCTCCATCCCTCATCTTGTAGTGCACTATGATGATCTTTGGGAACAGAAATAGCCATTATAGCATCTGCATATCTTTTGTCATAGCAAGATAACCCATTAGTAGAGGTGAAATGAGATATTGGATGAAGTGTGCATTGCCTCTTTGTTCTACATAGAGCAATCGGAAGCTCCTGAGGACTATCCGGGGTAGTATTGGTGGGAGCACTCGAGGATGGCATAGTTTTCTGCAACAGTGGAATAGGTAAAGGAACATGAACAGGATTAGACACAGCTCTTCTTTTATACACAATTGGTGGAGGAGGAAACTGAAGAGGAATATCGGACACTGTCTGAGTAAAGAAGTTGTTTTGTTCAAAGAAGGTGACATCAAGAGAAACGTAATAACGATGTCCTGTAGGATCATAACATATGTATCCTTTTTGAGTTTGAGAATACCCTAGAAAAAACACATTTGATAGCGCGAGCAGATAATTTGTCAGTGGTATGGAAATTATGGACAAAGGTTGTGCATCCAAAAAATCGTAGAGGCAGAGGGAAAGGTTTCTCCTTGGGATATAGCAAGTTGAAAGGAGTGGAGCCATGTAGAGAAGCAGAGGGGACCATGTTTATAAGATGAACAGCAGTAATAGCATTGCCCCAATATATCTTGGGAACATTCATATGGGTGAGTAAGGATCGAGCAATATCAAGAAGGTGTCTTAGTTTTCTTTCAGCAACCCCATTTTGTTGGGATGTATATGGGCAAGAAGTTTGATGTATGGTACCCTGGGAGGCAAAAAAGGTTGCCAAGTCATTCTGAGTAAATTCCAGAGCATTATCTGAACGAAAGATTTTAATAGTAGTGGAGAAAAAAATTTTGACATAATGAAAGAAGTTCTTGACAACGATATTAACTTCTGAAAGTTCTTTTAACAAGAAAAACCAAGATAAGCGACTGTAGTCATCCACAAAAACAACGAAGTACTTATGACCACTAATAGTTTGGACTGAACAGGGTCCCCAAATATCACAATGAATTAGGAAGAAAGGAGTAATGCGACGAGGCTCAGTTCTGGCAGGAAAGGAAACTCTATGATGTTTTCCGAACTGACATGCTTCACACTTAAAGGGTTTTAGCATAGATAGTTCAGGGAACATCATAGAGAGAGCTTTGGCAGAAGGATGTCCGAGACGAAGATGACATAGAAGGGGATCTTGAGAGATGGAGGTAGCGCCAGCAAAGTTGGAAGTAGACGGGTTTTTGAGGTAATATAGGCCATTTCTCTCATGTCCCCCACCAAAAATTTGCCTCGTACGGATGTCCTGAAAATAGCACCAGAATTCATAAAAAATAACATGACAATGTAGCTCACACATAGCTTCTGAACAGATAAAAGACTGAGTGGGAAAGCAGGAGCACAATGCACATCTGTCAGCCGAAGTTTGTTGGAGAAGTCAATAGTTCCAACAGTAGTAACGGGAGAATGATCCCCATTGACAACACGAACACTCTTTACAGTGGTAGAGAGTTGAGATGAGGTGAGTAGACTTGCATCTCCCGTTAGATGAGTGGAAGCACCAGAATCAATAATCCAAGTATGTTTGGTAACAGAGACGAGTTGGCTAGTGTACCAGAGGTAGTGGCAAGGCTAGCAGTAGTAGCAGATGCGGTCGTGTCTTTGGTTGAGGGAGCCGAATCATTGAGAAGTTGCCGCAGACGAGTATATTCAGAAGCAGTGAATGGAGTCTGTTGTCCATCTGTACTCTGAGTAGTTGTATCATTGTTCGTATCATGTGATTCGTCGTCATAAGTGTTATGAGCACTTGGTTGCTTGCCAAATGTTGCCCAGCACCGCTCAGAAGGATGATTCATGCGACCACAGTGTACGCATGCAGGATAACGACCAGTAAAGGAATCACGACCACGACCTCATCCAAGGTCACGTCTACAACTTGAGTCACATCCGCGGCCATGACCTCGGCCTCCAGGATAAGGTTGTCGTCCTTTGGACCCAGATGAATAGTGGGTTGTTGTCTCTGTAGAAGAATGAACCAGAGAATTGAACTGGAGCCTCCAGTTCCTGTAGTCGACCGAATATGGTTTCGATCGTAGGAAATTTATCTTTCATAAGAAATTGATCTTTTGCAATTTTGTACTTCGGGTGAAGCCCTGAGAGGAACCTATAGACCTGCCACTCAGTACGTTCGCCTATTTGTTTATCACAGCATGTAGGTTGAAAGATAAGAAGTTCTTCAAACAGGCTTGTAAGTGTCCGGTAGTATTCAGTTAGACTCTTCTTGATTAGTAGACCAGATTCTTGTGTATATATCAGAAAGACGAGACTTGGTTGTTTTCTAGGAATATGTCGGCTCAAGATTTTCCCACATCGCTTTAGCAGTATCGTTATATAAGAGATTTGCAGTAATATTTGGATCTACACTACTTGTCATCCAAGTAATTACCTGGCAATTGTCGACAAACCAGGCTTCATAATCTGCATCAGTGGTAGCAGGAGGAGTCTTTGTAAGGATGGCACTCTTACGTTGGCCACCAATAAATATCTTGAAGGATCGAGACCATAGAACATAGTTTTTGGAGCCTTTCAACTTGATAGATGTGCCTTGTACCATCAAAGAAGGAGGATACATAGGCTTGGTCTCGGTGGACATCATGATAACGTCTCTGGGTCAAGAAAAAGTGACTTAGATGAAGTTGTAGTTGATCCGTAGAACCGCCTTAGTTGCACATTTTTGGAGAGTTGTGGAGGCTCAACATCCTAAACCGAAGTCGAACAAAGGGCCTAGGGCGGCAGCGGCAGAAGCCTAGGGTCACAGGAAGGTTACGACAGATCGCAGGGGGCGGAGGGACGCGAGGGGCGCGAGGGGAGCGTAGGGGGTGCGAGGGGAACGGAGGAGCGTGGGGGGGAGCGCAAGGGGCGCTAGGGGCACGGAGGAGCGCAGGGGGGAGCGCAGGGGGCCTAGGGCGAGGGGCCCAGGACGCGGGGGCGCACGCCTAGCGCGGGGCTCCTGCTGGGCGTCGTGGAGGGGAGGGGAAGGAGGGAGAAGGGGCAGGCGGTGGCGGAGGAATATTAGATCAGAACACCGGTCTAGGACCGCCGCTCTGATACCATGTGGAGAAAAGAAGAGGAGAATATTGTGTGTTTATTCTGTGAGGTCTAGGGGTCCTTATATAGGACTAAACCCTAGGGTACTCAGAGGAGAACTTACATAAATAACCATGTGGGGTTACATAGGGAAATAGTACATAAGAAAACAGTGATACATAAGGAAACAGTGCATAAGGAAACAGAGACAAATAAAGAAACAATAATATACGGTAATCTCTAAAAGTGATATTTGGGAACCTTGTCCGATCCGTACTCTGAGTGGACATAAGTATTTTGTTGTCTTTGTTGATGATTACAGCAGGTCGTCTTGGGTCTATCTTTTGAAAGAACGCTCGAAGATTAATAATATTGTCAAAAATTCCTTTCATTATGTCAAGAATATTTTCTCCTGTGGGATACAAATTTTCCGTTCTGATAATGCCTTGGAATTCACCCAACATGACCTCACAAACTTCTTTGCCTCAAGGTACCATACATCAAACCTTATGCACATATGTGTCCCAAAAAAATGGGATAGCAGAGAGAAAACTCATACATCTTCTAAATATTGCCCGTTCACTCCTGACTCAGATGAAAGTTCCAAAAACATACTGGGGCGATGTTTGTTTTGACAACAGTCTATCTTATCAACCGAATCTCATCTCCAACACTAAATGGATCCACTCCCTTCTCTCTACTTTACCCAATTGAGTCACCTTTTCCTCTTCCCTTACGTATTTTTGGTTGTGTCCTTTGTTTATAATTTCCACACAGTAGACAAACTTACTCCTCGTGCAATCAAATGTGTATTACTTGGTTACTCTCGTACTCAAAAAGGTTACATGTGTTATGATCCAACTGGACATCGCTATTATATCTCTACAGATGTAACCTTTTTTGAGCGGAACAGTTCCTTCCATCATTCTGTTACAGATATTCCTTTGGATCTCCCATCTCCACATATTGTCTATAAGCGAAAACAAGTATCTTCACCACCAAATGTTCCTTTACATGTTTCTTTGTTGCGGGATAATACGCCTTCTAAAAGTGTCCCCTCCAAGACTGTCCCGGATGATCCTCAAGAGCTTCTAATTGCTCTACGAAGATCTAAGAGGCAATGTACTTCTCATCCCATGTCTCATTTCACTTCTATTGCTAGTTTATCTTCTACTGACAAACGATATGCATATGCTCTTATGACTATTTCCATTCCGAGAGACCATCATAGTGCTTTGCAGGATTCAGGATGGTGACATGCCATGAATGGAGAGATGGATGCTCTTATTTCCAGGGGGACATGGGATCTAGTGAAGTGTCCAAAGGGTTCTAGACCTATGGCATGCAGATGGGTCTTCACGATCAAGCAGTCACCTAGCGGGTCCATTGACAGATTGAAAGCCCATCTTGTGTCCAAAGGCTTTACACAAACATATGGAGTGGATTACTTTGAGACTTTCTCACAGGTTGCAAGAATGGGATCGATAAGGACTATCCTTTTAGTGGCAGCTAATAAGGCATGGCCTATCTTTCAGCTAGATGTGAAAAATGTCTTCTTATATGGAGATCTTGATGAGGAGTGTACATGATGCAGCCTTCGGGCTATGAAGTCGAGGGAGAGTATGTATGTCGACTTCGCAAGGCCTTATATGGTATAAAGCAGAGTCCAAGGGCATGGTTCGACAGACTTACTACAGAAATAAGCACTCTTGGCTTCCAGAGAACATCTAACTACTCTGTGTTTTCAGAAGACGAACAACTGATATTGTTATACTTGCAGTCTATGTAGATGACATGGTTGCCACAGGCGATGATGATAATGGAATAGCACAGACCAAGGCCTTCCTCCATAAGGTATTTGTTACCAAGTACATTGGTCCTCTATGCTACTTAGTATGCACTACAAAGGGCCTTCATCTCTCGCAAAGGAAATACTATCGGGACATCATTACTGAAGCGGGATTACTTGGATGCAAGTCCTTTGGTATTTTTCTGCATATCCAAAGAAACACTTCACTTCCTCTGATCCTGTCTTTGAAGATGTCACTCAATACAGAAGCCTGGTTGGCAAACTTCTTTACCTTATTGTCACCAGACCAGATATTGCATATACAGTGAGCAGGCTAGCCAATACATGGAACAACCTTGTTACAGTCACTGGCAGGATGTCCTTTAGATCCTACGATACTTGAAGGAATCACCAGGGCGTGGTCTCTTTTATGGGGCAAATAGGTACACTGATGTTATCGCATATGCTGATGCTGATTATGCAAGTTCGCCAGAAGATTGGCGCTCTACCACAGGATATGATATGATGGTTGGAGGAAACCTTGTTACCTAGAAGAGCAAGAAACAGACTGTTGTATCCAGATCCAGTGCAGAAGCATAATATAGGGAGATGGCTCAAGCTACCTGTGAGGTCACGTGGTTACTAACTTTTCTGCAAGAGCCCAGTATTGTTATCACTACTCATATTCCATTATACTGTGACAACAAATCTGCTACCTATATTGTCACGAATCCTGTGTTCCATGAGCTAACCAAACATATAGAGATTGACTGCCATTTTGTTCATGATGCTGTCAGGATTGGAAGAATTACTACTCCCATATTAGCACAGATCTTCAACTTGCATATGTATTCACAAAGGCCTTACCCAAGAAGTGTCCATGGATTGTTTCCAAGTTGGGCATGACTGATAAATATGCTCCAACTTGAGGGGGAGTATTAGTAATATATAAAGGATTTAATGGGGCTACCCCTGGGGAGCCAACATGGCTGCCATGCCCCCTTATTTCAGCGTTTTTTTTATTTTTTTCGAAAAATATCGCCATGTATATTCATCCCTATATCCCTCCTATATGTCATTTGAATTTCGTCAGAAACAGAGACTCCTACGGCCTCCATCGAGATGGTGTCGATTTAAAAAATCCCGTTACCGTTAAAAAATGACTGTCTGGATGGAGGCCGTAGGAGTCTCTGTTTCTGATGAAATTCGAATGGCATATAGGAGGGATATATGGATGAATATACATGACGATATTTTTTGAAAAAAAATAAAAAAAAAACGCCGAAAATGACGCGGGGGCAGCCAACAAGGGGGCAGCCCCATTAACCTCATATATATATATATATATATATATATTCTACGGCTCTTTCTAATTATTCATTGTAACCCCATTAGGGGTCCTTATGTATTTTTCTCCTAGTTAGGACTCTTTAGGGTTTTATACTATATAGGACCCCTAGACCTATGGAATAAAGCAAGCAATTTCAATTTTCTCCACAAGTACATTTACTATTTCTTTACCATTTTCTTTTGTATTTCCATGCATGGTTAATGGTCAACATGAGCCACTTGGCGCTCACTCATGAGCTCAACTCAGCATGCGCATTAAATCTCCACCCAACAACACCTCGTCATCCAATCAGAGCGCATCGAGTGTTGACCCATACGGTCAACACTCCCTTCCAGCCCTCTTACTCCTCTCCGTTCATTCAAAAACCGAAACCAACCAACTGCCCCTTTATCCCCTTCGTCCTTACGACTCCTAATCCCAAACCACCTGCAACGTCAATCCCATAATCCCATCGAAACAACCAACCTAAACACACGAACGAAACCAAGTTCTCTTGCAATTAGCCATTATCCTTATCACCTGAAACTAATCCCTTTTAATCCCCAACCAACCTCATCATGTAGCCATCCTACAGCCGATGAACCATCCAAAACCACCACACCTCCCTCGCTCTATTTTCTCCAGACCGCCTCCTATGTCACTAACTACCCACCAAATTCTATCTCATCCTATATAATCCCACCACCAACCATCGTCCAATCCATGCGCCTTCGTTCCAAGATAGAAAAGAGAGAGAGAGAGAGAGAGAGCTGGTGGCTTGTGCGGCTGGTGACAGCTGCTCGTTCATCCCCGACGAAGACCTCCATGACGGTGTGATGCCTGGTCACACCAAACCATGTAGCGATGCCTCCAGGTTGTTGTCGAGTCTCGTCGACGCCAAGGTTTGAGACAATCATAGGAGTCGAGATCCAGCTCCTTCGCATCAAGCGACTTCCCATGTAAACTTCCTAACCTTCTTCTACTCTCCCTATTTCTTCCTCTTCTTCATTTTGTCTTCTTTGTTAACTCCGTCGAATGTCCTCATCCTTCTTCCCCAAATCCATCTTCGTCTCCACAATTGCAACCCAAATCGACACCATCAACCAACTCTTTAACCCTATGTTTCCGTCTCTTCCCTCTACAGCCTTCCATCTCCAGTGAGTACATGCATCCACTCCTTTCCCCCGCATAATAATAAGAGCATATCCACCCTCCGTTCCTCTTTTTCTTTTACCTTAACGTCTATCAGTCGAGGGCCCAACCTCGAGCATCTAGTGTCCCTTGCAGGTCCGACCTCAGAGACGAAGAGGATCTCATCTATCGGAGCATCGTCATGTCGGAGAAGACAAATGACAACATCTGGAGACAATCCTCCACCGACCAGCATCAAGAAGGAATGTGGGGACCCCCCACAAAGCATACAGGTACCGTAGATTTAAGGAGGAGCCTTCATCACAACCGTCGAAGCATGCCCAACTCTCGCCCATACGATCCAGCCTTGGGCATCCATCAGAGCCTCCACGTGGCTACTTCTAAGCCCTCGGATCAAAAGCAGCGGGACCGTTCGATTAAAGGACAAAATTCATGTGAGTTACTCACGTGAATCGGGTATTTTACACCCATACCCCAACGCTTCCACTATCCACGAAGTCCAGCACTGTGGGGTATTTTGCGTAGATACACGTCGGCTCTAGTATATTACACACAAGCCCCCTGGAAGTTAAGTTGAGGATTTTATTTAATTTGTTAATTTACATTTAGGTCCCTGGAGTATTTTCTTCACATCTTGCAAACCCTTCATGCAATTGTCATTCTTAGACCGTATTATAGCTTATTTCCACATCTTTCATTTAACATATTGTGGGGCATCAGAGTATCTATATTGGATTCATTGTGACTTTTTTGGAAATTGACATTGATTCTAAGAGTATTTAATTTATATTAAATTCATTTTATTTCAGAAAATTGTGTAAAAATATTCAATGGAAAGAGGATTCAAATTAGAAACTTTTGGCATTTCAATTATTGAATTTCATTGAGGTTTGTGTTCTAGGTAAATTGTTTTGTGACATTCAAGTTTGATTTTTAATCCGTCCATATTGCAATATCTCGTAAAAACAAAAATATTCCTTTGTGCATAATTAATTGATCTATCATATGAGATTTTCTTGGATTTTTCTAAAATTATTTAATTGGGCTGAAAATTTGTCATTTCTCAAGATTATTTGCACTTCATGCATATTTCATTGCATTTTGTTGGTGAAAATGAGCAATCTGTCTATTCCATAGAACCCTAGGCTCTCTTATATAGAGAGGACCTATGGGTAAATTACATAAGAGTCCAGAAGAAAAGAGAAAAATATGAAACGGTACAGAATAACATAACATAGCATAACATAAATCTCTACACTCCCCCTCAAGATAGAGCATATATGTCAATCATGCTCAGCTTGGAAGAATATCTCTGAAAGGGTCCTCTGAGCAATGGCTTAGTAAATATGTCGGCAGTCTGATCCTCTGAACTAACATGTGAAGTAGAAACCAAGCCCTTCTGGATCATATCTCTAGTGTAGTGGCAGTCTACTTCGATATGCTTTGTTCTTTCGTAAAATGCTGGATTATTGGCGATAAACAAAGCAGCTTGATTGTCACACTGAAGCTGCATGGGTAAAGGTACATCTATATGTAAGTCTTCTAATACGGCTCGAACCCACATCATCTCCGTGCTCGCTTGCACCATAGGCCTATATTCAAATTCAGCGTTGGATCTCGCCACAACAGTTTGTTTCTTGCTTTTCCAAGAAACCAGAGAGCTCCCCATAAAAACTGCAAAGCCTGAAGTAGACTTACGATCCTTAGGACACCTTGCATAATCTGCGTCTGCACAAGCTGAAATAGATAAATCTGTGTTCTTTCTAAACAGCAACCCTGAGCCTGGAGAAGACTTTAGATACCTCAGTATAATGTATATGGCATCCATATGAACTTCTCTTGGATGCTCCATAAATTGACTCACCCGACTTACTGCAAATGCAATATCGGGTCGAGTTATAGTGATATAAAGAAGCTTACCCACAATCTCTCTATATCTTCTCCTGTCCACCTCTTCAGTATCATTGTCATACAATTTCACACTTGGATCCATAGGAGTGTTCGATGGTCTAAATCCAACCATGCATGTTTCAACCAGCAAATCTGTAATATATTTCCTTTGGGTCATCACCAGACCCTGTGCATTCCTGGCAAATTCCAACCCCAGAAAATATCTTAGTGTACCAAGATCCTTCGTGGCAAACTGACGGCCCAAGAATGCGTTTGCCATCTCTACTCCATGAACGTCATCTCCTGTAACCAGAATATCATCAACATATACCATGATGACAACCGTACCTCTAGAAGTCTTCTTAATGAACGATTGATCCGCATTTGATCTTTTGAATCCCTGACGTTCAATTAGGTGGGAAAGCTTCTGGAACCACGGCCTTGGACTCTGTTTAAGGCCATATACGCCTTGTGAAGTCTACACACCATATGATTCTCCCCCTCAACAGCGAACCCCAAAGGTTGCTGCATATAGACTTCTTCCTGCAAATCTCCATACAAGAATGCGTTCTTGACATCAAGTTGAAATATGGACCAGTCACGTACCACAGCAACCGATAGAAGAATGCGAAGAGTAGAGTGCCGAGCCACTGGAGAGAATGTATCTAAATAGTCCACACCATAGGTTTGAGTGAAACCTCTCGCAACAAGTCGTGCCTTGTACCGATCAAGACTGCCATCTGCATGGTACTTAACTGTAAACACCCATTTGCAGCTAACAATAGATGCGCCAGATGGAGCGGTAACCAGGCTCCATGTACCACGGGACTGTAAAGCATGCATTTCTTCTTCCATAGCCAATCTCCAGCAGTCAATTTTCATAGCCTCTTGATAAGTCTGTGGTATCTCCACGGAAGACAAACCCACAGCAAATATCTGAAAGTCGCTTGTGAGACGGTGAAAGGAAACCTGGGAAGCAAAGGGATAAGACGCGCAAGTCAGTTTCTGCTTCCGAATAGCAATAGGGACATCAAGATCACCGTCCACTGTACTCGATGGTGTATCCTCCTCCTGCAAAGAAGAATCATGCACATGCACATTATCTGACCCGTCATTAGTAACAGTATCTGAACATACCTGAGGCGTGATGGATGCTTGACGTGCCGCCTGAGCAGGACCTGACCGACGTCTATAGAATTTAGGTAATGGTGGGATAGGTGGTTGTAGTGGTGGTGGTGGAGATGGTGTCGGCGTGACAACCGGACAGGAATGGACACAGGTAGACTCAGACTAGGAGGAGGAACATAGACATCATCATTAGATGTGGAAGAAGCCAACATGTCACCTGCAGAGGAGAAGTACATAACGGACTCAAAAAATGTAACATCAGCACTGACAAAATATTTCTTGTTTATAGGGTCATAACAACGATAACCCTTCTGAGTCCGAGAGTAACCTACAAAGACACACTTGACGGCTCTAGGAGAGAGTTTATCAAGTCCAGGAGACAAGTTGTGAACAAAGGCAACAGTGCCAAAGACACGAGGGGTAAGTGAAAATAATTCCTTATCTGGGAAAATAACGGAAAGAGGAATTTTCTCACCAAGAACAGAGGACGGCATGCGATTGACAAGGTAGCAGGCTGTAAGGACAGCATCCCCCCAAAAAGCGATATGCGCACAACTCTGGATAAGCAGGGTTCGAGTGATATCAAGAATGTGACAATGTTTTCTCTCTGCCACTCCATTCCGTTGAGATGTGTAAGCACAGGTGGTTTGATGAATAATACCTTTGGACGAAAAGAAATGGGAGAGAGAGCGAGTGCAGAATTCCAATGCATTATCCACACGAACATATTTGACAGAAGAAGAAAAAACATTCTGCACTTCGATGATAAGATTTTTAATAACATCCCCTATTTCAGATTTATTCTTTAAAAGAAAAACCCAAGATACATGAGAAAAGTCATCAACTACAACCAGATAGAACTTGTGTCCCTGATGATCAGGAACACGACTCGGACCCCAAATATCAATATGAAACAACTCAAATGGGGAGCTACTGCTCTGACTCTGATGACTAGGGAAGCTAGACCGATGATGCTTTCCCAACTGACAAGCTTCACAACGAAATGACGAACTCGGAGAGATCTGAGGCAAAATGACGCATCTTCTGAAGCGGGAGGTGACCAAAGCATAGATACTAGGTGTACGAAGAGACTGATCCGGCTGAGTGGGAAGAGACGCCAGCATATGAATTCCGGACCAGACGATAGAGACCATTCTGCTCAGAGTCAGCCAATCACCCTGCCCGTTAGTATGTCCTGAAAAATGAGAGAAGATGGGTCAAATATAGTGCGACAGTGCAAATCCTTCCTAATCTGACTAATGGATAATAGATTCATGGAAAACTCAGGAGCATGTAGAACATTCTGTAAATGCATAGACGGTGACAAGGTGATCTCCCCCTGTCCAACGATAGGGGAATAAGTTCCATCGGCTATGAGCACTGAGCGTCCAGGTGGAATGTCTTTGTATGACTCAAGTCTATCCCGGTCACAGCAGAGGTGATGGGTGGCGCCGGAATCCATAATCCAATATGAGTGATCATGACAGGATATAAAAGAGTAGCACTACATGAGGTACTGACGGCGGCAGAAGTACTGGCAGATGCTAAAGCGGCAATATCTGACGATCCGCCTGGAGAATCAGTAGAAGATTGAGGCATAATATCACGCAGGCGCGCCACAAGCTCTTTGAACCGGTGATCTGAAGTGGATGCCGACGGAGATGTAACATGCTCGGCTACACGCGCCAATGCTGGAAACCCATGCTTAGAATAGCATGTATCCTCGGAGTGACCCGTGCGATGATAGAAGGTGCACGGTTGGCGAAAACGGCATCCTCGGCCACGAGGTCCACGTCCACGAAAGGAAGACTAACCACCTCTCCCTTGCGATACGGCCATCATCGAAGGGGGTGGAGTAGATGTGCTAGAAGAGACAGAGATGCGACTGAGCCTCCGGTAAACTTCCTCTATAGGAGGAATAGTAGCATCAGCAAGTATCTGAGAGCAGGCTGCCTCATACTCAGGATCAAGTGCTGCTAGTAGAACTCCAACTATGGTAGCATTCCGAAAGGTCTTCTGCTGCTCAGGAGTAGCCGTGAGGGGTATAGTGTTATATAGTTTCTCAAACATCCCCCGCAGGGACGTATACAAAGAATGGAGCGGCCGCCCATTCTGCTTCATCGTGAAAATGTCATGCTGGAGCTGTAACATCTTGGTCTCGTTCTGCACCTGTGAATATGTGGCGGCCAGTATATCCCACATCGCCTTGGCGGTGGGCTAATGGAGGACATCATTGGCGATCTCCATCGACAGTGTTCCTGACAGCCAAACCTTGGCATAAGTATCATCGGCCTCCCAGGAGGTATAGATCCCAGACTTCTCTGTCAGCTCTTCCTCGATAAGTATATGCTTCTTGCCGTTCGACTTCATGAGACTCATGAACTGCATCGCCCAGAGCTCATAATTCGTCCCATCCATCTTGACTATTGGCACTGGACCTTTGAATGTGCCTATGGAGGGCATATCAACTTTGCTTTCTGACATGTTGCCGGAGACGAAGAACTAGGGATTGTAAACGAGAAACCAGTGTCTACATAAACTTGATAGGATTTGAGTGCATATGTAGACTTTATGCACTCAAATCCATGGAGAGAGAGCGGCCGACGGAGTAACAAGCGTCGGCTTTGAAGAAAAGGGAATCCGGCGGTGGAGGTTCCCTACGTTGGAAGCCGGCAGTGTTGAAGGGGCCGGCAACAAGAGGAGTGCCGGCGGTGAGGAGGAGTGCCGGTTGGTGGGGGGACTGGCGGCGGTGCCAACGGAAGCCGACGGTGAGGTAAAGGAGTTGGGGCCGGCGGCGACGCTGGCGGGAGGCGGTGGTGAAGGAGTCGACGGTGCCGCCGAGTGTTGGAGAGAGAGGGGTGGCGGTGGGATGGGCTTTTAGGATTAGGGTTTTGGCTCTGATACCATGTTGGTGGAAATGAGCAATCTGTCTATTCCATAGAACCCTAGGCTCTCTTATATAGAGAGGACCCATGGGTAAATTACATAACAGTCCAGAAGAAAAGAGAAAAATATGAAACGGTACAGAATAACATAACATAACATAAATCTCTACACATTTCATTCTTATTTAAAAAACAAAAACATTGCTTTATTTTCTCTCTCACATTGCATAGCATTATTTCATTGCATAAAAATCTAACAAAATCATCCATCTGATTTTTAATTGCAACCCTCTTTTAAAAATCCATAAAATTTTGTAAAATTCAAAAATCCATTAAAAATCCTCTTTCGATAACCTAACTCTAAGCTGCTGAAAAATTAAACCTAGCCCCTAATGTTACGTCTCCCTAGGGTTTGGGCACTCAGTCGCTCGATGTCCCTTCTGATAGCACATGAAACAAGTATCAGGTTCTACAATAGGTCAGCTTCCCAAGATGCCTGGTCCAAGGTTTCCAGTCGATGGACGGGTGATGGCAACAATTGATGGGGAAGCTATTGGTTTGGAGGTCGTCATAGGGACACTAGTTCGTGGGGTGGGGTTCACCAAAAAAGACGTTCTCCTTGTCTGAGCTTTGGCAAGCTTAGCTTCAGCCCGCTCAGCTCGTTTATAGGCATCATCGACGTTTTGAGAGTTGTGGAGGTAGAGTTCATCTTGGATAACTTGACGAAGCCCTTGCATGTAGCGGGTGACTTCCTGGGCAGGAGTTTCTTGCAATCGGTTGCGACGCATGAGAGATTGGAATCTTTCGGTGTACTCTTTTATGCTCATGATACCTTGTCTTCAAGACTGCAATCGTGCATATAGATCTCCCTTGTAATCTTCAGGTACAAACTTTGTTTTCAGTTTGGCTTTCATTTTGCTCCAATTGCGGATCTTGGTTTCCTTCCATTTGCGTTCTGATTGCAAATGATCCTACCACAGCAAAGCATGTCCTTTAAATTTGATCGTAACGAATTGTACTTTTCGCTCGCTAGGCATAGTCTTCCATACGAAGAAGTCTTCGACTGTTTGGAGCCAATCCATAAAAACATCATGGTCTCATCCTCCGTCAAATTCCGGAACATCAAGGCGGATGCCTCGATCCCATCCGTTATCGTGCCTAGGACCATGTTGGAGTGGGAGTTGATAGCCACTAGAAGGCTATGACGTATACCCCGGGGTGTGTGGTTCTTGGTTCTTTGAAATGAAAGGAGATTCATCTCTCAACTCTTCTTCTTTGCTTTCCTGCGAGTGATTGTCGCTAATATGTCCATTAGAGGTAGAAGAACTAGAGTCTCGGGATGTATTACTCTGTGAGTGTCGTCTTCGACTCTTACGTCGACCCGTGGTTATCGTTTCATCATTATGACATTTCTCAAACATACAACTATTTCAATGTGGCAATTTGTCTGGTGAAGTGATCGAACATTTGTTTCATTTGAACGGACAAGGTATCTAATAAGAACTGTAGAGATTATTATTATTATGTGTTGTGTATCTTCTAATACCCGTGAGGCCTCTCCCTATATAAGAGAGGCTAGGGTTCCCTTGAATAACAAGTTGCTCATTTCTTCCAACATGCTATCAGAGCCTAAACCCTAGGGCTCATCCCACCCGCCACCCACCCCCCCTTCTCTCTTTCATTCTGTCGCCGCTGCCGCCGCCCTTCTTCTCGCGGCCCCAGCCCGGCCCCCTCCTCTCGCCGGTTCCGCCTCTCCCCGGTCCCCAGCCCGGCCCCCTCCTCTAACCGGTTCCCAGCCCGGCTCCCAGCCCCCGCGTCGGGATCCCGCCTCCGCCAGCCACGCCGCACCGGGACCCCCCCACCGTCGTGCCCTAGCCCGACCCCCAGTCTCGCTCCGGGATCTCCCCTCCGCCTTCAACTTCGTCCGTGTCCTAGTTGGCTACCAGCACCTGCCCTAGCCGTTACCGCTGCGACTCCCGTCGGTTTGATCGTAGCCCGCTCGTCCTCCGGATCTATGGATTTGGGTGCGTAACGTCTACATACGCACACAAATCCTATGCAGTCTCTGTAGAAATTTGTCACTCTGTCTACAAACCCTAGTTCTTCTCCAGCAGCGATATGTCAGAATCCAAGGTGGATATGCCCTCCATAGGCGCGTTCAAAGGTCCTACGCCAATAGTGAAGATGGATGGTTCGAACTACGAGCTCTGGGCGATGCAGTTCATGAGTCTCATGAAGTCAAACGGTAAGAAGCACATTCTTATCGAGGATGAGCCAGCAGAGAAGACAGGGATTTATATCTCGTGGGAGGCTGATGATTCGTATGCCAAGGTTTGGCTGTCAGGCACACTGTCGATGGAGATTGCCAATGATGTCCTCCATCAGCCCACTGCCAAGCCGATGAGGGATATTCTGGCTGCAACATATTCACAAGTGCGGAATGAGACCAAGATGTTACAGCTTCAGCATGATATATTCACGATGAAGCAGAACGGCAGACCACTTCACTCCTTGTACACGTCCCTGAGAGGGATGTTTGAGAAGCTATACAGTACCATTCCACTCACAGCAACCCCTGAGCAGCAGAAGACGTTTCGGAATGCCACCATGGTGGGCATTCTACTTGCAGCCCTAGACCGTGAGTACGAGGTTGCCCGCTCTCAGATTTTGGCCGATGCAGTTATTCCTCCAATGGAGGATGTTTACCAGAGGCTCAGTCGCATATCAATGTCTTCCAGCTCATCTACTCCACCCCCATCGGCGATGGCAGTATCGCATGGGAGAGGTGGTCAGTCTTCTGGTCGTGGACGTGGACGTGGAGGTGGTAGGGATGGTCGCTTTCGTCACCCTTGTCTGTACTGTCACTGCACAGGCCACTCGGAGGATACATACTACTCTAAGCATGGGTTCCCAGCATCGGCGCGTGTAGCTGAGCATGTTCTGCCCCAGTCAGCATCCAATGCAGACAACCGTTTTGAGGAGCTTATGGCACGTCTACGTGATATTATGCCACAATTTTCTGCTAGTTCTTCTGATGGACCTTCTGATGTTGTTGCCTCTGCCTCTGTCGTTCCTCAGCTGTCGCTAGTACCTCAAGTAGTGCTACCGCATTTACGTCTTGTCATGATATATCTGATTGGATTATAGATTCTGGTGCCACATCACATCTACCGAGATCGAGAGAGACTTGAGTCCTACAGGGACATTCCCCATGGCCGTTCAGTACAGATCGCAGATGGTACCCACTCCCCCCTTATTGGACAGGGGGAGGTCGTTCTATCTTCTTCCATGCATCTACAGAATGTTATGCATGCTCCCGAGTTCTCCATGAATCTGTTGTCTATTAGTCAGATTACGAAGAATTTGCACTGTCGTGCTATATTTGACCCCTCTTCTCTTATTTTTCAGGACCTACTAACGGGCAGGGTGATTGGTTGTAGCTCTGAGCAGAATGGTCTGTAT
This sequence comes from Ottelia alismoides, assembly GCA_037367405.1. Classification (NCBI taxonomy): domain Eukaryota; kingdom Viridiplantae; phylum Streptophyta; class Magnoliopsida; order Alismatales; family Hydrocharitaceae; genus Ottelia; species Ottelia alismoides. The sequence goes on along the minus strand of JAZKJV010006041.1, from coordinate 50,707 downwards.
AGGCTAGTCCGGAATTCTTATGCTGGCGTCTCTTCTTATCCCGTCGGACCAGTATCACCTTACATCTGGCATCTTCGCTTTGGTCATCTCCCGCTCCAGAAAATATGACACCTTCTTCCTCAGATCTCTCCCAATTCTTCCTTTCGTTGTGAAGCGTGTCAGTTGGGAAAGCATCATAGGTCCAGCTTCCCTAGTCGTCAGAGTCGGAGCAGTTGCTCCCCGTTCGAGTTGTTTCATATTGATATTTGGGATCCGAGTCGTGTTCCCGATCATCAGGGACACAGGTTCTATCTAGTTGTAGTGGATGATTTCTCTCGTGTATCTTGGGTCTTTCTTTTAAAGAATAAATCTGAAGCAGGAGATGTGATTAAAAAATTGATTAATGAAGTGCAGAATGTTTTTTCCTCTACTGTCAAATATGTTCGTACAGATAATGCTCTGGAATTCTGCACACGGTCTCTTTCTCAGTTTCTCTCGTCAAAGGGCATTATTCACCAAACTACTTGTGCTTACACATCTCAACAGAATGGCGTGGCAGAAAGAAAGCACCGTCACCTTCTTGACATTACTCGAACTCTTCTTATTCAGAGTTGTGCTCCTATCTCTTTCTAGGGGGATGCGACTCCTTACAGCTTGTTACCTGGTCAATCGTATGCCGTCATCTGTCCTAGGTGAGAAAATTCCTATCTCTATCCTTTTTCCTGATAAGGAATTATTCTCACTTACTCCTCATGTCTTCGATATTGTTGCCTTTGTTCATCTTCTCACTCCAAGACTTGACAAACTCTCTCCTAGAGCTGTCAAGTGTGTCTTTGTCGGTTACTCTCGGACTCAGAAGGGCTATCGCTGTTATGACCCCATAAACAAGAAATACTTTGTCAGTGCTGATGTCACGTTCTTTGAGTCTGTTATGTATTTCTCTCCTGCAGGTGACAGGCTAGTACCATCCACTACCAATGATGATGTCTATGTCCCTCCACCTCTTAGTTGGGGTTCACCTGAGTCTACTCCTGCACCAGTTACTACGCCATCTTCAACACCAACACCTCCGCCACCACCACCTCCACAACCTCCTATTCCACCTATACCAAAATTCTATACGCGTCGGTCAAGTCCTGCTCAGGCTACACGCCTGGCATCCATCACGCCTCAGGTATGTTTTGATGACATTACTACCGACGGGTCAGATATGGTACATGTACAGGATTCTTCATTGCAGGAGGAGACTACACCATCCAGTACAGTGGACGATGACCTAGATATTCCTATTGCTATCTGGAAGCAAAAGAGGGCGTGTGCATCCTATCCCTTTGCTTCTCAGGTGTCCTTTCAATCGCCTCACAGGCGACATTTAGAGATTTGCTGCAGCTTTGTCGTCCGTGGACATACTACGGACCTATCAGGAAGCTATGAAGATTGATTTCTGGTGAATGGCTATGGAGGACAAGATGCGGGCCTTACAGTCTCGTGGCACATGGAGCTTGGTTACTGCTCCTCCTGATGCATCTATTGTTAGCTGTAAATGGGTATTCACAGTTAAATACCATGCAGATGGCAGTCTAGATCAATACAAGGCTCGGTTGGTCGCTCGAGGTTTCACACAAACCTATGGTGTGGACTATATGGATACATTTTCTCCGGTGGCTCGTCATTCTACCATTCGCATACTCCTTTCAGTTGTAGCGGTACGTGACTGGACTATATCTCAGCTTGATGTCAACAATGCATTCTTGTATGGAGATCTGCAGGAGGAAGTCTACGTGCAGCAACCACCAAGGTTTACTGCTGAGGGGGAGAAGCATATGGTGTGTAGACTTCACAAGGAAATTTATGGCCTTAAACAGAGCCCAAGGGCGTGGTTCCAGAAACTTTCCCATCTGATTGAACGACAGGGGTTCAAGAGATCGAATGCAAATCCTCATTGTTTATTCAGAAGTCTTCTACAGGTACGTTTGTAATCATGGTCTATATTGATGATATTCTAATTACAGGAGATGATGTTCAGGGAATAGAGAGGGCAAAAGCGTTCTTAGGCCGTCAGTTCGTCACGAAGGACCTTGGAACCCTAAGATACTTTCTGGGGTTGGAATTTGCCAGGAATGCACAGGGTCTAGTGATGACCCAAAGGAAGTACATTACAGATTTCTTGATTGAAACAGGCATGGTTGGATGCAGACCATCGAGTATTCCCATGGCTCCAAGCATGAAGCTGTATGATGATGATACTGTTGAAGTAGACAAGAGGAGATATAGAGAAATGGTGGGTAAAATCCTTTATATTACCATAACTCGACCTGATATTGCCTTTGCAGTAAGACGGGTGAGTCAATTTATGGAGCAGCCAAGACAAGTTCATATGGATGCCATATACATGATACTGAGGTATTTAAAGTCTTACTCCAGGTTCAGGATTGCTATTCCGAAAGGGCACAGATCTATCTATTTCAGCATGTGCAGATGTCGATTATGAAAGATGCCCTAAGGATAGAAAGTCAACCTCAGGATTTGCCGTTTTGTTGGGAGCTCTTTGGTCTCTTGGAAAAGCAAGAAGCAAACCGTTGTGGCAAGGTCCAGTGCAGAATCTGAATATAGGGCCATGGCGCAAGCAAGCACAGAGATGATCTGGGTTCGATCTGTGCTAGAGGATCTACATGTAGTCGTACCTTTACCTATGCAGCTTCAGTGTGACAATCAGGCAGCATTGTTTATTGCCAGCAATCCAGCATTCCATGAGAGAACAAAGCATATTGAAGTTGACTGCCACTACACTAGAGACTTGATCCAGAGAGGCTTGATATCTACATCTCATGTGAGCTCAGGGGATCAGACTGCTGACATACTCACCAAGCCGTTGTTCAGAGGACCCTTCCAGAGATGCTCTTCCACGCTGAGCATGATCGACATCTATGCTCCACCTTGAGGGGGAGTGTAGAGAGTAGTATTATTATGTGTTGTGTATCTTTTAATATTTTCTTATTGTTCTCTGGACTACTATGTTTTACCCGTGAGGCCTCTCCCTATATAAGAGAGGCTAGGGTTTCCTTGAATAACAAGTTGCTCATTTCTTCCAACAAGAACTCTGTTTGTGTGGTACTGTCGGACTTAGAGGTACTCGGTTTTTCGGCCATGGGAACACATCCTTTTTTGTGTGTTTTGTTTTCTTTTTTTTATTTTCTTTGTTGTTTGTTTTTTATTTTTTTAAATGATATGTATTTGAAAATAGGAAGCGGAAGCGGAATTAGAAATAAAGATAGAGAAATTGAAGAACACAAGAATTTTATGTGGAACCCTACTCCATAAGAAGCGGGATGAAACCACGGGAGAAGCCCTCAAAGGCGCGGATATTGCATTCCTTTTTTCTCATCTGACTACAGGGCTGTGGGGCTCTATATATAGCACCCACGGAGTCTCCACATCTCCAAACCGGTAGATGTGGGACTAAACTCTGGATGGGGTAAATGGATCCTGGACAGATCCATTTACCCATCTCCCATACATGTGACGCATATAACGAATACTCCAACACTCCCCCTCAAGCTGGAGTATGTAATGCTCAGCTTGGACAAACAGAAAGAAACTCAACTCACGCTACAGGATGCTATGGACAATATCAACTCAATGCGCACAATTGTTGCTGTCGAGGACGTTGTTTCTCATGCCGTGCTAGTGAGGAGGACGAACGGAGTTCAAGTCAAACTTGGTGCACTTTGTACTGTGCCTGTCAGAGTCACCAACTGAAAACGAGTCTCCTCGTCGAAGTACTCGGGCCCGCCACAATATGTGGGCAACTGCTCCATCTCTGAAGATGGCCGAACTGAAAAAGGACGTGGAAGTGCAATCCTCGTCGGAGTCCACAGTCACTGGAGAAACACAACATCCTCTCTAGGGGTAGGGAAGGGGAAGAAGGGGAGGAAGGGGGGAAGGGAAAGGGGGAAATCTGGAGTCCCTATGATACCACATGAAAACCCTTGCCAACATAGCATAGGGAATGGTCCTCTACTCTGGAGTCCCTATGGCTCACATGAAAACTCTGCACGAAACACAAGAATGATGGGGACCACATAAAAGATGGCAAACATGTGCACATCTAAAAGGCCGCATGCATGTGCTTGTCTGAAACTGAAGACTCGAGAAAATATCTGACGTCGAGTCTGATCATCTGAATATCTGTAGAGTCTGAACAATATGTCTGGCCTGGAGAATCTGGATTTGAACTGGAATGTGAAGAATCTGTATCATGGTCGAAGAACTCTACACAATACTCCCCTTTTCTCTCATACTAGTCCGAATACATGACATCGACTATGTTGGTAAAAGATTAGAAAATGGGGAAAACATGAAAACAAATAAGTCGATCACAAATTTGTCAGCTTTTCAAATCATTCATCATTTTTTTAAACTTTTTTTAAAGCCGTTTTAATTTTTTTCTCGGCTTTTCACACTTTTTTTGAAACATATTTTTTTCCTTATCCTTTTATTTTGAATTGCGTACGGCTTTTGTATGTATACACCTTTTTTTAACAAAGAAAAGGTGGTCTAATTGGATTAAAAAATACAATAGTCTATTGTGGAGCTCTCTTCCTCTCTCTCTCTCTTCTTTCTCCAGCCTAAATAGGCCAAAACCAAATGACTCACCATTTTTTAACACGGCCCATCTTCTTTTTTTCTTCATGGCTCGTTTCAGTACTAACGATAACAGCAGAAAGTTTTTTTGTAAATAATGTATCCCACGTGGGGCCTTCTAATTAGGATTCCATTGGAACCATTTTCTTGAACGCCACAGTCCCGAAGGGGCGTTGCACATGCTGCCGCCGCCAGTGTTCACGAAAGCGGCCCGTGCGGCCGCATATGCGGCCGCATATGCGTATGCGGTGCCCTCAGCGCACCGCTTTCCTGAATCCCCGCATTATGCGCCCTGTGCGCTTATGCGGGCCGCATATGCGGGCTATGCGGCCACATATGCGGTCTGTGCGGCCGCATACCCATTTTTTATTTATTTTTTATTTTTTAATTTGTACCATGTTTTGTTGTGTTGTTTGTGCCATGTTTTCCTTACATTTGCATGTATGCCAACCAAGCATTCCATGGCCATTTATATCCATCGTCAAAGTAGTTGTACTGTGAGATTGGAGTAAACACGCAAGGAAGAAAAAGAATAATATACTAATAATTTAGGAAACTAATTTAGTCAACTAATAGTTATTATGAATGTAATATATTATATGTAAAGTTTGGTACTTTTGATGGAGGATCAATTATAAATATAACGACATAGATAAATGACATTATATTCAACAATAGAGGCATTTTGTGCGCTAACTTTTTTTATTTTGTTGATTGTTGTCAATTATTTTGTGTGCTAACCGTTCTATTGAAGTATTATATTTGATTGATAGAGATTATTCTGAACTCTATGAAAGTTATTTTTCTTAGATCTTCTGTTGGACCACAATTATACATAAATTTAGTTCTGTTGTAGTCACTTTTGTATATATTTATTTATTTTTAAATAAAAATTAGGGAACCGCGTAAAACCGCATATACCCCGCATATGCCCCCGCATACCGCTTAAGCGCTATTCAGTGACCTGTCCGAACGTATACGCATACCGCTTTCCTGAACCTTGGCCGCCGCTAGGGGAGATGGAGTTCGGAGAACTCTGGGTATGGAGTAGCTCCGCCTCTTGATCAAGATGGAGGCCAGGTGCCATGAGGAGGCCAGGCGAGGAGGCGGCTTCACATCAGGGGTCTAGGGCACCGCCAGGAGGCCAGGCGTGAGGAGGCGAGGGCACCGCGAGGAGCTTCGACTGGAGTTCACAATGGGAAGCAGCAGCTTCGCCTGGCGATGTGGGGCCTGGAGGCGGCTAGGGCTCATCGTCCCAACGCGTCGCATGAGAACCAAGGAGGACGGCAGCGCTGGGAGTCTGACAGGAAAAGGAGGGCGTGCGAGTTCCGCCAGATTGTGCGCCTCTGTCGAGATAGGGGCACCGCGAGCACAGGTTCCGCCAGATGGTGGGTGGCATCGCCTAGGGCACGCACAGGAGAGATCTTCCTGGGAACGTGGAGAGGAGATGCGGCTATGCGCCGCTTGGAGGTGCGTGCGGCACCATTTCCGCGTGGATTGGGCTCGCCCCTGGGTTGTCGATCCCCACTAGAAGATCTGCTCGAGAGGAGGATCGTCTGCGCTGAAGCAAGCTTCGAAGATACATCGACCGAAGATTGAGCTACCGACTTGGATAGCTTCCAGATTTAAGATTTCGTTTCGACCACCTTCAGGAACTTGTTGAAAATTAGGTTTTCAAATCGAAAACCCTAGAACATAATCTTGAACTCGTTCACTAACAAAAATCAGAACAATATTCTTCACGAACCATTTCCAAGAACAGAGAAAACAAATCTCGAATAAAATAAGAACATAAAATCCTCGGGACTCGAACCCGCTCCGATACCATGCTAGAAAATAAGAAGCGAAAGCGGAAGCGGAATCAGAAATAAAGATAAAGAAATTGAATAGCACAAGAATCTTACGAGCGGAATGAAACCACGGGAGAAGCCCTCAAAGAGGCGGATATTGCATTCCTTTTTTCTCATCTGACTACAGGGTTGTGGGGCTCTATATATAGCACCCACGAAGTCTCCACATCTCCAAACTGGTAGATGTGGGAATAAACTCTGGATGGGGTAAATGGATCCTGGAGAGATCCATTTACCCATCTCCCATACATGTGACGCATATAACGAATATTCCAACAATATGCAATAAGATAAAAACGGAACGGATCGATAGGCACTGATACCAATTGATGCAAATCAAAAAATTCATAACGGTGGAAAATAATTAATTTGACGGTGGAAATTCGTTTGGTGGAGAAGAAATCGGAGGGGAGAGGAGAGGAGAAAACTCGTGGGAAAACGAGGGATTTGGAAAAGAAACGCTGAGAACGCGTACAAGGAGGAGAGAGAAGAGAGAGATAATTGAGATACTCAAAAATTGATTGATTCTGAACTCATCCCGATGTTGGACTCTCATCCCCTTTATATAGGAGGTGTATATTACAAAAATAGAAAGAGATTGAAATTCAAATCCTAACCGACTCTAATTTTAAATTTGAAATTCAAATTGAAAACCGACTAACTAATTTGAGTCGCATGTGATCTCTTTGTTATAACGACTCCATAATAAAATAGGACTCTAATTAACGACAAACATGAATAAAGTAAGCCCTATTTATACGCTTCACGTTGTATCAGAAAGTGTAGGATTTATGAGAAGATTGTGTAGATTACACTACGAGGAAAGTTTAAGGTTTAATGGAAGATTGCATAAGTGTCGATCAGAAAAAGAAAAGAGAAGATGAAAATGCATACATATATTTATATATCCTTTTATAGATACAAATAAAAATTACAATTCCCTCTCAAACAGTCTGCTAGTATGACACCAGTAAATCACAATTTGAATACAAGCATGGAATCAAATTTCACGATATTTCGACGAAATTTCATCGAAATATCGGTTTCGACGGGTATGGGCTTTCGAAACTGCTATATATATCGATATCCACAGTTTCGAGCGAAATCTTGCGAGATCTCGGCGAGATTTCGGCTCAACTCGAGATATCAGCCGACAGAAGGAATCTTGCATTAAAATATTCACCGAGATGTCGATATCTGCCGAAATTTTGGTCGAAAGCATCACATTTCGACCGAGTTCAGGCAGAAGCATCTCCTTCTTCCAAGCTCTTCTTCCTTCGAGGTAAGCCAAATTAGGCTAATTCTTCATCAAATTCATAGTTTTTTAGGGGTTTCAATGTTAGGATGTTGATATAGCTTGACATGGTGTTTATTTTGAGAGATTTCCCAAATATAGCTTTAAATTTGGAGACGAAAATTAAGGCTTTTGTGTTTTTATTGCACAATAGTGGTAGCTATGAACATGGTATCTCGGATCTGAAGTTAACATGAACTAAAACATAGTTGGAGAACATTTTATTAGATCTATGTAAGAGGAAATTGGGGCTTTTGAGGTTTAATGTGGAACGATAATGAGTTGGGGTATTATAAATTCGGATCTTAAGTTATGGAAGTAGAAATCATAATCCAGAATTTTTTTTATTAATAAAATTTAAAATTTAGAAAATCCAAAAATCATATGTTAAATATTTAGGTTTTGTACGTATTCTGTGTCACTTAGGTAGTCTTTTTTTGAAAATGGTCCCCTAATTGGTAGATCTAAGACCCTAATATATAGATCTAAGGTTGTTTTTCTGAAAATCAGAATATTAGGTGTTAGAAAAATTAAATATATAATAATTCTGAAATTTAAAACATAAAATAATTTGCATATTCATAAGCGGTCGCATTGTATGCCAACTTAATGATTGTTCTTAAATTTCCTCGCAGATTTCGACGATCATCACCATGGCACATTCTGGTTCCGGATCTGGATCTGACAGTGCTGATGATCAGAGGGGCGATTTCAGTGGGGACATTGGCTGGAGGTATGCCTCCGCTCCTGATGGAAAAAAGGCGAAGCCACAATGCAATTTCTGTAGAAAGAAGTTGGGAGGAGGCGGGATCACAAGGATGAAGCAACATCTTGTTGGCAATAACAAGAATGTTGCCAAGTGCACATGTTGTCCCAAAGATGTGAGGGATAAGGTGAAGGCCAGCTTGGACGGGAAGAAGGAAAAGGAGACAGAGAGGGTAAGAAGGGAAGAACAAATGAAGGAGTTCATGTTCGAGTGTTGACGCATATAGAGTACATGTACCTCTTCGTTATTTTGTTTTTCAGTTGTCTACTTTATGTAATTTACCCATAGGCTACTCTCCTATATAAGAGAGCCTAGGGCTTATGGAATAAGACAAGCCATTCATTTTTCCCAACATGGTATCAGAGCAACGGTCCTAGACCGGAGTTCTCGAAACCCTAACCCTAACCCCACCCGCCGGCCTCTCCCTCTCCTTCTCTCTCTCGATCGGCGCCGCCTCTACGTTCTCCTGTTGTGCCACGCGCGTGCGCCTGCGCGCATCGGATCCTCCAGCGCGTGCGCAGGTGCGCATCTTGCAGGGCATGTGCGCATAGCGCATGTGCGTAGTCTCCGGTGCGCGACCCTGTGCGCAGTCGCCTGCGCGTGACCGTGGGCCTCCTGCGCGTGATCATCTGTGCGCCCGCCTAGTGCATCTCCAGTGCACGCATCTTCTTCGCGTGCATCTTCGTGATTCTTGCGCACGTGAAGACCGTAGCACGCACATCTTCATGGGGATAGTTGCTTGAGGTCTACACATGCAACTAATCCCGTCTATGTCATTGTAGACGAAGCTTATCTTCTGTCAGTCGCTCCAGTCTTCCATCTCCAGTATGTCAGAAAGCAAGGCTGATATCCCATCTATTGGCGCATTTCGTGGTCCAGCGCCCATTGTCAAGATGGACGGTACAAACTATGAACTGTGGGCAATGCAGTTCATGAGTATGATGAAGTCAACAGGAAAGAAGCACATTCTTACCGAACCTGAGCCTGCAGAGAAGACTGGAGTCCATGCCTCATGGGAGGCCGATGATGCATATGCTAAGGTTTGGCTATCTGGTACGTTGGCTATTGAAATTGCCAATGACATCCTACATCAACCCACGGCCAAGGATATGTGGGATATTCTGGCGGCAACGTACTCTCAGGCGAAGAACGAGACGAAGATTCTGCAACTTCAACATGATATATTCACAATAAAGCAGAATGGTCGTCCTTTACATTCTCTCTACACATCACTGAGAGGGATGTTCGAGAAGCTCTATAGCTTCATGCCTCTTACTGCCACGCCAGAACAGCAGAAGACATACAGGAATGCGACAATAGTGGGTGTGTTCCTGGCTGCACTTGATCCAGAGTATGAGGCAGCACGATCTCAGATTTAGGCAGACTCGACTATTCCTCCCATGGAGGAAGCTTTTCATAGATTGAGTCGGATCACAGTTCCCTCAACAGCTGTGAGTCAGAATTCCTCAGCCATGGCAGCAAACAGAGGTCGCGGATTTCATCACCAGGGCCGTGGACGTGGACCTCGTGGAAGGGGTGGCCGCACTAGGCCAACATGCACATATTGTCACCGAGTTGGACACAATGAAGATACCTGCTACTCGAAGCACGGATTTCCTGCATCCGCACGAGCTGCTGAGCAGATAGAGCCCCCATCTGCTGCTACTTTGGATCAACGGTTCGACGATCTTGTTGCCCGTCTGAGGGGCATTATTCCACCATCTGGACCAGCACCGACTGCAGAGAGTCATTCTGTTGCCGCTGCTTCTGCCTCTGCGTCTACCAGTACTTCAGGTAGTATACTTGCACTGAACAGTAGTAGATCAGATACTTTACCATGGATTATGGACTCGGGCGCTACACATCACCTATGTGGAGACCAGAGTTTGCTTTCAGGATACACTCAGATCCCTCCAGGTCGGACAGTAGTGATTGCCAATGGCACTCATTCCCCCATCACTGGTCAGGGGGAGGTTAGATTGACATCTTCTATGCAGCTCAAGAACGTGCTACATGCACCTGATTTTTCAATGAATCTATTGTCAATTAGTCAGATTACGAAGGATCTACATTGTCGGGCAATTTTTGATCCATCTTCTTTGATTTTTCAGGACATCCATACGGGCAACGTGATTGGTCGTGGCTATGAGCAATGAGGCCTCTACCGCCTGAATCAGACTCCTTTTGCTGGAACCGCATCCTCTTCTTTGGGACAAGTATCAACCTTATTATGGCATCTGCGTTTTGGTCATTTACCGCTTCAAAAGTTGCGTCAAGTTCTACCATATGGTCTCTCCCACACACCTATTCAGTGTGAGGCGTGTCAGTTGGGAAAGCATCACAGGTCGTCCTTTCCCAGTCGTCCAGGTCGGAGTAGTAACTCCAAGTTTGAGTTGTTTCATATCGATGTCTGGGGTCCGAGTCGTGTTCCCGATCATCAGGGACACAGGTTTTATATTGTATTTGTGGATGATTTCTCTAGAATGTCATGGGTGTTTCTGATGAAAAATAAATCTGAAGCAGGAAATATTATTATCCATTTTCTGAATGAAATACAAAATGTTTTCTCTACATCTGTCAAGCTTGTGAGAAGTGATAATGCTTTAGAGTTGTGCACCAACATTCTGGCAATTACTACTCCTCAAAAGGGATTATTCACCAAACATCTTGTGCTCATACATCTCAACAGAATGGGATTGCTGAAAGAAAACACCGTCACCTTCTTGATGTCACAAGATCACTTCTTATACAGAGTCATGTTCCCTACTCCTACTGGGGTGATGCAGTTCTCACTGCATGTTACCTAATCAACCGTATGCCTTAGTCTGTCTTGAATGAACAGATTCCGTTTTCACTCATTCATCCTGACAAGGATCTGTTCACTCTTGCTCCTCGTGTGTTTGGGTCAGTTGCATTCGTCCATCAGTTGTCGCCTGGTACTGACAAGCTCTCTCCTAGGGCTGTCAAGTGTGTCTTTGGTGGGTACTCCAGAACTCAAAAGGGGTACAAGTGTTTTGATCCTGTGCGTCGGCGGTATATGATCAGTGCAGATGTTACATTTTTTGAATCTGTTATGTATTTTTCAGCATCAGGAGACAAGGTGCTACCATCTATACCTTTTGATGCCATATACATGACACCACCACCTTAGATGCCGACACCACCACCGCCACCACCACCACCGCCACCGCTTGTCTCACCACTACCATTCCATTACACCCGCAGGCCTCCTCCAGCTCATGGTCCTGACCCGTCAACTAGCTCGCCTATGGTATGTAATGAAAATATTAATGTTGATGGATCTGACGACATTCAGGATATAGTGCAGGAGCCAGATGAGAATACAGATGATTTGGATGTTCCAATTGCTCTACGGAAGTCGAAGAGAAGCTGTGCCAAATATCCATTATTAGCATCCGTGTCTTTTGAGAGGCTATCTGGAGACTTCAGGACGTTTGCTATGGCACTTTCAGCTACAGACATTCGACGGAATCACCATGATGCTCTGCAGGATGCTAGATGGCGGCTAGCAATGGAAGAAGAAATGGAGGCACTTCAGTCCAGAGGAACTTGGAGCTTGGTTCCTATACCTCCAGATGTCAGCCCGTTGAGCTGCAAGTGGGTGTTTACAGTGAAGCATAATGCAGATGGTTCCATTGACAGGTACAAGGCGCGCCTTGTTGCACGTGGATTCACACAGACATACGGGGTGGATTACCTTGACACATTCTCGCCTGTGGCACGTCATTCCACTCTGCGGATCTTGTTATCAGTTGCAGTTGCTAGAGACTGGTCGCTTTATCAGCTGGACGTGAAGAATGCATTCCTATATGGCGAATTGCAGGAGGAAGTCTATATGCAACAGCCACCTGGGTTTGCTGTTGAGGGGGAGTGTTCCAAGGTATGCAGGTTACATAAGGCTATCTATGGCCTTAAGCAGAGCCCCAGAGCGTGGTTTCAGAAGCTTTCAGATCTTTTTGAGAAACAAGGATATAAACGTTCCAATGCTGATCATTCCTTGTTTGTACAGAAGACGGCTAGAGGTATCATTGTAATCATGGTTTATGTTGATGATATCTTGATTACAGGAGATGATGAGCAGGGCATTAAGCAGGCGAAAGAAAGGCTGGGAACCGAATTTGTCACCAAGGACTTGGGAGTCCTTAGATACTTTTTGGGGCTGGAGTTTGCTAGAAATCCATATGGATTAGTAATGTCGCAGAGGAAATATGTTACAGATCTATTGAGTGAGACAGGTATGCTAGGGTGTCGACCTGCTACGACACCAATGGATCCCAGCATGAAGCTCTATGATGATGACACAGAAGAGGTGGACAGGAGAAGGTACAGAGAACTGGTAGGCAAACTACTGTATGTCACGATCACTAGACCTGATATATCATTTGCAGTGAGTCGTGTGAGCCAGTTCATGGAGCAACCACGTCAGGTCCATATGGATGCAATACACATGATTCTGAGATATCTAAAATCATCTCCAGGTGCAGGCTTGCTATTTAAGAAGGGAAAGGAGATCTCCATCACAGCATGTGCTGATGCGGACTATGCAGGATGCCCCAAGGACAGGAAGTCCACCTCAGGATTTGCAGTCTATGTTGGAGATGCCCTAGTCTCGTGGAGGAGCAAGAAACAGACAGTAGTAGCTAGATCCAGTGCTAAATCTGAATACAGGGCTATGGCCCAGGCTAGCACAGAAATGATGTGGGTGAAATCTTTACTTACAGATCTCTGTCTTGATATACCGCTTCCTATGATGTTGGAATGTGACAATCAGGCCGCCTTGTTCATTGCAAACAACCCAGCCTTTCATGAGAGGACCAAGCATATTGAGGTTGACTGTCACTACATACGTGACATGATTCAGAAGGGGTTCATTGCTACATCTCACGTCACATCAGAGAATCAGACTGCTGATATATTCACCAAGGCATTACTTCGAGGTCCATTCCAGAAGTGTGCGTCCAAGCTGAGCATGATTGATATCTATGCTCCATCTTGAGGGGGAGTGTTGACGCATATAGAGTACCTGTACCTCTTCGTTATTTTGTTTTTCAGTTGTCTACTTTATGTAATTTACCTATAGGCTACTCTCCTATATAAGAGAGCCTAGGGCTTATGGAATAAGACAAGCCATTCATTTTTCCCAACATCGAGAAAGAATTCAATGTCATTTCTGATTCAGACGACGATGACTTTGTGTACCCCGCCGACATTCAGACTGCAGCGGAGAGGAGGGCATACAAAAGGGCTACACAAGAATCATTGAGGAGCGAGTTTGAGAGGAGAGAACTTGGTGGTGCACGGGGCGGCTTCTATGGTGCAGGTGGGAGTGAGAGTGGTTCTGGAGGGGCACCAATACCACCACCCACCAAGAAACACAAGGGGAAGGGAATTGGGCCCTTCTTGACGAGGAGTGGATCCATGCAATACAAGGCAAGCAAGGATCCGAGGCAGAAAACGGTGAAGGGAATGTTCACCAATGCATGAGAAAGGGTGGGAAAGGCCATCAGCAAGCTCTTCTTTGGGGAGAGCATTCCTGCCAACATTGCAGGCGGGCCATTTCTGCAGCATGCCATTGATGAGATCGTTGCAGCGTGAACGGAAGTGAAGGTACCTACATCCTATGAGATCAAGAACAAATATCTGGGGATGGAGAAAAAGGAGATGAATGAGTACATCGCCGAGTTGAGGAGGAGATGGCCATACTACGGGGTGACATTGATGTGCGATGGGTGGACGAGCTACACGAGGAAGCAGATCAACAACTTCCTTGTCTACTGCGATGGGAAGACAATCTTCTTGAAATCTGTTGATGCATCTGAGCATGTCAAGGACCACAAGTACGGAAGTACCTGCTGAAGTTGATGAAGGACGTTATAAAAGAGGTTGGGAAAGAGCACATTGTGCAGATTGTGACGGATAACGGCAGCAACTTCAAGAAGGCTGGTGAAACAATAATGAAGTTCAGCAACTACGGAATTTTTTGGACACCGTGTGCTGCGCATTGCATTGATTTGATCCTAAAGGATTTCAGCAAGAGGAAGCTCGTCTCAAGGGTGGTGGAGAAAGCATGAATGATCACCACATTCATTTACAACCACGGCAAAGTGCTGGCACTGATGAGGCGGATGTGCAATGGGGAGTTGGTGAGGCCTGGCATCACACGCTTTACAACCAATTTATAGCGTTGCAAAGCCTTAAACAACATAAGACAGGTTTGAAAACCATGTGTTGCCAAAGTGAGTGGTTCGAGATACCTGAAGCTCGAACTGAAGGAGGACGGAAGATGGAGATATTGATCAATGATATCTCCTTTTGGGATGACGATAAGAAGCCCACCATGGGAGTCATCTACGAGGCAATGCGCTGCATGAGAGAGAAGGTCAGAGAAGCAGTTGGAAAGGGATCCAAAGCATGGTTGGACATCATAGACGAGCGATGGTCCAAGATGCTCTCACATCCTCTTCACAAGGCCGGTATGTATTATGTAAAAATCTTTTTTTTTTCATTTTTAAAATTTTTATAGATCTTTAGAATATGAGTATTGAATATTGAGCTTGTTCGTGACTTTGTGTCCAGCTTATTACTTCAATCCTAAGTACCAGTATAAGAATGGACTTGGTACAAATGTTGACCTTCTCGCAGCCGTACAAATTGTGGTGGAGAAACTCGTCAAAGACGAGAAGTTACATATCTTGTGCATGAAAGAGGTAATCCTCAATTTCTAGCTAAATTTGGAGTCACAAGAAATTTCGTAAAAATGGATTACGACTTAAACCTATGTGTGCACTGTGCAGGTTAAGTATTTCCAAGATGCGTTGAGTTCCTTCGGTCGGATTACTGCGGTAAATGGACGGGGCAATAAACTCTTCCCAGTAGGGACGAGACAAATAAAACCATTGCTTGTGTGTTCATTTATTCCTACTATTGATTTCTCTCTTTTTCTTTTTTTGCAGTCGAATGGTGGTTGTTATACGGGATAGAAGCTCCCAACCTTCGAGGTGTGGTAGTGAAAGTGTTGTCTCAAACCGCATCTGCTGGCGGTTGTGAGAGGAACTGGAGCACGTTCAATTTGATCCATTCCAAGAGACGAAACAGGTTGGGAGAAAAGAAGCTCAATGACCTTGTCTACGTGCATTACAACTTGAGGCCGAAGTTGAAACATGCAAGGGAGGGACAAGACAAAGATGACTACACGGACCCTATTGATCTTGCATACATTTTCAAGATGCATGATGACGATGCTGATGAAGACGTTCTCTAGAGGTGGATGGATTCCAATGGTGCCCCCGTTCTCGATCAACCAGGTGGAAGACCAAATGAGAACATAAGCCAGCAAATGGGAGCAGACGTAGGTGACTATTTGGCAAGATCCGGGCGGATTACAAACCCTGTTGGAGGGTTGGAGGGCGAGATTGATGCGGCTGTTGATGAAATTCTCTCTAGTAGCTCCAAATCCAAATCAAAGTCAAAGGATGATAGTGGAGATGATGATGATGATGATGATGTTGATCGTGGTGGACCTGGTGGTGGTGGGGAGACAAACTCAGGTGGGTCAGGAGGGAGTGGTCGTGGACCACAAGATACCAGATTTGAGGAAGGGCTACATGCAGGACGTGAATATATGGAGCGACGGCGGAACAAACACGAACAATTTGTTCCAAGTCCGAGTCCAGGACCTATGGATTACGAGCACGGTCGAGGCCATCGTACAACCGACAACTACATGGACGATTTGACATCATCTGTAGGTTCTTTGAGCTGCATGGACATTGACAGCCCATATCGCGAAGGAACACCAAGTCCTTTAGGTGGATATGGATCGTCGCACGATGAAAGATCATTTGGCGTCTTCCCGGAATACTTTCATGCTCCTCCTCCAGGACCTCCTCCTCCTCCTCAGTATGCACCTCCATCATATTCATATGGTTACAGTGGGTATGGGGGATACAGTAGCTACAGCGGAGACAAATACCAAGGTAGCTAACCTGAGCAGAGCCAAGGCAGCTTCTTTGGGGGGTGACAGCTATGTTTTCTTCTTTGAGTACACGCCAGTTGATCCTCTTCCTCCGCAGAGATATTCTCCTACTCCATCGTCGTCGTCCCGAGGATCTCATGGCAATAGTTCGTAGCCTCATCGTGCCACTCGTGTTATCGGATCCAGTGCTGCTTATCCTCGTCTCGGGACACTCATAAGCATCGATGACCACCAATATATGTGATGGATTACAAGGCCATGTACTCGTACATGACATGGGAGAACTACTGCGAGTTCATTGAATCCGCGATGCGTTATGAGAGACAACAAGGAAGGGGGGGCCATTCAGATCCACCCGGAACTCTTGGTTCTGAACAAAACATGTCACCAGGTACTATATTTTAATCTTCTATTGCATTGATCATTAATGTGCATGTTCTTAATAATTTTCACTTGTTGTAACTTGTAAGACTATTACTCTGTTATTATGTATTAATAATGTTACAACAATATGATCGATATGACCGATATGGCCAATATGACTGATATGTCTATATAAGGGGTATAGATGACCAATATGTGTGAAATAATTGTGTATTTGTATGTTATTTACTGTTCTAATAACTTAGAATATCGAAATTTACAATAAAATTGGGGAAAATCAGATTTTTGAGTCTTTTCCGACTTTTCCACCGAAATTGTCGAGATTTCCCAAAATTTCGGCGAAATTTCAGTATTCCAGTTCACCGAAACGAGATCGAAATCGAGATTTCGAACCTTGAATACAAGTTATATATGAACAAAAAACAACTTGAAAGTTTCTTGATCCAAATAAGATCAAGCATAGTCTCATTAGGATTGTTTAATAAAGATATTTCCCATGATCAAACGAACATGTGATTACGAATTCGATAATGCACCATATATAATTTTGAAATCAACAAATATAGGATCCATTTAAGATCGCATAACTCGATTTAAGGGCATAATTACCAATTACCATAAATGGTTGCCCAACACTTATTTACCCTAGTAATCACCATCCTCGGTGAAGTTATCATCGTAGGCCTATTGGAGCTCATCAAAGATTGATGCAGTTAGGAAAACGAATGGTGAAGAGAGAGAATAGAATTGGCCTGACGAGGCTCATAGTTGAGGAACATGGTTGAGAAGAAACCTTAGAAATAAGGGGGGAGAAGATAGTGGTAAAGGCACTCTCCAAATCAAAATTCAATTCATAAATCATAACTTGTTCTGCAATGGTCTACTCACCCATTTATATAGGTGGGTGGGATTACAAAAATAGAAAAAGAATAAAATCAAAATCAAATCAAAATCCTAATTGACGTCTAAAATGACTCTAATTACCCTAAATATTGAGATTTTAGTCTATTTCAATTTATTTAATGAAATAAAATCGACGATTAACTCATAACAATTAATAATGGAACTCTAATTTATCAAAAAATCCCAATCTGTATTTGCATCAATTCTCCTCCGCTTTAGAAGACTCATATCCTGATAAGTTGCTTTATCATCGGCAATGGTATTGGGGAATTCATCTGGACTCGTTGGATCAATCTTTCCAATTTTGGACCATTTCTTCTTGTCTTCAGCATTCCTTTCATAATACTCTTAAAAAAAATCATAACTATTTTCCATCGAAGGGCATAGTTATGATATTTCTATCCCTTCACTTGAACATTCACTTGTCCATATGTTCTGTGGGGGAGGGAGAGAATTGTCGCAATGAGGCTTGCGGGTTGAGGGAAGAACGAAGTTAAAAAGAGAAACCTAAAAAGGAGGAAAATATAATGGTGGAGGTACTCTTCAACCAAAATTCAATTCATAAATCATAACTTCTTTTCCTAAAAGATGGACTAGCAACACCTTTACGGCGTGTTTGGAGTGTTGTAATCAAGATAGGAATGGAATGTTGGAAACGTGATTGCTAAATATAGTAATTTCCGGTATTTGGCAACAACAAAAAAGAAAAGAATGCTAATTCCTCGTGAGCTCCACAAAACAAGTGAATGTTGATTCAAGCTCCCCCCCCCCCCCCGGAATACGGATTCTGTTTCCCAAGAGGAATGCACGTCCACAACCCACAATTATATTTTAAGTCACAACCATTCAACTCTCCCACAAAGTACTCATATGAATTCCTTGTGCACATGTTTATCTCGTTCGTGTGCACTTTCTGTTCATCTTGATTTTTGTCCACTAGTTGTTGTCATATCCATCTTTGTCATATCCATCTTTGAGGTATGCATAACAATATTATAATGCTTACTTTGTATCTTTTATACTTTATGAAAGAGATCGAAATGGAAAAAATGTTGGGCATTAATGGGGGTAGTACGAATAAGGGAAATAGAAAGTTGATGGACCAATAAACATATCCATTACAATTTTCATTAAAGATCCATCCTCATTTTTTACTATAATAAATTATTTTGATCATAAGCATTTAAAAACGACCTTTGTTTAAATTTTGGTAAGTTTGATTTTTTTTATCCAAAAAATGATCATATTTGTAGGACATATGTCAATACTCGATACTCATCAAGTAAGCATTTTTTAATTTAAGTAAAGACTTTGCTCACTTTTAGGATATGAATTATACGCGTAGACTAGAATTTTATCTCATGTAAATTTATATTGATGGAAATATTTTTTAAAATGATGCAGTGATTAAAATTTATACATGTGTTCAAATTCTTATGTCTAATAGTTCATATATTAAATATGATTATAATGTTCTTTTTGCTTATCTTATGTAGTTATAGCTCGGTTACCTTATTTTTTAGGAAAAGAAAGTAACACATAAGATTTGTTGTTGTGATGAATTATTGGATGAAAATTTACAATTGGTAAATTTTTTCTTTACCATTATCCGAGAGGTTATGTTTTGGTATTATACAACAAATTGTGTAAAAAAAGGCAGGCATGATTTAGATGTGCAGAGAAGTCAACCACTTCGGAGACTGTTGTATGATAATGATACCAGTTGCCACAATTTGACAAGGATGAATAGGTTTACTTTCGAAAAATTATGTGGTTTGCTCCAGACTATTGGCAAATTGAGTGATACAAGATACATTAACGTCGACGAACAAGTTGCTATCTTTCTCCAAATATTAGCACGTCATTTGAAGAATAAATTTCCGCTTCATTCGATCTGGAGAAACAATTGGTAGACATTTCCATCGAGTATTAAATATTGTTATCCATCTACATAAGGAATTATATAAGAAGCCACAACCTATTCCAGAAAATTCCGCTGATGATCAATGGAAATGATTTACGGTAACCAATATAAATACATATCCATTTATTTTTAAATTTCTAATTGCTGATAGAATTTTTTCTTATTCAGTAGGTGCTCTTGATGGTACATATATTGATGTAATAGTTCCAGAAATTGACAAACAAAGATATAGGACAAGAAAACAAACAATTGCAATAAATGTTTGAGGAGTATGTGCAGCGGATATGCAATTTATATATGTATTATCTGGTTGGGAAGGTTCAGCAACAGATAGTCGTGTTTTACATGATGCGCTAACTCGAAGAGATGGCTTAGTTGTTCCACATGGTAAATACATGTTATTGTATTCTACCTACGTGTTTTCATTAGTATTACAAATCTTTATCATAATTTTGGGTTGATTCAAATATAGGGCAATATTACTTGGTGGATTGCGGATATATGAATAAAGAAGAATTTCTTGCTCCATATAGAGGTCAACGATACTATCTTAATATATGGAGGCACCAACCAACAACATCAAAAGAATTTTTTAATATAAAACACGAATCTACAAGAAATGTGATAGAAAGATGTTTTAGTTTACTTAAGCGTAGATGGGCAATTTTACAAAGTCCTGCATTTTATCCGATAAAAGTTCAAAACAAATTAATCCTTACATGTTGTTTACTTCACAACCATATAAGAAAGGAGATGGAGAATGATCCTATGGAAAATGAAGTTTCTGAGGAACCTGTTGACGACACATCAAATAATGAAGATGTTGATCCAATAACAATTGTTGAAGCATCGGATGGGTGCACCGCATGGAGAGATAATTTAGCTACGGAGATGTTTATTACTTGGTTATAGTGGAAATTGAAAGCCCATGTTTTATAATTCATGTGATTTTTCACCATATTTATTCAGTGTTTGTTGTTTTTCTCTTAAAAACAATAATATCATATTTCTTAAATAGGTATGAGTCAAAATGTTGATGGCAATTTTGAACTTGGTAAGAATAAGAGAAAATGGACAGAAGAAGAAGATCAAAAATTAATCGAATCCCTTTTAGAGTTGATACAAGCAAGAACGTATAAAGCTGATAATGGCTTCAAGTCCGGATATTTAGGAATTTTAGAAAGGGGTTTTGAACAGAAACTACCAGGACACGGACTCAAAGGAAAGCCACATATTGAGTCATGGATTAAAACATTTAAAACTCACTTTACTATCATATGGGATATGCTACATGGAAGTACAAGTGGTTTTGGATACGATTCAAATATAAAATGCTTCGCGGCAAACTATGTTTGGGAGAACTACATACAGATAATCTTACTATAGTTTCATTTATATAATGCAACTTTTTCTAAATAACTAATATTACATGACATCTTTTGTTGATGTAGAGCCATAAAGATGCAGCTCAATTTAGGTATAAGCAATTCCCATTTTACAGTGAATTTTGCACTATTTTTGGTAAAGATCGTGCTATTGGAGATCTTGCACAATGGGCTGCAGAGAAAGCTGATGATATTGGTGTTGAAAAATCAAATGAAAATGTAGTTGATGATGAAACTGAGATGAATGAGATTGAGAATGAAGAACCACTCATATCAAGAGATGGACAAGAAAATATAAGCTACAATAATAGTCGCAGTAAACGGAGAAGATCAGGAGCCGATAACATGGGGAAAGCTATCATGGATGCTGCATTGTTAATTTCCTCAGAAATTAGAGATGCAACAATGCAATTTATTCAAGCACTCGGTGTTAATGCTACAAAATATCGATTGAAATTAAATGAAGAGATGAAAAAGTTTCAGGTTTTTGATAAAAAAGAACATAGAGCTTGCTTGAAGATGGTGCATGATCCAAAAGCAATAGATGTCTTCTTCACCCTTTCGGGTGATGCCAAAGAGGACTTTACCAGAGAATTCCTCGATGGAAGTAGTTAATTTTGAGAGTAGTATTAAAATGTTTCGTTGATTTTAAATATTGGGTTACTAGTTACCGATATTTTGTAATAAGAATTGATAACTCTAAAATCACTGGTTTAGATTTGTTTTAATAGATATTTTTCTAAGAATTGAGATAAAATGGTGTTTTGTCATAATAGTAGAACAAAGATTGATGGAAACTACAAAACATCCAATTGTATTCCATTCATTCAAGGAGATACCAAATACAAGAAAGGATTTGGAACTCCATTCGATGATTTCATTCCCTGGTTGCACCAAACCGTATGATGGAAAGGCTAGTTCTTTTCCATTCATTGAATCATTCCATTCAGCAAATGATTCCTTTCCAACATAATTCCTTTTCGTCACTCCAAACGCGTTGTTAAGTAATAAGGGGTGAATTACAAAAGAAACAAGGATATAAACTTAGAAAAAAATATTAGTTATGCCCCTCTTAGATTCTGTAATGCCCCTCCCTTTTTGTAATACCGATTGTGCTCCTATATTCTTACAAAACTCACAGTTCTACCCTGTTGTAATATCAATTATGCTCCTACTTTAACTTAACGGAAGTGCAGAACTGTGAATTTTGTAAGAAGATAGGGGCACAGCTGATATTACAAAAAGAGGAGCTGAATAACTGTAATAATCTAAAAGGGGCATGACTGATATTTTCCCAATACCACCTAACAAATACTGATTTTTTGAGAAAAATAACAAATACTGATTGACATAAAACATATCTCTAAACAAAGTTATCTACCATAATAATTGAAACTCTAATTGATCTTGACTTATTTAACGAAAATAAAATCAACGATGGACTTGTTGGAGTATTTGGGTGTGCGCCATATGAGTTGTAGGAGGGTAAATGGATACCTCCAGGATCCATTTACCCCATCACTATGTTTAGTCCCACATCTACTAGTGGTGGGACTTGGAGGCTCTGTGAAGGCTATATAAGGAGCCGCAGACCTCCTGTATCCATGGAGAAAAAGGAATAGAATATCCGCCCCTTTGAGGGCTTCTCCCGTGGTTTCATCCCGCTCCTTAGGGAGTAGGGTTCCATGTAAAATTCTGGTGTTCTTCAATTTCTTTATCTTTATTTCTGATTCCGCTTCCGCTTCCTATTTTCTAACACGGTATCAGAGCGGGTTTGATTCTCGAGGATTTCACGTTCTTTGTTGTTCGAGATTCGATTAATGTTCATTCTTGAAGATCGATTTTTATGAAGATATGATTTTCAGCAAGTATAATTTCTAGGGTTTCTTTGGAAACCCTAAACATGGGGTTCGGCCGCACAGGCTCCAGCATCACGGTGGAGCGATCCTTTGCGTGCATCTAGGCCACGCTCTAGATGCCGCGCATCATCTCGAGAGCGCCACCACAGAAGATTTCCAATCATCTCCAGGCACCAGGCTAGCGGCACACACGAGCACATTTCCAGAACCTGCACACTCCATGCTCGTGCAGGCCCCATCTTCAACTCGATCTTGCGCGTAGCCCAGCAGGCAGCTTGTTCCTCGATCCAGGTCACCGTCGCGCACCTTCAACATCACGATGCCCCTCGCGCGACGAGATTTCCAAGCCATCGTGCGCAGGCGGTGCATCTCCGAGCCTCTTCGCGCAGGCGGCGACGCTGCTCCTCTCCGATGTAGGCAGTCTCCAGGCGGAGCTCAGGCCTCAGCCCCGACCCCCGACCCCATGCGGAACCCTCACGGGCCCAAGCGGAGCTCCAGTCGGCCTAGGCCCTCCCTGGCGAGACAACCCAGCGGTTCCAACACTCCCCTTTTCAAGGGGCGGCGGCACTCGCTGCTTCAAAACCCCGTTGTGGGATGGTGACCTTTCGAGAGAGGGAACCCTAAGGTTGTATATGTTATATTTTAAAAAAAAGAAAGAAAAAAAAGCCCAAATGTGGGTTGCTACATGGCCGAGTTTGAGGCCCTTTTTTTGGCCAAGTGTTTTATGTTTTGACAAGAGAGAGAGGGAGAGAGAGAGAGAAAGGCCATAAAAAAAGGGAAGATCGCATTAAAAAAAAGGAAAAGAGGCACGTACAAGAAAAAGTCGTACGTAAAATATTTAAATATATATGATGATAATGTGCAAAGCTGGAAAAAAATGGTGAACGGCTTATGTTAAAAAAATGTGTGTCGGCTTATTTAAAAAAAATGTTGCAAAAGCAGGCTTAAAAAATTTATTAAAAAGATATGATGATGAGAAGCTGGAAAAAAAGAAAAAATGTGAGTTCAGCTTATTGGTTTCATGTTGTTTTCCCTATTTTATTGTCTTCTCCCATATTGATCGATGTTGATTTTCCGACCAGTATGGGAGAAAGGGGGATTATTACGTAGAGTCACAGGTCTATTCAGATGTCCGGATGTCAGATCTCCATATTCCATGCCAGTCAGATTTCCAGACTCTGCAGATAGTCAGATGTTCAGACTCGACGTCAGGTTCTGAGTCTGCAGTTCAAGACGCACGAGTGTGCAATCTTCAGTTCGTGGTCCCCGTCATTCTTGTTGTCAGACCAGGGTTTCATGTGGTATCATAGGTACTCCAGAGTAGAGTATCATTCTCTGGGCCAGATGGGAGAGACCCGGTTCTCCGACGAGGAGACTCCAGGCGTAGTTTCAGACTCGATGGTCAGATTCTGAGTCCTCAGTTTAACCCACACTCCAACCCGTTCGTCCTCCTCACATGCACCTCATGAGAAGCAACGTCCTCGACAGCAGCCGACAGTTGTGCACGTTGAGTTGACATTGTTCGTAGCGTCCTGTAGCGTGAGTTGAGTTTCTTTCCGTTTGTCCAAGCTGAGCATTGCATGCTCAGCTTGAGGGGGAGTGTTGGAGTATTTGGTTGTGCGCCATATGAGTTGTAGGAGGGTAAATGGATACCTCCAGGATCCATTTACCTCGTCACTATGTTTAGTCCCACATCTACCAGTGGTGGGACATAGAGGCTCTGTGGAGGCTATATAAGGAACCCCAGACCTCCTGTATCCATGGAGAAAAAGGAATAGAATATCCCCCCTTTGAGGGCTTCTTTCGTGGTTTCATCCCGCTCCTTAGGGAGTAGGGTTCCACGTAAAATTCCGGTGTTCTTCAATTTCTTTATCTTTATTTTTGATTCCGCTTCCTATTTTCTAACCTCAAATTGATGAAAGCCCTAATTTATCAAATTTCCTAATCCGTGTCTGCATCAATTCTCCTCCGTCGATTGGACCCCATCTTCAACGCCCGAAGACAATGCCAATGCCATAGTTGGAGCTCCAAAAATCATCGTTGTTATTCTCGATTTCACCTTTGTTGCTGCGAGGCCCCAAAATCCCATGACCACTATTGTAAAAGTCGATCAACTAGTCGAGTCGGGAGTAGCCAATTCGACTAGGCCAAATCGGCCTATAGTCGGGCCGACCCGATTACACGGGCAACTAACCGGCCTAGTTGGTCGATTAATCGGCTGACTTTTGCATTAAGGTTTTGAATAAAAAATGGGATCCGGATATCCGAATACTTGAAACCTGTATGGGGGGATTTGGGGTTACTGTCGAACAGTAACCCCAATCCTCAAACCCTTCGTACGAAACCACCCCCCCCCCTCCCGATCCGAGCTTCTCGCCGGTTGCAGCTCCCCCGACCGCTACATCGCCGCCTCCTCCGTGTCGTCGACGACTGTTGGAAAACGTGAACGAGAGCTTCTATTCCATAGCCCTAGGCTCTCTTATATAGGAGAGTAGCCTATGGGTAAATTACATAAAGAGAATAACAAGAAAATAAAATAACGAAGAGGTACAGTTATTCAATATGCGTCAACACTCCCCCTCAAGATGGAGCATAGATGTCAATCATGCTCAGCTTGGAAGCACACTTCTGAAATGGACCTCGTAACAATGCCTTGGTGAATATGTCTGCAGTCTGGTTCTCTGAAGTAACATGAGATGTGGCAATGAATCCTTTCTGAATCATATCACGTATGAAGTGACAATCCACCTCAATATGCTTGGTCCGCTCATGGAATGCAGGGTTGTTTGCAATAAACAAAGCAGCCTGATTATCACACTCCAAGTTCATAGGAAGTGGTACATCTAAGCATAAATCTGTCAGCACCGCTTTCACCCACATCATCTCTGTAGTAGCCTGGGCCATAGCCCTATATTCGGATTCAGCACTAGATCTAGCTACCACAGTTTGTTTCTTGCTCCTCTATGAGACTAGGGCATCTCCAACATAGACGGCATACCCTGAGGTGGACTTCCTATCCTTAGGACATCCTGCATAGTCTGCATCTGCGCATGCTGAGATAGAAATCCCCTTTCCTTTCTTGAATAGCAGACCTGCACCTGGAGAAGATTTGAGATATCTAAGTATCATATGTATTGCATCCATATGCACCTGGCGTGGTTGCTCCATGAACTGGCTCACACGGCTCACTGCAAATAATATATCTGGCCTGGTGATCGTGACATATAACAGTTTGCCTACCAGTTCTCTATATCTTCTCCTGTCCACCTCCTATGTGTCATCATCATACAGCTTCATGCTAGGGTCCATTGGTGTCGTAGCAGGTCGACACCCTAGCATACATGTCTCACTCAGTAGATCTGTAACATACTTCCTCTGTGACATGACTAATCCATACTGATTTCTGGCAAATTCCAGCCCCAGAAAATATCTAAGGACTCCCAGGTCCTTGGTGACAAACTCGGTCCCCAACCTTTCCTTTGCCTGCTTAATGCCCTGGTCATCATCACCTGTAATCAAGATATCGTCAACATAAACCATGATTACAATGATACCTCTCGCCGTCTTCTGTACAAACAAGGAATGATCAGCATTGGAGCGTTTATATCCTTGTTTCTCAAAGAGATCTGACAGCTTCTGGAACCATGCTCTGGGGCTCTGCTTAAGGCCATAGATGGCCTTATGTAATCTGCAAACCTTGGAACACTCCCCCTCAACAGCAAAACCTGGTGGCTGTTGCATATAGACCTCCTCCTGCAAATCTCCATACAGAAATGCATTCTTCACGTCCAGTTGATAGAGTGGCCAGTCTCTAGTAACTGCAACTGATAACAGGATCCATCAACATTAATATTTTCATTACATACCATAGGCGAGCTAGTTGACTGGTCAGGACCATGAGCTGGAGTAGGCCTGCGAGTGTAATGGAATGGTAGCGGGGATACTGTTGATGGCGGTGGTGGTGGTGGCGGTGGTGGTGGTTGCGGTGGTGATGACGGTTGTGTTAATTGTGGCACTGGTGATGGTGGTTCCATGAATACGGCATCTGGAGCTATATGATGTGGCTGCGTGTTTCCGGATTCTGAGAAATACATAACAGATTCAAAGAATGTAACATCTGCACTGATCATATACCGCCGACGCACAGGATCAAAACACTTGTACCCCTTTTGTGATCTGGGGTACCCCACAAAGATACACTTGACAGCCCTAGGAGAGAGCTTGTCAGTACCAGGCGACAGCTGGTGGACAAATGCGACTGACCCAAACACACGAGGGGTAAGAATGAACAGATCCTTGTCAGGATAAATAAGTGAAAAAGGAACCTGTTCATTCAAGACGGATGAAGGCATACGATTTATAAGATAACATGCAGTAAGGACTGCATCACCCCAGTAGGAGTACGGAACATGACTCTGAATAAGAAGTGACCTTGTGACATCAAGAAGGTGACGGTGTTTTCTTTCTGCAACCCCATTTTGTTGAGACGTATGAGCGCAAGATGTTTGGTGAATAATTCCTTTAGAGGAGTAGTAGTTGGCTAGATTGTTGGTGCACAATTCTAAGGCATTGTCACTTCTCATAATTTTGACAGATGTGGAAAAAACATTCTGAATCTCATTTAGAAAATGAATAATAATATTTCCTGCTTCAGACTTATTTTTCATTAGAAAAACCCATGATGCTCTAGAGAAGTCATCCACAAATACAATATAAAACCTGTGCCCTGATGATCGGGAACACGACTCGGACCCCAGACATCAACATGAAACAACTCAAACTTGGAGTTACTACTCCGACCTTGACTACTGGGAAAAGACGACCTGTGATGTTTTCCCAACTGACACGCCTCACACTGGATAGGTGTGTGAGAGAGACTATAGGGTAGAACTAGACGCAACTTCTGAAGCGGTAAATGACCAAAACGCAGATGCCACAGGAGGGGAGATACTTGTTCAGCAGGAGAAGCTGTGATTCCGGCAAAGGGGGTCTGGTTCAGACGATAAAGGCCTCCTTGCTCAGAGCCATGACCAATCACGTTGCCCGTACGGATGTCCTGAAAAATCAAGGAAGATGAATCAAAAATAGCTCGACAATGGAGATCCTTCGTAATCTGACTAATTGACAACAGATTCATAGAAAAATGCGGTGCATGCAAAACATTCTTGAGCTGCATAGAGGACGTCAATCTAGTCTCCCCTGACCCGTGATAGGAGAATGCGTGCCATTGGCAATAACTACTGTCCGTCCTGGAGGAATCTGAGTGTATCCTGTAAGTAGGCTCTGGTCGCCACATAGATGATGTGTAGCGCCGGAGTCCATGATCCATGGCAGTGTATCAGATCTACTACTGTGGAATGCAAGTGTACTACCTGAAGTACTAGTAGAGGCCGAGGCAGAAGCAGCAGCATCAGTATGATTCTCTGTAGTCGGTGCTGGACCAGATGGTGGAATAATGCCCCTGAGACGGGCAACTAGATCATCAAATCGTTGATCCAATGTAGCAGCAGACGGGGGCTCTATCTGCTCAGCGGCTCGTGCAGATGCAGGAAATCCATGCTTTGAGTAGCATGTATCTTCAGTATGTCCGACTCGGTGACAATATGAGCATGTTGGCCTAGTGCGGCCACCCCTTCCACGGGGAGTACGTCCACGGCCCTGGTGATGAAAACCACGGCCTCTGTTGGCCGCCATGGCTGAGGGATTCTGACTCGCAGCAGCTGAGGGCACTGTGATCCTACTCAATCTGTGAAAAGCCTCCTCCATGGGAGGAATAGTCGAGTCCGCCAAAATCTGTGAACGTGCTGCCTCATATTCTGGATCAAGTGCAGCGAGAAACACTCCCACCATCGTCGCATTCCTATATGTCTTCTGCTGTTCCGGCGTGGCGGTAAGAGGCATGAAGCTATAGAGCTTCTCAAACATCCCTCTCAATGATGTATAGAGAGAATGTAAAGGACGGCCGTTCTGCTTTATTGTGAATATGTCATGTTGTAGTTGCAGAATCTTCGTCTCATTTTTCGCCTGAGAATACGTCGCTGCCAGGATATCCCACATGTCTTTAGCTGTGGGTTGATGTAAAATGTCATTGGCGATTTCAATAGCCAATGTGCCGGATAGCCACACCTTGGCATATGCATCATCGGCCTCCCATGAGGCATGGACTCCAGTCTTCTCTGCAGGCTCTGGCTCGGTAAGAATGTGCTTCTTACCTGTAGACTTCATCATACTCATGAACTGCATTGCCCACAGTTCATAGTTCGTACCATCCATTTTGACAATGGGCGCTGGACCACGAAATGCGCCAATAGACGAGATATCTATCTTGCTGTCCGACATACTGAAAACTGAAGACTGGAGCGACTGAGAGAAAAATAATCTTTGTCTACAGTGACATAGACGGGATTAGTTACGTGTGTAGACTTCAAGCAACTAACCCCATGTTGATCAGGATGTGTGCCCTAGGGTTTTGGGACTTAGGGCACGTAGGCACGTGCAAGGAGCACGCGCGCACGCACCTAGAGGATCGCGCACGCGCTGGAGCACGCAACTGGAGAATCACGCGCGCACTGGCGCACGCAACTGTGCGCGTAATAGTGCGCACAGTCGCACAGGGGCGGTGCGCACGGTGCTGCGCAAACAGGGGCGCAAGGCTATGCGCGCAAGCGTGCGGCGATGCACGCACAGTCGCCGGTGATGCGCGAGATGCGCGCACAGGCGCTAGATGTGCGCACAGGCGCGAGATGCGCGCACAGGCGCACAGGCGCGAGAGGCGATGCGCGAGATGCCTGCGCGGAGATGAACGCCGATCGGCTAGGCGGCGCCGATCCGAGAGAGAGGGAGAAGAGAGGCCGGCGGGTGGGGTGTTAGGGTTAGGGTTTTGAGAACTCCGGTCTAGGACCGTCGCTCTGATACCATGTTGGGAAACGTGAACGAGAGCTTCTATTCCATAGCCCTAGGCTCTCTTATATAGGAGAGTAGCCTATGGGTAAATTACATAAAGAGAATAACAAGAAAATAAAATAACGAAGAGGTACAGTTATTCAATATGCGTCAACAACGACCATTCGGCTAAGTCCTTTTGTCGCATGTCCTTCGTCGCCCCCTCCGTTGTGTCGCAACTCCCTCTTCTCCACATACTTCTACGAAGATTGGTTAGTGTTTTTTCAAAAAAATGCTTGGTGTTCTACCTTGGTTTAATGCTTGATTTTAAATATTATTGCTTAGATATTCTTATTTATTTGCATGTTGGTTAGCTTGTTAGGTTATTTTAGAAGTAAAAACTTAGATTTTCTTGATGATTTACATGTTGGTTAGTAGCTCATATAAGGTAACATTGTGTTTATTCATTGTTGTAAAAGTTGCCGACTAGGTCGACTAGTCGGTCCAACTAGTCAAGTCGGGGGTAGCCAACTCGACTAGGCCTAGTCTGCAATTAGTCGGTCAACCCGACTAATAGGGTCGACTACTCGGCCAACTTTTAAAACTTCTTTATTTTTTTAATTTTTGTTTACTTTTTTAAAAGCAAAATTATTCTAATATGCTTAATGTTATATTTAAAGTCAATTATTTCTTTTGTTTCATTATTTTTTTGAGGCCAAGAAAGGGGTAGACGTGTTCACTCCAAAATTAAATTAAAAAGGAGAAATAAAACTGTAACATTAAGCATACATGACCGACTATATATGAAATAAAAATGTTTAATTATGATAGTACAGAAATTGTACAAATCTATGCAAATATATAAGAATGTATGTATAAAAATGATTTATATAGTTAAAATAATTAAAAAATTCGAAACCGACTAATGACCGACTAAGTCCGATTAGTAGCCTCATCCTCCACAGTCTACTCGTCTCCAATCTTCAGGTATCAACTCTCCTCCTGCACCTCGTTCTTCTCCGAATTTCTACGCCGCAATCAGCACCCCCCAGATCGCACCGCACCACCCTCGCCTTCTCCGACTACTCCGCTCACCCTCCTCCTTTCTCCAAGACCTCCTTCCGCTCTATCCTGATAGACCGTTGAATCGATCTATTTAATCGTGTCGTTTTGTTGTAGTCGGGCAACCAGGATCGATCAAAAATTGACCGCACGAATCGATGAATCAACGAGTTAATTAATGTGCGGTTTTATGTATTTTTAACATGGGCAAGCCCCATGGTCGACTTAAGGAGGCAAAGGAACAACTTCGGATCAAGTTAGATGAATTAGCTCAAGATTTTCATTTTTTTAATAATTTTTTATGCAATAGATATGCAAATGCAAAAAATGAAGACGAATTAGGTTATTAAGGAAGCAATCAACTTAGCTAAATTAATTTTAATATGAAATTAATCCAAATTAGCCTAATTATATTTTTTCTGGAAACCTAATCCAATGATGAATGTAAAGTGTATTTTTTTGGAATTTTTGGATTTACGATGCAACAATGAAAAATACGAACTTTTTTGGGTTTTTATGCAATTTTTCGTGCAAACGAAATGCAAAAGTTAAGAAAAAATTATTGGTACTTAAACATGATGAAATGAAGCTACAATAATATTTTTGGAATTTTTTTGACAATTTATGATTTTTTTATGATTTTTTTAATGAAAAAAGAGTGACTGTGAGTATTTTATTATTAATAAATCCAAAGCTTAATTTATCCATAAGAAAAAATATCACAAATAGATATTTTAATGAGCAATCAAGGAGAACTGAAATTTTACAAAAATGATATTCGTGGATTTAATTTAAAATCAATTACATAAATCACTAAACAATTTATTTTATGCACAAGACATCTCTTTTTACGATGAAATTTGGATAGTAATTAAAAAGCACGTAGAGGCATCATCTGAAATTTTCTCACAATTTTTGGAGCAATATTTAATTAAATATGAACTTCAGAACTTGATTTGGGTAAAATATCCAATTTTTCACCAAAATAATTTTAGTTAATTACCCAAAGCTCAGAAAAATCTAATTAAATATTAAAAAGATAAAGAATTATATGATCTACATCTCTTGAAGGAGGAATACATCTGATCTAGCCTTCGCAATAAGATTCCTTACTCACATTCGCTTTTCGGACCGGCCCAATCTCTTGATGTTCCAAGGAAGGATCTTCATTGACATAAAACATGTGTCGACTTCTTAGGCGGTATCAGGCACAGGCGTTCGGCCACAACACTATTCAAGACGCGAAAGCGATTCGGGAAGACCTGCAAGGCGGTTGCCGCCCCTCGGATGCCCTCCTCCCGTTCCGCCAACGCGAGCATCGCCGCTCTCCTATGTTTCCTCTCCCCCTTGCAGCTAGCTTTTCTCGCATAACACGTACCAAACCTGCACACACCTTCCTCCATCTCCGGGAGCCGCGTCCCCCCACCATAAGCCTCTTCTTCCTGGCAATCCTCCTCTCAGATCTCTACCAGTAACGCGACCACCTCGGGTGGTTCCTGGCCAGCTCCCGAGAGCTCTAAATCCCTCCCCTGTTTTCCTTCCCCATCCTGCTTCCCCTCCCTCCTAACATCTTCAAACGCCCCAAGCACATCAAGCCCCTTTGGCGACCCGCCCTCAAGCTCATCACCTTCATCCGACAACGGCCCCTTCGGGGCCCTCCCCTCAAGCCCCCGAGCGGATGCCTCAGATTAAGTTCGGACCAACCGCCTTTCGGTTCGGGTCGAAGGGGGTCCTTAGAACAAAACAGCAGGCTCCTGGATGTGGTTTGACAAGGCCTTCCATACATTATCATGGCCGAGCGGGTCCCGCTCCCAGGCCCCCGGGTTGCTCTCCATATCGGGTCGGCCTGCCAGGTCAAGAGTCAGAGCAGGGGGAGGGTCCGCATAGCGAGGCGTGCCTTGCGGGCCAGAAAAGTCATTCGCCTTCCGCGCCACGTCAGCCACCGACGAATCCGCTCCTGCGGTTATCGCATGAAAGGATGGAATGTGAACTGCCCCCGAAGTTAGGTCATTAATGTGTCGATCCGCAATGAAGGCACCAAAACGGATTCCTCACGGGAGACAAGGAGTCATCCTCGAAGATTGCGTCGTTCTGCCTCCCGAGCTCTGTCGGGGCATACCCGAAGGACCGTCGGCCGCTCCCACTCATGGTTTAAAAAATGTGCCTCGAGGCGCAAAGGCGCTGGAGGCGAAACGGAGCGCTAGGAAATCGCCTTGAGGCGACCGCCTCAGACCCCCTGGCTGAGGCGGTCGAGGCGAGGCGAGGTGAGGCGGTGAGGCGAGGCAAGACGCTTGGTGAGGCGTTTTTGGATTTTTTTGAAGTATTTTTTAAAGAAAATATTTAATCCTCTTCATATTTTCATATGTTTATAAAGGTCTAGTTGTTGAGTATATATTTATGCAAAATGAATGCTTAAATTTGACATCTTCCATATTCATATTTACCATTAACATGTCCAATTATTTCAGTGAATTCTTACTATTACACCCTTAAACATATAAGAAAAGGCGTATGAATTCGAATACTCATATAAGGAAAAAATTTTGGGACGGGGGCGTTTCCCCCTGCAACCCCCGCAAGGGGGGCCAACCTGGGCCCCCATTAACCCCCCCAGGCTCGCTGACCGGGCAGCGAGACCCCCGTACAAGTAGGGTATGATGGCACAGGGGGAACATCGTACCGTTCTTCATCTGGTTCAGTAGAACATACGATTAGGATTCAAATCGCATGATTCATATCAACAACTTGGATATCTTTATTGAAATTATAGCCAATCCTTTTTTGATAAAAATATTTTAGTGATAGTTATAGCCAATGATTTCCTTTTGATTGGGTAGAAATTTAGTAGAAACGTTTATGGCATTGACATATCCTTTTTTTCGTGTTATTATCTTCATAATATCATCATATATTACATTGTTTATATTATATGCCATCAATAAATATATTTATTATTTTTTATATGGCATATATATTATATATCATCAATAAATATATTTATTATACTTTTTCTAACTATTTTCCTATATAAACTGAGGCTTACGCCTCGAGGCTACGCCTCGCCTCGCCTCCAAGGAAAACGTCTCGTTCTGCCTTTCGTTTTTTCAAACCTTGCTCCCACTGTTGCCCCCACCGAAATCGGCCAATCCGACTTCGCATCTAGCTGACGCTCCATTTCCCATCCACGAGATGCCTGCTCCACCATGGCGAGTTCAACGTAGACCATCCTCCCTGTGAAACGGAGCCTCTTCCAACCCAACCCCTACGTGGTTAAGTTTGTCACCTTAAGGATAGGGTCTGGCAGCTCCCCCGGGCGACACCCCGAGGTTTCGACATCAACAACCTCCACTATGCCTCCCAGCAACTCTTGAATGCTCGACAGTCCCCGCGCAATGAACGAGACCCCTTTAACGAGAACACGGTCCAAAGATTTCGACTGCACCAGGCCATCAAAAACCTTGTCCTGCACCATCGCAGCTGCGACCACCCCTCCTCCGTCCACCGCAGCAACTCCTTAACCTCCAACTTTGCTAGTCTCCTCGCCAAAACCCGCCAAGGGGACAGCTGCACGACATCCCCCCCCCTCCCCCCCCTCCCCCCCCCCCCCCCCCGAACAGCACTGTCGAGATCAGACCCACGTTAGATGAACCCTGAAAAAGTGTTTCCGTACCGCCTCCTTCACCCACCAACACGCTCGCGCCCCACTCACACGGGTCTTGAGAGTTCCTCCGAAACAGGGGGCATGAACTGCTCCAGTAAGAGAAGCGGCGGCACTGGAAGCAACAAATGGGCTTGCGGCACTACCGAGCCTAGTGGGCCATGGAGCCACAACGATAGTATCCTCTTTCGAATGGGTTGGAGAACGGTTGTTGATGCCTCTCCTGCACTTTTTCACCGTGATGCCAGGCGCTCTTTCTGCGAACCTCCACCTAGTCCCCCTCATACGCGCCCGCGCCTCCCTCTTTCATGCTATCATGCTAAAAACATGCCTCCGGGGTTCGGTGCCTTCCACTATCATGTTGAAAACTTGTGAGTTCGTTGATTAGTAACTTGTGAGTTTTGTTAGCTTTCTGTTTGTTAATTAGTAACTTGTGAGTTTAAGACTATGTAGATGGCTACACCACTGGCAAACATCGCTTCCGGTAGCGACTCGTCTTTTTATGTGCCGTTGGGATCAAGTGATCTTGCATGACAATATGATTACCTTTTAAACCATGTGAATCCGAATACAGTTACTTGCATACTATGCAAAAGGTTGTCGGGAGAAGTGTGTACATGTTCAAGCAACATCTAGCCCAACGAAGAGGTAACGTGGTTGCATGTCCCAATGTGAACGAGGAGACGAAGAAGAAAATGATCATGTACATTAGTGTCTTTGCCAAGAAGAAGAGCCAGAAAGTCGTTGATGTTCAAGAGATGAGAGAAGAAATAGATATCACTGGAGATGCCGGTTCGGTGAAGATATCACGAGTATCCAACTCCTAGAAGAAGAACGTTGTAATGGAAGGGTCATCACATCATACGACCATAAATAGATGCATTCTCCAAGGATCGACATGATAATGTTACCTCTTATATATCCAACTAGGCATATACATTAGTAATTCCTTTCAATGCATTGGCGACGAAGCCTTCATGCAGATGGTGGAGGCGATTGGGAAGTACGAGCCCAGACTAAAGACTCACACGAGGTATGAGCTCAGCAAACTGTTTCTGAAGAAGGCAGTGAAGAAAATGCATGAAGATTTGTAATGCCATCGTGATACGTGGAAGTCGGCGGCATACTCTTTGATAATTGATGCATGGCGGACATGCAAGAAAACACCATCAACAACTTATGTGTCAATTGCACATTGGGTACTTCATTTTTAAAGTCCATAGATGTGTCAGATGAGGTTCACAGTACGGAATACATCTTCAAGCTGGTGAAGGAGTGTCTGGATGAAATAGGAGTGGAAAATGTGGTTCAGATTGTGGTTGATAATGCATCCGCCAATGTAGCAGCGGGAAGATTGCTGCTCACAAAATATCCGCAGATTTGGTGAACTCTGTGTGTTGTGTGCTCCATTGATCTTACTTTGTTTAAGACAAAAGATGGGGAAACATGCAAAGGTGTTCGCCCCAATTATATTACAAGAACGAAAGACTTACAGGAGCCAAGACTCGAGTAGAGTTTGGCATGCGAAATTATATTTTTCAATATAGAAGCGTTGCATGTTAAAGATTACACCGTTTCTCGCTAGCCATAGCGCCTAGACAATCGTCACAGGGAAGAGAAAATCCTCTAGTCTATGTCTGGCATAAAAAGAGAGTCCCAGAAGCCCTCAAATGTGTTAAAGTTCATCTACACAATGTGTAGTTCTTGCCAGATTCCTGAAGTCTGATGCAAATCGGATTTTTCCGCGGCGATAAAAATGTATTTGAACGGTGGATTATTGGTGGGAGAAGAAATTAGAGGGGAGAAGAGGAGATGGCGTGCATGTTGCGCGAGACTTGGGGAGGAAGAAACATGAAGACCACGTTGAGGGAGGAGAGAAAATGGAGAGAGACTGAGATAGAGAATAATTCTCAAATTAATTATCAACTGAACTGCTTAAAACAATAGGCCTTCATCCCTTTATATAGGAGGGATGAGGTCACAATAATAGCAATTAATTCAAATTCTAACTAATTATCCTAATTTGACTCTAACCGACTAATTTGAAATTCAAATCTCTAACTAATCGAGATCACAGGCGATCCCATTTATTGTAATTAAAAATACGACAACTCAAATAAACGTAAATAAAATTAACGGATTAAATAAATATGCGGCTCTATATTTCGGTTCCATGATGCATCAACTCTCCTCCGCTTTTAAGAATTCGTCTCCCGACGAATTGTTGGATCTGCAGGCTTGGAGGTTGATAAATTTGAATCCGCATTCTCGGTCGTCCCCTGGAAGAATTGGTGTGGAGCGAATGGCGGAATCCATACATGCGTGACTCGGGCGTTGGCGACGTGGGCTTCGTGGTGGGAGAGAAGGTGTGGCGCATAGGCGGGCGTCTATCCGGATTTCACCCCGTTGACGTGGTGTTCGAAGAACTGATGGGACATCTTCATGACGATCAACTCGGCCCGTGGAGAGTCCATAGCGAAGCAATAGCACAAGGAGAGTAGAGGAGGAGATGTGTCCAGGGA
Source organism: Ottelia alismoides (assembly GCA_037367405.1). NCBI lineage: Eukaryota > Viridiplantae > Streptophyta > Magnoliopsida > Alismatales > Hydrocharitaceae > Ottelia > Ottelia alismoides. The sequence goes on along the minus strand of JAZKJV010006041.1, from coordinate 13,599 downwards.
ATTAAGCCATGGGGCCTTTAAATAGGTGAAACCCATTGTCCTAATCCTAATAGGATAAGGAGGTTTTCCAGATTTCCTCTTTTCAGCACTTCTTTTAAAATATTTCCACTCCAGGGGGTTGAAGTGCAAATTTCGTACCCTTCAATTAAATGGAATTCATAGCATAATATGTCCTCCAGTTGACCCTTTGGATAAAAACTTTTAAGAAGGGGGTCTTCCTGCAAATACCCCAAAATATCTCTTGACTCCGATTGTCAAGGGATACGATGGAGTATACACCCTCAGATTTTAGGGTTCCTTTCTTCTTAAGCTGGCGGCGGCCGCACCGAGGCTGGAATCGGGGATGATGCGTGCGATGCAGGGGTCGGTGGCGGCAAACGGCGTGGCGCGAGCGGGGCCACGGATGTGGGACGGGCTTCTGAAGACGATGTAGGCCCGACGGGGAGGGGTCAACAGCAGGACGCGATGTTGGGGACGCTGGGGTAGCGGTGGCGGAGGGGGTTTGTTCGGGGGGGGGGTCGATATCGCAGTCGCGCAGTGGTGGGAAAAGGTGGGAGCGGGGAAGCAGTGGGGTCGGGTTTGAGGGTTGCGCAGCGGGGGGGATTGGTGACGGTGCATAGAGGGGCGGCGCCGGGGCTGGGGCCACTGGGGGCGAGGGGGAGATCGCGGGGGGAATAGTGGGTTGGGAAGGCGTTGGCGGGGCTGGGGGCGAGGCCGAGGAGGGTGGCGGGGTGCAGGGCATCGGTTGGCGGTGGAGACGTGGATGGGGTCGTAGACGACGGCGTGAGAGGTGGGGGCGCCTCGGTTGGTTGCGGCGGGTTGGGGGGGTCTGGGCTGCAGGGGCAGGGGTTTCGAGAATGGGGAAGCGGGAGCAGGCGGGGTTGGGGTAGCGACCGTGGTGGGATAGAGGGTGTCGCCGGGGATGTTTGGATGGCGTGGAGGGGGTTTGGCGGGGTGGTGGGAGGTAGCGGGGGCGGCGGCAAAGGGGTGGGAGATGGGGTTGCGGGCGCGCCTGGAAGGGATGTTGGGGTTGTGGTGGGCTTCGCAGAAGGTGCAAGGAGGGTTGGCGATGGTGTCAGCGGGGAACTGGAGGACGGGGACGGTTGGGGGCTTACCTGGGATGGCTGGGGTCGTACCGGACGGTCGAAGGGGTGACGTCATTGATCCTGGTAGCGGAATCTGATCTGGGAGGTGCTGGACAGCGGGCGTTTCGTCGCCGACGCTCTCTTTTTCGTGTTTTTCTTCATCAAAACCGGCTTTAGTAGTGGAGGACTTCGATTTGGCGGAGCGTAGGGCGTCGAAGTTAGCCATAAGAGCTCGAAACTCGGAGTGAAATGTGGTTTGTAAATCACGTAGGATGCTCATCGTCTTCTTGTTGTAGGCATCGTGGCCTCACCATTTTCGTTCGGACGAACGATAGTCCCTCGATGCATGTCAATGCGAACGTCTGGTCGGATCGTCAGATTGTGAGGACGATCTGTAGGCCATGCTCTGATACCAATTGATGCAAATCGGATTTTTCCGCGGCGATAAAAATTTATTTGAACGGTGGATTATTGGTGGGAGAAGAAATTGGAGGGGAGAAGAGAAGGTGCGCCTGTTGCGCGAGACTTGGGGAGGAAGAAACGTGAAGACCACGTTGAGAGAGGAGAGAAAATAGAGAGAGACGGAGATAGAGAATAATTCTCAAATTAATTATCAACTGAACTGCTTAAAACAATAGGCCTTCATCCCTTTATATAGGAGGGATAAGGTTACAATAATAGCAACTAATTCAAATTCTAACTAATTATCCTAATTTGACTCTAACCAACTAACCGACTAATTTGAAATTCAAATCTCTAACTAATCGAGATCACAGGCGATCCCATTTATTGTAATTATAAATACGACGACTCAAATAAACATAAATAAAATTAACGGATTAAATAAATATGCGGCTCTATATTTCGGTTCCACGCTGCATCAAAGTCCTTGCACACTGAAAAAAAGATGCTCCAGACTCTCCATGTCATCATCACACATTGGACACCGATCAGACAACCCATCGAGAAATTTCGCACAACGACCTCTTGTGAGGATGCGCTTTCTTCTGAAAAGCCACATGAAAATGCTAATTCTACTTGGGAGTTTCAAGCTCCAAATCAGATTACGATCCCGGATAAGGATACCCTCCACATGTGGATGACTGACCACTGCTTTGTACGCTTTCTTTATTGAGAAGGTATTGTCTTTCCACACCCAATGGTCAAGCTCCTCTATTAGTCCTTCAATCCCATTTAAGTCAAGAGCAACAAAAATGCTTCCAAGCGTTGATCTGTAAAGCATGTTATGAAAGTTGGCATCCAGCTCCCCTCCATCCAGCAGTCCGCACCATGTACTTCATCAACCGGTAACATAAAAAGCCCAGGGTAGCACCCAGCAAGCACTCTGTTGTCGGTCCAATCATCCGTCCAAAATGCAAAAGATTACCCTTTACCGCGAAACATGTCCAAACAGTTTAGTGAACTGCGGCATAACCGACTTGATCCTCTTCTAGAAAGCCGAAGGGAAATAGGATGTGGTCCCACAATTTCCCATTAGCTGAGGTATTGTAAATGTGGCGGATAAGTCTGCAGAAAAGGTCTTTGCTCCCCCCCCCAAAGTCTGTCAATCCACTTCAGCATAAGCACCTCATTCAAAGATTCCAGGCGCTGTACACCAAGATCGCATGACGATTTGTCTTGAGTGATAGTATCCTAGTCCACGAGATGGATACTTGAGCCCTCATGGCCCGATTTTCCCCAAAAAAATCTTTTCATAATAACCTCTACTCGCCAACGAATGCCCAACGGAAGAAGCCTCGCAAATAGGAAGGACTATGGGATAGCAGAAAGAACCACCTTCAAAAGCACCAAACGACCAATACGTGATAGAAAAGAAGCCCTCCACCCCAACAATTTTCTTTCCAGCTTTTCAATCAATGGAAGTCAATCAGCCATCTTAAGCATGCCCCCTGTTAATGGCAAATCGAGGTAATAAATGGGAAGCGAACATATCTCCGTATGGAGTTGCATACTACAATCCTGAGCCTCCGGATCTTCCATTCCAAAAGGAATCATTGTAGACTTGTCGCAATTTAAAGCAAGACCAGAAATCTCCCCAAAAATTCCGAGTGTTGTAGCCATCCCTACGCTTCCTCTCTACATGCCTCAATGAAGAAGATAGAATCATCGACATATTGAAGCAATGGCACGCGAATATCCCCTGTGGAATAACCATTGGTAACCCCCTGTCGTTCCACCATGTCCACCATACAAGGAAACACATCCGTTGCAAGGATAAAAAGCATAGGTGCAAGTGGGCACCCATGCCTCGCACTCCTTTGGGGCTGGTAGAATCCACCCTCAGGACGACTGTTGCTTAGTACCGTGTAGGAAGCTGTGGTGACACATCGTTTCATCCAAGTGATCCAGATATCTGGAAAGCCTCGTTTTGACAGTACTTCCCAAAGGAGACGCCAATCAAGAGCGTCATATGCCTTAGAGAAGTCTAAAAATCCATTGATCTTACTTTAGAGGAGATAAGCAAAGAGACGAAGGTGAGGAGTGCAATCACAAAGACGAAGAGATTCACGGTGTTCATTTACTCTTACACCAAAACTCTTAGCTTGATGCGTAAGTTCACCAACAAGATTTGCAACCACTTTCCTTTACTCTTGAGAGCCCTTATGAGAAAAAAGACAAGATGAGGTTGATGTTTTCCTCAAAAGAGTGAAGAAACTGCAAATGGTATAAGATGAAGAAGGGAGAAGAAGCGAGTTTCATAGTTTTCCACCCTACATTATAGAATCAAACCGCACATGCTATCTGAGCTTTCACACCTTTGGTTTATATATTGTGCGTGGTTGATGCAGATCGATGCCCATCAATGGGCTTTATCTATGGAGGGATTAAAGAGGCCAAGCGATAGATAATTGTATCTTTCAATGATGTGGAGTCTTCTTACAATTTTTTGTGGATGTTACCTCCAAGATCAAAAAAAGGATCGATACTCCATTGCATCTAGCAGCTTATTATTTGAACACATTCTTCTTCTACACAAAGTCTCGTGGTGATCAGGATGTTGTGATGAGGAGAGGTTTTAAGGACTGCATGGAAAGATTCTATCCAAATTTGGATATACAAGATGCAATCACCAGGGACGAGCTTCCGATATACAAACTTGGTCGTGGAGATTTTGGCAAGGCATTAGCTATGAGACAAAGGATAACAAATGATGGCAATTACGATCTAGATATATCGATCATTGTTTTCAATTCATGTCATTCGAATCATCTTTCATTTGATTAACTTAACCAGCTCTCTATTTAATAGTTAATTGGTGGTATAATCATGGATATTGCACGCCTCATTTGAGAGCCATGGCCATCAAGATCTTGAGCTTGATGCCTCCATCCTCTGATGTGAGCATAATTGGGGTACATTTGACTCGATAATGACTCCACCCACCCAATTGGATTAGTAATAGTAAAAATAAAATATTAATTTATACAAATTTGTAATTTTACTTGTATTTTGATCTTCAGATCCATACCAAAAGAGAAACAGGTTGGAGACGAAGAGGCTCAATGATCTTGTGTATGTGCATTTCAATTCCAACCTGCAGGAACGTCGAGTTGAGAAAAAAAGAGATCCTCTTTCTTCTCGTAATCGTGCACGCTTAGGTGGATGGGCCGGAGATATCAATGCTCATGACGAGGAGGTTTCCAGGTTCCGGATTGACTTGGGTATTGTAGCCCATACTAGTAGTGCCGAAGAGAATGCGGAACAGAGAAGGAGCCAGCGAGGTGAAAATGGCAAGGGAGCTTCGTCTTCGAACTCAAATACCTCATAGATGAATGAGGAGGCGGAGTTACATCTTGAAGACATAGAAGAAGAAGAAGACCATGATGAAGAGATGAAGAAGAAGCTTGAATTAGATGACGGCATTGAGATTGACCTGTGTCACTTGCTACTTGTATTTTTTTGCATTTTGTATTTATTTTTTAACATTCGTCGCTGCTATGTACCATACAATTTGTTCTTAATTTGCTTCATTTTTTCTTTTGCTATAATAGCTTCTTTTTTAAGCTCGTATAATATGAAAATTGATAAATCTATGAATATATATATATATATATGGGAGTATATGTATTAAAAATTGATTTATATCTTTAAAAATAATTTTAAAAAAATCAAAATTGACTAATATCCAACTAAATCCGATTACTCTCCCGACTGCCAATTATTCCTTAGTCAGTGACCCTGTCGACCGAATATTGACTTCTGACTTCTGCAACCTTGCCCCTGACTACTAACCGTTTCTACATCATGCAGAGGCAAACTCCATTGTTGTTGCTCTCAAAGTCATTGACAACGCTTGTTCTACTACCATCGCCATTGGAAGGGATAGGAAGAGAACTTTGTAGCGGTTGTTGAAGGGTTCTCCAAAATGAGAACCGAATCCCTTAAAATTAGGGATATGGAGTTGTCATGGAAACTCTATGGAGAAGCCTCGCTTCCAGAACATTTTTATTAAAAGGTTAGCATTGTTTGAAAATTAAAGCTCACATGCTTTATAACATGGAGGCGTATCAGAGATAAATAAATATAGAACATGGAAGAACATTGAAGAGGCTCTAACTACCCTACCTAATTCAACCGGATTATCGATCAAATTAAATGTTAAGTTCGTTGTAGTCGAGTAAATCGAGACTGATGAAAAACCATTTATATTAATTGAATTAAACACATGCGGCAATTTCTTTTATTTTACTTGGGCAAGCACGAAGTCGAACTCAGGGAGGTAGCTTTCTCCTTAGGTTAATTTGAAGTTAATTTCGATGCTAGATTTTCAGGAGAATATTTTTGGTGTTTTTATATTTTTTATGCAATTAAGAAAAAGACAATGCAATTCAAGGCAAATTTTAAGGTTAATTTTGAATGATTTTCAAAATAAGTCCAAAAATATTGTAACTTGGCCAAAATATGAAATGCAATGAAACTAAGCTACTGCAATTTTTTGGAATTTTTAGACTCTAATTGAATTAATTATAAATTAAATATGAATGCAGGGTAGTTTTTGCAAAATTAATTTTAATAAATACCAAAGTATTTCATTTTCAGATATAAAAATTATCCTAGATGTATCTATGTGGGAGGAATCCAGGGAAATTAATAGACCTAAAAAATGATGTATATTGGACCTATTAAAATCAATTAAGCAAGATATTATTTAATTTATTCAGCCTCGTAATGCGTGCAAATGGTTTGATTTTTGGGCGCGATGTAGAACAACTTAAATTAAACCTATTGTGATTTTATGATGATTTTGGAGTAACAAATAATTTAATATGAAATAAAAGTCACACAGTGGCAAAACTATGTAAATTTTCACAAAAATAATAATATTAAATTTCTCGATGCTCACAAAAATATGACAAATGTCCACAATGGTAAAGCACAAGGTTCTCTACAACATGTAATTTTTGGAATTTAAAAATGTGGCTAAATGAATGCCTAATGAACATGCAAACACAGGGACTAAAGTGCAAACAGGAATTTAAAATTGATTAATTCTGAAACATGCATACAGGGACTAAAATGCAATTACCTATAATGATGGGTTATACGTGCAAAATGTCCACGGGAACATGTACGCCATGTGACGCGCCTGGCAGGGACTGAATTGTAATTCTGGAAACTTGCAGGGGCCTCAGTGCAAAATGCCCAGCCCGCACGTGAGGGACATGTGAGGTACTAGGCTCGGACGGCGTCGGTGGCTCGGACTGAGGCTCGGACGCGCTGCAGGCTCGAGGTAGCTTCGGAGCGGGCTCAGGTGCTCCGAGCCTAAGGGTCGAGGAAGAGGCTCGAAGGGAGCTACGTGGCGTGACGCAGGCCGTTGGATCTTCGAGTGATCTGACGGTATTTGGTAACTCCTGGAGCGGTTGATGTGTCGCGATAAGGACCGTCCGATCAAGGCGATCGGACGGTGCCTGTGCGTCGTGTTCCTCTGGGTCGCCGCCTCCTGCGGCGGATGTGGCTGGGCTCTGATGAGGGGCTGTCAGCTCCGCCGCCTTGTTTCTAGCTCCGTGAAGCTCGCTGGAAGCTCTTAAGTGGCCGAACACCTCCGTGGAAGCTTGGCGGAGCCTCCGGGCTTCCTGGAAGAGGCGAACGGGGCTGGTATGTCGGAGACGAAGAAGCTTGAAGCAGCTTCGACGAGATGTCCGGCCAATGACAAAGGATGTACCTGCAAGGTTAATGATTGCCAAAAAGGGTGTGCTTGTGTTCGCGTGAAGTGCAAGGAGTAGTGCGAGGCCTGTGGGGCGAAATGGTGGACGGGAGGTGGTGATCCTCCGCCGTGATCGACGGAGCGGCGGTCTGTAGTGATCGGTGACCTCGAGAGGTCGTGGCGATGAACGAAAGGTGGCGCGAAGATGAGAGCTCCAAGGCGGAGCTCGATGGATGGTCAGCGGGAGGAGATGTTGAGCGGAGAAGGCGGGAAAAATAGGAAAAAAATCAAAGGAGAAGAAGAAGATCGGAAGAGGAGGATGGAAGAATCTACCTGGGAATGGAGGCTCGGAGGGAGCTTCCGGTCGTCGCTCGAGGGTCGGTAGAGGCCAGAGCTCTAGCAGCTCGCCAGGGAAGATGTTGGCACGGCGAAGCTCGCCATGGATCTCGCCGGAGATGGAAACACCGTCGTCGCTCGCTCTCGTGCCGAATTGTTGTCCAATAGGTAGAAGGGAGCTCTGGGATCTCTCTTGGCAAGGGCGGTTAGGGTCGAGGCTCGCCGAGATGGAGTATTTATAGGGAGAGGGTAGTGGTCCAGGCGATGAAAGGAGTGATGTTCGTGACGATTATGGAGCAAGGGATAGGGAGTCATGGCGGGAGTGGCCTCTGGCAAAGATGAAGGGAATTTGGACTTCATCGTGGTGTCGTCGGGGAGTGGGGGTAGCAGCTGGAGTGGCGACGAAAATAGAAGAGGCCGGCGTCTCGGCGACGTGGGCGAGGGATCCTCATGAAGATGAAGACGACGCCTCGAACGTTGGATCTAGTGATCCAACGGCTCGGGACGAGGTGCCAGGGAGCGGGTCGGATTAAATCGAGGCGACGCAATCGAAGGGATAGAGATGCATCACGTGGCGGAATGTGGTGCGGGCGCTGAAGGACGGTGGAGATTGAATCAGGAGTGAAGATCGGAGGGTGATGGATTGCGCTGGAGTGAACGGCTGGGGTAAGAGCATCTAGGCCCCGATCGTGCGGCCGTAGGAGGTGACGCGTGGCGCGCGATGGTTAAGGTAGGAACGATCGGCCCAGATGCGATCTGGCTTTTGATCGAACGATCAGGAATTGGAGCGGGATGGATGGCTGAGATCTGGAGGGCATGGGCCTGATCCAATGTCCAAGAGGGGAGGGCACGTGGCAAGCAGGTAGATGGGATGCGTGGCGCAACCAGAAGGTGCCACGTGGCCCAATCAGATTGGCTGAGAAAAGAAGGTGAAATAAGAGTGGGACAATAGTCGAATTTGGAAAAACTCAAAACATAAAAGTTATCTACAAGTTTCATGTTGACCAAAAACGGAAACGAGGTCGAATAAAGTGATAACATACAAAGGTACAACAACAACAACAAAGCCTTTTCCCACAATTAAGTAGGGTCGGCTACATGGATTCTTCGCCTCCATTCAGATCTATCTTGGGTCAATCTCGGACTTATATACAAAAAACTAAGATCCCTTCGTATAGTCTCTTTCCAACACTTCTTGGGCCGTCCTCGCCCTCTCTTAGCCGACTCAACATCCCAACACTCGCATCTCCTAACCGGTGCATCAGTTGACCTTCTTTGCAAATGACCAAACCATCTTAAGCGGTTTTCACGCATCTTATCCTCGATCGGAGTTACACCAACTTTCTTTCTAATTGCATCATTCTGAATCCGATCTTTACGTGTATGTCCACACATCCATCTTAGCATTTTCATTTCTGCTACAGCCATTCTCTGCACATGTCTATGGTTCACAGGCCAACATTCAGAACCATAAAGCATAGCAGGTCTCACGGCTGCTTTGTAAAACTTTCCTTTAATTTTTAAAGGAATTTATTTAATTTTTAAAGGAATTTTCTTATCACAAAGAACAGCGGAGGCTCCTCTCCACTTTAGCCAGCCTGCATTTATTCTATTAGTAACATCTCCATCAATTTCCCCATCATGTTGCAAAATAGATCCCAGATATCTAAAAGAATCTCTCTTCTGAATGTTATCGTCACTAATCTTCACCTCGATTCCTTCACCATTGCTTCCATCAAAGGTGCATTCCATATATTCCGTCTTAGCCCTACTTATACGAAAACCTTTAGTCTCCAATGCATGTCTCCAAACCTCAAGCTTCTCATTTACTCCATCTCTAGTCTCGTCAATCAACACAATATCATCAGCAAATAACATACACCAAGGTAACTCATCCTCAATGTGACTTGTCAACTCGTCCATAATCAAAGTAAAAAGAAATGGACTCAAAGCTGAACCTTGATGTAAACCAATGTTAATATCAAAATAGTCAGTATTCCCCGTTGGGGTCCTTACACAAGATAAAGCCCTATCATACATATCCTTTATGAGATTAATGTATAGGACAGGTATTTGTCTCTTCTCCAGAACTCTCCATAGTATCTCTCGTGGGACGGAATCATAAGCCTTCCCCAAATCAATAAAGATCATATGGATATTCTTCCTTTTAGCTCTATAAATCTCCATTGTTCTCCTCAGCAAATGGATGGCTTCAATAGTTGAGCGACCTGGCATGAATCCGAATTGGTTTTCTTTTACTTGGGAAACTTGCCTCAACCTTCTTTCGATCACACGTTCCCAAATTTTCATAGTGTGACTCATCAGCTTGATACCTCTGTAATTTGAACAATTTTGAATGTCTCCTTTGTTCTTATAAAGAGGCATCACGATACTCCTCCTCCAATCTTCCAGGCATTCTCTTGCTTCGTCAAATAACATTGAATAGATTCGTAAGCCAAGTCAAACCACGCTCACCTAAAACTTTCCATACTTCTACAGGGATGTCATCCGGTCCAACACCTTTCCCAGGTCTCATAACCTTCAAAGCCTCCTCTACTTCTTTTCTTTGTATTCGTCTATAGCAAGCACGGTTCAAGTAACTTTCACTACTAGCTAGATCACCCAAAGTGATCTCTCTACTTCCTTCTCCAATGAAAAGTTTATGGAAGTACTGCTCCCCATCTAGTCTCTATATCCTTCTGAGTAACAAGCACGTGACCTTCCTCGTCCTTAATGCATCTCACTTGAGAAAGGTCTTTGGTCTTTCTTTCTCTTGCTTTGGACAACCTGAATATATCCTTCTGGCCCTCCTTAGAGTTGAGATTTTTATACAAAACCTCATAAGCTTTTGACTTAGCTTCGCTTACAGCCTTCTTTGCTTCCTTCTTCGCTATTTTATAGTCTGTGATAGTTTCCTCTGTTCTATCCTTAGACATGGCTTTAAAGCAAGCTCTTTTTAATTTTTAGCTTCTCTTGCACCCCTTCACTCCACCACCAAGCCTCCTTTTGACCCGGAGCTCCTCCTTTTGACTCGCCTAGCATCTCTTTGGCTACCTTTCGAATACAAGATGCTACTGCCTCCCACATCTCGTTTGCACTACCGCTACAATCCCAAGATAAGTCTTCTAAAACCTTCTCCCTGGAGCTTGATTGCTTCAGCGGAAGATTCCACCACCTAGTTCTAGTGATCTTAGGAACCTTCCTTTTCTTTACCAGCCCTTTTATTTGTAAATCCAAGACTAACAAGCGATGTTGGGTTGACAAACTCTCTCCAGGGATTACTTTGCAATCTTTGCAACACAACCGATCTCTTCTCCTCAACGCAAAGTAATCTATCTGTGTTCTAGTTGAGCCACTCTTATACGTAATTAAATGCTCCTCCCTCTTCTTGAAAAGAGTGTTTGCTATGAAAAGATCATATGCAGTTGCAAAATCCAGAATGACTTTTCCTCTTCGTTTCTATCCCCAAAACCATGTCCTCCATGCACACTTGCATACCCTGAAACATCTTTTCCCACATGTCCATTAAGATCTCCACCTATGCAAACCATCTCTCTTTGTGGGATTCCTTATAAAATCTTATCCAGATCCTCCCAAAAAGCTTGTTTAGTCCTTTCATCTAAACCAATTTGCAGTGCATAAACTGAGATGATATTCAGAATTTCTCTTCAAGCACCAACTTTAGCAAAATAATCCGATCCTCAAATCTTTGCACCTCAACCACACAATCCTTCAAATCTTTATGAACAACCACTCCAACACCGTTTCTGCCCTTATCTTTACCTGAATACCAAAGTTTAAAGCATGTCTTCTCGATCTCCCTTGCTTTCTCTCCAACCCATTTAGTCTCTTGAAGATAAAATATATGAATCTTCCTTCTTTCCATTGTATCCACTATCTCCATCAATTTTCCCAGTTAAAGTACCGATATTCCAACTACCAATCCGTAACTTCCTTTGCAATCTCTTTTGGACTAACTTCTTTACTCGCATGCGTCAATTATGCGAGAACCCTTGCAAATTTTGGACTACATCCGGGCGGTGATGCAGCGGAACTAGCTTATTTACCCGCATGCGTTCCTCATGCGAGAACCCTTGTAAATTTTGAACTACATCCAGGCTGCGATGTAGCGGCCCTTGCCAATTTTTCATTGCATTCGGGCGATGCAACGCGTCGCAAGTAGGGAACGCCCCAACGAAATCTATATGTTTGCTTAAATCAATGTTTAAAAGATCCGAACGCATACATACAAAGGTACAGATATAAATACATATAGTATACAATGGGAGCCCGAAACCCAAGTTTTGCATACGAGCTCTGATTTAAATGAAATTGATCTCATGTTGAAGGTCTTTGAATGTATATTATGTTAAAAGTGAGTAGACCTAGATCGGAGGCTGTATGAGAGAGATATCTGTATTTTAAGGTCCAAGGTCCCAAACTTGGATTGGGATTTTTATTGGTCAGTTATACAAGTTAGCGTTTTTTTGGTATTTTTCTTGTGTGAGTGTTATTAATATATACAGTATAGAGTGAATTTATGGGATTATAGTTAGTAAAAATATATATACAAATGAGTGATTTTTACAAGTGACTTTGGCTTCTTATTTAATGCAGATGTAAATGCTAAAATGCAGATGTTATCAATGCATGCCTGAATGCTAATTATGCAATATAGGTGGATATATGCCTCTAATTACTCGGGAACAAGGCTCTATTTTTAACTTTTAGAGTGATGAATCACAGATTTATCAACCCCCTATACTTAAACCTTGCGCGTCCCCGAGTAACTAAAATGAAATGCAAAAGTGAAATGAGATTGGGTTCCATACCAAGGTCATGAACAAAAGTTGAAAATGGAGCTTGACACGACATTTAGATTAATTGTGTGGGGGAACCTTATTGGGATATGAACTTAAGACCTAACAGACTTCAAGTTCCACAAGTCTTCTATTCAAGACGCCTCAACAGTCAGATCATAACAAATCCTCATACGCAAATTTCTGATGACTATGCTTTTTACTTGTACTGTGTAAGTGAAAAATCGCTCTCCACATCAGAAATGGCTAAGAAGCGGCCTCCTCTAACAAGGTAATTCTAATTCCCCGGTCCAGTAACTCTTTCCCCCGAGGAGCAGGGTATTCCCTTCTAAGTTCATGTGCGATCAGCTCATGAGGAGGGGGTGGAGAAAAGAATGGACGGTAGCCAGAGTGACTACCTATCCCAGGATGCCTGACCAGTGTAGCCAAGTCATCCAGCTGCAGACTTCTTACTAATATACATACTCCGACAGGCATTTTATTTTCACTCGGGCATGTCTTATGTTTTTGAAGTTCTTGCATTTTTTTTGAACTATATACAAGGTGCAGCATGTACATCGGGAGTTTTTCCTCTTGAGCCAGTAGACTATCCCTCTTTTGAAGCATTATTGCAAAGCACAGCATCCCGTCCTTAGATGTCAACACCACCAGACTAGATTGAGATGCACTTCCCTCCCTAGAGGAGGATGGATGTTTCCACCCGTGTGCCACTCCAAGATAAAGGATTCTACCTCCTCACCACCTCATCAATGAAGAGCTACATGCATTGTGCTTGTCCAAGTTAGGTCACTATCTATAAGAATCATGTGTGTGCACGAGATATTATATTTAGACTAATCAAGATGACATGTGAACATAGACTTGCGGACTCGAAGAATTAAGTCACTTGACCTGAGAAATCTTAACTCCAGTTCCGATAAGGTTCCTCTGAAATTAGGTGGATTAAGGTCAAATCAAGTCCCTCCTCAATATCTATTCATAACTTGGTTAAGAACCCACTAACTTTTCACTTTGCATATGCTACATATGCAGATGAGGTATTGATGATATGCTATGTAGATGAATGAAATGCAAGACTTTTTTCAAGAGTATTACAAATATACATGTATTTTACAAAAAAAAATCAATTTTTTATCCACCTCGTAATTATTGTATAATATATACAAAAATACGCGAAAGTACGAGCTATAGA